>CM076583.1:965974933-966574933 GCA_034641835.2 Pinus albicaulis | reverse complement strand
TAGGAAATTTTATAATTTCAACTTCAATTACCAATATTGATGTTGATATACTTACTCTTTCCCTTCCTCTTGATATGTGCTTGCATTTTTCACAAATTTCAGCAAATGATAATTGGCATACATTTCCCCTACTTAGGATCTCAAGGAGATCAATCCACTCATCCATAATTGTTCTATGTAGGAGGGATTTTAGTGTGTCAAATCCTAAATGATGTAATTTTTCCCTCTTAACATTATACAATATCCTCCCTATTAGATGCTCAAGTCTCTCATCTTCTATTTGAGTCATTCTAAATATTTATTCTCTAAGATCATGGTCTTTATATCTTTCTAGAAATATCTTTTTTCATACCATTCCATGATATTATTGAATTAGTCCATAAACTCATGAACCATTTAAGAACTCTATCCTTCAATGTTGTTAGAAAAATATCAATTTTTGAGTGTTTAATAAGTAACCATAAGGTCTATAAATAATTTCAAATTCAGTGAGAAAGGTTTCTAAATCCTTTGACCTCATACCATGGAGGTTGGGAAGGAAATATGGACATATATTCTTGATATGCACATTGAGATCACTATCTTGAATGGGAAATCCAATAGGATCTTCTTCATTGTCATTGACTCCATCCTTTTTGGGGTTGCTTTTGGAGAAGTACATTTTTGTTTTGATATTATTTGAATGAAAATGCTAATGTAATTCAATTTTCAAATTTTGAAATAAAATATGCCTAATGTTAATGCAATGAAATATCATTGATTTTATGTTTTTTGTTTTTGCAGAAAGTAAAATAAATGCTTCAACTAGATAAGAAAACAATGCATGTTTTGACACCTTCGTTACACCATTTTTTTGTCATCTAACCTATTTTTATTAGATGGACCCAAGTACACCATGTAAGACCAATTTTACCCTAAGTAAAATTGCATTCACTATGAAAAATGAGTTAGTAAACCACCTTTATTAAGTTGTTCATGGTCTAAACAGGAAACCCCATGAGGAAATATTAAATAAATCTACATTTGTTTGATTTTCCTCAAGGAATAGTTAGTTAAATAGAAATTTAATGAATATTCCTGGTTATATTTAATCCAAAACAAGGAAATTAACTAGATAATCATTATTTATCTTATCATTTCATAAGAATAATTATTTAAACCTTATTTAAATAATATTCTTTGTTGAATATGACTAAATCACCCTTAAATAATTAAGTAAATCATTATTTACTTAATTATTACTCAACCACATCCTTAAAATGATAAATAAATCATTTATTTATTTATTATTTACAAATAAAGGGATTTGACCCAAGTCAAATTCCTTTTCCCTCCAACAAATATAATAAAATATTCCATAAAATTTGGATCTTGATTTGGTTAATAATATTTTAATTATGCACCAATATCTAGATTAACTCAATATTATGTTATAAATAGAAGGGTTTTTCCATTCATTTACCACCTTTTTTTGCCTAAATATCACTCTAGATCTATACTTTTGGTCTGACTATTGATCCACCATCATAGTCATATTTTGCTACCATTTTTGTCTAGGTTTTCTACACCATCAAGAGAGAAATTTTAGATCTGAAGTGCTGAGGACTTACAAGAACCCATCCCATTGAGAAGAACAGGGAACACCCTCTTTTGTTTTCCTCCCAGGGGCCATTAATAAAAAAATCATTCGACATATTCTTGTCTTTTCTATTGGATGCATGGAGTAAATCTTTTTTTTTCTACTTCTTAATGTCTTCTAATGCATATATCTATATTTTTTCAGCATTTATCTCGATCACGTAACTACAAATCTAATTATATTGGCAGCAATATTTGTTGTTAGGGTTGTTTTTTATGTGCATATAAAGTGGTATTTTTTCGTACGCTTGGAATTAAGATTCATACTAATAACTGGCGACTCCACACGGGTTTACAATTACGACCACTATCGTTTTTCTGATCCTTGCATATCCAACTACTTCAAACCCTAGGATTTCTCTTCAGCCACTTATTTTTTTCTTTTCTTAATCTTTTTTTTAACCTATAAACCCTAAAACGATAAAAATTCTAACTTTCATATGTTTTCGGACCTATTGCTCAGGTGAGAGACATCAACCACAACTGAGATGACAACTTTTTCTAAAATCTGCCACCGAGAGTGCCGGAAGTGCAGGTCGCACTTTTTGGCCTAAAAAATGTGACCTGGACGCTCAGGATGCACATTTCATCTCAAAAAATGCAACCTCTACTGAAAATAGGTCAGAAACTGCGACCTGGACTTTTTGCAGGGATTTTTCAGAAAGTTTTATGGATTTTTCTGAGCCTCTGTTCAGGGCTTTCTGACCTCCGTCTCCACCCATTTTGGACCTTTAATTATTCTTTTTTTCTCAACTAAGTGGGAACCTAGCGCCCTAGGGCTTTAGTACCCTCCACTTTTCGTGGAAGAGTATTTTCTGTTGCAGGTTCTCTGAAATTTCAGAGTCTTCAACCATTTTTTTAGATCTGATACCTCACCTTCAGATCCGCTTCGGATCAGCTTGTTATCCATCCAAATTTCCTCATCTATATTTTCTTGTGTTTTCCTCTAGGATTCACTCTGTTTCCCTTCAGGAGATAGCCTTTTGCCACCTCTTTTACAAAAAAATTTCCTCTGATTTGTTACTGTTTTCTGGACCACTTTCCAGTAGATTTTTTATTTTAGATCCTTGTCCCCCTTGACCTTAAATATATTGGTTATTTTAGTGTGTTTGATTATTTTTTATCATATAAAAAATAATTTTTGAGAGACTCGCCTCCTTGGGTTTAAATTATTGCATTATTAGCTATTTATTTTTCTGTTTTTTCAGGCCTATATACTGTCATTTGCAGGTTTATTTACAACTATACAAAAAACTTTTTATTTTTCACAACAAACATCTAGGTTTAAAATTTAAAATTTACACACTTTTACACACATACCCTAAGCGAAAAAGGGCTTGGTTAATGCCGCCAAGAAAAGACTCTAAAAACATTGAAATCAATTGATCCTGCACCTTTATGCCCTTGCTTAGACATTTTAATCAGTTCATCCTAAACCTCCTTGCCCTTGTCAATCTATTTTTCCTTTGTGTCATGTTTGTGTCGTCATCATTGCGCCACCAAGGCGTTTATCCCGAAGAATTCTTGGCCTTCATCCTCAGTTTCTTGTAGGAAGACTTACTCCTCCGCATAGGAATCGATTTAGTCCTCCATCGAATCCGCACACCAACTCTTCTTCTGGTCCTTTGGGTTCTCCTTCTCGTTCTGCCTTCAGTTCTCCCCCTGACACCTTCACCATGTCTAGTGCAGGACCCAATGCTGGTGGTAACCTTGGCCTTCATGCTGGGAATACCACTACTGGGACCGTAACAGACACTACCCCAGCTGCACCCTTGCTCCCCTTCATGGCAGGCCTCAACCTCCCCAATTTTGACCAGTTGATAAATGACCCTATACACGATGATGCTAGTTGGCCTGCTATGCTGAGAAAGCTCCCTTCTGACATCCCAAAGTTTGAAGGCCTTGTTGGAGAAGATCATTCAAATCATGTTCAATCTTTCCACATGTGGTGTTCGTCTAAGTCCATTACTGATGAATCTATCCATCCTCGGTTGTTCCAACGAACGCTTATAGGTAAAGCTTATAAGTGGTATGTTTATCAGGCCTCTTCCTCTCATGCCACCTTTGTGACTCTTGCCTGAGCTTTTCTATCTTACTTCCAGCTTCCTCTTCATTATGACACTGGTACCAAACTCTTGACTTATTTCCGTCAATCGTTTGTGTTATAGCATCATTTTTCACCCTCATGTGATTCATGATTGTCTCTTTGGCCTTGGGCACCCATTCCCACATACTTGAGTAAAAGTTCATAAAAAACACTGTTTAAAATCCCATACGCAGATATTCCCAGACTTTTCCACGTGTATATGCAAGTCCAGAGATACTTTTCCGCGTACGCCATTAAAATCATTAAAAATATATATAAAAATCCCTATTTTCGAGGCTGGGTTGATGGTTATTCCTGTAATTCAACCACCCCAACCCATGACCAACTGTTTCCAACAGATTGAAACTACTTTGAGGGAGTATAAAAGCCCCTCATATGCATGGCCTAAGGGAGAGAGAAAATTATAGACATTATACTCTGTTGGAGCCCAATTCAAGTATGATTTCCCGTGCCTCCTGCACTTCCCATATTTTTACAGGAAACCCTTGTTTCCTGGAGATGTTCATCATCTTATATGTCATCTCGTGTGCACAAGTATTGAAAGAATCCTAGTGAGGCAAGGGCGGGAGGGATCCGAACGACAGTCTGTTCGAAGATCGTGGAAGGATTCAGGTGATCTCTCCACCTTTCTATTATTGTACATGTTGTTTGTAATGAAGAAGAACCATCTTGTTCTCGAATTCACGTGTTAATATCTGCTTGCATATGTGAAAAGGTTGTTAATTAAGCATTTATTATTGTTTATATGATGTTTCACATGGATTACACTGGCATTTAGGAAAGATATATGCTATACAACTAGATCTCCATGCATGTCTCTTCTTGATTTCTAGGTTGAAGAGGAAGAACGGTTGCTGGGGGTTTGGACCCCGCGGGATCTACATCAAACGTAGGATCTACGGGTGAGTTCTACAATAATATCTAGCTTTTAGCATACAAGTTTGGTTGTGTGAGTCCTTCTTGAATAGCATGCCCTGATCTGTGGAGGTTTTTGACCCAACGACCTCTAGGGAGTTATTTCCCGAAACAGAACTGGTGACTCCACTGGGGATCGCATTCTTGTGATTCCCCTGTTGGGTGATTTCAGCCGTTTTAAAGGTTTCCGACAGTTTTAATCATTATTTTATGTCCAGTTATTTTTTTCTCAGTCAGACTAAAGACCCAGTTCTTTAGCTAGGCTTGACCATTTTTTTTCATTATTTACTTTTCCATATGCTAGTTTTCCTCTACACAGACGCGTATACACACAGGTTTTGTCAAAGGAAGTCACGTATACATGTTTTTCCTTTGCCACAGTCACATATGCACGCTTGTTTCAAAACTGCTAAGTAGCGTATGCCTGGGAAAATTTTCAAATTTTTGATTTCTTGACATTTTTGTCTTGTCTACCTGTGGAGACCTGTTCCTGCAGTGTCCTTTTAGTCTCTGGATTGTGTTGAAATTGGTTATTGGTATTTTTCTCTCTTGTTCAGTTGAAGACTGGCTCATTTGGAAAATCTTGTTTTTTTTTAGTGCTTGCATTTCTGGTTCGAGTACCAAGATCTCTTTCTGGAGATTCTTGGTTGTTCTACTTAATCAGGACAGAGAGCTTCTACCCATATGCTCTTTCCTAACTTTATGTCTTGCTTTGCACTTTAATTTTTGCCTGCTTTTTGGTTGGTTTTCTTGATTTCATTTGACTAGGTCTTGTTGCAATTTTTGAAGAGTAATTTCTGGGTCTTTGAAGTTTTGTTTTCTGCAAGATTGTGCTATTCTTCTGGGCTAAGTTACTGAGTTTCTTGTCTTCCTTTTGCTCGTATAAATCTTGCTATTAAGTGGCGCTATAAGATTTACAGCATTTTTGTTGAAGTTTTGCTTGAAATTCATAGTTTGTTTGGCTTGGGAATTAGATAGTTCTTCTTGGTCTTTTTGAAATCTTCTTTTTATAAAATTCAAAAGCTCAAAAACGTTTTGTTTTTCCATTGCCTTTGTTTTGCATTTTTGTTTGGGTTTCTTCCCATATTTGGAAGCCTTGTTGAGATTTCTTACCTCCGGTTTCTGACTTGATTTGGGAAGGGAATTTTCATTGGTTTCTTTCTCTTATTTCGAGCATATTTTGGTCTCTTTATACTGAGAGTTTCTGATTTGGGAACTAGCTTTGTGGACAACCGGAAAAGTGATAGAACTGGGGGATTCTTGGAAATTTCTCTTTGCTTTGTTAGATTTTGCATCTTAGGATTGGCATGCTCTTAGTAATTTGCATTAGGTGCACTTGAAAATTTGTAGTATTTTTCATAAATTTTGCGAGTATGAGGTTTGATATCTGAAAAGAAAAAAAATAGTCTCGTAGAACCCGTGTAGAAATTTATTTTCATCGAAAGGAAATTACTGCATATGTATGTAGTTTGGTTTTCATTAATTTCTTTTCTGCGTCATAAAACATCATGAGTTTCATTTCTATATTCCCTTGACATAATATAACAGCCAACTAAAATAAGCGCATTAATTTAAAAACAACTAGCAAGTTTTTTTATTAAGTGTCATACATCAACTAGCTAGGTTGTAGGGCCTTGGATTAGGTGAGTGGAGAGCTAACTCTCCAAGGCTGCTCAAAATAAAACATAGAAGTTTATTAAATGAGCGAAATCCAACACCGTTAGGTGGACTGGGAAAGCTCTCCTCTAGATAGTCAAGCGTGAGGGGAAGTGAAGGTTGAGAAGAGAGATACCCCCTCTCCAATTTACTGGATCTTGCCTTAAGACCGTTTCGCCCGGCTGCTGACACGGATTGGTGCCCTTAGTTGCCATTCCTAGGTACCGCACAGGTGTCTGCGGGGGGGAATACACGTGGTACCTGAGGCAGACATCGTATCACTTCCAGCGGTACTTCTGGAGGGTGCCCCGGCGAAGCTTGGGTACTTGCACCGGCAAAGGCTCTTGTTAGGAGGTCGGCGTAACTATTTCTGTTACCTTCGCTAGTAGGGCTGGGCCGTAATTATCCTAGACTACTTTCGGGAGGTCTTATTTTTCACTTTCTCGTATTTTGGTGTCCGATCCTAATCACCAGGAGCGGAAATACCTAAAGGTTGCTTGCTTGGTTGCATCTTAGGGATTTTTGTAGTGAGTGCTCTTTGCTCCTAGCTTGCTTAGCTTTATACTTCTTTGATTCTAATTAATCTGTTAAAGTGGCTGATCAAGTGCCTCATCGATCGAGGAGAGTTTGGGGGTTATCTCCCGAAAGTGTTGAGCCTTCTTCAAGAAGGCGTAGGAGTAATATAGCAGGTGAATATCACCCAGTGGTATCTGACGCAGCGGAGAGAGATCCTCCGCTAGGGCTTGAAGGTGCTGTATTTGGTTCTGGTGTTGGTTCTGAGAGGAGCACTCCGCTCACCTCGAGAGTCTTATTTCCAAGAGAAGCAGAAGAAGAAGTAGAAGTAGAGGAAGTACCTCAGTCTCCTGAGTCACTTCCATTTCCTCTTCCTTCTGATTCTCCATTTTTTGTTGAGTACATCGGACCTAAGTCAGAAAGACCAGAAAGTCCTTATCCATCTTATTCATACCTTTCGATGGCCACGACTGGGAACGTGGCTGCGGTTGTGAGTGCTACAAGCATTCAGACTCCTGCTTCAGTAGAAGGAGGAGGCACAATTTCTATATCTTCGATTGCTTCTAGTACTGCTGTGTTTGGCTCTAGTTTCACCCAAGCACAAGATTCTCAATCTGGTCCCTTTTGTTTTGGAATACCCATCAGTGGGATTTCTTCATTTTCCTTTTCCGCTGCTGCAACTGCATCTGCACCCATATCTTCCATGGCTAGTGGATCAACTTATTTTCAAGGGTTCCCCTTCGGAAGTGGGCATATTCCTAGTTCGAATCCTTCCTTATGGTATTTTCCTTTTACTTCTCAGACTCAGAGTCTTAACCCTTGGTCTGGAGGTCAGAGTTCGACTACCTTTACAGGTTGGAATCCTGTATTTACAGTAGTGGGGGCAGGGAATCAATTTCTCGCTGGTCAACAAGATAATGTTTCTTTCCCTTTGTCGAGTGCTTATCAGGCTTTTTCCCCTCTTTCTAATGCTTGGAACCCATATCAAGGGGTTTCCTCTTTATTCACTACTTCGGGGGGGGGGGGAACTGGTCCAGTCTATGGTAACTCTACGTTGGGAGGGGGTCCTTCTCCAAATGCTGGGTCCTATGGCCCAACATTTTGTACGAGTTCTTTCTGGAAACCTGGTGCCTCATCAAATCCAGGTTATTCTTTTCAGAATGTTGGGAATTCATCCCACCAAGGATGGAATCCTCAGGCTCCTCCTCGTTTACCTTTTCTGGCGACATTGAACTTGCCAAATTTGTTGAAATTGACGAATTATCTGATCCGATATAGTTCGGGGTGGCCTCCGGTTCCTACCAAACTACCTTCAGACATTCCAAAGTTTGAAGGCAAGAATGGAGAGGACTCAGCTGATCATATCACCACTTTCCATTTATGGTGTTCATCTAACTCCCTGATCGAGGATTCGATTAGGTTGAGGTTGTTTCAACGCACCTTGACTGGAAATGCTACCAAGTGGTACATTGAGTTAACTGGGGGTAGTTTTGCTACTTTTGGATATCTGGCTACTATATTTCTAAATCATTTCCAGTTTCCTGTCTGTTATGATGTCGGGACTGAACTCCTAGCTAATTTTAAGCAGGACGACGCAACCCACACTTTTGATAATATTGAGGAATGGCGGAGAAGGAAGAGGCTCATTAAATATTATATTTCGGGAGAATTTCTTTTGGAATGGATTTTGAAATCTCTTCAGGAAGATATTTCTAAGGATGTATCCCTCTCAGGGGTATTTTCCGAGGAGCAGGCTATTTTTAGGGCCCAACAACTTGAATTGATATATTCTCAGTCTGGTATCCTTCATAAATATTTTCCTAATGCTCCTCGCTCCAAATTAGACATATCCAAGACTAAACCCGGTCCTCATGGTGACGGACTTATTGGGTCGATCAATAGTGGTGTAGCTAAACTGCTTAGTCAATTGCAGCAGTTTTCTATACAATCTGCTTCTTCTGGTCAGGCTGTGCCTGCTGAGTCATTGCCTTCTCAATATTTTTTGGTAAATGTCGTTCAGACTTCTAACCCTAAAGAAAATCAACAATCCGAAGGGAAGAAGAAGGGACAAAACAATAATAAGAAAAAGGGCAAGAATGGGAATGGTAATGCAAATAAATCCAACGATCATGTTGGTGAGGGTCCAAAGGATAAAAAGAAAGTGAAGTTTCCATGCAATTTATGTGCTAGAGACCATATTACTCACCTTTTCCATAAAATTCAGGATGTGCAGTGCTTTTTAGCTTGGCAGGGTTCTTCTAGTTCCCAGGCTGTGTTGACAAACCCTTTTCCCCAAGGGCAACAGTTAGTTGTTGGCGCAAATCAAAATACTGGGGCTTCCTCTGGGGGCACCCAGGAAGGGGAAAATCCGTCAAACATATACATGATCAGTGCTCATATGGATATCACCACCAGATCCCGTGATTATGGCGAAGATGAGTCTTCAAAAGCCAAGGGTGCTCCCGATGCTACAGAGCCGCTTCATATTACGAAGCCTACTATTGAGCCTATACGTCAGATGCCAAAAGAATCTACCAAGTGTACGATGATTAATCCAAATGCCAGGGCTTCCTAGAACTACTCTATTGTGGAAGATCTGGCGCAAAGTCCTTGTGCCATGTCGGCTCTTGAGGTGCTTCAGTCTTGTCTAGCTCAGCGCAGTGCTCTGCTCACTGCTATTGGGGCTGTCGATCCAAATAACTCTCTTGTGATTACATTCGATATGTCTAATTTTAAAAAGAGACTCCCCCATCATATGGCTTTTCATATCAAATCATTGTTTCGGAAATTCAATATCTTTCGAACGGTCGTTGATGAGGGTGCTTCCACATGTGTGATGTCTCTTGCACGCTGGAAGGGAATTTGATCTCTCGTAGCTATTCCATCTGCTACTCTTCTGACTGCTTTTGATGGTCATTCTCACAGACCTCATGGTATTGTCGCAACTTTGCCCATCTGTGTTGGGGGAAAAACTGTAAATATAGAGGTTGAGATAGTTGATGCAAGCTTGGACTACAAACTTCTATTGGGGCGAAACTGGATTTATGAGATGGATGCCATTGCATCCTCATTATTTCGGGTTATTTGTTTCCCTCACGAAGGGAGGATTGTTACAGTGGATCAACTGGACTATTCTCCTGTAGACCCAAATGCATCCACTGACTCAACTATTCCAAAGGTGGATAATGCCAAGCTGCCTGTTGAGAATTTAGGGGTTGGAATGTATTCTTTTTTGATGGGTACTTTTGATATTCCACCTCCTACCATTCATATAAATGCAATTTCATCCTCCAGGGATCATATTCGAAGAGATTTCTTCAGAACTCATTATTTTTCGGATCGTTGGACCTTGCCTTCTCCTACCTCCACATTAGTGGAAGGTCAAGTGGGTGGAATGGCATTTCCGACGTCTGCAGCTGAGATTGCTTATCAATCTATTGTAGACTCTACAGAGTCCATTCCAACTCCTCTTTCTCTGGAGGAGTTGGATGGCGATGTGGCTCCGGTTTGGACACTTAGTTCGTCTTCCGCCCAGGATTTCCTTGATACCACTCTTCCATCTGAAGAGGCCATCCTAGAAGCTATGACTGGTATAGATAGACCGTGGGATGATTTGCATCATCGATCTTACATTTTACCTGATTTGAGCGAAGTTGAATCAAGTTTTCCAAGTATTTTGTCTCCTAGTCCTGTTCACCCAGTTCTGAACCCTTTAGCACCAACACAGGTATATGCTGAAGGGAACATGGCTGTGATTTCTCCAACTATCCCGGTGAACATTTCCAGAGATCCCAATGTTATAGAAAATGTCTTCATCAGAGCTGAATGTTCCCTTGAAGAGATTCAGATTTACACCGATCTCTTTAAAGAGTTTAGGGATGTATTCGCTTGGTCTTATGAGGAAATGCCTGGTATAGATCCATCTATTGTCCAGCATGAGATCAAGACTTACAAAAATGCTAAGCCTGTGAGGCAAAAACTTCGTCTGGTCAATCCTAGGAAGGCTGCAGCTATCAAAGCCGAGGTGGAGAAGCTACTCAAGACGGGATTTATTTTCCCTGTTCGTTTGACAGAGTGGGTTTCGAATCCTGTTCCCATGGATAAAAAACAAGGAAAAATTCGAGTTTGCATTGATTTCAGAGACCTTAATAAAGCATGTCCGAAAGATAATTACCCCACACCATTTATAGAATAGATTATCGATGAGTGTGTTGGTAATGAGATTTTCTCCTTCATGGACGGTTTCTCTGGATACAATCAGATTATTATTCGTCCTGAAGATCAGCATAAGACTGCCTTTATTTGTCCCTGGGGTACTTTTTCTTACAAGAAGATGCCTTTTGGTCTTAAAAATGCAGGGGCTACTTTTTAGCGGGCCATGTCATATTCCTTCCACGATAGAAAACATATTATCGAGGAGTATTTGGATGATTTAGCTGCTCATTCTCAAAAGAGAATTGATCATTCTGCTCACCTCCGTCAAGTATTTGAACGATGTCATTTATACAATATTAGGTTGAATCCAAAAAAGTGTGTTTTCGCGGTTACATCCGGTCAGTTATTGGGATTCATTGTGTTGTCGGAAGGGATTAGGGTAGATCCCTTCAAGGTTGAGGCAATACTTCGGTTGCCTCCCCCATCATCTATTCGTCAACTTCAAAGTCTACAAGGAAAAGCTAATTTTCTTCGGAGATTTATCGTAAATTATGCTGAAGTTACCAAAGGATTTATGAGATTTTTGAAGAAGGGAGTTCCATTCTTTTGGGATGACTTCGCTCAGCGCTCATTCGATGCTTTGAAAAAAGCATTGACCTCTGCTCCTATATTGAGTCCACCTGATTATAGCAAGGATTTCCTTTTTTATCTTGCAGCAGCAGAATCTACCATTGGTATGGTTCTGGTTCAGGAGGACGATGCTCTAGCAGAGCATGTTATATACTATCTTAGTCGAGGCTTGGTAGGACCTGAACTTCGGTATACTCCGATAGAGAAGCTAGCTTTGGCAGCTGTTCATGTTGTACAGCGACTCATACATTACATTCTTCTACGAAAAACTTATGTTTTGGCAGCAGCCAATCCATTTCAGTTTGTTCTCAGTAGGCGAGTGATTGGGGGAAAATACAATAGATGGATTGTGATTTTGCAGGAATTTGATCTTGAGTTTATGTCTGCCAAGTCCAAGAAATCTTTAGTTTTCGCGGAATTAATCTCTGAGTTGCCCTGTGGAGAAGAGATAGTTTATGATGAATCCTTCCTGAATGAACATTTGTTTCTCATCTCTCCACAGGATCCTTGGTATGGAGATATCATTGTGTATCTTCAGACTGCGAAGTTTCCCTCTACTTTTTCGAAAGATGAGCGCCGTAAGTTGCGTCACTTGGCTAAAAATTACTTGATTATTGGTGATGCTTTATACCGTCGAGGGGTTGATTCAATCCTGAGACGTTGCTTAACTCTAGAAGAAGCTGAGGCTGTGCTGAATGATTGCCACAGTGGAGCTTGTGGTGGTCATTTATCTGGGCTTGCTACAGCCCAAAAAATCTTGCGTGCTGGATACTTTTGGCCTTCAATTTTCAAAGATTGTATGGAGTCGGTCAAAAAGTGTCATCCATGTCAAGTCTATACTCGAAAAATGCGTGCTCATCCAGCTCAGCTTTTTCCAGTCATTACTGTCGGTCCCTTTACAAAGTGGGGTATTGATTATACTACTTGTAACCCGCCTTCGGCTAAAGGTCACAAGTACATTATTGTAGCAGTAGACTACTTTACGAAGTGGGTCGAGGCTATGCCTACTTTTGGGAATGATGGTGAGACTGCGGCTCTTTTTCTTTTCAACCAGGTTATTGCTCGTTTTGGTATTCCTAGAGAGATTGTCACTGATCATGGCAGTCATTTTCAGAATAGCATGATGGCTGAGTTGGCTCTAAAATTAGGTTTCCAGCAGGAGCATTCATCTCCGTATTATCCTCAGGCCAATGGGCAAGTGGAAGCCGTGAACAAATCCTTGAAGACCATTCTTCAAAGGACAATTAATAAAGCTCAATCCAACTGGCATATCATGTTGTATCCTGCACTTTG
This sequence comes from Pinus albicaulis, assembly GCA_034641835.2. Lineage (NCBI taxonomy): Eukaryota > Viridiplantae > Streptophyta > Pinopsida > Pinales > Pinaceae > Pinus > Pinus albicaulis. The sequence goes on along the minus strand of CM076583.1, from coordinate 966,562,026 downwards.
GGCATACAGGACGTCAGTGAAAACTGCAACTGGCTTTACTTCATTTCAACTAGTTTATGGGCTGGAATCCATATTTCCCATTGAATGTGAGATTCCTTCTCTTAAGTTAGCTGTTGAGCTTCTTCCTGACACTTCTAGTCTTGAATAATGTCTCCTTCGTTTAGAACATATTGACGAGTAGCGTTGCGATGCCGCCACGATGAATGAGGCACATAAGAAATGAGTCAAAGTTTAGTAGGATAAGGTGGTCAAACCTAGGGTTTTCTCGGAAGGCGACCTCGTTTTGGTCTATGCCCAAGAGAAGGATGCCCTAGGCACAGGAAATTTTAAGTCTATGTGGTATGGCCCCTTCATCGTTAAAAAATACCTTAAAAAAGGAGCATATGCCTTGGTTTATTTTGAAGGAAATGAGTTGGCGGAGCCCAGAAATGGGCTCTATTTGAAAAGGTATTATGCCTAGGCTTCGGCCTGGCATTTTTATTTTTTATATAGTAGTTTTTATTTTGTACATGTTGGTTTTTAGGTCTTTGATGTGATGGTGATGTTTTTGATCTGCTTTGGTAGGTTGTGTCGAATGTCATGAGTCATTATGGTTTCGCCGATGGTGCTAGTAGACACACTCGAAACTTGGCTTCTGCAACTTGGGTGCTTCATCATCCATCCGGTCAGTTGTTAGTATCAAGAGGAGTCTGCATTGGTCCTACTTCCAATAATATAGCAGAGTACACTGCAGTTATTTATCTACTCTCAGAGGCAATATCTTTGGGTGTTGATTTGTTGGTAGTTTTCTTGGACTCCTAGCTGGTGGTGTCGCAGTTGAACAATACTTATCAGGTTCGAGATTCATTTTTACTCTGATTGTTTTTTAGGGTATGTTTGTTACAAAGATCATTTCAATTTTTAACATTCATTCATATTCATCGAGTAGAAAATTGGATGGCAGAATCATTAGCTAATCAAGCTTTTGATTGGCATATTAATCATTTCATACAGTAAAATTTAATCATAAAAAAAATCATGCATTTTATATACATTTGTCACATCACATCATAAATCGCTGTATATATATCATCAAAGTGTTCAAAAAACTATACAAAATTTGGATCCATGAGTCATACAAAATTAAGGCTTATGCCCGATCATGTTCAATATAAAAAATATACAGTCATCAGGTAATCATATCTATCTACTCCTGTGGTCCCTGCCCAAAATTCGTGTTCCTATAGAACACGATCGCAGTGGTGACACGGAGGAATAATCATACCCAGTCACGTGGTACTCCCACTACCCGTCTCTAGATGGCCTCAGGTAGATCTTCCACTGCAGCCATAGGCACTTGGCGAGTTAAACCCCCCAAGTTCCTCTGTACAGCATGGAGGGTCTTGCCTGGGTCTTCAGTATCTGCCTCACCTCTACGATGCTTATGCCGTGGGTAGCCCTCATGAAGGATTGGTCCAATATCTATATCATGGTCATCATAATATTGTAATTCATTTTGAATCCAATCAAAAACATGTTTCATTTTCACATTTTTTCATATATATTGAAAAAATCATAAAAATCACATAATTCAAAAATTGCAATCTTACTGACTGTGCCCCATGCCATGCCAGGTGGAAGGACAAGGTCTGGATCACCGCGGAAATCCATTTCGGCATAGGGGTAGTCCTCCACGGCGATGAATTGTTCTCCCCACCATTGGAAGAACTCGTCATCCCAGGTGGTTCGGGAAACTTCACTTCCCCCCAGTCTCTTCATCAGATCTGCACATCGGGAAATTCTTGGGTCTCTTGGGCTGTTTATAGAGGAGATCACTTTGGGTCAAAGCCCAGGAATCTTCTCAAAGAAGAATGTCATCAAAATGGTTCCATACCCGAAATGTTTTGTTTTTTCTTTTCGGATGGAGGTCAGTTGTTGCTTCATATTCATTAATAGAGCTGTACACCAATCATATAGGTGAGCTAGGCATTCCATAGCTATGCTCATCTGGGTCCTGGATGCCTGATGCAAGGAAGAAGATCTTGCTACCCTGCCGATGGTAAATAGGAGAATATTCATGTGTAGATCTCTCAAATCTTTTATAGAAATCTGAGTCCCTAATTTTTTGGACCTCTCTACACAGTAGACGTGGACATAGTCATCCACAGTAAGCCCTCCCAAAGGCTTGCTCTGCAAATCTACTGGGTCTCCCCTCCGTGAGAGTCTAGTGATGAAGTAGATGTCTTCTACCTCTATGTGTATGGGCATTTGATCTATCACAAAGAAATCTTCCTCCGGTTCCCAATAATTTACTAGCATTTCAAGCAGCCGGACATTACTCTTCATATTTGGCATTTTGAAAAATTTGAGCAATCCACAATTTTGGAGGATATTAAGCGATTGTTGATCTTGCATTACTTCATTATCAATTGCACTATGCTCCAGTTCCCTCCAAGTGATGTCCATCCTGAAAAAATTCATTTATTTGTTCATTAGATGTGTTTTTTTACATCGCGGGTTGCGCATACGCGACTTACCCTGTAGACAGTCGTGTATATACACGGCTTGGTCCATACGAACCCACGTATGCGCAGAGCCCTAAATTAAAACAAATGTTTCTAACGGTGAAACTTCCAAATTTTAACTCTATTAATGGAAAAATTTGATAATAATGATGGATTAAGAGCTTGCCTGACTGATTCGGCGAAGTTTGACCTCTGATTTCTCCTGTTTTGATGAAAGAAGGTTTTTCTCTAGAGCTCTTTTTTCCCAAATCAGAAAATAACAATGAACCAAATATGAGGTAACATGTGTATTTATGCCCAGAAATTGAAAAATTTTGCAAAAATTTGTTATGCCTATTTTTTTCAATCTATCTTAAGCTGCATAACCCAAATGCTTGTCAGTGCCCAGATTGGTATATTTTCAGGTACATTTTGATGAAGTTGAGATTTTTCCAGTTTTTGATCCATGACTGCTGACCTGTCATGGCAGGTATATGATCTTCACTGGCATATAGGTTAGGAAATCCACTTTCCATTGCATTTTTCATACTAGCCTCCATTCTGATCACTTGCCATAGGGTCAATCCCATCAGGTCATGAGTATTTCACCCATTTCACTAGCCAATTATTTAATCATGACTTGGTGGTAGATCCTTCCTTTACATGGGCTTCCTAGTTAGTTCGTCGCTAGCACTTGCCACCCATGCTGCGTTTTATGTAGGCTCGGGAGTCCTCTTTAGTCCTGCCATGACTTATGTGTTGAAGCTTCATTCTTCTTCTTCTTCACTATCACTTTTTCTGGCTATTACCCTAGAGGCTCCCTGGTGTCATTGAGTTGTATTACTGCATTGCATATTGTCTACTTGTTTATCTTTGCCTTTAGCCAGCTTCATTTGGACAGGATTTTTAAGCCATCTTTTGACCTTGACTATCTGTACAAGTTAACCATTGCATGCACTTAGCTATCACAACTTGACACCCTTTTTCCCATGGATGGAAAATTCCTTTGAGTATCACTTACCAGTTTCTGCCACCTTGCATTGAGCATAGGATCGTTCCTATCCCAGGAACTAGTGCATCTGTTTCTTGATAATCGTTCTATCCATTGTACTATAACATTCTTTTATTCTTTTTCAGGCTTATTATATGAAAAAGACAAAAAAATCAAATATAACAAAAATAGAGGGAACGGGATGCTACTTCATAATTTGATGGCAGTACAGTATCAGTTTGTCGCCCTTGAAAAAAGCACATACAGTTATATATTTCCTTCATTTGGGATGGTTTTAGTTTTGACCTAGGTTCAGCTTTTTCCTTGTTTCACTGGTCAGTCCTCCCCCGGTTGGTTATCTCTTCCAATCATATGGAGAGTTTGTTTTTTCCTCCTGCATAACAGACTTATACAATGTCATTTTTTTACTGCCATGGTCATCACAAGTCATGCTTTTGTTCAAGGGAAGTTAAACCAGAGTCTGCCATTCTGCGGTGTCTCTTGACTCATTATTCAGTCGGCCTTCCTAGTCTTGTCAGTATCTTGCTCTATCACATCAGATGATTTGGTCTTGTACTCGTGCTGGTTTGAGAAGGTCTCCATTGAATTCCTGTTGGCGGGTTTGTCTCTCATCGACTACGACATATTGCTCTGAGAGTAAACCTAGAGCCACACCCTAGCCCTATTTCCATCATTGATAGGTGACCTTTTGCTCATCATTTGATCATCATTATGGGTCTTTGACTGAGTGGTTTTCCTTGTGTTCGATGTCAGCATACATTATCACACTCGGGATTCGTGCAGTACCTTTATTTCCATTTTACCCTATCAGTGGATATCTCGCCTCTTTGTTAGCTTTCATTATTGGTTGGTTTAGAGAGTTTCCTCCGTGCACTAGCTTCATCTTGTGCATGTCGAAAATGTACTTCGGTTTGGTTCCGTCACTCTGCTTCGTCCGATTCCTTCCAAATCTTGGCTTGCGGGTTACACTCGTGCTGGACTGATGTGGGATACATTAATGCCTTCCTTCCAGCAGATATTTTCCCATCGACTCTAACTCATTGCTCTGGGAATAAGGTCTAGAGTCTTTTTTGAGTACCTTAGGGTTTGCGGTCATCAGTGGCAGACTCTATGCTATCGACAGTGGGGATTCATCATTGCATCCTGATTGGTAGATTCTTCCAAGTGTTCGACTTCAACTCATTCATTCACACTTGTTAGATTGTACTGGGGCACCTTGACACTCATTTTCATTATCGGTGGGTTGTCTCGCGTTTGTTAACGGTATACATTATTTACCGGTAATCAAACGATTTCTCACATGGTCGACTTCAGCTTATTTATTCCCATTTTGTAGAATTGTGCCATCGAGATCAGTGAAGACCTCGGGTTGCATCAGCATTTTTCGGTTCACTTTTGATAGTCCATTCAGTTTCTGCCAGTGATGCCGTCCACCTTTATATGTTGCAGTGTTAGTACAACAGCATCCTATATGTTGGCTCCTGAGTTGCGTGATTGTACCATGTGTTCCACCCCTTATGATTTGGTACCTGGAGATTCAGTTAATTTTGTGATCAGACATCCATTTTCAGTATTAATGATCAGTTTGATATATGTGATACTTGGACATTGATTCCGACTTGTACTTCCGGGACGTGCTCAGATGATTCATTGCGTACTTTCAGTTCAGCTAAACTTGTATACATTCTGGATCTATTCTGTACTTTTTATATGGATATATTTTTGACTGAGCATGGGTATGCCCGCCTCAGACATGAGATGACTCTCTGTTTTCTTTAATTGGTTTTTGGTAGGCTAAAATCTAGTGAAGTCCTCTCTTGTCCTCGCGAAGTTCTTTCTATGCACATAATACATTTCAGCCATCATGTACCCCTTCTGACCTCATATATAAGGGGGCATCTGTTATAGCATCATTTTTCACCCTCATGTGATTCATGATTTTCTCTTTGGCCTTGGGCACCCATTCCCACAGACTTGAGTAAAATTTCATAAAAAACAGTGTTTAAAATCCCATACATGGATATGCCCAGAATTTTCCACGTGTATACGCGATTCCAGAGATACTTTTCCGCGTATGCCATTAAAATCATTAAGAATATATATATAAATCCCTATTTTCGAGGCTGGGTTGATGGTTATTATTGTAATTCAACCACCCCAGCCCATGGCCAACTGTTTCCAACAGATTGAAACTACTTTGAGGGAGTATAAAAGCTCCTCATATGCATGGCCTAAGGGAGAGAGAAAATTATAGACATTATACTCTGTTGGAGCCCAATTCAAGTCTGATTTCCCGTGCCTCCTGCACTTCCCAGTTTTTTACAAGAACCCCTTGTTTCCTGGAGATGTTCATTACCTTATATGTCATCTCGTGTGCACAAGTCTTGAAAGAATCCTAGTGAGGCAAGGGCGGGACGGATCTGGACGATGGTCTGTTCGAAGATCGTGGAAGGATTCAAGTGATCTCTCCACCTTTCTATTATTGTAAATGCTGTTCGTAATGAAGAAGAACCATCTTGTTCCCGAATTCACGTGTTAATATCTGCTTGCATATGTGAAAAGGTTGTTAATTAAGAATTTATATTGTTTATATGATGTTTCACATGGATTACACTGACATTTAGGAAAGATATATGTTGTACAACTAGATCTCTGTGCATGTCTCTTCTTGATTTCTAGGTTGAAGAGGAAGAAGGGTTGCTGGGGGTTTGGACCCCACTGGATCTACATCAAACGTAGGATCTACGGGTGAGTTCTACAATCTATAATATCTATCTTTCAGCATACAAGTTTGGTTGTGTGAGTCCTTCTTGAATAGCATGCTCTGATCTGTGGAGGTTTTTGACCCAACGACCTCTAGGGAGTTATTTCCCGAAACAGTTTGTGACCCTCCTATCCGACCATGTCTAGGAATGGTGGAGAAGAAAGAGCCTATGTCAAGCCCCTACCTTTGAAGACTGTGTCTACATGGAATAGTTCCTTAGATCTCTCTTGCCGCCTATCGGGAAAGATGTCACATCGTACTTTCCTCAAATCGAAGAATCCGCTCTCCAAATTGTGTTAAAATATGACATGATCTATGCTCAGTCGGGTTATGTTTATAACATTCTACTTGATCTTCCCAGACCCAGTGGTGCCAATGCACCGGGGGAATCCCATGCCACCGACGGTATCGTTGTAGGTCTTTCTCATCTGTATGCTCAACATGGGATATGGTTTTCCTCAGGGGGGGGACCAACACCTCCTGCACTTTTCCCCCTCCCAATAGCACGTATCCAGGATACGGCATGCCTCCTATTTTTTCCAAACCTCCTATTTACCACACTTTTACCCAACCTCCTTATTATTTATATCCACAGCCTAGTGCTCCAGCTCCTCTACCATTAGCACCTCCTCCTCCCTTTCCTTCTCAACCCCTGCAATAGCAACCACTGCCCCCTCAGGGGTAGGTGTATGCACAGCAGGGCGCGACTAATCCTCCTCCCTCAAAAAAGAAGAGGAAAGGCACTAAAAATCAAGCTACCCCTAGTAATTTGAGACCTAATCAAGGTAATGCTCCTAACACTACGAACCAGCAACAGGGCACTCAGCCCAAGAAGGACAGGCCTGTTCGCATGAACAAGCCTTGTTCTTGTTGTGGTGTTTATGGTAATTATACGCATGATTGTCCTCTTTTGCCATAGATGCGGCAGCTGTGGGAGTCTCAAGCAACATTGAGAGGACAACAAGTCGTCCCTTCTATTCCTCCCAATCCTGCACCTCATAAATCAGCTGTTCTTACCGATCATTTCCCTCAATAAGTATTTGTGGCTACCCAACCACCTAAAGGTCAGGTGGCCACTCAACCTTTTCCATCTGGTACATCCAATTACCAAATTCTCACGATGACCTATGATCAGCCTTCTGGACCTTCTCCTCCTGGCCCTTCACCTTCAGCTGGTACTCATAAGCCTCTTTATCCTCATGGAACAGTTCCTCTAGACCTTAACCATCTTGGAGTTGTCCCGCCTAGTCATTACCCCTCCAGTCAGATACCGTTCCTATCCCCCCCTCCCAGAGTCTACACTGTACCTTTTATGGCCGCCCTTTCTCTACCTAATCTGACCCTAGGGATTCCCGTCTGGTACCTTGATCCCCCAGCCGCTACCCCACCTGGTCATCCCAAACCATATCTTGCTTTGAACCTGGTTCAACCGGTCCCTATGATTTCTCCCGTAGCTATAGTGCCTCAGTCACCTCAGCAGGAACCTCCTCCTGTTGCGACAGCTTCGAGTAACGGGGGAAAAGCCAACAAAGCAACCAAAGACAGGACTACCATGAAAAACCTTGCCCCTCCTCAGCCGCCAAGGCACATTATCCAGTGCGCTTTGTGTGATGTTGTCACGCATGCCACCCATACTTTTCCGGAGTTGCCCCACCTTAAGCCCATGGTTAATGAGACGTTTTTGGAATCTGACATCCCTGAGGTCTATGTCACTATACCATTGTTCTTTTTGTGATTCCATGGCCACTATACTCACCTCTATCCCTGCCTTGAAGAGTATCGCTCCTATTTGGAAGTGGTTCGACTATTCGAGGCCAAGCACAACGAGTCCACTGCTCCCTTATTTGCGCGTTTTGCTTCGGAAAAACTAGAGGGCACGAACCTCCTGATGTCAAGATGATGGAGCCTTCGTTGACCATTTTCTACCTATCATCATCCATGAGACCCTCATTGGAAGTCCCCTTGGAGACTTCCCCTGATGTTTCGCTTGAACTCCCTTCAGTGATCACCCTAGGCTCAACATCGGTAGATCCTTTATTTGCTTACTCTTTTGTCGCCACTTTTGACGATGCGCATGTGAACCTATCTTCTCATGATGATGATTCAAGTACCTTCACTGCGTCAGGTGGTATTTCTTCCACCAGTCACCCCATCTTCTATTACGATGATGAAATTATGGAAGTAGTCACCACCCCTAACTTTATCTATCCCCCCTTACATCGAACCCATGCATTCAAACCACATACACCTTGTGGCCATTACATTGACACCAAATGTTTGGGTAAGGGGGCACCTATATTTAAGAAACTAGGAGCGGAAATTCTCCACAACTCTCCTAGTGTATATGGTCGTGTCGACTCTAGTACCATTATTCTTCCACATTTAGAAGAACCTCTAGATTCCCATATCACTTCAGATCACTCTAGGGATGATACTGCTCATCATTCCTTCATATTACATAAACAACCCAGTCCCTTCGACATTGTTGTTGACCAACCTGTGATTTTTCTTAGAGAGCACTAGTTCATTATCTCCAAATCCTCTCTTTGGGATAGTGACACCATGTATGCCAATATGAAAAATTAAAGTCCATTTGATTCATATATGTAGTACCAAAATATATTGGTAATCCTCCATTCCCTTTCTCAAACTGCATGACCATAATGAAAATAAATGGTGCACCACATCATTAAAATGTGTTTATATTCCGCTTTTTCTAAATACATTTTGGCATTACCACAACATGCTTGGGTGCACCTATGCCCCTTCTTAGGTTTCCGTAGTTTTCAATATTGGCAAGAAAAAACGCTGCAGAGCCAACATCAAAACCACTTTGGAATCCTAGGAGCTAGCCCTGTTAGATTCAGAGAGGGATCTCTCTATATAAGTTTTTTCAAAGATATTTCTTTAAGTCTTATGATATGATATTAGGCTAGTTATGAAGTACAAGGGTTTGTTTTGGTTTTGGTTGGATAGAATATCATCAAAATGAAGGAATTATTTTGAAGGGTAAAGGTGTGAGTAGGTTGAAAGAATGGTTCAACTGATAAGATAGGAAAGAAACAGTAACAATCCATTGGGCTATGGAGTCACAAAAGGATTTAATTGCAAAACAAGTTTCAAAAGTGGTCCATGGGGCAAGTCATCTATGTCAAAGGATTCTTTAGATTGATTTTGTGATATGGAAACATAAAAAGTGTTGTGAAAGAAAAAAACACACAATAAAAACAAAGGATAGCCTAAGATCAGGTAATTACTTTTAAACTAGCCTGCTTTTGGCATGCACTTAATGGAAAGACATGAAAGTAACCTAAGATCGGGTAAGTACTTTTAAACTATCCTACTTTTGATATACTTTGAAGGGAAAACATTAAAAACAAAGAATAGCTTAAGATAGAGTAAGAAATTTGAATCTAGCCTGCTTTCAACATATTCTTAAAGGAAAAAATTCATGATAAATATAAAAAGTAGCCTTAGATCACGTAAGTACCTTTAAACTAGCCTACTTTTGACATACTCTTAAGAGAAATTTTCAAAGAAACTGTTGGAGAAGAAACTAGAGGACAGGGCTAACCATAGACTTCTCTAATTCAACTTTACTTAGAAAACTTTTCAAGAACATTCAAGGACAAAATCTCAAGTTTTAATCAGAAAAACATGGGCTTACCAACATTCCTTGACTGATTACACTCTATTGAATTATCCTCAAATACAAAATTAGCAGAAAACATAAAGATAAATATTTATTAGTGAGATTTAGGGTAATTGACAATAAATTCTAATCTATATTTGTTGTTCTTTATCAGAGAAAGTGAAAAATATGGAAAACATGAGAAAAATGAAAATGACAGTAAGAAAAACATCACCATTGACATAAACGAGGATCCCATAAATCAACTTGTGTATTTGATGTTCAAGCCAGTTACAATCTTCAAGTCTAGGGGATCTTTTACAACGTCAAACTTATCATCCAAGCCTATCTTTCTTCAATTACAATACAGAGCTTCAGCAGTTTCAAAAACTATTTACATTCAGTGAGTATTCAAACAACAACAATAATGAACTCTTCATATGATGTTTATAGGTGAAATTGAGGAGGTGGAGTGAAAGGAGGTCTATTTGTTTAATTAACATAGATTAAATGCTTCTTGGCCTTTGGGAGGCCAAACGGAGAATTTTTCAGATGTTTTAACTCTGAGTTAGTTAATTTTACATTAAATTTTATCTACTTCATTCACTTTTGTTGATTTTGGAGGCTTTTGGTAGGCTGGCTTTTAATTTTGAGCTGTCTTTGGCAAAGATCTCTGACTGTGCATTCAATTTGTATTATTTTGAGGAAATAGGCTTGTAGGTGGCATTTCTGATCTTTGGAGTAGTAAAGGCTTCAGTGATTTGGCATTTAAGGCCTTCCTCCTGCTGATTTGTCATAATTTATCACTTTTAAACCCTGATTAGGCCTTGATATTGCTTTTAGGCCTTTGTAATCATCTTCAGAACCCTTAAACCTTTTATGATGACTTCATTCACCTTTAAACTATGTTTTTAACCGAAAAACTATAAGATTAAACCTTTAATCCTTCAATCCTATGTATTAACCCTTTTAACTTTAATTATTCGCTGACTTTCCCTTTGATGTGGACAGGAGGTTTTCATCGAAGCGGGAGGGTTTCATAATATAACCAACACTCATGAAGCACTGGTCAAACCGTGAAAATAAACCCTCGTAACTTCCTTTTTGTGCGATTTTGCCTCTGTTTATACCACGAGGATCATCAAATTCTATCCATATTTCATTATGAATCATGAGAAGGCCTTTAGCCTTTAGAACTATCGAATCCTATAAAAAACCAATAAAAATGTTAATTAAACCCTGCGGTATTTGGAAAAATTGTTTTGGAGGCTGGCGGAGGCGAAGGAGCAGGATATGAGGGGAAACAATATGCAGGAAGCGGTTCGAGGGAGGAAAACTGCCAAAACCAGGTTTAAAATGGCATTTGGCGCGAAATATGGCTTGGTGGTTTTGTGAAAACCACGAATGGTTTTCGCACTCGTAAACATTGGTAAGCAGTTTATCATAAGAAGAACGCGATATAATTCATTTCATGACATGCATCCCCTAGAAAACTGGTGGTTTTGCATGAGTTTGGTTGATTAAACCCTGACACAAAAATTTATGCGAAACACAGTGTAGACCGTTGGATGAGGGGAAGATCCAATGGTGGGGGAGGAGCGCGATGGGAAAGGTGCATGGGTGAGGTTTTTAGTGGGAGCCAGGTGGCAAGCACCGATTGGGAGAGGCGGCTGGGTAGTGGGAGGTGGGTCCGGAGGGGTTGGATGGGAAGCTTTTATCAAGAACCGTTGGATTTCACGGATCGATGGTGGGGATATGTTTATTGAGGTGAAGGATTTATATCAGTCAAGAGGATGAAGGGTAGGAGGGGAAGCATGGTAGTCGTTGATCTTTGAATATAAATAGTGGGGATTGTGCAGGTTTTAACAAGATTGGCGGGGGAAAAATATAAAGGGACGGGGGCTTTAACGAATAAGGAAAGGCAGGGTCCGATGGAGGGATAATATGACCTGAGTTGAAGAAAAAGGGGTTAGAGAAAAGGATTTAAGCGCCTGGTTGGGGGGCTTGGTCATATGATGGAGAAGTAGCTGGGGTTTTAAGCCCTCAGGGGCTTAAAGTTTGTGTTATAAAAAAAGGGCACATTTTAGGCCAAAAGAGGGGTTTTTAAGGGTTTTTTGAGGTTTAAGATGAAGTAAAAGGACTTTCATAACCAAATAAGAAAGGGTTAATTGGTTTTAAAGGGTTTTTTGAGGAAAATAAGGATCAATGAGAGAGGAAAGAGGGATTTTTACAAGGAAAATGAGTGATATGGGGGGATTTTATGAAGATGAAATGGGGGAAATGAAATGATGAAAATGAAACCTTTAGGAAACAGTTCTTTCTTTAGGAACAACAGGATTTTGAAGGTTTTGAAGTGAAAATATCAAGGAAATGGAATTTTTTGGACAAGGGACACAAAGAGGCTACAAGAACTCACAAATTTGCAGGAAATTTGTTTCTTGAATACTAAAGACTTGTTTTAGCCATCATTTGATGAAACAAAATTTACTGATGGCTAACACCCCTCAACCATAAAAATCCCAGATCTTAGCCAAAAACAACAGTGAAACCGCCTTTCTCTGACAGGTCGCACTTTTCAAGTCATTTCCTAGGACAGGTCGTATTTTTCTGCCCAGTACCTGCTACCCAGGTCATAAAACAAACCCCAAAAAGTGTGACCTGGCCTGTTCATGAACTCTTGGTACCTAAACTGAACTTTCAATCCACTAAAATGAAAGAGTAGGATTAGGCCTGTTAGCTGCAACTGATGGATCTCAATTCCAATGTTCGGTTTGTCTGCTATGATCACCACAAGATTTAGGGCCTTCTCTCCTCACTACATTCACCATAGCTCCACCTGCAAATGAGTGAATTTGGAGGGAAAATGCCTTATTAAAATAAAATCCCTGATTTTTCTTTCTCCTGCTGCGGCCAAACTATAGCTCAGTTTGATGAACCATCTGTATCGTTGGAAATCTCTCACTGAGCCCTCAAATGCATATTTGTTAGTTTTTAGTGATTTGATACTTCACCAGGACACATTTTTTCCAAGAAGCGTCACTTTACCCCTACTCAAAATCATATTTCTTCACTTGCAACGCTCGTACTGGGGGAACCACTTTTCCTCCATACTTGTCTACGCTCATGTTGAGTTTCTTCGTGAGTTACCATCTTGTACTCATGTTTTTATGGTCCCCATTGGACCTTTTCTATGTAGTAGCACCATCAATTCACCCTTGTTTAGAGCATCTGATTTGAGTCATCATTGCATTCATGGAGTCTATCCCGAGTCCCTTTGCATCCCGTTATAGTCATCCATCCTTCATTGCTTGGTCCCTCTCTCATGTCGCACATTATGGCCTTCAATCCCATTGTCCCCTATCCCTCATGATATTGTGTCAGTCGCTGCCAGGTCATTCATGACCTTTATTCTCTAATAAGGGAAGTCATTTGTTCGCTACTCAGTATCCCCAATTTCATCATTATCACTGGTGTCATTCTGTCATTTGCTCTACTATTTTCTCTCATGTATTAGTTGAGGATCCCTTATTGCCTCACCTATGGCGGACCTCATTCTGTCGACATCACATCATTCATTCCAAAAGACATGTCTAGAGGGTGGTGTACCTTGGTTCTAGCTTCCACTCTTGTTCCATGCCTCAGATCAGGCAAAGGGACTCCTTATTTACATTTGACTTGATTTTTTCTCAGGTCCAGCTCCTTTCAGCATGATCGAGATCCGCATACTAGATGGTTCAGTGATGCAACAACTGATACTGGTGATTCCTAGGTGTGTGTGAGATGTCTCAGCTCTAATGAGGGGGTGGCCCTACAAGTAGCCCCCCACATACCCGGATGACCTCCTCATTACAGCCTTTGATGCAGCTCCATACATTTGATGATGTTGGCCTCAGCCGCTTCCAACACCTTTTTTGCATGTATCAATCAGATTTTCAGAGCCCTTTCCTATTTTCAGGGGCATCTGGGTTGTATTTATATCTCATGTGCTCAGATATTATTTTACAAGTCCTGGTTGTTATCCCAGGCACAATATGTATGTGCGATTCATTATCGTGTTGTTTATCTAACTCATGTTTATGCTAGCATGTACTATATTGTTCAGTCCCTTTGTTTACTCGATGACTTATTTTTTGTAATTTGCCCCGGCGGGTATAGGTATGCCACCCCTGCCACCTATATCACAGGTACTCGCTAACCAAAGAGACTTGTTGCACTTGTAAGTCTCACCTCCTTAGGGTCTAGTTCTTTCAGCACTTTGGTCTACCTTATACTTTTCTCTCTTTGACTTCCCCTTCGATGTCTAGTGATTGAGTTATTACAACGTACTTTGGTCATATGATTAGCTTGTAACGCTTGCATGCTGGGGGGCAATCTGTTACACCATTTTTTTGTCATCTAACCAATTGTTATTAGATGGACCCAAGTACACCATGTAAGATCAATTTTACCTTAAGTAAAACTGCATTCACTATGACAAATAACTTAGTAAACCACCTTTATTAAGTTGTTCATGGTCTAAACAGGAAACCCCATGAGGAAATATGCAATAAATCTACATTTGTTTGATTTTCCTCAAGGAATAGTTATTTAAACAACAGTTTAATTAATATTCCTAGTTATATTTAACCCAAAACAGGGAAATTAACTAGATATATCATTATTTATCTTATTATTTCCTAAGAATAATTATTTAAACCTTATCTAAATAATATTCTTTGTTGAATATTTCTAAATCACCCATAAATAACTAGGTAAATCATTATTTATTTAATTATTACTCAACCACATCCTTAAAATGATAAATAAATTATTTATTTATTTATTGTTTACAAATAAATGGATTTGACCCAAGTCAAATTCCTTTCCCCTCCAACAAATATAATACAATATTCCATAAAAGTTGGATCTTGATTTGGTTAAAAATATTTTAACTATGCACCAATATCTAGACTAACTCAATATTTTGTTATAAATAGAAGGTCTTTTCCATTCATTTACCACCTTTTGTTGCCTAAAGATCACTCTAGATCTATACTTTTGGTCTGACTATTGATCCACCATCATAGTCATATTTTTCTACCATTTTTTTCTGGGTTTTATACACCATCAAGAGAGAGGAATTTTAGATCTGAAGTGTTGAGGACTTACAAGAACCCATCCCATTGAGGAGAAAAGGGAACACCCTCTTGTGTTTTCCTCCCAGGTGTCATTAATACAAAATTCATTCAACATATTCTTGTCTTTTCTATTGGATGCATGGAGTAAATCTTGTTTTTTCTACTGCTTAATGTCTTCTAATGGATAGATCTAGATTTTTGCAACATTTATCTTGATCACCTAACTGCAGATCTGAGGATATTGGCAGCCATATTTGTTGTTAGGGTTGTTTGTTATGCGCAGCTAAAGTTGTATTTTTTCGTATGCTTGGAATTAATATTCATACTAAAAACCTCCCCAACAATGGTGCAAAAAAGTGATGATTCTTAATATTTCAACAAGACTATTGCAACTCCCAAGGCTACCAACTTAAATTATCAACCTGGGGTTTGTACAAACTTAAGAGGTATTGAAACTATATGTAAAGCATACAATGTGTCCTTCTTTCGTTGATATGATGTAATGGATTTAATTTCATGAAATCAAATCCTAAAATAATTCCAGAAATGGAAATTTTAGCCTATTTGAAAGAAATGGAAATGTTACATGCTGAAATGTAAACACTAATCCTAATTGCAAGAAGGTAAAGGTTATGCTATTTGCAAGAATGAAAAGTAATTTTTTATGTGCATAATGTAAACCTTATGCTACTTTCAACAATGCAAATTATTAGTCTAATTTCAGAATGTCAAGATTTGACTTGAAAAGAAACAAATCCTATGATTGAAATCCTAAGAGAATGAATTCAAATAAATTGGCATAAGCTAATTTGTAAAAAGGAAAGTCCTAAGTGGTGTTTGTCATTTCTCAATCATGGATTTAGAGCCTAGGGTTCATGATTCAAGACTAAGAGACAAAACCCAAGCATTTAGAGAAAATATGGTCAAGTTTACATGTGCTACATGAGTGCTACATGAGGTTTCTACAGGGGAAACATAATTGCTACAGGAAATAGTGTTTTGCTATAGGAGGAGATAAATCATTGAAAGAAAAAATAAATAAAATTAAAATGGGATGG
Organism: Pinus albicaulis; assembly: GCA_034641835.2. NCBI lineage: Eukaryota > Viridiplantae > Streptophyta > Pinopsida > Pinales > Pinaceae > Pinus > Pinus albicaulis. The sequence goes on along the minus strand of CM076583.1, from coordinate 966,545,961 downwards.
GACAACTTTATGAAACCAACTCACAAAATAGAAGGAAAGAGAGATCAATGAATTGAAAATCAGCCACTTTGAGGGGGAAACCTCCTTTACATTACATAAATGAATCATTATTGGATGAAACAAATGATATAGCCTCATATATCTATATATATATATATATATATATATATATATATATATATATATATATATATATATATATATATATATATAGGAGGTCATGGGGTCACAATAAAATCCTAGCCGACCTAACAATAATAGTGTCAAGGAGCAACAATAACAATATTGGGACTACATGGGTACAAAAATAACAATAAGGGGGCTACAGTGACAAAAATAAGGGAATACACTAGTAATATAGGGCCCTAACATTCCCCTCTCTTTCAAAAAAAAAATTTCCTCAACGCTTGAGTAGTTCTAGATGCTTCTGTATAAAATGCTCATCCTACCATGTGGAATCTTCAGTGGGTAAGTTCTCCCACTTGACAAGATACTATGGAATTGATCGATTTCGTAGTTGTCAATTTATTTTTTCCATGACTGCTTCAAGTTCCAATATGATTTTTCCTTCCTCATCAAGTTCTGGAAATATTATTTGAATTGGAATTTTGTCACCTATAACCTTCTTTAAGCATGAAACATGGAAAACTAGATGCACTCGGGAAGATGCAGGAAGCTCCAATTTGTATGCCATAGTACCAATATTTTTTAACACCTTGTGAGGACTATAGTAATTTGGAGAATATTTATTATCCTTCTTAGCTTTGTTGAGAGGCATTTGTTTATATGATTGTATCCGTAAAAATACCCAGTCACCTACATCAAAACTTCTCTCGCTGTGATGTTGATCTTCCTATTGTTTCATTCGATTATGTGTCAAATTTAGGTAATCCTTTAAGAGCTGTAGATTTTTTTGTTGATGCTCGATGTTATCTTCCACTGCTTGAACCTTACAATTTTCTCTTAAATATGATGTGATGGATGACTGATGATATCCATAAAGTGCCATAAATAGGGTCATTTTTGTTGCAGTGTGGAAGGAAGTGTTATACCACTTTTCATCCAGAGATAACCAACTGACCCATTGTGTTTTTTTATCAGATATAAAGAAACGAAGATATCCTTCCAAAAATTTGTTCACTGTCTCAGTTTTCCCATCGGATTAAGGATGATAAGATGAGCTATAAGCTAGTTGAGTACCCAAACAAGAAAATAATTCCATCCAAAAATATCGAGCGAAAATTTGATCTCTATCACTTACAATAATATTTTGGTTTCCATTTAGTTTTTGAATTATTTCCATTAATGCAGTAGCAACTGTACTCACTTTAAATGGATGAGATAATGTAAAAAAATGTACATACTTGGTGATTCTATCAACTACCACCATGATGACAGTATTTCCTTCGAACTTAGATAAACCTGTGACAAAATATATTGAAAACTCCTCCCAACATTGATTTTGAATGGATAAAGGATGTAGCAAACCCAACGTCTTAATTGTCTCAACTTGAATTTGCTAGCGAACCAAACATTCCACCACAAACTTTTGAATATCATCTTTAAGGCCACCCCAAAAAAATCTTTCTTCACGTTGTGGTAAGTTTTTAAAAATCTCAAGTGTCCTCCTATGAGAGAGGTTTGCAATTCCAAAATAATATTTTGTTTTATTTGGGAATTATTGCAAATATATAAGTGATCTTTGTACCATAAGGAATCAATTTTCCAGCTAAACGTATCAGATTTATTGGGATATTGCTACAACTTTTGAATGAGTGTCCATACTTCTTCATCATTCTTCCATTCCTCTGTTGCTTCGGTTATTCAATTGGGTTGGATAATAGAAATGGCACAAAGCAATGCTTCCACATACTCATCCATTCTTGAGAGTGCATATGCAACGACATTTAGCTTCCCCTTTTTGTAGATTATTTCAAATTCATAACCCAACATCTTTGTGACCCATTATTGTTGGTCTTTTGAAGATAGTCTTTGTTCCAAAAATTATTTCAGACTATCATGACCAGTTTTTACCTTGAAGTGTCTTCCCATTAGGTAAGGTCACCATTTATTTAGTGAATCTAGTATTGCCAACATTTACTTCTCATAAATAGCTTTATGTAAATACTTTCCTTTGATTGGACAACTTGCAAAAGCAATGGGTATTTATTATTGCATTAAAACAAAACCAATTCCATCTCGTGAGGCATCACATTCCACAATAAACATTTTTGTGAAGTCTGACATAACTAAGACTGGTGCTTGGCACATTTCCTCTTCAATATGTTGAAAGGCATTAGTTGCTTCAGAAGTCCATGAAAATGCATCTTTCTATGATAATGTTGTTATAGGTGCTCCTATTCTCCGATAATTCTTAACAAACTTTTGATAATACCCTGTTCACCGAAGAAATCCTCGCAACTACTTTATGGTTGTGGAGAATTTCCATTCGTTAATGGCTTTAATTTTGTTAGGGTCTACCTTAAAACCCTCCAGTGATACAATATGACCCAAATATTCCACCTCTTGCACTCCAAATAAAAATTTAGAGGTTTTTTCATATAATTGTTTCTCCTCCAATAGTTTAAGCACCCTGTCAACATTTTGAACATGATCCTTCCAAGGCCTGTTGTATATTAGAATATCGTCAAAAAATATTAACACAAATTTTATAAGGAAGGGTTTGAAAATGGAATTCATCAACCCTTGAAATGTAGAAGTTGCATTGATAAAGCCAAAAGGCATGACCAAAAATTCATAATGACCCTCATGAGTTCGAAATGTTGTTTTCAGAATGTCTTTGGTCTTCATTCTAATTTGATGATATCTTGAATGGAGATCCAACTTGGTGAAATAAATTTCTCCATGTAATTCATCCAATAATTCATCAATCACAAGAATGGGAAATTTATCTTTAATAGTGATATTATTGAGCTCCCTATAATCTGGACACATGCGCCATTATCCATCCTTCTTGTACACCGATAATATTGGAGTAGAAAAAGAACATTGACGAGGTTGAATTATACCAGCCTATAGCATTTATGCAATCACACGTTCAATTTCTCTCTTTTGGAAATAATTATATTTGTAAGGCTTGATGTTTGGATGAGAAATTTCTGAAATCAAATGAATAGCATGATCATGATCACGAATAGGTGGGAGTCCTTTCAGAGTTTCAAACACCTTTGAATGATTGTCCAAGACTTTTTGGAGATCTGGAGAAATAGATGATTTTGATGTTGGAACTTCTAGTGAGCATAATTGTGAAATCATGGATCATTTTTATTTATTAAGAAGATTTGTGACATTATAGCTTATTATCTTTCCCAATTTCCCTGTGATACCCTGTAATTGAACTTCCTTTCCTTCCGAAAAAAAAATTCAAGAAAATTTCTTGAAAATTAAAATCTACCGTCCCAAAAGTTGGTAACCATTGTACTCCTAGTACAACATCAGCAACACCCATTGGAATGGAAAGCATTAGACTATTCAATACATATTCCCCCATGGTTAGCATGATATTATGGCACTTTCCAGAGAAATTTATAGTTCCTCCATTTTCCACCATCACTTGACACTCCGACATTGGGTATAGGAAGCAATTCAATTCCCTGGATACCTTATAATAAATTCAATACCCGACATCCATCTGTCGGATGTGTTTATATAATATCCAACCATCATACATAGATTAGCCATTGTTGTGAATTTTCATTCGATGACCAAACTATCGGTCCGACGGTTTGTGTATATGTCGGATAGTCGACGTTATCTATGTTCCTTCGACGAAGATTCTATGGATTCGAAAATATTTTACGTCAGATGGGAGATGACTATCTGGAACTAGTTTGTTGATGAGGGTCGACGAATATCTAACACTTGTTAAATGTACTTCGAATATCCATCATGTTACTATTGAAATATAATGGAATAGGCTCCATGGAATGGTCGTTAACTTTAACAAGGTATTTTCATTTTGAAGTTTTGGAAAAATTGATTTCAAACTAAATCAGTCTAGAACTTTAATGTATATGTAACCTAATTACTCAGATTATGGTTCAGGCAACAAAAAACGGAGAATATGTAATTGTCATGTGTTTCAATTTAAGAATTCGCTCAAATGAAATAATGTACATGGGATGCGAGCTTTAGCAAAGTTGTGCCAAAAGAGGATTGGCATGAAATCTACATAGAATTGCAGTAAAATCCTCTTTTGGCACAACGTTGTTGAACCTCGCATCCCACGTACATTGTTTCATATGAGTGAATTCTCGAAATCAAACACATGAAAATTACACATTCTCCAATTTTTGTTGCCCGAAACATAATTTGAGAAATTGGACTACATCTACATTAAAGGTATAGACCAAGTTAGTTTGATATCAAATTTTCTAGAACTTCAAAAGGAAAATATCTTGTTAAAGTTAACGACCATTCCTTGGAGCCTCCTACATTTTCCCAAACTTCAGCTTGAAAACCAGGCAATAATGAATAGATAGAGAGGACAAGTATATTGAATTCCAAGAAATAGGATACACATGAAAATATATAAAAGTGGTAAAACACGGCTTTCTCAAATAATAAGAACCACCAAACAAATTCCTAATAACAATAACGAAAAATAAAATGCTAAATGTAATGTTACCTTTTTGAGATATTTTCTTCCAATAGTTGTTCCTCTTCAACATCCAAGTCGACACAGATTGTCCTACACATATTCATGATATCGATGAGGAAAATTAGATTAAATTTGACCAATTATTAAATATAATTGCACCAATAAATAAGAATTAAAAAAACTCGAGTGCATGAATAGTTGAATGAGCTCAATTGCAGTACAATCATATTCTCGCACAACATTACTGAACCTCGCATCCCATGTAAATTATTTCATTTGAGTGAATTATTGAACTAAAACATGTGACAATTACACATTCTCCATTTTTTGTTGCCTGAACGATAATATCAGTAATTGGGCTACATATACATTAAAGGCATAAACTGAGCTAGTTTGAAATCAATTGTTCTAGAACTTCAAAAGCCAAATACCTTGTTAAATTTAACAACCATTCCTTGGAGCCTCCTGAATTTTCCCAAACTTCAGGTTGAAAACCTGAAAATCATGAATAGATAGAGAGGAAAAGTGTCTCAAATTCTAAAAAATAGGATAGACATGACAATCTGTAAAATGGTTAAAACACGGGTTTCTCAAATAATAAAAACCACCAAAAAAATTCCTAATAACGATAACAAAAAATTGAATGCTAAATGTACTGTTATATTTTTAATATATTGTCTTCTGATAGTTGTTCCTCTTCAACATCCAAATCGACAGAGATTGTCCTACAAATATTCATGAAACAAATGAAGAATACCTAGATTAAATTTGACCAATTATTAAATTTAATTGCACCAATAAATAATAATTAAAAAAACTTGAGTGCATGAATACCTGAATGAGCTCAATTGCAGTACAATGCTCTTATGGCACAACATTTATGAACCTCGCATCTGATGTACATTATTTCATTTGAGCGCATTCTTGAATTGAAACACATGATAATTACAAGTTCTCCAATTTTTCCTGCCCAAACCATCATCTAAGTAATTGGGCTATATCTGCAATAATGGTCTAGACTAAGTTAGTTTGAAATCAAAATTTCTAGAACTTCAAAAGGAAAATACCTTGTTAAATTTAATGACCAATCCTTGGAGCCTCCTCCATTTTCCCAATCTTCAGCTTGAAAACCAGACAATAATGAATAGATAGAGAGGACAAGTATCTCTAATTATAAGAAATAGGATACACATGACAATATATAAAAGTGCTAAAATATAGGTTTCTCAAATAATAAGAACCACTGAAAAAATCCCTAATAACAATAAAAAAAAAATTGAATGCTACATGTAATGTTACCTTTTTGAGATATTTTCTTTCGACATTTGTTCCTCTTCAACATCCAAATCAACACATATTTTCCTACACATATTCATGAGACAAATGAGGCAAACTTAGATTAAATTTTACCAATTATTAAATTTAATCGTGCCAATAAATAATAATTAAAAAAAATTGAGTGCACGAATACCTGAATGAGCTCAATTGTAGTAAAATCATCTTATGGAAGAACATTTTTGAACATCTCATCCCATGTACATTATTTAATTTGAGTTAATTCTTGAATTGAAATACATGAAAATTACACATTCTCCATTTTTTGTAGCCCGAACCATAATCTGAGCAATTGGGCTACATCTACATTAAAGGTCTAGACTGAGTTAGTTTGAAATCAAATTTTCCATAACCTCAAAAGGAAAATACCTTGTTAAAGTCAACGACTATTCCTTGGAGCCTCCTCCATTTGGGCCCAAACTTCAGCCTGAAAAATAGGAAATAATGAATAGATAGAGATGACGATTATCTCCAATTCTAAGAAATATGATAGACATGACAACCTATAAAAGGGATAAAACACAAGTTTCTCAAATAATAAGAACCACCAAACAAATTCCTAATAACAATAACAAAAAATTGGATGCTAAATGTAATGTCACCTTTTTGAGATATTTTCTTCCAATAGTTGTTCCTCTTCAACATCCAAATCGACACACATTGTCCTACACATATTCATGACACCAATGATGAAAACTTAGATTAAATTTGACTGATTATTATATTTAATTGCACTAATAAATAATAATTAAAAAAACTCGAGTGTATGAATACATGAATGATCTCAATTGTAGTACAATCCTCTTCTAGAACAACATTTATGAACCTCGCATCCCATGTACATTATTTTATTTGAGCGAATTCTTGAATTGAAAGACATGAAAATTACACATTCTCAAATTTTTGATGCCCGGACCATAATATGAGTAATTGTGCTACATCTACATTAAAGGTCTATACTAAGTTATTTTTAAATCAAATTCTCCAACACTTCAAAAGGAAAACACCTTGTTAAAGTTAACGACCATTCCTTCGAGGCTCCTCCATTTTCCCAACCTTCAGCTTAAAAACTAGGCAATAATGAATATATAGAAAGTACAAGTATCTCTAATTCTAAAAATAGGATACACATGAAAATCTAGAAAAGGGATAAAACACAAGTTTCTCAAATAATAAGAACCACCAAACAAATTCCTAATAACAACAACGAAAAAATTAATGCTAAATGTAATGTTACCTTTTTGAGATATTTTCTTCCAATATTTGTTCCTATTCAACTTCCAAATCAACAAATATTGTCCTACACATATTCATGAGACCAATGAGGAAAAAATAGATTAAATTTGACCAATTATTAAATTTAATTGCACCAATAAATAATAATTTAAAAAAAATGTATGCATGAATACCTCAATGAGCTCCTCTTGGTTTCGATAATAGATTATTGGTGTAGTTTGATCTTGGAGAAAACATCCCTCCACTCCACAAATCAACAATGAAGTGAACATTGACCTTGTTTTTTCTCTATTGCATCTCAGATTTTTACTCCAAGATTATCCAAATATTAATTTATTATCTACTGAATAGGGCCAACCACGTGAAGGTGGAAGCTCTTATGGCCCCTCCCACCCCTCACATCACTCTCAATTCCCCAGTACCCAATCTATCTACTACGAAATATTTGAAAGAAAGATATTAAGATACGTCATAAATAAAGAAATATATAGTAAAAAATTATTCATTCATTCATTCGTATAGTTTAAAAATTATTTGATCTCCGTATGGTTTATATTAAAATGTATGCTATACATAATCTGAAACAAGTTTGTTCTAATCTAATTGCAAGTAAAATCAATTATTCTTTGGTTTCTTGCAATTTTTCATGTATGAAGCAATGATGTCATGCCCGTCAGCTATAAGATGCCTTTCTCCCAAACTGGTTAAACGTCTATGATGTTGTAAGGGCAGCATAGCATCGATTGTAATAAGAATATAATATTAAATTTCTATTTATATTAATTATTAATACAAGTTTTTTATTAATAAAAAGGTATTATAGTGTTCAATAACTTCTTCAGTAGTAGAGGGCAGCAACATACTTTCGGATGTGGCCATCGGTTCCTCCTCTTGTATGGCCTGATCCCATACATGCTCTAGAGCAGAACCAAGAAGATTTATAGTTAATACACCATTTCCATTTAAATATTTATAATTCTAATCGATACTAAAAAAATTATAATTCACATGAAATACCTCCAGAATCGAGTTGAACATCATTTTAAATTTCCACTCCACTATCACTAGGCTCATGTCCTCCATGTTTTCTTGGGACATCTGTATTTACACTATCTACCTGCTTTTTACAATCAAGCACATTACCTTATGGCCAAAAATAAAAACCAATCGAATGTATACAAGTATTAATTTATAAATTATCTTCGTTTATTTTATTTACCTCAGTCTCAGGTGGGGGATCAGAATGAGTACATGAAGACCCCGTGATGCTCCTATGTTCAACAACAACTTGATATGCATGCTTGTAAGAAATCTTAAGGTTTTCCTCTGTGGTAGTTTCATTGAAATGTTCGACCTTCAATTGTTCATGATAACATGAATTTTTTTTTATTCTACAATATTAAATTAAAATTATTAAGAATATAAAATTGCGATGCAATTTTTTTATATACTTACAAATTTTGCGACCAGTTTTGGGTAACCCCCAAGGCCAAGATGAAGTTGGCCATGTTTTTTTATTCTCACCTTCATGTCTTTATATGTATATGGGATCCTATATTTATGGTATTGATAAGCTTAATTACATGTCACAATATTGATGATAAAGCATCATAATTACATTAATAAAGGTTCCTAATACCTTCCTGGTCTAGGTAATGTCTTCCCTTCTTTTCGAAGTTTTTTCTCCTTTGCATATTCTAGGAGGGTTTTCCACTCACTTTCTGAAATAACTGGAGGGCGCTCATACTTAGGGTTACTTTTCAAATGAACCCTATATTGGTCTCACAAATATTTTAAATATATTCCTACCTTCGTGGTAACTCCACTTTTGTTTATGGTACCATCTCTGAATAGGCCAACCAACCTATTGATAAGTTATTCCTTCAACATTTAATTTTGTGAATTCCACCTTGTCCGAATGGTGGGCCGAAAGAGTTATAAGGTTTCCTCATTCAAGCGCATATAGAAGGTCTCATTTCCTACAAAAAGATATTATCATTACTTCAAAATAATGACACTCTATACATAAATTTTAGTTAGATCATAATTAATATGTAAAACACTTCTTAAATACCTGTAAGCAATTCTAATTTCATGGGAACATGGTCATCATCTACCAAGAATGTAAGTGGTAGTGATCTCATGCTAGTAACACGAGTAGACCCAGGAAATATTTCTTGACAAGATGTGATGGAATCACGGTCTGCATCATGTGCACATCCTTTTGTGTGTTGTTCAATGGGTGCAGATAATGGCATGTCACCCTATTCATGAGTTTCATTAACGGTCGGTGTGTTCAGTTTTATTATCACTCCAATAATTCTCAAGGGTTGTTATTATTTTTTTTTGTTTTAAAGAATATTAGAGGTACCCACAAACCTAATTTTAAGCCTTAGGATCTAGCCTTCCTAGTTCTCAGAGAGGGCTCTCTCTATATGATTTATCTTTGTTGATTGTATTTCCTGAAATTGGGATTTCTTATTTGAGGGCCTTGTTGTTGGTTGTCCCACTGTGGCTTCCTTTCCATATTATGTAACCTATCCATCATTTTGTCTAATGTTTTTGATAATTTATATATTTTTAAATCTAAGGTTGATGTTTCCTCTTTTATTGTCACTCTTCTTTCATTTCTTAATCTAGCTTTATTGGCTAATAAGTTTGTGTCTACACTTACAACATTACTTTGCATCTATTCTAAGGTTTCTGGGCTTCTCTCTCTTAGTTGGTAAGCCATATCTGTATCAAATCCATCAGGGAATTTCATAAGGGCAGAGTCTGGAGGAGGTTTAAGATTGGCAGGATTGTATTGTAAATATTTTTATATCTTGTAAAATAGTCCTGAACTATTTCATTTGGTGCTCTTTTTATGTTTTCAAATTCAGAAAAAAATTGTAATGGATTCTTATTTTTCTCCCATCTATTAAGAAACATCCTATGGAAGGCAGCTAAATCAGTAATAATACCAGTAGGAAAACCTTTAAACCACTTCTTAACATCACCAACTAAAGTTTGAGCAAAAATTCTCATTTGAACATTAACATCATATAATTCATCCAATTCAAAGTAGTCTATCATTTTATTAACATACTGTTGTGTAGTGTAGTGAGCTGTTCCATCAAATTGAGAGATTTTTCTTTGGTATTCTTGGGGCATGGAATTTAGAGGGGCTTGTAGGACCAATGGGGCATATCTGGCAGCCATGGCTTGGATTCTAGCTTGGATAGGAGGTAAATTTGAAGTACTTAGTGATGAGGTTGAAGTACTTGCAGATGATGAAGGAAAACTTGAAGATGTAGTTGGGATGCTAGAAGAGGTGATGGGAAATGTGGTTGAAGTACTTGAAAATGCAGAAGCAATGCTGGAAGATGAACTTGCAGTATTTTGGGATCTAAATAAAACTCTAGGTTGAAGTGGAAGCTTAGGAAAGAAGGATTCTTTGGGTTGAAGTGTGGTAGAAATAATGGATGAAGTGGTAGTAAACAAGGATAAACCTACAGATTCTAAATGACTAGTTTCTAAATGATTGGTAGAAGGCTTAGGGGTACAGGTGGATAAATCATTCAATTCAACTGAATTTTGGAAATAAGCTTCATCAATTTCTTTAATCAAAGTTGCAGTTATAGCATCAAGTTGATCTTAAATTTCTAGGGATTTTTCATCTAAATCTAGTGAAACAGTTTCCTTCTTACTTTCAATGAATGAAATGAAATTAGGATCTATTACACTATTATGTATGTCACTTTCTGATTTTTTTTTAAACAAAGATTGCTCAAAAGCTAAATCAAATTCAATGTCATGTAAACTTGATAATTTATTGGGAATAGAATTTTATTTGATCAATGAATTTTTATTACCTAAACATTATACTTTTTTGTTTTTCTTTACAATTCTGTCAGGATTATATACTATGACAACAGGTTCTGGATCTGGATTAGACCTGGTATAGCAGACTCTTTTGGAAGCCAGAATTACAATTTTTTTATGGAAAATTTACTAACAACCCTTGAAAACAATATTAAGGTGAAAAGATAAGTAAAAATATTTCCTTTAAGATCAATTTTAAACACTGAGGATTGGTTAGTTCCCCATTATCGTCGCCAATATGTTACCACTCCAATAATTCTCAAGGGTTTTTATTATTTTTTGTGTTTTAAATAATATTAGAGGTAACCAAAAACCTACTTTTAAGCCTTAGGATCTAGCCTTCCTAATTCTCAGAGAGGGTTGTCTCTATATGATTTATCTTTGTTGATTGTATTTGATTTTAGGCTAGTTATGTAGGGTTACCTGGGATTTTGATTTTGGAGTTGGTTTGGTGGTGAAATCACTAAATTAGATGGATATATGTAGGTTTGTATTCCATTGAGCTAATGGAGTCAATGTTTCAAGCATTCAGTTCAGGATCAAGGTCTAAAGGAAAATGTTTACAGCGCAAGATAACTGAGTTACTTCAGATCTTCAAGGTTGATAGTGAAAATCGTTTCAATCGGGACAAGAGATAAATTAAGGGTTCTCAAATCCAAATAATGAGTGAAAAGACAGAGGTCAATCAAAATAAGGGAGCAATTAAGAATTACTTTATCTAGATATTAGAAGAAAAAACATATAAATGATAAACAATTGAAAACCGAGTGCTTTTAACATATTCTAAAATAAAATTCTTGGTTTATCATTTAGATTTAAGAAAACATATGAGCATGTGAAAAACACAAGAAATTTACAAATAACAAGTTAAAATACTTCACTAAAGTTTCCCAACACATGAATCCTGCAATATGATGCTTTATTTCTTTAATCCAGTCTGCTGACTTGAAATTGGTGCAATCACCCTTAGGTTCAGAATAGTACAACTATAGAAATATTCAATAATTCATCCACACTCAATACTTCCAAATGAGAAGTATTTATACAAAAACTATAAAAAAATATTCTAAAACAAACTTAGGAATTATTCATGGAAAAATAAATATCTTCATGCAAGAATATAGTGACAACTTTCTAGGTAACACTAGTTGTCCCTGCCTTTGTTGAAATTACTATTTGTTGTTGATTTCTCTCTATGTTGTTGCTCAACGAGTGTTGTTTGTTAGGCAGTGGAGTGTCCTCTACGCTGGCAACTTTATCTCTATTTTGATTTTCACTCTGACCTTTCAACTGACACACTTTAAAATCTACTTTGTGATTTCTATTTTAACTTTAGATTTAACTTTGAACTAATACTCTTTCACCGTCCTATTTTCACTGTAAACTCTGACTGCCCTATTTTATCTTTACTGCTCTTTTTTTACTGGTATTTTCTTTACAATAAATCAGTCATATTTTCCAAGAATTCTATCTCGGGCAATTTGATTTTCATCCTCCTCTTGAATATTTCATCTACTTCAGTATATTTTGAGAATGTAGGCTTATTGGAAAATAAATTTTTCACCTCATGTTGTATGTAAAACAAAATTTCAAAATTCTTGTAAAGTACTTCCCTGTTGGAATACCTTGTGAGGTAGGAATATTATATTGATCCTTAGCAACTTCTCTCATTTTCTTATCATAGTCATCATGCTTCATTAATTTATCATGAATAACCAGAGGATTGGGAAGGCCTTTCTGCCTTAGGACATCAAACTTCATCATGAAACTTGTGATGGAAATCTCCATATTCTGGATTTTTTCTTCTAAATGTATCGTCATATTCTTTTTAGAAATTACCTTCCTAGCTTCTAGAATGGTTTCTGTTCTATCATTAATTCTGATTTCTAGTTATTGTATGTTCTTAGAATTAAGAAATTTGATGATTTCAAGAGCTTCTTCAGATTTCTTTCCAAGTTCTTCTTTGATCTTCTGGATAGCTTCTCTTGTTGATTTGACTAATTATTTTTGCTCATATATAACTTGGATTGATGGCCAAATATCATTGATAGATTCAATGATATTGGCCCAAAGCTGCTTCTTCGCTTGTGCCATGGGTTATTTTAGTGCTAGATCTTTCTCTAACTTCTTCAATTGCTCATTTAACCTGTTGGATTTTTTTTCTTCATTTTTTTTCATTATATTAGAAAGTTTCTTTTCATATTCAAGACTTTTAAGTTGTTCTTTAAGTTTTTTAATCTCATTTTTATGAATAGACATGTCCTGCATTCCTTTAACTAACTTTCTTTCTTCATTTGTGTGTTGTGATGTTATTGTTGAAGACTATGTTGCTGAAGTTGTTGATGAGGTGATAGGTAGTGTTGTAGCCATTGGGACTAGAGGAGATAATTATTCTGCTAGTGCAGAAGGTACAGCTGTGGTGACTATAGGAATGTTTGTAACTAGAACTTATTTTGCTCTATCCTTTTTCTCTTAGACCAACTTGTCCATTTCATTCTTCGTTTCTTTGATTTGTACAATCAACTGTAATATGAGATTCATCATCTCATCTTTCTGATTTGCATCTTGTAACACCTCCTTCGCTTGAGTATTTTTAGTAGGAGGTAGCTTAAGTTGCTTCTTTAATGCAACAATGTCTGCATTCTTCTTCTTAATCAATTCATCTGCAACTTTGACATTAATAGGATCAAATGCTACTTCAATAACCAAATCTTCTAGTGATTTGATTCTATTATCTTTTTCTTGAGAGGATGCCTTTTCCAATTTCAGTTGATATTTGATATTTGCAAGAGTATTTTGGAGCTTCTAAACACTCATTGCCTTGTTTTTCATTGTTGAATAAAGCATTTCACCATCTTGTTTGTGAAATTATATCTAATAAATGGGATGAAGGTCATCTGCTTCATATTCATATGATGATTTTTTGTAATCTACCAGTGTTTTAGGATTCTTGACTTTAGGCTCCAGGAAAGTCATATGCATTTCCATAGTATTATAGTAAAAAGTAGAAAGCAATCTGCTTTGGTCACTAGGTGACTTCTTCCAATACTAATTGTATGTATCAACATTCAATGCTTCATTTTTCATCTTTATTTCTATGTATTTATGCATAATGGCCATCTCCCTCTCTACTGGTTTTCTGGAAGATGACATTTCAACACTGTGTTGCTTCTGAATAAACTGAGTTTTAGAAGTTGAAGGCTGTTGTTATTCTTAAATCACTTTCGGAGGTGCATTATCCTTTGTTTTTGTTTTTGTAACAATCACTTCTATGGTTTATATTCCTTAATTGACATGATTTAACTTAGGTTTCTTCCTATACATCAATTTAAATTTAGTTTCAGTAGTTGTCTCTGCTATGTATGATCCTTCCTCTCTGTTTCTCTTTGAGATTTTATCATCCTGGGCTGGATTTTGCAAGGTTTGACTAATATCACCTTGCTTCTCTTCCTCTATCAAGGTGTTATCCAACCATTTAAACTGATTGGGGAATTTTTTAATGTCTGGTTTCTTCTCAGTACATAAGGAGTTATTTTTCATTTAAATCTCAGTTTACTTATTACTCCTAGAGGATCATAGTACCATAGAAACATCTTACTAAATTTAAACTCCTGTAAATAATTTTCAGCCTTTGGACCTGCATATCTATTGTTACAAATGAAAGGGCCAACTTTATTCTTGATTTTGAACTTTGTCTTTTTCTTAGCTTCCAGGAAATTGATTGCATCAAAATTAATGATCTGCCTTATGTACTCAAGGGAAAATAACCTCATTGGGAGGTATTTTGGAAGTTTATATGGAATGAGATTTGATCCATATACTATTATCTCAGTATGGTTTTGGTATAAGTACCAATATCCTATTCTATTATCTTCTGACAACTAGATGACATTCTTAATTTACTCACTAATTTTGGGCTGCTTGCTGCTGTTCAGAAAATTGACCATAGGATGAACGAAAGAATTAGTAAAAACTATATATGTGAACTCATTGGAGTCTTTCCTTATCAAGGAATTCTAAAAGATGATTGAATTTTTGTTTCCTTCAAAATAAATCTTTTGAAAGTTGATGGAAAATTTCTTAGACTGAAAGTATAAAAAAATCTGGAATAGGACTCAGGGAATATTTGAAAACACCTTCAGAAGGAATTTTGACCAACTGTTCATGAATTTAGACATCAAGGTATTGGGAAAAATTAAAAATGGTAACAGGAGGCTGACCAAGTGTGAAGGTAGACAAAAAACCTAGCATTGCAACATCAACATGCTCATCTATGAAATAACCGAGAATAAAAGAAAGCATGGAGATGATATGTCTTGTTCTTTCAGAAAAATTTGTAGATGGGTAAGAATGATTTATCATGGGAATTTATATAGATGAAGGCATGAAAGTCTGGAATATCTGGAACCTCTTGGGGAAGTCTAGATTCAAGTATAGTTGTGTGAGAGCTTCAATGGATAAAGGAAATTTATCTGGTCTAGATTGGATCTAGAGCATTTGATTGAATGACTCAGCAATAATGGTAAACACAATTTCCTTTTTAGAGTTTATTATGGCTCTTTGATCAGGGAAATAGTAGGATTGACATAGTATAATAACTTCTGGGCACTCGAAGGTCTATGGGACAAGATATTTTGGAAAATTAGACTCCCAAATAAAAAATTCATCCGCCTGATCTATGGATTTTTCATAGCTCCAGCAGTGGAGCTAAAGAAGGTTAAATTTTGTGGTTGTGTCATTAATCTTAAAATATTTATCATCCAGGGGAGTGTGTTCTACATATACAACACGGGTTTTTAGAGGATTAATAGTTACTACTTCTTTATAAGCCATTATTCTTGTTTGATTTATCAATTTATTACTTTTTGACTTAGAAAAAACTGATTTAGGCCTTTAGGAGAACCTATGACAGATTATAATAATTTGCATACGGTTTTAAGAAGCCAATTGGTCAATTATTATTTCTTTTTGTAATAAAAAATAGTCTAAGACCTTGGGAATACTATGAAATTAGGTTCAGGGTTTGCAAAAGAAATAAATTTGGAAGCATGATGGCTTTCATCAGGTCTGCAGAGATCTAAATTCGTCAAATACTTAATCTTTGTGATTAAAACAATCTTATGCCTCAGAATCTATGAAAAAAAAACATAGGGTCTATAGAAAAACGGATTTGGGAAAATATAAAGGTTCCTTTTGGTCTGCTAAGGCTTCTATGCTAATCCAATTACTTATTTCTCTTTTTCTGTAAGCACGGGTCTTAGTACTTTGAGAAATACCTACAGAAAGATAGATATTTTATTTGCAGAAGAGTTCTGGGGTTGCAAAAATATTTTCTGAAGCTTTAGAGGTCTTTATAGTGCTTTGGATGACCTCTGCAATGTACTTGGCAACAAATTGATTGAATTCTGATTGAAAATGCTGGATTATAGGACGAAAGATTGAGATTTGGCACAAAAAGAGTTTGGCAATGCTTCTTATGCACAAAACTGTAACAGAAATGATAAAAGGGTGAAATGGGTGGCTATATGCATTTTCATCAAACAGTTTTTTAATATAAATGTGCATTCAATTAAAATGGGTAGGTGGTTTAACAATGGTTAGGAAAAAACCTCTCAGTGGTTTTCGCAAGAGCCAAAGGTGGTAAGTAGTAAAATTATGATCGATGCGATCAAGTGAAATGGCACCACGTAGTAGGGAGGAAAGCCTCGCAATCCCCACATTTCGCATTGTTGGGGGTATGTTAACCATCGGGCTATGAAATGTGCAATAGGTGGTAATTTCCATCCGATCTGATCAGCTAAGATCCAATGGTTGGGAGGATGCGACAGAGTCTTCGGGTTTTAAAAGGCATGGGGCCCGAGACTTTATAGTCAATGCAGGTTTATGTGTTTTATATGGATTGGTTTTAATGTATTTGTTCAGGGTTTGATATATGCGATAGGGTTAAATACATACCAATGAGGTTAGAGAATATGGAATTATTATAATAGGCAGCATAGTAATATGTGGGCCTGAAACATATTACCTCGTGAAGAATTAAACCATAGGTTATATAAAATATAATGGGTTGGGAATAATATACATAAGGAATTAATATATATGGGATTAAAAGGTATATAATGGGAGCTAATACATAATGTTAAATTTTAATAATGTACAAATGTAAATAAGTGTGGGATTTGTATAATACAGGGGAAATGTAAAAATACACTAAGTAAAAATAACATCGGGGTGAGTTTTTATAGTGGGACCCGATATATGTTTTCAAACTTAGGATTAATGTATTTTTATGGGTTTTTTTTGGTGTATTTTTAAATGAAAAGGGAAGTTAACAAAGGATTTTTACTTTTCCCAAGGAAAATGTGTTTTAAACTTAGGAAAGGGGATTTTTTGTAAGGGAAAATAAGTGAAATAAGGGGAAAGAGTAAAAATGAAGGGGATGGGGTATTTTTACAAGGGGAATGATTTTTAAAGGGAGTTAGTAAATGAAATGACCATTTTTTCTGTTATCCCTGCCTTGTGAAAACTACTTCTACCTACCCATCAGCTACCCTAACATTTTTTTTTCATTTTCATGGGTGCATTTGAGCTTGGAGACCCTTACTCATTTTTCTTTTAAACAAAAATCTAACTAATTCTATCATTATCTCTTCCAAGGGCTCAAATTAAACTATTGAGCTCCTTATTATTCTACCTAACTACTGATCTGCCAAAATTAAACAGTTTGGCTAGATCTTTATTCTCTATCTATCAACATGAAATTTAAAGCATGAAAAGTCAAGATTAAGCAGTTTGACTTTCATGTATTGTGGCAATTTTAGCAAGCTGCACACAATATTATTTTGCAAAGTGAAGTAAAAGTAGTGGCATTTGAATTTGCATCACTTTCATGTTTTACTTTTATCTCTTTTTTTTTCTTTTTTTCTGAATCTGTCTACTTCTATATTAATACAAAAAGATTACAAAGAGGCTGAGGCCTCAGAATAGCTAGCCCAGAAATATGGCATTCTTACATTACATTGCTGATCATTGACATAAAAAGACAACAGCTGTTTACTGTCTGAGAAAACCTTGATGACCAGGACCTTGTCCTTCTTTCTGAACAGCTGATCTGGTATGCAAAATGATGTCTGGAGTATGGGACTCTCCACGACATGTAAGACCGAAACATACACTTTCCATAGCAAAAATTACAAACATTCGTTTTGAAGCGTTGGAGCGCTGACCTGAGCATAGTGACATGGATAGCAATGCTTGGAAAAACAGTAATTCGACGAAGGAGAGTGACAACATAATTCCTGGAAAAACTGCGAAAAAGAAGGAGGATGAACACCTTCTGAGTACCTGTGTTCAAAAACTGTCGAGCGAAAACCATTAAGCATCATTGGTGGGCGAGGGTGCTTCTTCCACCACTGGGCATGCATACGGGTTGAAATCATCATCTGCTGGAGGAGGAGGAGCTTTGCCCGAGAAGTCACTGCCAGAAGGAGCGCTAGGCCTTGCTTGCGGAAGCTCGTGCTGAGAGGCCATTGCCCCCTGAACACTCTGCAGACTAACCCTTGGGGGGCAAAACAAAATTTCGTCCTCAGATTCCGGAGCAATTCCAGAGGGGGGCGAGGGATGAGCCTGCGCAGTCGGGTTGGTTCTGAATTTAATGGAAATAGAGGCGATGAATTCTTGGTGGTTGATGGAACAGGGGTAATTGAAACGGGCAGAATGAAAGTGCGCATTGAAGGTGAGGCAAACATGCGCTGCAGAGGTGGATGGACTACTACCATGACCACGACCTCGGCCTCTTCTGGGAGCAGCGACTCTACCAACACTGGAGTCAGAGGAATCCGATGAAGAGGCAGAAGAGGGGAACGCAGGTGGCCTAATGAATTGCCCACGAGAAGAGCCGCGCCTGCAAGTCATTCTTGGTCTCAATCGTGACATAATGAGTTTGGCATGGAGGTCAGGGTGAAAAAACAATTTTGGAATGGTGAACGAGCGCAGAGACGGCCTGTAACCAACGGAAGAGAAACTGTAGTTGCAATACTGACCAGAAGAAACGTCAATACCGGTCGAGAGCTCAAGGAAACAACTCAAACGACACCTTTTCCCTGTACTGGTGCGCAAACATGGTTCAATATCTACCTGAGACTAGCAAGAACGCAGAGGAGAGACACAAAGGATCGAAGGAATGGGTGCCATTGCAATGGAGAGGTCGTGATAACGAGGCGGAGAAGTCTGCATTAATGTAGCATTAACTGTGATGTCTGGCGTAATTAACTTGAGCTCGGAGCGCAGAGGGATGGCGGTGGTGGTAGACCACGTGCCCATCCGCCTCCCTGTCAGCAAATTATATACAATCACGTACACCCGCATCCGGGATACTTTTATCTCTTTTTTTGTTTGGGGTCTGTTTTCTATATTATTTTTGATATTTTCTTCTTTCAATTCCTTTGATTTTTATTTTAGGACTTTTACCCTCTTTACATTTTTTTATTTTTCTAATATGGGAAAAAAATTACAGAAAGAAAAGTATGTACATATTACAAGACTAATCAAAGTCAATTCAAAATTATGAACCCTATTATTATAGGACCCTAACAAGTGTGTCAATCACAAGAGGAGCAACCATTTTTTTACCAACGTTGACCCCCATAGTCTCATCATGAGGATCAAACTCCCTCAAGAAAACCTGTAAATTAAAGAGTTATTTTATGAAGGATGAGAAAATTAAAATCATAAATAAATAAATTGGATAATTAAATGATTCTCTTACCCCATGTTGATGGATTGGGTTCATCATGGTTCTGATTTGGTTTCTCATATATTATGTTTGTGGCTGAATCATAATTGAAAAACTGAGTCTCTTGTTTAATTTTACGAAAAACCTCTTGATTGTTTGGATCAGATTGATTGACATATAAATTTTTTATTCAGTAATCACTTCCTCAGGAGCATCTGTGGATTGGTTTGAGGCTGGTGCCTTCCCCTTGTCACCATGTTGATAAAATACATGGTAGCTGGTCAGAGATTATTTAGGGAAAAAAAATTCTAAATTTCGATCTTGTTTTTTTCCTCACTAGAAGAAGAAGATAATTTAGCTCTATTTTGTGTATATGTTATGGAATTTTTTTGTGTAAAGGGAGATTCAACAATTTTTACAGAAATAGAAAATTTATCATTGCGGTAACTCGCTATGTCTCTAAGAGAATCTATGTCAGTGCTCTGTGAGTGTTGGAAAACGAGTTGTGAGTGAAATTTATTTGAATATGCATATCATTCAATGGGACGAAAGCTTAAAATAAAATCTTGATGGTTCTTGGACACATACTCTATGTATGTATATGATGGAATTATAAAAATAAATTTACAGTCAATGCCTTACCATGTTGAATATCAAGAATATCGAAATTAACATTAGACCAAAAC
This sequence comes from Pinus albicaulis, assembly GCA_034641835.2. Classification (NCBI taxonomy): domain Eukaryota; kingdom Viridiplantae; phylum Streptophyta; class Pinopsida; order Pinales; family Pinaceae; genus Pinus; species Pinus albicaulis. The sequence continues at coordinate 966,525,485 of CM076583.1, read as the reverse complement.
ATAGGTAGAGCATCAAATTCAAAATGAAATTCATAAGTTTTAATAATCTTTAATAATCCTTGGCCAGGTAAGTGTATTACTTGACCTTGAGTAAACTCTAATACAGGGTGATCCACCTTCTTCATATGATTGAGTCATTATTACATGGTGGCTTCTATGGGAAATTTGAAAATCAATTATGTGCATTCTATACTGGTCACTAAATGCTTTTGTAATGGAAACATTTGCAGCTATATACCCAGATTTAATATAAGGAAAAAAATCATATATTTTTTCTTGTAAGAGAGGATCTCAACACTGGTAGGATCCTTGCTTTTTTAGGTCTTGTAAATATGTCCTTCAAAAAAATTGTGAAAAGAATGTGCTACCATAAATACATCTAACTTTATCACACTTGATATAAACACCTTGGGAGGTGGATTGATGTAACCATGACATTATCAAGTGAAAAATAATGAAACTGTTATCACTCAGTAATTTCTCCAGGTTCAAGAGAGAAATAGTTCGAGGTAACCACAAACCTACTTCAAACTCTAGGATCTAGCCTTCCTAGGGTTTAAAGAGGGCTCTCTCTTTAAATTTTAACTTTTTTTTTATTTACATTATTAGGCTAGTTATGAAAGTACAATTTGGTTTTGGTTTAAAGGGTTTGGTGGGAAAAACTCACTGGGAGGTAAGATAGAGAGAAATATACTTGTCCATTGGGCTATGGAGTCTAAATCAAACTAGCAGAACTAGAAATCAAGGCCAAAAGGTACAAATATATTCAGGGCAAGATATATAATCCTCAAAGATTTGGGAAAGTGGTTTTCTGTGAGGTTGTATGATCGGGATAAAGGGCACTTAAGGATCATTTAATCCAGAAAATGGAAGTAGAAGGTAGACGTCAAACGGGAGAAGGAGCAATTGAGGGCTCCTTGCACCAGAAATCAGAAGAAAACATTAAAATGGCAACTAGTTAAAGAGAGGGAGCACTTGACTAATCCTATAGTAGTACTCATAGTTACACATTTATATAGAACAAACATAAAATGAATGCATGAAACTTAGAAAAAGGAAACAGTGACAAGTAGGAAGTACATCACTCATCAGCTTATCACAACGGTCATGAATTATGATGCCAGTTAGCTTGTCTAGTCTGCTACTTCGAATTCAAACACACAAGAGCATCCAATGTCCAAAAAAATTTCTATAGTAATTCCAGCAATTTTATTCCACCCAAAATACTTCAAAGGGTGACGTATTTATACAAATTCTAAACTAGAATATCTTGAAAAAATATCAAGATAGCTTTACAAATATCTCCAACTGTTTTACATAAATATAACTTAAGTAAAGGACACTCAAAACTAATGCATCTATTTGGCACTATTTTTTATGGATAGGTGATGACAAAGAGGAGAATTCGAATTTGATCTCAACTCTTAGTTGATGATGAGGCACCCAAGTCACTAACTGTTTCCTTTCTTTGTGCATTCTGCTCCAGAAATTCTGCAAAATTGGGGTCCAATGAAACCTTTTTTATTTCTCAATACTAAATATATATGTAAAAGGTGAAAGATTTTATTGTAGATAAATATTTTTTTCAGATAAACCTCTCTCAGTTCCCTAAAATTCTGCTCCAGCTGTTCACAATAGGCTCTGCAAAAAGTTGTGTAAAACATAGTTTTATAGAGTCTGAAAAATATGTTGTAAATATGCACATCTATCTCTCATTCTGTAATATCTGTGCACAAAGTGAGATAGGTTTTTTTATATGGGTCTCTTAGGAACAAAAACCTCCTTCCATTTTGTAATATTTATTTAATATTGGCCATAATATCCTCTGCAAAATGAGGAATTAACAAGGATTTTCTATAAAAAGAGCTTGAAAATTGTGTTTAATATTTCCAAATCCATAATAGTTGTGGTAAAAGTGAGAGAGGTGTTTGTATTTGGACACCTTAAGAACATAAACCTCCTTCATTTTTTCAAAATTCATTTTGGATTGGTCACAATATTTTCTGCAAAACAATGACTTAAACATGAAATTTCTGCAAAAATGTCCCTTCTTGCTCTGTTATCATCTTTTAACTTTTTTCTTCTTTTAATTGTTTTGACTTTCACTTTGGATAAACTTCATTATTGTCAGTAAAATTATTTTCATCTCTATTAACTATTACTGCCTTTGCATTTACTTTTACTGTTTTACCTTTGAATGCTCTGTAACTTTGTTTTAACCTTCATTCTAACTTTCTGATGCAGGGGCATTAGACACTAGCCAGCAATGTAGGAGGTTTGTCCACATGTCGTGGTTAGGAGGGTTTAGAATCATTCAAATTTGTAACAGCTAGGTGTCAATACCTTAGCTTCCTGTTGCATTTAGATCAATAAGAATTAGTAGAAGTCAAATAGGTTAGATTTAGTCCATCTGTCAAGTTTAGTTATTTGAATAAATTATAGTTTGGATTTTGATTTACCTAAAAAGGTCCTCATAGAGGAACCGAAGAGACAAATTTTGATGTATAAATGTAAACCCTGGATGCATTGAAAAAAAGATGAGATTCTCACAGTGAATATTGTGTATGTGTTAAGCATTTTTGCTCTTTGTTGAATATAATTCAATGTTTTTGATCATCTTTGTGGAATGGTAGATATACTGTCTCTGCCTGTGCATTTGCTTGAGTCTCATATATTTGAGCTTCCAACTTTGTGATATTCAATGAATAATTTGATGTGTTGAAACTCTGAAAGCTTCTCTCTGTTCATGATTGAGCGTATTCTATATTGAGTCCCCTGAGTGTTTTATTGACGTGCACCCCTGCGAGAAACCAAGATGATTATTGTAACCTTGATACTGGCCTAGAATTGTGTGGCTAAAGCATTGGAATTCCACAGCACAGTTAGTCAACTGAAGTGAAAACCCCACTTGCAAAGAAATATTTTTTCTAAAGTTTGAACCTAAGTTTGAGAACCAGAGTGAATCGAAAGGATAGCGTAACCCCGACGTAACCCCTGGTCAATCACCGTTCAAAGGTTGGAAGTAGTTTTGATCGCATTGCCTTTGTGGGATGAGAGATAATTGAGAATTCAGAGTGATTCCATAGACTGGAGGACATGTGGCATGCGACGGATTTCCAAAAGTGCCCCATCGTGTGTTAACGCTCGACTGAGGAGGCAGTACGATATTGACGAACACCGTCGATATGGAGGAAGGCTCCTTGAACGGAGATCGCATTCAGAAGTAGCATGAAGGATAACCCAAGGTATGGTGTGTGTATTTAATTGAGCATCGATTATATGTGTGGGCCCAGAAAATATTAAAGTGTCTCTTTGCAAAGATTGTCGGATTATTAATATAAGTCGAAGGGATTAAGGTTGTAAGGTATAAGGTGGTGGACATAGGATTGTCGCAGAGTTATAGTGTGGGGAATTAAAATTCCAGAAATACATTTAAAATTTTTGAAGTCTAACTATGGGAAAGGAGATTATGGACAGGAGTTAGAATCTAGCTCTCCTTGGGACCCAATTCGACTTTATTGCCGTCAATTATGGTATCGGAGTATTTTTTGAGTTGTTTTTGTAGAGAATTAACATGGCAATCTGAGTTGGTAGAGATGCTGGCAGAAGGAGAGGCAGACCTGTTGCCAATGCAGAGGTGTTGGGGATCTTGCAGAGATTCGAGGCCAGAATGGATGCCATAGAGCGAAGACAACCCTGAGATCCTGAAGACATCAGTGAAATTGAGATAGAAGAAGTTGGAGAAATTGCTGAGATTCCTCCTGACATGAGGCTCCTCATAACTATTCTGGGGTCTGTAGTTAAGCCTAATATTGAAGTATCAAGTTTTGCAGGAGGAATGAATCCAGAGGAGCTGGTGGACTGGATTAATGAAATGAACAACTGCTTTGACTATGAAGAAATGAGTGAGGATAGGAAGGTCAAGTTTGCAGTAAAAAAGTTGAAGGGACATGTTGTACTTTGGTGGGATGAAGTGAAAATAGAAAGGAGGAGAGTTTGCAAGAAACCTATCAAAAGCTAGACCAGAATGATGGCTAAATTAAAAGGTAAATTCTTTCCTAGTGATTATCAGCTAACATTGTTTAGGAAAATGCAGAACCTGAGACAGAGGTTGCTGACAATAAATGAATACACAGAAGAATTCTACAAAGGATCTGGGAAATTTAAAGACACACCAGAGAAGACTACCATATATGTGAATGGTCTCAATCTTGAGATCCAAGATGATATTGTTCTTCTGTCTTCTAAGACAGTTGAAGAGGCCTATCAGATGGCCTTGAAAGTAGAGGAGAAACTCCTGAGGAAGCAGTCTGCCAAAGGGAGAGGTACTTTCCATGGAAAGGGAAGTCAGGGTGGTAGAGGAAAGCCTACTACACCCAGGGATGGACCTAACAATAGTTCACCTTAGAATGCATCTACAGAGGGTGATGCAAGAGGCATAAGGGGTTCTTACAAAGGAAGAGGAGACAAAAGCAGAGGTAGAGAATTGATGTTAGGTCCCTATATCACTAGTATAGTCCCTTATTATTGTTAGTTTAGACCCCTTATTGTTATTATTGTACCATTTTAACCCCCATTTTGATATTATTGTGCCCTTAAATTATTATTTTTAGGTTTGCTAGGATTACATTGTGGCCCATTAGGATTACATTATGGCCCCATGGACTCCTATATATAGAAAGGAGGTTTTGTGAATTGTATCATCCAAGAATTGTTCATTTATGTAATGTATTGGAGGTTTCCCTGAAGTGGCTAATTTATATATGTTTATATCTCTTTTTCTTTTGAGTCAAGGCACAACATTTGGTATCAGAGCTTTGGATTCTAGGGTTTCGCTGCTCCAAACAGGTCATCGTGGAATTTTCGCTATAAATTGTTTTCTACGAAGTTTCAGAAGCTGAAAGTTTTAGGGTGCGAAGAAAAAATCTTGAGGAAGCTTGTATAAAAATTTCAGAGTTTGGTTCGCAATAATTTCGGAGATATGATCTGTGGAAGTCAGGTATTTTTTCAGGCTCCTAAACAGGTCATCGTGGAATTTGCGCTATAAATTTTTTTCTACGAAGGTTCAGAATATGAAATTCATATGGTGCGAAGCTGAAATCCTGAGGAAATTCATCAAAAAATTTCAGATCTTGGTTCGCAATATTTTTGGAGATATGATCTGTGGAAGGTAGTGCTTTTTCAGGCTCCTGAATTTCATCTCAAAGAGGTGATCGTGGGAAAAGTTCAATAACTCTCTCTCTGGGGATCGGATTGGAGTGACGTAAAAATTGGTCACAATTACATGGACTTTAGTTTCTTCGCTATCAATTGCAAAGACAAAGGACAAAAAAGTGACACGTGGCAAGTCGTACAAGTTCGCTCTACTGAACCAGTCCAGAATTAGGTCATTGTGGGAGATTGGACACAACTTTGTCTTGGAGAATCCAAATCAGGTCAGAACTGGGAATTTGAAAGAAGCTTCAGAGGGCTACTAAAGGTTGATTTCGTATATTGAATTACAAAATAATTCAATTTCAATATCGAGCTCCTAAAAGCTAGTAAAAGGTGTGTATTTTTTTTTCCGAATTGCATAAGTCTTGTTTGAAGAATCAAGTTGAATTGATTCAAAGGGCATCTTGTAGAATAGATATCAATATTGGATTCTAAAATGGCCCCTAAAAATAATTCAACACCCATTAAGCCTTCAGAAGGCTCTACTATGACTCATGAAGATGAAGAATTGCAACATGATCTATCAAAATTACAAGAGCAAGTGCACCAAATTTCGCTCTCGCAAAGAGCAACAAAAAATGAAATGGAAGTTTGAAGAAAGGCATGGAAGCTAAGATGGATGGCATGGAAGCTAAGATGGATGACATGAAAGGTATAGAAGCTAAGATCGATGAAAACATGAAAGACAACATGGAAAACATGAAGAATGATCTAAAAGCATACATGGAAGGCTTGATGACAAGCTTAAAAAAAGAAACGATTCCTAATGGCGGAAATATAGTAGAAGAACCTCATGATGAGAACAAAATAAATGTTAATAATGATTTCATAAACTCTAATGTTGGCGGGAAGAACCACCATATTCCAAAAATGGATATGAGAAAGTTTGATGGAAAAGATCCTGTAACATGGATACCTGGCGTATGGAGCAATGATGATCTCCCATAATCAAGAAAACACACAAAGGCACTTATTGTAACTTTATGCATTTGAGAACAAAAATACATTATGTATCGATATTTGCTCCTAAATTTCTCACTTGCCCATTTATTTATGAGTTGATAGCACACAGAGGGATACAGTATATAACACCTTCTTGCTTTTCACAATTGATAAATCTCAAAGAAAAGGGTTTAGTGGGCAGCATATTGAGGACTTCCAAAAATTGAATATAAGGGTAACTAATATTCCAGAGGAACACAGGATCGATCTCTTCATAGGCACTTTAAAGGATAACATCCAACATGAAGTTCGTGTTTTGGAACCAGATTCATTGGAGAAGGCATTCAAGTTGGCAAGAAAAGTTGAATGTAAAATAATGGCGACAAGGAAGCCTACCACTCAATTCTATAAAGAAGGAAGTGTTGCTACGTCTAGATTTCCACAACCTACAATGTTGACACCACAACAATTGGAAGAAAAAAGAGCAAAAGGGCTTTGCTACAGTTGTGATAGAAAATACACTAAAGGTCATAAGTGTGCTGAAAAGAAATTATTTTACATAGATTGTGAAGAAGAAGAAGAAAATGAACAAGAAGAGGATATACACCAGGAACCGGCCCTAGAAGAGGAAGAAATGAATCCGACCATATCATGTAATGCACTGGCAGGAATTACCACTCCTTAAACTCTCAAGATAGCAGGACAGATCAAGAAGAAAAAGGTAATAGTGTTGATTGATTCAGGTAGCACCCATAATTTTATTCATTGTAAGGTAGCCAAGGAATTAAATTGTTTCCTATACCCAGCACCAGAATGTCAAGTGATGGTTGCAAATGGAGGAACTATAAATTGCTCAGGAAAATGCCATAATATCAAGCTAACCATGGGGGAATATGTATTGACTAGTCCAATGCTTTCCATTCCTATGGGAGGTGCTGATGTTGTACTAGGAGCACAATGGTTACAATCTTTGGGGACGGTAGCTTTTAATTTTCAAGAACTTTTCTTGAAATTTTTTTCAGAAGGAAAGGAAGTCGAATTACGGGGTATTGAAGGGAAGCCAGGAAGGATAATAAGCTCTAATGTCATGACAAAGCTTCTAAAGAAAGAACAACGAGGCTTAATTGCACAATTATGCTCACTAGAAGTTCCAACATCAAAATCATCTATTTCTGCAGATCTCCAACAAGTCTTGGACAATCATTCCAAGGTGTTTGAAACTCCCAAAGGACTCCCACCTATTTTTTATCATGATCATGCTATTCATTTGATTCTAGGAAGTGTTCCTCCAAACATCAGGCCTTATAGATATCCTTATGTCCAAAAGAGCGAAATTGAACGTATGATTGCAGAAATGTTAGAGGCAGGCATAATTCAACCTAGTCAAAGTTCTTTCTCTGCTCCTGTAGTATTGGTACACAAGAAGGATGGATCATGGCGAATGTGTCCGGATTATAGGGAGCTCAATAAGCTCACCATTAAAGATAAATTTCCCATTCCTGTGATTGATGAATTATTGGATGAATTACATGTAGCAATTTATTTTACCAAGTTGGATCTTCGTTCAGGATATCATCAAATTAGAATGAAGACTGAAGATATTCCAAAAACAACATTTCGAACTCATGAGGGTCATTATGAATTTTTGGTCATGGCTTTTGGCCTTACCAATGCACCTTCTACATTTCAAGGGTTGATGAATTCCATTTTCAAACCCTTCCTTAGAAAATTTGTGCTAGTATTTTTTGATGATATACTAATCTACAAACAGGTCTTGGAAGGATCATGTTGAACATGTTGACAGTGGCTCAAACTATTGTAGGAGAAACAATTATATGCAAAAACATCCAAATGTTTCTTTGGAGTACAAGAGGTGGAATATATGGGTCATATTGTATCTCACGAGGGTGTTAAGGTAGACCCTAACAAAATTAAATCCATTAAGGAATGGAAAGTCCCCACAAACATAAAGCAGTTGCGAGGATTTCTCGGGTTAACAGGGTATTATCGCAAGTTTGTTAATAATTATGGGAGAATAGCAGCACCTCTAACAACATTATTGAAGAAAGATGCATTTTCATGGACTCTTGAAGCAACTAAGGCCTTTGAACATCTTAAAGAGGCAATGTGCCTAGTGCCTGTCTTAGCTACGCCAGACTTCACAAAAACCTTTATTGTGGAATGTGATGCCTCAGGAAATGGAATTGGTGTTGTTTTAATGCAGGAAGGAAGACCCATTGCTTTTGAAATTCGTCCAATCAAAGGAAAGTATTTATAGAAACCTATTTATGAGAAGGAAATGTTAGCAATACTGCATGCACTAAAGAAATGGCTAACTTACCTAATGGGAAGACACTTCAAGGTAAAAATTGATCATGATAGTCTTAAACACTTTTTGGAACAAAGACTATCTTCAGAAGAGCAGCGAAAATGGGTCACAAAGATGTTGGGTTATGACTTTGAAATAATCTACAAAAAAGGAAAGCTTAATGTTGTTGCAGATGCACTCTCAAGAAAGAATGAAGACGTGGAAGCATTGCTTTGTGCCATTTCTATTATCCAACCAGATTGGATAACTGAAGCAAGAGATGAATGGAAGAAGGACAAAGATGTATGGACACTCATTCAAAAGTTGCAGCAAGATCCTAGTACATCCGATACATTTAGTTGGAAAAATGATTCCTTATGGTACAAAGATCGCTTATATCTTTGTAAGAATTCCCAACTAAAACAAAATATTCTTCCGGAATTGCACACTTCTCCTTTAGGAGGACACTCAGGATTTTTAAAAACTTACCACAGGGTGAAGAAAGAATTTTTTTGGGATGGCCTTAAATCTGATATTCAAAAGTTTGTGACAGAATGTTTGGTTTTCCAGCAGAATAAAGTTGAGACAATTAAGACCCCGGGACTTCTACAACCTTTATCCATTCCAAGTCAACGTTGGGAGGAGATTTCAATGGATTTTATCACAGGTTTACCGAAGTCCGAAGGCAAGAATGTCATCATGGTAGTAGTTGATAGACTTACCAAGTATGCACACTTTTGTGCATTATCTCATCCATTTAAAGCAAGTACAGTTGCTACTACATTTGTGGACAGAATTCAAAAGCTACATGGAAGCCCAAGGGTTATTGTGAGCGACAGAGATCCCATTTTTACGGGAAATTTTTGGACGGAGTTATTTTTTTGTTTGGGTACTCAATTAGCTCATAGCTCATCTTATCATCCTCAATCTGATGGTCAAACAGAGATAGTAAATAAATGTTTGGAAGGATATCTTCGTTGTTTTGTATCCGATAAACAAACACAATGGGTCAAGTGGTTACCTCTCGCTGAATGGTGGTATAACACTTCCTTCCATACTGCAGCAAAAATGACCCCATTTATGGCACTTTATGGATATCATCCACCATCCATCACATCATATTTAAGAGAAAATTAGAAGGTTCAAGCAGTGGAAGATCACATCGAGCATCAGCAAGAAGTTCTCCAACTCTTAAAGGATAACCTGAATTTGGCACAAAATCGAATGAAACAACAGGCAGATCAACATCGCAGCGAGAGAAGTTTTGATGTAGGAGATTGGTATTTTTACGGCTACAACCATACAAACAAATGTCCCTCAAGCAAGCAAAGAAGGATAATAAATTATCACCAAAGTACTATGGTCCTTACAAGGTGTTGCAAAAGATTGGTACTATGGCATACAAATTGGAGCTTCCTGCTTCTTCGCGAGTACATCCATTTTTCCATGTTTCATGCTTAAAGAAGGTTATAGGTGAAGATCTTCCAGTTCAAACAGTATTGCCAGAACTTGATGGGGAAGGGAAAATCATATTGGAACCTGAAGCAGTCATGGAAAAAAGAACTCGACAACTACGGAATCGATCAATTTCAGAGTATCTCATCAAGTGGAAGAACTTACCCACCGAAGATTCTACATGGGAGGATGAGAATTTTATACAGAAGCACCCAGAGCTACTCAAGCATTGAGGACAACACTTTTTTGAAGGAGAGGGGCATGCTAGGTCCCTATATTACTAGTATAGTCCCTTATTGTTGTTAGTGTAACCCCCTTATTGTTATTATTGTACCCTTGTAACCCCCATTTTGATATTATTGTGCCCTTAAATTATTATTGTTAGGTCGGCTAGGATTACATTGTGGCCCACTAGGATTACATTATGGCCCCATGGACTCCTATATATAGAAAGGAGGTTTTGTAAATTGTATCATCCAAGAATTGTTCATTTATGTAATGTATCGAAGGTTTCCCCCTCGAAGTGGCTCATTTTCATGCAGACGAGGTATCTCTTTTCTTCTCTTTTTTTGAGTCAAGTTACACAACAATTGAGGTGATATAGATGTCGCAAGTGATACACAAGAAATATGAGTGCCCGTAGAATGTATGTTGGTTTGGAAATGATGTTGTTGCCCAGGTTAGAGAAGAGGCAGAAATTGAAGAAGAAATTCTACCAGAAAGGGGAGAGTCCTTGGTGGTTAACAAGGTCCTGTTGAAGAAAACCAAAGAGGTCACTAAGCCTACACAAAGGAAGACTTTGTTTAGGAGCATATGCAAAGTCCAAGGGAAATGCTGCCAGCTAGTCATTGATAGTGGCACGCATAATCCTGCCCACCGAGGTGAAAGATAGAGAGTCAAGTCAAGACAAGGGAGCATCCAACTCCCTACAGGGTGTCCTGGCTGCATAAAGGGCACCAGCTGATTGTAAAAGAACAGTGTGAGATAGAGCTGCAAATGGGAAAATACAAAGACAAAGTCCTGTGTGATGTGATGCCCATGGATGTGTGTCACATACTGCTGGGTAGACCTTGGCAGTTTGACAGAGCAGCGGTGCATGATGGCAAGAAGAACACTTACAATTTCTTCAAGGATGGGGTACATCATACATTGATACCCATGGAAGAAGGAGAGCCATCCAGTAGAGTGATTGATCCAAAGACCTTGTTGCTGAGCGGGAAGGAATATCTGCAGCAGATAGAAGAAGAAGAGGTAATTTTTGCTTTAGTTTGCAAACCTAAGGTAGTTCTTACTTCTACAAAGATTTCTGATTTGCCAATAGAAATCCAAGAGATGTTAGAAAATTATTGTGACATTGTTGTGGATGATTTACCTGATGAGCTGCCACCTGTGAGAAAGATCAACCATCAGATAGATTTTATCCCTAGTTCAAATCTGCCAAATAAGGCAGCCTATAGAATGACTCCCACAGAAAATGAGGAAATCAGGAGACAAGTACAGGAATTGGTGGACAAGGGACTGATCAGAGAAAGTTTGAGTCCATGTGCAGTACCAGCAGTATTGAGCCCAAAGAAAGATGGAGGTTGGAGAATGTGTACTGATTCCAGAGCAATCAATGAGATCACAATCAGGTACAGATTCCCTTTGCCCAAAGTTTAGGATTTGATGGAATATTTGAGTGGTGCTAAATATTTTTCAAAGATAGATTTAAAAAGTGGATACCATCAGATTAGAATAAGAGAGGGTGATGAGTGGAAAAATGCCTTTAAAAAAAATGAAGGACTGTATGAATGGATGGTAATGCCTTTTGGGTTGTCAAATGCACCTAGCACTTTCATGAGACTTATGAATGAAGTATTGAAGGAATTCATTGGTAAATTTGTGATAGTGTATCTGGATGATATATTAGTTTTCAGCAAAACCAAAGAAGAACATTTAAGGCATCTTAATTATGTCTTGAAGAAGCTGCACCAAGAGAAACTGCTGATAAACTTAAAGAAATGCTCATTCATGAAGGAAGAGTTGGTGTATTTGGGCTTTGTTGTTTCTGCAAAAGGATTGAAGATGGACCCAGAAAAGGTTAAGGAAATTGTGGAGTGGCCTTCACCCAGAAATGATTTTGAGGTAAGAAGTTTCCATGGACTTGCCAGTTTTTACAGGAAATTTATAAGAAACTTCAGTAAGATTAATGCACCCATCATTGAGACAATAAGAAAGAGAAAATAGCCATTTAAATGGATTGCTGAAGCTGAGAGAAACTTTAAACTTTTGAAGCAAAAGATAATTGTAAAGCCTGTTTTGATTCTGCCCGATTTTGCCAAACCATTTCAAGTGAAGTGTGATGCCAGTGGAGAAGCCATTGGAGTTGTATTCAGTAAGGATGATAGGCCTGTAGCCTATTTCAGTGAAAAGCTAAATGACACCAAAAGGAAGTATTCCTCTTATGAGAAGGAATTCTATGCAGTTGTTCAGGCACTGAAAAAGTGGAGGCATTATTTGATGTCCAAAGAATTTGTATTATACTCTGATAATCATGCTTTGCAGTACATTGTACAGCAGCCCAAGTTGAATCATAAGCATGCCAAATGGGTTGATTATCTCCAAGGTTTTAACTTTGTTTTGAAAAATATAAGTGGTCAAGCAAATAAAGTAGTTGATGCTTTGAGTAGGAGGCACATGCTTGTTCAAGAAACTAATTTTGAAGTTGTAGGATTTGATTTTCTCAAAGAAATGTATAAAACATATTCAAATTTTAAGGAAGCATTTGAGGAATGTTGTAACCCTGTTCTAACAGATAGAAGCCAGTGGCTGGATTATTTCTTACAAAAGGACTTACTATTCAGAAGAAACCAACTGTGTGTACCAAAATGTTCCATGAGAGAAAATTTGATCAAGGAGAAGCATAGTGGTGGACTTATTGGACACTTTGGTACTAATAAAACTTATGAGCTGCTGATTCACTTCTATTATTGGCCCAAGATGAGAGTAGAAGTGGAAAATTTTGTGAAAAATTACAAAATCTGTCAATATGCCAAAGGAAGGAGCCAGAATGCAGGATTGTACACTCCCTTGCCTATTCCAGACAGGCCTCGGGACATGGTGAGCATGGATTTTGTTCTAGGATTTCCCAAGACTCAGAGAGGGAATGATGCAGTCTTTGTTGTAGTGGACAGATTTTCCAAAATGGCACATTTTATTCCATGTTATAAAAATAGTGATGCCACCCATGTTGCTAACTTGTTTTTCAAAGAAGTTGTTAGGTTGCATGGGTTGCCCAAGAGTATTGTTTCAGACAGAGACACCAAATTTGTGGGCCATTTTTGGAGGACACTGTGGAAGAAACTTGGTACCAAACTAAGTTTCAGCTCAGCTTATCATCCTCAGACTGATGGAAAAACTGAGGTAGTGAATAGGAGTCTGGGAAATTTGTTGAGAAGTCTTGCAGGAGAGCATCCCAAGCAGTGGGATCATATTTTTCCCCAGGAAGAATATGCATATAATGACTCACCAAACAGAAGCACAGGGCAGAGTCCATTCCATATTGTTTATGGAATGCACCCCAGAGGAATATCAGAGTTAAGAAACCTGGGAAAGGCAGAGCTGAGAAGTGCTGATGGTGAGGAATTTGCTTCAGAGATCCAAGCCATACATGAACAAGTGAAACAACAACTACAAGGCAGCAGCATCAAATACAAAGGCAGAGCAGACTTGAGCAGAAAAGAAGTCCATTTTGAAGTAGGAGATCTGGTTTTGGCACACTTGAGAAAGGAGAGATTCCCAAAGAAGCAGTATAACAAACTGAAGTTTAAAAAGATTGGACCATGCAAGATACTTAGAAAGTTTTCTGCTAATGCTTATGAGATTGAATTGCCTCCTGATGTTGGAATATCTCCCATTTTTAATGTTGCAGATTTGTACAAGTATGAAGATGATGGTGCAGAAGAGGGACCAGCAGACAAGGAACAGATTGAGTGGGAAAAGTAGCTACCTCCAGCACAACCATTGCAACCAGAGAAGATATTGGACAAAAGAGTGTTCAAGAAGACCAGAGGACAAGAGTACTTTCAGTACTTAATCAAATGGAAGGATAAGCCAGAGGAAGATGCCACTTGGATGACTGAAGGAATGTTGCAGAAGATAGGCAGATCAGTGGAAGAGCTCATGGACAGGAGTCCATGAAGAAAATTGCCCTCGGGAGTCTGATGCAGGGGCATTAGACACTAGCTAGCAATGTAGGAGGTTTTTCCACATGTTGTGGTTAGGAGGGTTCAGAATCATTCGAATTTGTAACAGCTAGGTGTCAATACCTTAGCTGCCTGTTGCATTTAGATCAGTAAGAATTAGTAGAAGTCGAATAGGTTATATTCAGTCCATCTGTCAAGTTCAGTTATTTGAATAAATTATAGTTGGGCTTTTGATTTACCTAAAACGGTCCTCACAGAGGAACTGAAGAGACAAATTTTGATGTATAAATGTAACCCCTGGATGCATTGAAAAAAAGAGGAGATTCTCATAGTGAAGATTGTGTATGTGTTAAGCATTTTTGCTCTTTGTCGAATATAATTCGATGTTTTTGATCATATTTGTGGAATGGTAGATATATTGTCTCTGCGTGTGCATTGGCTTGAGTCCGATATATTTGAGCTTCCAGCTTTGTGATATTCAATGAATAATTTGTTGTGTTGAAGCTCTGAAAGCTTCTCTCTGTTCATGATTGAGCATATTATATATTGAGTCCCCTGAGTGTTTTATTGACGTGCACCCCTGCGAGAAACCAAGCTGATTATTGTAACCTTGATACTGGCCTAGAATTGTGTGGCCGAAGCGTTGGAATTCCACAGCACAGTAAGTCAACTGAAGTGAAAACCCCGCCTGCAAAGAAATAGTTGTTCTAAAGTTCGAACCTGAGTTTGAGAATTGGAGTGAATCGAAAGGATAGTGTAACCCCGACGTAACCCCTGGTCAATCACCATTGAAAGGTTGGAAGTAGTTTTGATCGCACCGTCTTTGTGGGATGAACAGTAATTGAGAATTCGGAGCGATTCCATAGATTGGAGGACACGTGGCATATGATGAATTTCCAAAACCGCCCCATCGTGCATTAACGTTCGACTGAGGAGGGAGTGCGATATCGACGAACGCCGTCGATCTGGAGGAAGGCTTCTTCAAAAATGATCACATTCGGAAGTAGCACGAAGGATAACCCAAGGTATAATGCATGTATTCAATTGAGCATCGATTATATGTGTGGGCCCGGAATATATTAAAGTGTCTCTTTGCAAAGATTGTCGGGTTATTAATATAAGTTGGAGGGATTAAGGTTGTAAGGTATAAGGTGGCGGACATAGGATTGTCGCAGAGTTATAGTGTGGGGAATTAAAATTCCAGAAATACATTTAAAATTGTTGAAGTCTAACCATGGGAAAGGAGATTATGGACAGGAGTTAGAATCCAGCTCTCCTTGGGACCCGATTCGACTTTGTTGCCATCACTTTCACCTGATACACTTTAATTGTCTCTATTTTCACTGCAAATTGTTACTGCTCTGATTACGGTGTGAACTCTTCTTGTTATAGGAAAACCTATTCAAACTCATTTCCTTGTGAATTCTCGGAGTAAAATTCATCTTTAACTAGTATTTAGATTGTTTTATCAAAATTCTCCTTTTTCTAATGACCTGCAAAAATCAAACAATTCATTAATGAAATCCAGGCCTGCAAGGATGGATTATGGCTTTGATGAATTGGGAAAACCTGTGGAATTAATTTTTACTCTGGAGGTTTATATTTGTTTTTTAGGCATTTTTGGGCTACTTCTGCAAGATGTATTTTTTACTTTAACAGAGGTTCTTGGATGAAAATAAGTAGAATATGGTTCTTTCCTTGGATTTTTTCTTTCAATTTCAATCTTCAAATGATTTATAGACCTTAAATTATTTAGACAACAAGAAATAGGGGTTTCTTAAGCCTTTTTCAATGAATAATTTGGGCTAAAAAGTCTTTTGAAATGGGTAACAGAGGCTTAATGGAAAAAATACGCAAATTATAGTCTCTTTTTTGGGATTTTTCTTCCAAATAAGCTTACGAAAGAAGTTTAGAGGTTTTTAGAACAAGTTGGAAACTTTTTTGAATTGTTTGGAGCAATGTAAAACTCCTCAAAAATATTCAAAGGTTGCAGGGAGGCTTTTTGGGCGCAAAAATGGTGGACAAATAGTGTTTTTACATTCAGGGAGGCTCGTGCAGGGTTAAGGTTAATGCGCAAAAGATAAGGAATGAAATGTATTTTCAAAGGTTTAATATACATTTAGGTTGTATTAATTCGGCATTGAATAACTATCACATCAGTGGGAAGGGCGGTTTTGGATTTTAAACGCAAAACCAAACAATGGTTATTGCACAAGGTTTAAGTGGTAAGTTGTTTTATTCAAAACATGCGTGATCCAATGAATAGCAGCCACGTGGAGGGGAGGTGAAATCACAAAACAACCTATTGCATGTGCATTTGGAGTTTGGGTGATCGATTGGTTTTTCAACGCGATATTGAGTATCATCCGTTAGATCTGAAGATCGAATGCGAAGGGTCAGGATTGATTGGAAAGTTGTGGCTAAAGTAAATGGTGGGACCAGGCTTCATATGCATCTGGGCGGTTTAAAACATATAATTAACCTTTATGAAATATATCTTAGGGCAAAGGTTTTAATCATATATCGGGGTGGGGTTTATATATGGCATGGGTTAATTATATAAAGCGAGAGGCTTATATAATATGATGGAGATATGCATACGTGAAAGGTTTAATTTATTTAAAATAAACCTTATTTTATTTTTAATAAAATTTGGGTTATAAAGCATGCGGGGGGTGTTTATGTATGTATTGGCCTATAATATGGCGGAGGTTAATGGTATATAGGATAATGCTTTTAACCAATACAAATGTGCGGGGTTGATATGTTTTAATCAGAACATTTATAATATGTTTGAATAAAAACACAAAGGGCACAATATTTAGTTTATTATATTGTTTTAAACCTTTCTGAATGGTTTAAAGACCATAGGGGCAAGATATTTACTTACCGATAGTTTTAGACCAAAGATATTTTAATTGGGGCTTTTTATTTAGCAAATGGGTAATAAACTTTGGTCTAAAACATAGTAATAGTGGGTTTTTGGGGATATTTAAACATAGGGAATTAATAAGTAGGATAAGGTATTTTTTAGGGATTTAATAGAATATGTTAAAATTAATATGAAAGGGTAGTGTAATGTAAAACAAAAATACATAAAATCACTAAGTAAAGTGTAAGAGTAAATCATAGCTTATCTTTATATTATTTCACCAATACTTAGGATAAATGTAGTTTTGAGGGTTTCGTGAATGCTTCTGAAGGGATGAAGTTAATTATATGGGATTTTAATCTTCGCTAAGTAAGAATGTGTCTTTACTTAGGAAAAGAGGTTAAAATGTATGAATGAAGGATGAATGATGATAAATGGGGATTTAACATAAGAACTCAATAGTTTCAACTAACTAGTCATCGAGCCTTCGGTCTGGTCCCAACAAAAGTCAGAGAAATGCTCTGAGCCTATTTGACTGATATCTTAGAATACTGAATACTTACGGGGGATGGGAAATTAGTGATTTTTCCCTATGATCATTATTACATGCTTTCTCCACTTCTTTCTACCTACCTAGCCTTATTCTAACATTTTTTTCTCATTTGGAAGGTGCATTTAGGCTTGCAACCATGAAAAATTTATTCTTTTAAAGCATGAACTATCTAAATCTACCTTATTTCATCCAAGGGCCCAGATTAAACTATTGATCTCCTCATTATTCTCTACCTATCTACTGATTTGTCAGGTTTAAACTGTCTGGAAAATCTTTATTCACTATCTAAAACATGAAATTGAAAACATGAAAAGTTAATATTAAACAGTTTAACTTATGATGGATTATGGAATTTATTGACACTCTTCCCATAATCATTTATTTTGTAGAAAAGTAAAAAGTAGTGGCATTTGGACTTGCTCACTTTTAGGTTTTATTTTCATCTTTTTTATTTTTGGGGTATATATTTTTCAAGTCCTTTGATCTTTCTTTTAGGGCTTTTTACCCTCTTTTTGGCTTTTATTATTTTTTCATTTTTTCAAAATATGGGAAAACAACTTGCAGAAAGTAAGGTATATACATATTTACAAGACTATCAAAGTCAATTCAAAATTATGAATCCTATATTTATAGGACCCTAACAGAAACCAACATGCATAGCATCTTTTTGGAGATACATGTTAAACATATTACTAATATCACCTTTTATGAATGAGAGTAGAATCAAAAAGTTTTTCATAATCATTTTTCATAAGTTTTTCAAAATCCTTCTCCCTCTGAACTAGAGCAACATGTTACCTCTGAATCTAGAAACTCAAACTAATATGTGCTATGGATACTAGCTAAAGGTCTACTAAAGTCATCTGAATATCTCCTCTCTTCCAGTTGGGTCCATTCCTACCATGTGGGTCTGCTAAGGCGATTCTCCTACCTCCTCAAAAAAATTTCATAACTAGCTTTATGCCCATCTCTAACTAGAGGTTGACCTAATAATCGATAAAATTGTCCCTCTCTAATCCCAAGTATGATGGATTCCTCAAAATACACAACTCCCTCTAGCCATAACTATACTGAATCTCCTCTGAACACAACTGTATAGCCTCGATACTCTATGGTTGCAATGAAGATCACAATCACTCTCAGACAAGGAACATATAGAACATTATGAAAGGCTACAATCCATCTTGATTCTAACTCAAATACAATTGAACCCTCTCTTATACCCACTCCTCCTTCATTGTGGATCCCATACCTCACCAAGAATCTAGTAGCTACTAAGCCAGGTGACTGAAATAGATCACACTCCCTTGTCATATGGCATGTGGCACCACTGTCTAGATACCAACCATCTCTGGAAATGTCCTCTAAATCTAGGAGTGAGATATATTATTTATTTAACAATATGGGTAATTTCTTGGCGAGTTGTGGCTCGTACTGCACTCTAGCCTCTTTCAGAACCAATGTTTTTCTCTCATGCTTGGCCTGAAATAGTGTAATGTGAAACAGTGAAATAGTGAAATATGTTTGTCAAGGATAAAGCAGTAGGTTGTTTTAAGTGCAGAGGCTAGGTCTTATGTAGTTGTAGAACTGAAAATATTTGCGGTTGGTTTTCTATAAACGGCTTTCAGGGATGAGGGTGAAGTGTTTAAATCAAAAATCAGAATTCAATGAACAGGTGGGATGAACCGGTGGAATAATACATGACCAAGGATGCATGCATACAAAAAGGATGGCGAGGAATGACTTAAATATTCAAAAGGTTGTTTTGAAGCCTACCTAGAGGGGGGAGCAGATAGTAAGTGGAATCGAAGCGTGGGGGGTGGGGGGGGGGGGGTTTGGGGGTGCAGTTTGAATGGGGTGGGGACACATAGGCGGCGATGGTTTTGGTGAAAATTATTTACATGGACCCCCCAGCCCCAATGGATATAATTCAGAAACACTGGGGGGTGTGGGTTTGGAAGCAGGCCATTGATCTAAATGTGCATGATCTTAGCCCTTTAAACCTATAGACATTTTATTTAATGCACACCTTATTACATAATGCCACTTTATGAGTGATTAGACAAGTAACCATATAACCTATGATTAATAATCATAAACATACTTTATTCTAAAATATTTTTTAAGCACCTCCTGGTTTGATGGGTCTTGACCCAGGTTCGATTTTAATGTTTACCAACAAACCCCTGTACTACTGGCCCTTTCTGCAATTGCCTTCTTCCGCAGGTCAAGGTCTCGCACGAAGTAGTATGGGAGGGTTCTCAAACCAGGTTTGTTCACCATGGGAGAGAGAAAGTTAATTGAAGTGGGTCCTTTCAGATCTAAAAAACCTACGCTGGAGAAGCCCTAACACAGAAACCCTTAACAGTATATTGGTGGAATATCTTCAGCAAAGCTTATAAATAATTAGATAGCATGTTATCAGAAGAAAAGTGACTAAATCTAACTAGATCTATGCATTCATCCTCCTTTACAATATCGCATCCACGTGTGCATTAGTAAATCATCTACATTCAGTAAACATATATAACTTTAGAAATAACACAGAGCGCAGCCAATAACCATAACACATAAGTATTCAACTATCATAAAACCATCTTCTCATTCATTAATATCCAGATCCAACTTACAGACTATATTTACCAACCGGCGCACATATCCAGTGGGGTCCGCACACAGCAGGACTTAGGGTCCCCACGCACACAGCCACTAAGAGCCCTTGCCTAGAAAATCGACACAAAAGATCCATAGATTCTTATCCAAGCTTAATCCCAAGACTTAGCCTCCCTCTAGACTCTATTTATCCATATATTTATATCATATTAGCCTGCGATACTGTATGATCTGCAAATCATGGTTTGTGGACTCTTGGTATACCCTTTGACCTATTAAAATTCATTGGGGCTTTGACCCACCCCAAAGTCCTTGTGCTATACTAATTATTACAAAATATTACAAATGTTTTCCGAAATTTCCACTAGGGGACCCTGGTCCAATAGTGCCATTTTGAAAATTCTCTAACAACTAGCTGATTTGACTCTTAAGACCCCTCACATGTGCACATTTTTGAAAATTTGAATTCCAAATACCTCATTCAAACCTAATTGACTCAACCTAATTAACTTAAGACCAACATAGAATAACCTAATTGTTATCATGGATAACAGAAGGATTGGGAAATGGAGACAAAATTTGTAGTTTAAGATAAAAATGAATGATTGGCCATACAACCAAGGAAGCAAATGCAAGGTCTTCGGTTTCTATCAGAAAAAATTAATTGATTTATCAGTTCGAGAAGGAGGAGAAGGACGATCCACAAAATCATGATCATATATCAAGCATGAATTCCTAGTATATCTTTAGCAGAATGGATTGTATTTGAAACAGAGAACTTATCAAGAGTGAATTCAAATACATAAACAATATATTTGGCAAGGGAAATACTTAAAACAAATTATAATTGATTTCTTAACATTGGATGAAACTCAATTATAAATTCAAATATTAAGCATCTGAAGGTAATTTGAGAACATGAACAAAACACAGTAAACTCACATGAGAAAAGAGGCACATTCAAGACACTAGATACTTGACTCGTTGGTAAATACTATATATCATTATTCTGCAATTGGTCTTATATTTATCATATAAACTTCTTCACTAAGATGTAGGAGTGACTCCCACATGAGATTTGACTTCCAACTTGCTGATTTCTTGAAATTTACCTTTATCTATTATCTCAGAATTGACTAGCTGTCGAGCCTCTATCTCGAAGTCAATGTATTCCTCAATTGAAAGTGGAGGAATTTTTATTTTCTAATTTGACAGAAGAGGTCAAAAGTATTACCCAATTTTTCAATGATTACCTCTCCCACCAAATTTCCCTCCACAATTTTGAAACTCGGAATGACCATTCTTTTTTTGTACTAGCAAACTATTGTAAACCTCATTTTGTAATTAAATATTCTTTTCATCCCCAAAAGGAGGAAAACCTTTATCAATCAATGTTTTTAAAAGAGAATAAAATTATTTGATTTCCTTTTGTATGATTTCTATATTTTCTTTCACCTTCTCCATTGAGCTAGCTTTATCAGCAATCCTTTGAGCTCTGAGTATAATTTGAAACATGTCTTAAATGTTAAAATGTCTTAAAGCATCTTCTGAAGAAAACTTTAAAAATTTTATTGCAGATAATGCCCTTTCCATAGGTCTTTGATCTAACTGTTGTAATTGTGCCTTAGATTGAGGAGGAAAAGAAGGTGAAACTAGTTGTTACTAGACTGAAATACCATGCAACAATATGGTGGGATAGTGTGCAGGCTGAGAGAAAGAAATAAAATAATATGGTGATCAAGAGTTAGGAAATAATGGTTTCCAAGATGAGAGGAAAATTCTTACCTAAGGATTATCAGTTGAGTCTTTACAAATAGATGCAAAACCTAAGACAAAGGTTGTTGACTGTGAGAAAGCATATAGAAGAGTTCTATAAGGTTAACTTGAGAGAAGGTTATATATAAGATAAATCTAAAAATACAACTAGGTACATCAATGGATTAAGGATGGAAATTCAAGAGGAGATTAGCATGTTATCTCCTATCACCATGGAGGGGGGCTATCTATATGCCTTAAGAGAAGAAGAGAATATAGTCATGAAAAAAACCTTTGGTAGAGGAAAAGGATCCGCTAAAGGAAGAGGGAAAACAGCTGGAAAATGGAAGGCTCGAGCTTACAAGGATGAAACTAGTGGTTCTAACTAGCAAGAACAAGCAAGGAAAGGATATGAGCCTAGAGTTGGAATACCCTACCAGAAAGGTAGAGGTAGAGGTCGAGGTGGAGAGTCAGTCTACATATAATAAAAATGTAACAAACTAGGCCAATGATCCTCTGCATGTCCTGATAATGAGAATGCAGGGAAAAGAGGAAACTATGCTGCACAAGGAGAGTAGGAAGAAGCACAAGCTCCTGTAGTGGAGAATGTACCTGAGGTTGGAGAAGCTCTTATAGTGAACAAGGTGCTATTGAAACCAAAGAATTAAGTGGAAGAGTCTTCACAAAGGAAATATTTGTTTCAAACTACATGCAAAATCCAAGGGAATTGTTGCAAAATAGTTATTGATAGTGGAAGCGCCGACAATTTAGTGTCCACTAAAATGGTGTAAAAGTTGAACCTTAAGAAGGTCAAGCATCCAACATCCTACAAGGTGTCATGGTTGCATAAATGACACCAATTTTTGATTACTGAGCAAAGTGAAGTGGTTTTCCAAATATTCATATATCAAGAGAAAGTGACTTGCTATATCATGCATATGGATTTGTGTCATGTGTAGCTGGGCAGACATTGGCAATTTGACAAGAAATTAGTGCACAATGGAAGAAAGAACGGTTATAAGTTCAATATGGGTGGTATTAAAGATAATTTATACCTTTGAAATAAGGGAATGGAGCTAAAAAGAGTGACCCAAAATCTCTGCTTCTTGGTGGAAAAGAGTTCTTACAACAGATGACAGAAGAAGAGGTGAGTTATACTATTATTTGTAAGGCAAAAAGTGAATCTGCTAATATTGTCATTTGTGATCTGCCAATATAAATTAAAAATATGTTTGTGGAATACCAAGACATTGTAGTTGATGATTTTCCCAATGCATTTCCACCTAAAATAAGTATCAGTCACCACATATATCTAATACCTAAAGAAAGCTTACCAAATAGGGCTTCTTATAGGATTACCCCAAAGGAAAATGAGGAAGTTAGAAACCAGGTTCAGAAATTGTTGGACAAGGGCCTTAGGAGAATTTTGAGGTATAAAATGAGCCTCCTAAAAAAATTATAAAATAATAGTGGAAATAATAAAATATGGTTAGATTACATCATCAAATTTTATAGGGAAAAAAGGAAAAACTACTTTTTCAACTCGTATTTTCAACTGATGTCCTTATGGGTTTACTCAAATTTCGAGCGGAAACTCTCGTTGGATGTAGAATTTGATTCCTTGTAAAAGGAATATGTTAAGATATTCTCACACATAGAAAATAGTTAAGTATAACTCGGTCTAATGTAGAGTTAGGTAAAATGTGTTTCTTTACTATGTACATTTGTAACTTATAATCTAACGATCACTATATGTAGTGATCCAACGGTTCACTCTCTCCTCGATATTACCAACACTTGATCTGTGGCTTGACACCCAATTGGTCCATGATATATATTTAAATAGCATGGCGGCTCATTTTTCCGGTAACATTTTATAAGAGAAACGTATGTCAATTTTATTTTTTATATTAATAAATTGCCTAAAGTGGTCGCATTGGCTCAGGATGTGGATTGTTTCCCTTTTCGAGGGTTTTAACCAGGTCAAATATTGGTGTACTAATTTGTGATCTATTTTTGAGTGGTAACCTTTGGTGTTTGATCTAAGGAAGTTACCCTGTAAATTCCTACAGAGTACCCATGTTTCATACTTTTGATGGACCCTAATACATGAAAAACATGATTGCAATCATGTTTTTCCATGTATTTCTCATTTTTTGTGTAGTAGGGTCCATCGAAAGTATGCAACATGGGTACTCCTTGGATGAGGAATTAAATTTTTCATCCAATGAATACTCCTGCTTGAAATTTGAGGAAAACCTTAGGGAGATAAGTTGAAAATACAAGTTAAAAAAGTAGTTTTATTATTTTATTATTTATTTTAATTTTAATTTTTTTACCCAAAAAATGGTGAATCATCCCCCATGGTTGAAATCATCATATTGAATCCTATTTGTTCTTATAAATTTTATTTTGGTTGTATATTTTTCTTAGGAGGCCCATTTTAGACCTCAAAAGTTATCTAATGGCCTGATTAAGGAGAGTTTAAGTCCATGCGCTGTCCCAACAGTGCTATGTCCAAGAAACGACGTTGAATGGAGAATGTGCACTAACTCGAGGGCCATCAATAAGATAACTATCGGGCATATGTTTCCTTTTCCTTGTGACACCCTAGTCTCATCATCTATATCAACTCTTAGAGTTTCTCTATCTTTCTCTATTAGAATAAGTAAGGAGACTCATATGGGTGAAATTCTCCTTGCTTCCTGCATCAACTCTTAGCTTTCATTTAAATTTCTTTCATCAGATAATTATTTAACCATCTTTTCTTTAGAATCATACAAAGAAGACTCATCCTGATCATATGTAAAATTCTGTACATTGAGGAAAGGCTTGAATTCTCCTTCTTGATGACCTCCCTAAGATATGGTCCTCCCTGAGCAAGAAATTGCTTGGAATATTTATTTTCCTTGTGACTTTTCTTCTTGTATGGGGAGAAAAATTATTTCGGATTGCACAAGAAGATCCTCTAGTTAGGGAAAGTGTTTGTGGAGTTTGGAAACACCCATTAGGTAATATTTACATGAACGATATTTAGTTTGGCCTCATCCCCTATTTGAACAGTAACACATAAGAATGGATTTTTTGTTGCAGTTTCCACACAATCAGTCTAAATAAGTAATGAAACTTATTGTTAGCACATTTATTTGCTAATTCACGAGTCCATTTTAATTTTTTTGTTTTTAGGATTAGACTTTGAAAATTTCAAAAAAAATTGGTGGCTACCAAAATTTTTGGTAGCGCCTGTTTTAGCCTTTTTGGACAGTCTGTTATATTCGTGTTTCTGTCTGTTTTTATTTTATTCCCATGCTTCCAGAAATTTCAGTAACATCCTTCATTTTTAAAAATAAATGAAAAAGCACATCCTCTTTTTGTCAAGCCATGTGTTGTAGTGTAAATACATTTCAAATATTTTTAAAATGTTTTATAGCTTGTGATAAGAGTCATATGAGGCCATTTTAACTTAATTCAAGTCATGGTATACGTGTAACGCTTAGGTGTCAACCTGTGGTAATACACCCAACCGTCAATCATGTCCTGTTTGTCAGCCAAGTCAGTTAATATCATGTCAAGGTATGTTTTTTTCAAATGGAGGAGATCGTGGATCATCAAACTTAATGTAATGACTGTTTAATTGGTCGCACAGTAGCACTGTTGGAAATTTCGGCCAATAATTATCAAGACAACAAAGGTGACTACCAGTCATAGATCCATTTTTCTCAAGCCATCTATAGCATTCCATACAAAGATACAGAGCCAAGTGAAGATAATTATGGCTATCACATGGTACACACTATGGTCAGGAATATTTTCCATAATGAAAATCAATTTGCATGGGGTTAAAAACCATGGTTTTTGTTTTAAAACCATTGAAAAATTAGGAGCATTATCAGTTGAGATGCTAGATGTTGTAGATCAAATTGCATAAACTATCAATTGGAGGAGGAGTATATATTTCAAATAGTATTTTAGAGGAAAACACAAGCAACACTTATAAGGTGAAACTCTACTAGATTTTCCACCTCTCAGATTCAAGAGGCAAAGTCATTAATTTCTGAATATGGCTAAAAGAGGTGGGAAAATAAAACAAATTGAGCCACAGGGTGTAGACCTAGTGGATGAAAATTAGAAGGTGAGAATATCTTTTATCCAGGCAGGGTGGTATTCTTTGTGCACTAGGTTAGGAAGCTCTCGCCTTGGAGTAGCTCAAGAGTTTGCAAACTCTTTTAATGGAGAAGAAACCACAGTCTATGGTTTTACATTATAGGTTTCAGAAGACTCAATTTCTGAAAAATTTAACCTTCCACGATAAGGAGAGAGGTGGTTTAAAGGTTAGGTTATCACAGGATGAGACCTTAATAGTCTCCTCAAGGATGCAAATGGAGATCCAAATTGGTCCAAGGGAATTCCGAGAAGCTGTCTCAAAAATGATTGGCTAGAAGTTGTTAAACTTATAAAGATATACCTCACTAATGAAAGGAGGTATACAGTTGTGTTTCTTTACCATATGAGGTTTATTTTTCATGTTGCAGGTATGAAGAGCTTAAATCTCCCATACTTCTTGTTGAATATTCTGACAAAGATGTTAGAAAGGATCCAAACTCACACTGTTATTTCAGAATATAGCTTGTATCATCAAGCTCTCAGCAAATTTCTAGTTGAATAATATTTAAGGAAAAGAAATCAAACCTGGGACCATTTCTTGTCTTACAGGGCAGGCCAACCTACACCTACACCTCTAGTTTCACAACAACACCCTCAGCCTGCAAAAAGAACCAAGAGGAAGGCTAAGGAGAAAAACATCCATAAGGCCAAGAGAAGGAAAGAAAAGGTTTTTGCAGTCAAGGCTAATAGAAAGTTGGATAAATGGGAGAGATCCTTAGCAAATAAACCTAAATCTATGAAAATGGTGCCGTCCATTCCTCCTTTTCCAAATGTCTACACCAGAGCGCGAAGAGGAAGGTCCGTAACTGCAGAGAAATATAAAGCACGTATGCTACTGAAATTTTTGGAAGGAGATATTCAACAGAATATGTAGAAAGAATATTATCCTACAAACTTTGATGAATAACTCCTCAAAGATGTTGGATATGAAATCAGTAGCAAGAAGAAGAAAGAAGAAGCCAAACCTGTTGCTAGTACCAGAAAAGGGCATACCAGAGACAACAACAATTTTAGGCTTAATTCCAAGGCTCTACGAAATTCAAGCTTAATGATAGAGGTCATTGATATAGAAGGTAAATTTTAAGGGTCAAAGACAGAAAAATCCAAGAAGGAAAAAAAAGACAAATCCCTTCAGAGAATCACTCAGAACCCTCAAAGAGAATAAAGATACAAAAGGGTTATAAGGAGGTGAAGACCACTATCAAGGAAGTAGCCACAAGAACATCCATATCAAGATTAGTTGTTGACATCAAGACAGACTTGGATAATCTTGCTGAAGCTGCATGTCACATGAAAAGAAGATAAGAAGGTTTTTTGATACAAACACCTATTGTCCTATCAATCAAAATTTTGAACAACAGCTTAGATGCCAAAGAATATAAGTCTACATAGGTTTATCAACATTTTTTGTGCATTTTTGAAAAAGAAATAAAGAACTACTGAAAATTCTGGTAGCTTTTCATTTTTTGCGCAGTCATAGGTTCTTACCAGAATTTCCAGTAGCGCCTGTTTTAAATGAAATTTTGACACCTGTCAGCAAAATTTTTCGAGCCAGTTAATGAAGGATAAGAAACCATAACCAAATGGATATAATAATTGATGGTTAAAGTTGGTTATGATTTTTTTGGAGGTCTTATTAAATGGAGATACATGGTTATTTAAATACCAAAGACACAAGGAGAGAAATTAGCAGAGAAAGGGGCAACATGACAACACACTCATCATTTCTGCCCAAATTTCTTCTCTTCTTTATTCTACATTTGTCCTTTTAGTTAGATTTAAATGGGATATTATTTTAATGTTTTATGAAACCTATGTAATGTTAGGAGTATTGTTTTCTTATTTTTAGAAGAGATGGAGTTGGTGCCTCTCTTTCTATAAATACCATTTGTAAATACCATTTCCAGGTTGAAGGTTGGTCTACCTGAAGAGTAAATATAATAAATAAAATCATTTTAAATTCATGTTGGATGATTTTGTGTCTCAAGGACCATCTAATGTATGGTGTGTCTTTTTTCTTTTCTAATTTATTCTAAATTATGAATTCAAACAACTAGTAAGGTGCGAGTGAGAAACTATTAAAGGATTTAATAGTAAATTATCTTCTTTCACTTTTATGCAAATCATATATCTATTGTAGAACATGTAGGTGAATATTTCATAAAGTATTTGTGGAATACTTTATACATGCAATCTATTTTTCGGAATGCTATTTACTTTGCATAAACAGAGTTTGTGTAAATATCCATCATCATAGCTGTGTGACTGATTAAGGATAGGAATATTTCATAGAATAGGTACCAGCTATCCATTTCCTTTCATTTTTTAAATTATTCTCCCTATACTACCAATTTATACTTGCCACAGCTTACCAAATGCATGAAAGTTTTAAAGAATATAAAAAATCATTTCAAAATCTTTGAGAAGCCATCCCACCACTCAAACAACCGTTTAAAATTTGAAATGAACTATGATGTGTAAGGCTTACTCCTTTTGGAGTCCAGGAGTGACTCCTTGCGCTGAAATATTTCGTGTTGTTGTTAGGGAGGAAAATTGAAGTTTATCCCTGGGTGAATGACAAAGTTATAAGTACGGTTCCGAGGTGTGCAATTCCAATTATATTTTTAGACTGCTTTACACCTGATGACTATATTGTTGAAGCTAGGCCTCCTATAAGTTATAGAACCATGTCTAACCCATTTTCCCCTTTGAGAATCCCAATTTTTGACCCTGAAAATCTAATCAAGAAAAAGAGTAAATGAAATTTTTTTACCTCTACTATTGTTTTCTCGAAGGGTATCCCTAAAGAAGTCATGCAAACTTTATCCCATGATTTTCCAGAAAATCCTATACCTCCCTTATTTTCTAGCCAATAAACATTCTCCACGTCACAAGTTGGTGCTTCATCATCTGTTGTTCACAATCCACCAATTTTTGTTCAAAAAATTCCAAAAAATCCCACCACGGTAGGTCCAAACCCACCCCTAGCCGAATGGATGCAATTGTTGCTACAAGGTATGCCCATTTGGTTTTATACCTCAGCCTATGAATGCATTACCTGAAGGAGATTATCTCAAGTACATGCCTAATTTTAGCAGTGAGGGAGAAGGAATGGCTGAAGAACACCATGATTATTTCTATCCCTATGCTGACAATATGAATATTGAGCATGAAGATGTCTGGATGAGAGATTTTGTTTAGAGTCTTGAGGGTATTGTAAGAAAATGATTCAGATCCTTGACAACTGGTAGCATCACTAGAATTGAAACCCTATATGATACTATTTTAAGGAAATGGGGTGATAAGAAATATCTTTTGTATTATATCACTAAATTTGGGGCAATAAAAGGAAAAGAAGGTGAATCAATTTCTGATTTTTCTAAGACATTCAATAAGATGTATAACCAAATACCTACTGAAATTAGGCCTACTGAAGCTTCAACCAAAATCACTTATGTTGGTGCCTTTGATCCTAATTTTTGTTTATTATTGAGAGAAATAAGATATACAACACTAAAACAAATCCAAGGCATTGGAGTTGAGGTAGAATCTAATGTGTTAGCAGCTAATAGACTCGGAGGAGGGATTAACAAAGAAAAGAGAAAGAAAAAAGCCGAAGTTTCAACTTAGGAACTTCATACATATATCCTCATTTAGATGAGATGACCAAGATGGTAGGGTCATTGACTACTGAGATGTCCAAGCTCAATATGAAAGAAAGACCAACAACTACTAGAAATGTTTCATTTGATTAACCTAATAGACAACAATTTAGAAGACCTATTTCTCCTCAAATTTTGCAAGAGAGATGTTGATGATCAAAAAGTGCATACCCCTTTGTAGAATGTTATATTTGAAGATGAAGAGGAAGCTAAAAGGTTGTAGAAAATTGTTGATATCAATTTTCTAAGAGATAAAGAAGGGTTGATTCATCTTAGATAAGAAGAGTATGAATATTTCATGTCATATAATCGGAATAATGAAGTCGTTCCTGATCATTCCATGATTACAGCTGATCATCAAAGTAGATACAATCTCAGATCAAAGAATATTGATGATAATCCAAAGCTTGTTGCACAACCTAAGAAGAATAAGGATGCAGTTAAATTTCTAGCAGAAAAATAAGTTGTTGAACCAAGCAGACTGGAAATTCCGATAGTAGCTAATACTCCTTCACTTGAGGTAAAAATTTCTCAGAAAATGCCCCCTGTTTTCAATTTTGATAATGAAATACAAAAGGTAAATATTCTTTTTCCTCTTGTATATCTCATGAAAAATGATGATTTCAAAAATACCTTTATGAAAGTTCTTCAACCTCCACCTACCAAAGTAGCTTATAATTTTTTTAACCTTCAATATGACAAGCCCGCTGTTATTTTAGGTCCATTGGTAGAATACATAGATGAATCTACCCCTCCTTTCTATCTATCTCTAAATATACATGATAATATCTTGCATAATTTACTAATGGACTCTAGAACCTCCTATAATTTAATGCCAAAGGTAGTCATGGTTGCACTAATTCTTAAAGTCACTAGAGAGTAGCAAGATCTCTACTCCTTTGATTCCAAAAAATTTCAATGCCTTGGTGTCATCAAAGACCTTACAGTAAGCCTTTTTCAGTTACGCATGACAGGGATAGTGATGGATTTTGTTGTAGCAGAGATTCCTCCTAGACTTAGCATCTTTCTTTCTTTCTAGGTCATGGATTAGAAGGTTGGGAAAAGCTTTGCAAATGGATCTCACTTATGTTATTGTCCCTATTTTTGGAGGAGAACAAAGAAAAATTTATAGATAAGCTTAGTTGGCATATATCATTAGTGACGACAAAGAACCCACTAATCATCCAATTATGCTAGAAAAATTGATGTTGGTTCAAGCATTTTACACATGGATAATTTTTTCCTATCTACATAAAATTTTTAGATTCTGAAGCCTGCTGAAAAATAGCTCAATCATGAAGATTCCCAACTATGGGAAATGTATTTTGATGGCTCATGTTCTAAAGAAGGAGATGATGTAGGAATGTTTCTCATTTCTCCTTTGAAAGAGAGCTCCACTTTTTCTTTCAAACATGAATTTGAAGCAACTAACAATGTGGTTGAGTATGAAGCTCTGCTAATTGGTTTAAAAATAGCAAAAGACATGAATATTTTTTAATTTTATGTTTTTGGAGATGCTAAACTTATTATTCAAAAAATCATAAATGTTTATCAAACTAAGCATCCTAGACTCAGAGATTACTAGAATGCAGTATGGAGTATTGTATAATACTCACTCCTGGATTTTAACATTTTTTTTGTTCCAAGAGAAAATAATATTCTGTCTGATTGAATTTCTATTTCAGCAAGGTCACTCAATATTCCAACAGCTATAAAGTTGAAATATGAAGTGGAAGTTAGGTTCGGACCTAAAAATCCTGATAATGTCAAGCATTGGAAATTTTTTGAAGATGATCAAGAGATTAGAATATTCATTGAATTTGTTGAAGAGTTTGTTGTCCTAAACATTAATCAAGGTGAATATATCATGAAGGATGATGCTGATTTGCAAGACACCAAAAATCTGCAAAAAGAGATTGTTGATCAGCCTACATTCAGCTGCCTACCAATCATATTCCCAAGGGGTTAATCCCACTTGAGAAGATCTTTGATCACAATTATATCTCAGTCAAACCACAGTTAGCTAAAACAAAAGAAGAATTGGAATATTTCAATTTGGGCATAGAAAAAGAACCAAGGTATGTTAAGTTGTCAAAATATTTACCAAAATAAAGAAAGGTTTAATACCAGAAGTTCTTTTGTGAATTTGTTGATGTTTTTTCCTGTAAATATGAAGATCTTAAGACATATGATACAAATACAACTGAGAACAAGATACCATTGAAAGATGGTACTAATATTTCTGGCAGAAATTAAGACAGATCAATCTGCTACTGTTACCAGTGATGGAGAAGGAAGCGAAGAAACTTTTGGATGCCAAAATCATCATTACATTGAGATACTCAGATTAGATTGCTAATCTAGTTCCAGAAAGAAAGAAGAGTGGTGAAGTTAGAATATGTGTAGATTTCAGAAATCAGAACAAATGCTCCAATAAAGATAATTGTACATTGCTAAAATGGAGCATATTCTTCAAAACGTAACTGGTTCAGACATAATTTCCATGTTAGATGGGTTTTTCGGGTATAATCAAGTTTCTGTTTGGCTAGGAGACCAAGAGAAGACAAATTTCACTACTCCTTGGGGAAAATTCACTTATGAAAAGATGCCATTCGGGCTTATGGATGTCGGAGCTACTTTTTAGCGTGATATGGAATTTGCATTCATTGGAGAAAAGGACAAATTATTGGTCATCTATTTGGATGATATTACTATTTTTTCAGCTTCAGATCAAGAACACCTTGAGCACTTTAGAAAATTATTTGTTAAATGAAAAAATTATGGTATATCATTGAATCCAAAGAAGTCTCATTTTTCTCTTAAGGAAGGTAATATTTTGGGTCACACAGTTTCTAAAGATAGAATGAAAATTGATCCTAAAAGAGTGATTTTGAATTTAGGATTTAACATTTCCAAGATCCAAGAAAGAGGTTCAATCTTTCCTTGGTAAGATCAATTTCTTAAGAAGGTTCATTCCAAATTTTTCTAAAGTAGTGAATCATATTACTTGCATGCTAAAAAAGGACAAATAAGTCAAATGGACAAGTGAATCCAGGAATTCATTTGAGTTGTTAAAAAAAGATAGCATTCAAGCACCTAAGTTAGTAAGCCCCGAATACTCAAATCCTTTCTAGATCTTCTCATTTTCCTCTCGATATACTATTTTTGTTGTTTTGTTACAAAAATATTCAGAAAATAAGGAATCTCCCATAGCATTTTTCAGCAGAACACTTAGAGATGCAGAATTGAAGTATGAAATGTTGGAAAAGCATGCTTATGCATTAGTGAAAGCTCTAAAAGCTTTTAGATTTTACATTATACATGCTCAAGTTATTTACTATATTTCTTCATATGATGTTAGAGAAATACTAATTCAGCATGATATTGATGTAAAAAGAAGTAAGTGGGTGACTAAATTTCTTGAGTTAGATTTATAGATAAAGCCTACTAAACTAATCAAAGGTCAAGGATTAGCCAAACTAATAGTTGAAGAAAATTGAAAATTTCAGGCCTTGAATTTCATGGATGACAACTTTGAAGGGTAGATTTCTGAACCTATAGATAGCATGGCAGTGGATGAAAATCTTTCTGAACACAGCTGATATAATGATATAATTTATTTTTTGTAGAATTTTAAACCTCCTACAAATTATGATAAAATCATAGGAAGATCTTTGATAATGATAACTGTTAAATTTTTCATTAAAGATAATTGTTTATATTGTAAAGATCCTACAGGAGTTTTTTTGATATGCATTGACCCAAATTAGTCCAAGAAAGTTATCTTTGACATGCATAGTAGTGTGTGTGAAGGCCATTATTGTTGGAGAACTACTGCATAAAAAATACTAAGAGCTGGCTATTTTTGGCCTAGCTTATTTTGTGATGTATTTCCTAAGGTGAGAGCATGTGAAAAATGTTAGAAGTTCACCGGTAAGAAAAAAAAAATTGAATTCTTTGCCTCTAAATCCCATAGTTGTTTCTAAACCTTTTCATCAATGGGAATTATATTTCATAGCAGAAATTCATGCACCATCAAGTGGACAACATCATTGGACTCTTGTTGCCATAGATTACTTCACCAAATGGATTTAAGAAATACGTACTAGGAATGCTACTCACAAAGTTATCATTAATTTTCTGGAGGGAATCATAACCAGATTTGGATGTCCATCAAGGTTAGTAGAAGATAATGTAGCTTCTTTTAAATCTACTCCATTGGTAAATTTATGTGAATATTATGGTATTCATCTCACCCACTCTACATATTACTATCCCCAAGGGAATGTTTTAGCTGAATCATCAAACAAAATTTTGGTAAGAATAGTCACTAAAATATTGGAGCAAAAAAAGAAAGCCTTAGATTCGAAGCTGAAATTTTCTTTGTGGGCTGACAGGGTGACCATCAAAAAGTCTATTAATACATCACCTTTTCAAATGGTTTATTTAAATGATGTTGTTTTTGTAGTTCAATTGGCCATTCTTGTAGCTAATTTTCTGCAAGATCATGAAGCTGAGCCAAATGACATGATGAGGAGAATCTATCAAATCATAGAAGTGCAGCAAAAGCGAGAACAACAATATGATTTGGTGAGAAAATATCAGTAATTTGTAAAGCAAATTTTTGATAGAGAAACTAAAAAGGAAGATTTTCACATTGGAGATCTAGTGTTGAAATGGGATGCATAGCACCAAGATCCAGGTAAGCATTCAAAATTCGATGCTTTATGGCTTGGTCCTTTCAGAATCTCAAATATTTTGCAGAAAAAAACTTTTGAGTTGCAACATATTGATGGGGAAGAACTGTTTGGAGGCCCATTCAATAGGTAATTTCTCAAAAAAATATTTTATAAGGCTATTGGTGGTTTAAGTTCACTGTAAATACCAGTGTGTTTCATAATAAGACTCCATAGTCCAATGAAAAGTCACTGAAACTACAAAATATTATTAGAGCCTCAGAGGGAGAGCTCTATCCCCTGTGGAGCCAATGTTAGCATAGTTATTTGCTAAGTCATGAGTCCATTTTAAAGTATTTTTTTTTAAGGATTAGACTTTGAAAATTTCAAACAAAAATTGGTCGCTACCGAAATTTCCAGTAGCGCCTATTTTAGCCTTTTCCGATAGTCTGATATATTCCTATTTCTGTCTATTTTTATTTTATTCTTATGTTGCCGTAAATTTCGGTAACATCCTCTATTTTTTTTAAATAAAGGAAAAAGTGCATCCGCTTTATTTCAATCCATTTTTTGTAGTGTAAATATGTTTAAAATATTTTTTAAATTTTTTATAGCTTGTGATAGGAGTCGTATGTTGTCAGTTTACTTTAAGTCAAGTCATGGCATACATGTAACGCTTAGGTGTCAACCTGCATTAATACACACAACTGTTAATATTGTCCTATCTGTTAGCCAAGTCAGTTAATCTCATGTCAAAGTACGTTTTTTTAGAACAGAGGAGATCGTGGATCATAAAAATTACTGTAATCATTGTTTGGTTGGTCGCACAACGACACTACTAGAAATTTCGTCCAATAATCAGCAAGAGAGTGGAGGTGACTGCCAATCTCAGGTTTGCTTTCCTCAAGCCATCTGTAGCATTCTATACAAAGATACGCAACCAACTAAAGATAATGATGGCCATCACATGGTGCACACTATCGTCAAGAATAATTTCCATAATGAAAATCAATTTGCATGGGGTGATGGACCATGGTTGTTGTTTTAAAACCACCAAAAAAGCAGGAGCATTATTAGTTGAGAGTCTAGCTATTGGAGATCGAGTCGAATAGAGTATCTATTTGAGGAGGAATCTAGATTTCAAATAGTATTTCAGAGGAAAACACAAGGAACAATTGTAACGTGAAACTCTTCTAGCTCTACCACCTATCAGTTTCAAGAGACGGAGTCATTAATTTTTGAATATGACTAAAAGCAGTGGGAAATTAAAATGAATTGAGCCATAGGGTGCAGACCTAGTGGATGCAAATTCGAAGGTGAGAAGATTTTTTATCAAGGTAGGGTGGTATTCTCTGTGCACCAGGTTAGCAAGCTCTCACTTAGGATTATCTCAACAGTTTGCAAACTCTTTAAATGGAAAACAAGCCATAATCTATGGTATTACATAGCAGGTTTCAGAAGACTCAATTGTTGAAGCATTTAACCTTCCACAAGAAGGAGAGAGGTGTCTTAAAGGTAAAGTTATCACTGGAGGAGACCTCAATAGTTTCCTCAAGGATGCACACATAGATCCAAATTGGGCCAAGGGAATTCCAGGCAGCTATCTCAAAAATCACTGGGCAGAAGTTGTTAAACTTATCAAGATATACCTCACTTGTGAAAGGAGGTATGTAGTTGTGTTTCTTTATCATATGAGGTTTCTTTTTCATGTTGCAGGTATGAAGACCTTAAATATTCCATACTTATTGTTGAAGAGTCTGAAAAATATTTCAGCAAGGATCAAAAATGACACTTTTGTTTCATAATATAGCTTGTCTCATCAAGATCGCATCAAAGTTCTAGTTGAAGAAGAGTTAAGGAAAAGAAATCAAACCTGGGACCATTTATTCTTTTACAGGATAGGCCAACCTACACTTACACCTTCAGTTTCACAATAACACCCTCAGCCTGCAAAAATAACCAAGAGGAAGGCCAAGAAGGAAATAATCCATAAGGTCGAGAGCAGGAAAGAAAAGGTTTATGCAATCAAGGCTTAGAGAAAGTTGGATGAAGGAGAGAGCTCCTTAACAAATAAACCTAAATCTATGAAAATGGTGCCCCCATTCCTCCTTTTCCAAATGTCTAAACCAGAGCTCGAAGAGGAAGGTATGAAACTGCAGTGAAATCTAAATTCCATATGCTACTGGAAATTCTAGAAGCAGATATTCAACATAAGATGCATAAAGAGTATCAACCTACAAAATCTAATGAAGAACTCCTCAAAGATGATGGATATGAAATTAGTAGTAAGAAGAAGAAAAACGAAGCCAAACCTGTTGCTCGTACCAGAAAAAGGCATACCAAAGACAACAACAAGCTTAGGCTTAAGTCCAATGGTCTACACAATCCAAGCTTAATGACAAAATAAATTGATATAGAAGACAAATATGAAGGGTCAAAGAAAGAAAAATCCAAGAAGAAAAAAAAAACAAAAAAAATCCTTCATATTTGTGTGACTGATTGAGGAAAGGAACATTTCCTAGAATAGGTACCAACTATCCATCTCCTTTCATTTGTTACACTATGCTCCCTATACTACCAATTTACCCATATAATTTATACTTGCCACGGATTTCCAAATGCATGAAGGCTTTAAAGAACATAAAAAATCATTTCAAAATCTTTGAGAAACAATCCCACCACTCGAACAACCCTTTAAAATTTGAAATTAAATATGATGTGTAAGACTTACTCCTTTTGTAGTCAAGGAGTGACTCCTTGCGCTAACACTTACCATAGTTGTTGGTCGAATATGGAGTGGTGTGTGTTGATGCAGAGAGTCCTCTGCTGAGTGCTGGAAATACTGAGAGGGGGGGTAAATTAGTATTTCTTTCAATTAGAGCATTAGTTAATCTTCAATTATTATCAGTGTTTGTACAATGATAGCAGAAAACAAGAGGAACACAAATGCACACAATTTTTAAGGTGGAAACCCACTCCGGGACAAAAACCACCTAATGCTTTTCTAATAATTCTTTTCAACTCAATTGAAAATAAAGCTCCAACTTCCTAGAATCTAGAAAAGCATTCTTCTCCAGCTCCCACCGGATGGACGCTCCAATGCCCGAGTTTCTTTAGTAGTCAAATGAACGGATGCCCCAATGCGCAATGAGCTACAACTCACCCTACCACCACCCTACCACCCTATAGAAGAATAAAAGAAGAATGGACTCCCATACCAGGGAAAATGGTCCACTTTAAAATGATATAGAATGATGTAGAAGAAGAAGATATACTAGACCATAACCCCAACTTTTACACAACCACCTACTGACGATCCTAGACCTCCCAATAGATCCTCAAATCCTTAGTGAGATACTAGTACAAATTTGTACAATAATGTCTATAATGACTAAGTATTATGATACCTTTACAATGATTGTATGCGTTATTGCCCACTTAAGACTTCATATGATGAGCTTTGGTTGGCCAGCAGCACCTTGGTTGTCGTTTCCTTGTCATGCTATCCTTTCATCGCACCTTGTTTTTCTTTTTATGCCGTAGAAATTCCGGTCCTTTGCAATCTCACAACAGATATGATCGAGCTTTTCTGCCTTCTAGGAGCTCATGGCTGAATCGGTGTATCTCGGTTATTTCGCATCCTCAATATCTGATTTTTGGTCATGTAGTATTCCTCTTAGTCTTCTTTCCAATTCCATGGGTCTGACCCAATTTGGATTCTTCAAGAGAGATTTATACCCAATTTCTCACACTGCCATAATTATGGATTTTTTCAGCGGAGCGCATTTGTACGGCGTTCCACGTGTCACTTTTTCTTCATTTTCCTCTTAACTTGATAGAGAAAAAACTACAGCCTGTGCACTATCTGCCAATTTTTACGGAATTCCAATCCGATACTCATAGAGAGAGTTATTAAGATTTTACCATGGTCACTTCTTTGAGATGAATTGAGGAGCCCTAAAAACTTTACTCCACAGATCATATTTCCAAAAATATTGCAATAAATCGCTGATCTAAAATTTTACCGCAGCTTCCTCAAGATTTCGGCTTCACATCATAAAAATTTCAGCTTCTGAACCTTTGTAGAAAAAACGTTAGAGCAAAAATTCCACGATGACCTGTTTCAGATGGCTGAATCCCTTGCATAAGGAGGAAATGAAGATCACAATTTATATGAATGCTTAAGTTGAGAGGGGCTTCAACAAGTGAACGTGGGAGGGATTTTAGGAGCTTAGAAAATATTAATTATGACTTTTCAATGACCCATGCCCCAACCCCATGGGGTTTTAGCCCACTAACTAGGGTACAAACTTCAAACATGAATATCTCTCAAACCGTGAAGAATTACATGGTGTGCCATATATCAACGGAAACATCTCGACAAGTAGAAACCATCAAAATAATTATTGACCCGGAATATATTAATTTGGTAGTTCAAACTTCTCATTCAATATTGGTTAGTTCTCTGGTGTCAAGTAACATCAATGGTAAACTGGCCGATC
Organism: Pinus albicaulis; assembly: GCA_034641835.2. Lineage (NCBI taxonomy): Eukaryota > Viridiplantae > Streptophyta > Pinopsida > Pinales > Pinaceae > Pinus > Pinus albicaulis. The sequence continues at coordinate 966,486,585 of CM076583.1, read as the reverse complement.
AACATTGGAGGGCTTATCGAAGAATCAGAACTACATTAGGAGCCATCACCATCACCTGTGAATGAAGCACGATCACCATCTCTGGTGAGTCCACTGCTGAGTAAGTGTTTACAATGTGTAGGTACTAAGTGTAGGTACTAAGTGAGTGGGATTTTGGTGGGTTATTTGTGTTCAAAGGTGTGAGACTAGGCCGATGCGTTATGATGAGTATACCAAGCGTAGGAAGGGTGGAATGAGAGGAGTGTGTCTGGGTCGGGATAAATTTTGAGTGCAGGGATACCTGGTCGTCGCACGCGATGTGTTAATGGGTTGAGGCGATGGGTGGGGGGTTGGGAAGAATTCACAACGTGCGATAAATATTATAAGTCGTTTTGGTTTTTTGAATTTTTTTTAGATATTTTTTGTTTTATATTTTTATTTAAATTTTTAATTTTTAATATTGGTTATTCAATATATATAGTTATATTTATGTTTAATTTTATATATAGTATAATTTTTTCATTCACTAGTTCTTCCATTGCATTTTTTCCACTCACCTATAGCTCGATGAGTTTCCATATGAAGATCAAGTTAAAATAAATTTCCATAAGGATATCTTAGACAAAGTCCTTTACTATTGAAGGTAAATGAAAGAGAACAAACCAACTGAAAACATATTGTTAATGGAATTATAATCACAAGTGTACGAAAAATATCACTTTAGTTGTGCATAAAAAACAACCCTAACATCAAATATGGTTGCCAATTTCTTTAGATCTACAGTTAGTTAACTAGGATAAATGCTATAAAATCTAGATCTATGCAATAAAAGACATTAAGTACTAAATAAAAGAAAGAGTTGCTCCATGGATCCAATAGACAAGACAAGAATATTTTTAATTTTTTTTTGTATTTATGACACTGAAGGGAACATAGAGAAAGATGTTACCAGTTCTCCTCAATGGGATGGGTTCTTGTAAGTCTCAGCACTTCAGATCTAAAATTCGTCTCTTTTGATGGTGTAGAAAACCTAGACAAAAATGGAACTCAAAGGGAGTTCACAAGAAAAAAGATAGAAAAATATGACAATGATGGTGGATCAAAGTCAGACCAAAAGTATAGATCCAGAGTGATCTTTAGGCAACAAAAGGTAGTGAGTGAATGGAAAAACCCTTCTATTTATAACAAAATATTGAGTTAGTCTAGATATCGGTGCATAATTAAAATATTATTAACCAAATCAAGATCCAACTTTTATGGAATATTTTATTATTTTTGTTGGAGGGAAAAGGAATTTGACTTGGGTCAAATCCCTTTATTTGTAAATAATAAATAAATAAATTATTTATTTATCATTTTAAGGATGTGGTTAAGTAATAATTAAATAAATAATGATTTATTTAACTATTTATGAGTGATTTAGTCAAATTTAACAAGGAATATTATTTAAATAAGGTTTAAATAATTATTCCTAGAAAATAATAAGATAAATAATAATTTATCTAATTAATTTTCCCGTTTTGGGTTAAATATGACCAGGAATATTAATTAAACTATTGTTTAACTAATTATTCCTTGAGGAAAATCAAACAAATGTGGATTTATTTAATATTTCCTCATGGGGTTTCCTGTTTAGACTATAAACAACTTAATAAAGGTGGTTTACTAAGTTAATTTTCATAGTAAAAGAAATTTTACTTAGGGTAAAATTGGTCTTATATGGTGTACTTTGGTCCATCTAATAGTAACAAGTTAGATGACCCAAAATTGGTGTAACGGATTGCCCCCTAGCGTGTGAGCATTAGGAGATAATCGTATGACCGAAGTACACTGTAAGAACTCAATCACTAGACATCAAAGGGGAAGTGAGAGAGAGAAATATAAGGTAGACTAAAGTGCTAGAGGACAAGGCCTTGAGGAGGCAATACTTATAGGTGTGACAAGTCTCTTTTATGAGTGAGTACCTATTCTACAAAAGGCGAGGGAGGCATAACTATGCCCACTGTGACAAAGTACAAAGAATAATGTGACCATTAAACAAGGGACTGAACTATATAGTACATGATAGCATAAACATAAGCCAGATAAACAACATGATAATAGATCCCACATACATATTGCGCCTGAGATAGCAACCAGGACTTATAAAATAATATATGAGTACATGTGATATAAGTACAACCAAAGAGGCCCTGTAAAATAGGAGAGGGATCTGAAAATCTGAATGATACATGCAAACTAAAGAGGCGTTGCAAGCGACTAAGGCCAGAACCATCAAATCTATGGAGCTGCATCAAAGGCTATAATGAAGACGTCATTTGGGCATGTGTGGTGCTACCTGAAGGGCCACCCCCTCATGAGGTCTGAAACATCTCACACACACCCGGGAATCACCAGTAGAATCTTTTTCATCACTGAACCATCAAGTATACAGATCTCTCTTGCCGTAAGGAGATAGAGTTGAGAACCAATCAAGTCAAAGAAAAATAAGGAGTCCCTTTGCCTGATTTGAGGCACGAAAAAAGAGTGGAAGTTGGAAGCAAGGTACACCTCCCTTGAGACCTGTCTTATGGAATGAATGAGTTTATGTCGACAGAAGGAGGTCTGCCATAGGTGAGGTAGTAAGGGATCCTCAACTAGGGTGCGAGAGATAATAGTAGAGAAACAGATAAAATGACACCATGGATGATGATGGAATAGGGGGTACTGAGTAGCGGGCTGAAGACTTCCCTTGTTAGAGCATGAAGGGAATGGATGACCTGGCAACAACGGACACAATATCAAAGGGGATAGGGGACAGTATGACTGGAGGCCACAATGTGAGACATGAGAGAGGAACCAAGCAATGGAGGATGGAGGACTATAGTGGGATAAAAAGGGACTCGAGATAGACTCCATAGATGTGATGATGACTTAACTCAGATGCTCTAAACAAGGGTGACTCGATGATGATGCCACATAAAAAAGGTCTGGTGGGGACCATAAAAACATGAGTACAAGATGGTTATTCATGACGAAAATCGATACGAGCATGGACAAGTATGAAGGCAAAGTGGTGCCCCAAGTACAAGTGTTGCAAGTGACGAAATACGATATTGAGTGGTGAAGTGACCCTTCTTGGACAAAATGTGTCGAGGTGAAGTATCAAATCACAAAAAACTAAAGGATACCCATTTGAGAGCTCAGTGAGATATTTCCAACGGTATGGATGGTTTTTCAAACAAAGCTACGGTTTGGCTACAACGGGTGAAATAAAAATATAGGTTTTCTCTTTTAATAAGGAATTTTCCCTCCAAATTCACTCATTTGCAAGTGTAGTTGTGGTGAATGTAGAGAGGAGAGAACACCCTAAATCTTGTGGCAATCATAGCGAGCAAATTGACCATTGGAATCAAGATCTGTTAGTTGTAGGTAAGACGCCTAACCCTGATCTTTCATTTCAGTGGATTTAAAGTTTAGTTTAGGCACCAAGAGCTCAGGAACATAACCCTGCTCTTATTCATTGCCTGGTCGCACTTTTTGGGGCAATATCTGTGACCTGGGTAGCAGGTTTTCGGCAAAAAACTACGACCTGTCCCATGATTTTCCAGAAAAGTGCGACCTGTTAGAGAGTAGGATTTTGATGTTGTTTCTTGGTTGAGAGTTGGTTTTTTATAGTTTAATGCAGTATTTCCTTCATATACACTGAAAAATATGATGATTTTGTGTAGATATGGAAGAATTGCGGATCAACTAGAGAGAGAGAGAGACTTGGACACATTACGGTCAGAGATTCGAGAGGATCATTGTGTTCGCAGTGCATTTCCCAGGTTTGGGGTCCTAAAGTTTGTATAGAATCCTTTGTGAGAGCCGAGGAGCCCTTGTTGGCCTGGATTGTCAGTTATTGGGATCCGGACCATGAGGTCTTTGTACTGTCGGGGCACCAGATCGAGTTGGCAGTCCAGGATATATATTTCTTAACTGGTCTCCCACCACTTGGGATGGTGGGGAATACGCAACCAGTGTTACTCTGAGGGCAGAATATCATGGAGTTTGTATAGTGCCATTACCGACCAGGTTTCTAGGTCAAGGGGACATGGATACTGAGCAGGGATCTAGAGAGGTTAGAGACCTGTGTTGTGGCCGGAGAGGTGCTGCGGATCCTGGGCAACCAGGCACTCCACCACATCACTGGGGGCTAGATGATGCTTTTTGAGAGTGTGTTGAGTGGGACCTACAATGGGTGGGCCCAAATTATTTTGTCTTTGTTGAAATGATATTTATCGCTATGCAAGAGGCAAGTGAACCATGAATGTGAATATGGCACAGTGTTGTGCTCACTCTTCTTTGAGAATATCCCGACACTCTGATCTCACATACAAATCCAAGATGGGGGCCCGAGGGAGCCCAGGATGTGCTGCTGGGGGCGGCTTCTATGCAAAGGGGGAGGTAGGATAGTCAGACAGGTGTTCCGACTTGATTTTTTTTCTCATTATGATTATATGCCACTGTACATAGACGACTATCCCTATAGTGGGATGAGTTATTGTGGGGACCCAGATTTTCCACTGCCACCTGGTCGAGTATCGGGGCCCAATGGTAAGTGAAAAGTTGATAATATTTTATGTGCATTTTAAAATTTTAGAATATTTTATATGGTACTAATTCATTCACTTTTGGTATGTAGATACAACACCGGTAAAACTTGTTGGGGACATGGGAAGACCTACAGTATCAGGAGTTGCAGGACCTAGTGGGTCGAGAGCACCACAAAATAAGCATGCAGTGGCTCTCATTGAGGACATCTATCATAGATGTGAGAGGCTTCTCACTAATTTTTCAGAGCGTGGCTAGCAAGAATTGGATGAAAAGTACATAGATCCATGTATTGGTCTACCCTTGGAGTGGCGAGGGTTCATATGGCACATGGCCATGGCCAGATAGGGGATGCGTGATATATGAGATCCAGGAGCAGAGTCATTGGTTCAGGATCCTCCAGATAGTGATTAGGTGTAGGGTAATGTGGTGCCCCCAGTTTTGAGTTTTTGTAACAAGCTCTGGGCATGTCAAATGTATCAGAGTGGATGGACTCTAAAACATTTTGTACAACACATATAATGGATTTGCATCGTTTTTTATGATTTTTGTTATTGTATTGTGTTAAATGCATGTGCTAAGATCCAATATAAGATATTGTTTTCAATGCTATCTACATAGTGATTTTGTGCTCTAGGTACATGACTGAATGTAATGATTTCAAATTCACGCATCAAAAGCTTCACTCACAAATATCTTCTAAAAAGGATAGGATTATGCACACGATAGACACCATTCAATTGCATGACAAGAAGCAGGGAATCTAAATGAACATGAAGCTGGAGGATGCAATGGGAAATGGAATTGGCTAATAAACCTCGCACTGAATCATATTCGACCTCGTTATTGGTGGCAGTACTAATACATATGCCATTCGAGAGAATAAGCGAATGTAAGGGGGTAAAGATGGCACAACCTGCCGAGGCTAGATTTCGGGAGTAGCGACTTGCACCATTGGCATAACTGATATAAAGTGTGGACGGCAGATCCATGTGAAAGGTTCCACATGACAAAAAATTAGGGGTTGATGAACAATGGGGAAATCCTGAATGAAAGGTAGAAATCAAGCAAACACTGCTAGAGGGAGTGCTCCAGGTAATATTTCTACCACCCGCATATCGATGGGTAGGCGGTGTGTGGGAGCTGCCTTGGGGGTAGCTTGTGATCAGGTCGTGAAAGTCACCATAGAAATGAATGGTTTCATTCCTATTATGGGTAGGAAAGATGAATTCAGGGGTTGAAATGACTTCCATAATGTCATCATCACAGTAGAAGATGGGATGACTGAAGGAAGTGAGACCACATGACGCAGCGAAGCTACCTGACTCATCATCATGAGAAGAAAGTTTCACATGCGCATCGTCATGGGGGGTGATAGAAGAACAAGTAGATAAGGGATCCACTGATGTTGAGCTCAGGGTGATTTCTGAAGGCAGGTCTAGCGAAACAGAAGGGGAAGTCTTAGAGAGAGCTTCCACCATGGATCTCATGAATGATGATAGGTAGAGGATGGTGGCCAAGGGATCCATAATGTCAACATCGGGAGGGGGAATGTCAATGGGAGAAGGTAAATCCTTATTTTGGCCCGAAGCATATTGTGTAAGGACTAGAGATGCAAACTGGTTCTGTTCAATCTTGTACTCTCGAACTACCTCCAAAGAGGCGAAGTAATGCGTGAGGCAGGGAAAATGGTGGGTATAATGGCCATGGATATCACACAAAGCACAAGGTTGGTTGGTGTGAATATCCTTTGGGTTCTTGGCTACAATCGAGGAGGAAATAGAGGTTTCAGGGACTGTAGACTTAGGGAACGCAACATTGACCATGGGCTTGATACGAGGAAATTCAGGACAATGATGGGTGGCATGAACAACAACATCACAAAGAGCACATGGGGGGATATGCTTTGGAGGCTGAGGAGGAGCAAGGTTTTTCAAGGAAGCCTTGTCTTTAGGTGCCTTCTTGCAAGCTTTTCCCCCTTCACCTAAATTTTTCGCAATAGGAGTAGGTTCTTGTTGAGGTGGCTGAGGCATGGAAGAAATAGGGGTCATGGGGACCAGTTGAACTGGGGTCAAACTAAGGTAAGGTTTGGGCTGACCACCCGGGATAGAAACTGGGGGATCAATATACCATATTGGGATCCCTAGGGTCAGGTTGGGAAGGGATAAGGTAGCCATAAGAAGTACAAAAAATACTCCAGGATGGGGAGCTCAGAACGGTATCTGACCGGAGGGGTAATGGCCAGGCGGGATAGCTCCGAGATGGTTAAGGCTAGGAGGAACCATGCCAGGAGGGTAGCGAGGCTTATGGATACCAGCTGCAGGTGACGGGCCTTGAGGAGGGGGTCCTGAAGGCTGAGTCAAGGTGCTAGGAGCAAGTTGCAGAGGGTCGGGTTGATAACTAGTCGAAGCGGGTTTCTTGAGGTCAGACCAAGACGATTGCATCATGAAAACGTTCGACAAGCTGGGATCAAATATAGGAGGAGAAATACCAGGGAAAGAACCAAGTAAAGAGGGGTATTTTTAGAATATAGGTGAGACACTGGTCAAAGGTTCTATTATTTTTTTATTGGCCACCGAAAAGTTGATGGACTAAGGGGAGGTCTGATACTTCGGTTCATAATATGTCAAGTGGTTGATGGTGACTATCTTTATGTTATGAGGAAAGAACATCTTATGGTGAACCACAAATGGGACAGAATACATCGCATAAGTGTAGCTACGACCCAATAGAATGTTGTAATCTAATGGGGCATCAATGACTTCTACGTCAACACAAACAGTCTTACCTTCAAGAGTAATAAGACAATTGCAGAACATGCCTATGGGCTGGGAAGAGTGGCCATCCAATGCTCGAAGGGTGATAGTGGAAGGGGCCAACTCCAGTCATCTTAGTTCCTTCCAAACCATAGCAGACATCACATAGGTGTATGCCCCCTCAACAATGATACAACGAGAGACATTGGCATTCCAAATCTTGAGAGGGATTCAAAAGGTGACGAAAGCAGGAAGGGGAGGATGTTTTGATTGGTCAACATCAAATATGATCAAACGATCATCTGAAGGATCCACAGTTCCCCTGGAAGTTAGTATATATTTTCTTTGTGAAGGGCGAGATTGGAGGAGTTCCAGCATTGAGATGGTAGTAGGAGATTGCACCAAATCATCTACTATATTATACAAATCGGCAGCTTTTCCAAAAGCAGTGTTTCATTGTAATGGTCCCTTGGGGATCTTGGGATGAACCTCTGCCTTAGGCTGAGGGATCTGTAAAGGACCATTGGTTTTCAAAAGAGGCTCTATGGAACCTGAAGAATTGGGCTCGGGGGCAGACGTAGCGGGAGGCTTGTTGTACTGATGGGACCCAGTCTGAAGGTTGAGGTCAATGGTAATGGGTTGGTCAAAGTTCATCATGAGAATCTAGTAATTAGAGGTACCATATGGAGGAGTTTGAGTGGGCTCCTGACCTTCAGGGGGTTGGGTAGCCATGAATCCTTGCTATGGGAAAGGATTGGTAAACACAGCTGGCTAGATAGGTGTAGCATTGGGAGGAACCGAAGGGGCAGCTTGTTTTCCTCCCGATGCTGCTTAAGACTCCCACATCCGACGAATCTGAGGTAAAAGAGGAAAATCGTGGGTGTAGTGACCATAGACACCGCAACAAGAAAAATGATTATTCATTCGAACAGGCCTGTACTACTTGGGCTGAGTGCCCTTTTGCTGCTTAGCAGTGTTAGGTGCATTCCCTTGGGGATTAGGTCATCGATTACTAGGGGCAGATTGATTTTAGGTTCCTTTCCTCTTCTTTTTGGAAGTAGGAGGATTATTCGTGCCCTGCTATGCATACATCTTCCCCTGGGGGGTGGTGGGTGCTATTGCGTGGGTTAAGAAGGAAAGGGAGGTGAAGGTGCTAGTTCTGGAGGAGTTGTACTAACGGGACCTAGTCTGAAGGTTGAGGTTAATGGTAATGGGTTGGTCAGAGTTCATCATGAGAATCTAGTAATTAGAAGTACCATATGGAGGAGCCTGAGTGGGCTCCTGACCTTCAGGGGGTTGGGTAGCCACGAATCCTTGCTATGGGAAAGGATTGGTAAACACAACTGGCTAGATAGGTGCAACATTGGGAGGAATCGAAGGGGTGGCTTGTATCCTCGCGATGCTACTTGATACTCCCACATCTGACGAATATGAGGTAAAAGAGGACAATCGTGGGTGTAGTGACCATATACACCGCAACAAGAACAAGGATTACTCATGAGAACAGGTCTGTCCTACTTGGGCTGAGTGCCCTTTTGCTGCTTAGCAGTGTTAGGTGCATTCCCTTGGGGATTAGTCATGGATTACTAGGGGAAGACTGATTTTGGGTTCCTTTCCTCTTCTTTTTGGAAGTAGGAGGATTAGTCGCACCCTGCTATGCATACATCTTCCCCTGGGGGGTGGTGGGTGTTGTTGCGGGGGTTGGGAAGGCAAGGGAGGCATGGGTGCTAATGCTGAAGGAACTGGAGCACTAGGCTGTGGATACAGATAATAAGGAGGTTTGGAAAGATTGTGGTAAACAGGTTGGTAAAAAGGAGGAGGCATGTCATATCCTCGATACATGTTATTGGGATGGGGAGAAGTGCTGGAGGAGGTGGCCCCTCCCTGAGTGAAACCATAACCCATGGGAGGATGAGTGTACGGATGAGAAAGGGCTCCAACAATACTGTCGGCGGCATGGGATGCCTCAGGTGCATTGGCACCACTAAGTATAGGGAGATCAGGTACGATGGTATAAACATAACTAGACTATGCGTAGATTAGGTCAGATTTTAACACAATCTGGATAGCGTCTTCCTCGGTCTATGGGAAATGAGATGCGAAATCTTCTCTGATAGGGGGGAAAATGGATCTGAGAAACCAGTCCATGTATACACAGTCTTCGAAGGTAGGGGTTCGACATAGGCTTTTTCTTCTTCGCCATTCCTGGACATGATCAAATAGGTTGGTCATAGGTGATTGACGAAAACAGGTCAAAATTTCATTACCAGTGTCATCACAAAGGGGAAGCTGGAAGTAAGACATAAAATCCTGGGAAAGAGTCGCAAAAGTAGTATGAGAGGAGGAGGCTTGGTAAACATACCACTTAGAAGCTTCTCCAGTAAGCATATGTTGGAACAACCGAGGATGGACAGAGTCATCGGTGATGGAGTTAGATGAACACCACATGTGGAAAGATCGAACATGGTTTGTAGGATCTTCTCCAACAAGACCTTAAAAATTGGGGATGTCAAAAGGGAGCTTGGTTGGCATAGCAGGCCAACCCGAATCATGGTGTATGGGGTCGTTGATCAACTGGTTAAAATCGAGAAGGCTCAAGCCTACCATAAGGGAGGAAGGGAGCATCCAGGATAGTTCCTGTTGCAGTCCCACTAGTAGTATTCCCAGCATTAGGGCCGGGGCTGCCACCAATGTTAGGTCCTGAAGTAGACATGTCGAAGGTGAAAAGAAGAGAACTGGGGATAGAACCATAAGGGGAACCCAATGAACTGGAAGCGGAGTCAAAATTGGGACTCGTTGGAGGACTAACTCAAATCCTATGCAGAGGAGTAATTCTTCCTAATGGAAACTAAGGGTGAAGGCCAAGAAGTATCTACGATAAATGCCTTGGGGGTGCAATGATGGAAGAACAAACATGGATCACAAAAGGAAGAGAGACCAAAAAGGGCAAGGAGGTGCAAGATAAAATAATTACAATGTCGAAACAAGGGCAGAGAGGTGTGTGATCATGATTACAATGTTATAGTCTTGGCCTGGTGGTGTAAACTAGCTGCTCTTCAATTAGGTTGTGTGTGTTAAGTGTGATAATTTTAATTTTTAAATGTAGACGTGTGTAGAGAAAAAATAAAAGGTGTGTTGTATAACTCTTAATAATTCTACAAATAATAGCAAAATAAACTAAATATAATAGAAAATAAAAAGCTAAATATGTATCAATCTAAACCCAAGGAGGCGGGCTTCCCAACAACTAGTTTATGGGTAGGAAAAAATCTAGTCAAAACACACCAAAATAGCAAATGGATCTAAAGGCAGGAGGGACAAATATATAAAGGTGAGATCTACTGGAAATAGGTGTAGAAAATAACAAAAAACCAGAGTGAACAGTGTTGCAAATGAGGTGGTGAAAGGCTACAACCTAAAGGGAAACGGAGGGGACCCTAGAGGAGGGCCAAAAAAAATTTAAAAGAGGTGTTTTGGATGGATGAATAACCAATCTGAAATGGATCTGATGGTAGAGGATCAGATCTGAAAAATGTCTCAACACATTGAAATATTAGACGACCTGCTTCAGTTGAACTCCTCCTAGAAAGGTGGAAGCATATTGAAGCCCTAAGGGGCTAGGTTCCCACTTCAAAAAGTGAAATAGATAAATTATAGGTCCAGAATGAGTGGATACATAGTTCAAGAAACACTGAAAAGTAGCCCAGACAAACCTAGAAAAATCACAAAAAATTTCCCGCAAGTCACAGTTTCTGACCTAATTTCTGAAGAGCTCATAGGTTTGAGGTTGTTTACTGTTTCATGAAGGTTGAGGTCACAGGTTTTGGCCCAAAAATTGTGACCTACACTTCCGGCACTCTCGGGAGTAGGTTTCAGAAAAAATTGGCGTATCATTTGCGGCTAATACCTGTCACCTGCGCAATAGGCCTAGAAAGACACTAAATTTATAATTTTTACTTTTTTAGGGTTTTAAAGGCTAAAAAAAAATCCAGAAAATAAAAACAAGAAGTTGAAGAGAAACCTTGGGGTTTGAAGAAGATGGTCATGCAGGGATCTGAAAAACGACAGTGGTCATACTTATAAACCCTTGTGGAGTCACCAGTTGTTAGTGTGAATTCTAATCGCAAACGTACGAAAAAAACTCACTTTAGATTTGCACAACAAACAACCCTCACATCAAAGATCGTTGCCAATTTATTTATATTTGCAGTTATTTGACCAAGACAAATGCTACAAAATCTAGAGCTATGCATTTAAAGACATTAACCAATAAATAAAAGCAAGAGTTAATCCATGCATTCAATAGACAAGACAAGAATATTTTTAAAGAATTTCTGTATTTATGACACCTAGGAAGGCAACATAGAGATATGTTACCAGTATCCCTCAATGGATGAGTTCTTGTATGTCCTCAGCGCTTCAGATCTAAGATCTCTCTCTTGATGGTGTAGAAAACCTAGACAAAAATGGAACTCAAAGGGGGTTCACAAGCAAAAATATAGAAAAATATGACAATGATGGAGGATCAAAGTTAGAACAAAAGTATAGATCCAGAGTGATCTTTAGGAAACAAAAGATAGTGAATGAATGAAAAAACCCTTCTATTTATAAAAAAATATTGATTTAGTCTAGATATTGGTGCATAATTAAAATATTATTAACCAAATCTAGATCCAAATTTTATGGAATATTTTATTAAATTTGTTGGAGGGAAAAAGAATTTGAATTTGGTCAAATCCCTTTATTTGTAAATAATAAATAAATAAATGATTTATTTATTATTTTAAGAGTGTGGTTGAGTAATAATTAAATAAATGGTGATTTATTCAATTATTTATTTAGTCAAATTTAACAAGGAATATTATTTAAATAATGTTTAAATAATTATTCCTAGAAAATAATAAGATAAATAGTGATTTATCTAATTAATTTTCTTGTTTTAGGTTAAATATGACCAGGAATATTAATTAAACTGCTATTTAATTAATTATTCCTTGAGTAAAATAAAAAAAATATGGATTTATTCAATATTTCCTCATTGGGTTTCCTATTTAGACCATAAACAACTTAATAAATTAAGGATTACTAAGTTATTTTTCATAGTGAAAGAAACTTTAGTTATGGTAAAATTGGTCTTACATGGTGTATTTTGGTCCATATAATAGTAACAGGTTAGATGACCAAAAATTGGTGTAACACATATAAATACATACATCGTACATTTCAACATTTTGATATCATTAATGTTCTTCTTCATCCAACTCATCATCCATATCATTGTGTTCATAATTCATGTTCAAAGGATTGGCCATGTCAGCATCTTGATCATCATCGTGTATATCATCATCTGGAACATCCTCTCCCACATTTGGTTCGAACTCTTCAATTTCTTTGCCCAACATATTGTCACTATCATCTAGTTCATTTAGAATATTTTTTGGATTAACATATCCCTAAACTTCTTCAATATATTCATCTGATGCATGAACCCCTTACTCCTCTACATCATCTTCTTCCACAACGTTATACTTTACCAGCCTTCCTCTCGGATCATATCTAATAGCATAGGACCAACTTGCTTTACCTGCAACCTCTAAGTAAAATAATTTTTCGCATTGGCTTGGAAGAAAATAGGGCTCTAATCCTGGCTCAACATTCCTTGTATTAACCATGGTAAATCTATTAGCATGTTGAATAAAAATGGTATCGGGATCACGTTTATTGATTCATAGCCTGTACTATTTGACATCAAACACAACTAATTTGAAGGATTTAAAGTCACACTAAATTATATCATCTAGATATGCATAGTATCAATTTGCATATACTTATGTATGTTTGTCACCTCTAGATGCAATGTTACCTACCTGAAATACGATAGTTATCCCACTATCTGAAGTTGTCTGCTTTTCATCCAACCTTTTGATGTGAAATTTGTGGCCATCGCACCACATTTCCTTACGGTGTTTCAATTGCAATATGCAAAACACATAAAAAATACATTGTCATTATTTGATAAACATATTTATACTTGGAAATTTTGCAAATTAATAAAAAATCACGCCATGTGCATCAATATAATTGTAATAAAAATAAGTAGTATATGTGAATTATATGCTTGCCGGGTAATGTACTAAACCATGTGCTAAATCAATTTTCATTTGTGTAAGATTGGTATCTCCACTACGTTCAGCTTCATTGACCAATGTAGACACACCATACCATGATAACCTACCATTATTAGCTTTTTTTCATCATTCAATCCATACCTTCATCCAATCAACATTGTTGTCAATGTATAAAGGTATTGCATCCCACTCTCAACTAACTATATTAAAATAAAACAGTTCACATGTGTATATATAATTAGTTAACACACTACACCAGTATAATATTGGATTGCACATGAAGACTAAAAAATAAATAAGTACAAGCTACATAAAAACAAAAATTCAAATGTACTGTAAATATCCACTATATACTTACATCTCACATTCCTCATTGTACCTTTCTTCGATAGGTTCTCCCCTTCAAATTTGTTCATGGAGTTGACATCCCAAATGTGATCCAATACATTGATACCTTTTCCCATTGTTGGACCATATAGACTAATATAAACCATGGTTTTATATACCATATATCCCTCTACCATAGAACCCTCAGGACGTGCTCTTTCTCTTACCAAAGCCTTCAAAGATTTCAAGTGCCTCTCAACCATCCACATTGATCTTGTGTGTAGAGGTCCACTCTTTCCAATCTCCTCAACCCGGTGTATGAGGTAGTGTTCTTGTGCAATAAAAAATGTCAGAGGTAGATACTTTTTCATTTCACATATTAGACGAGGAATTTGTTTCCTCCAATACTTTATATCTTCTTGATTGATTTATTTAGATGAAAACCCTCTACAAATGAAACAAAAAAATAACAAGTTTCAAAAATAAGATATATAGTACATTACAAGTAAAACACATACAGTCAAATTTAAGTTAATTTACAAAAAAATATTAAACAAATTACACTTTGCATATAAATCGCCACTTACCTCATGTATTTTCCAAGATCATATATAACTTGTTTGACATTGTTGTCAAATTTTTCTGGGAGAGATAGAGGTAGAGCATATTGTAACAAAAATAATAATCAATGATTATGTATTCTGAAATAAGTATAAAAAAATTACTATCAAGATGTTTCACCATTAATGTAAAAATATATACACCAAAATAATTACCTTAATGAATGTATGAAAATCATCAGTCTTTACCCCACCTAATTCACCTTTCTTTGTTAAGATATTCTTTATGTTTGAAGAAAATCCAGTAGGAAGTGTAATTTTTTCAATAACCTCTTTAAAATTCTTTCTTTTATTCTCCATTAATAACCATGGAAGGGTGATTATATTTTGGTTGTATATATCGTTATTTGAATGAATCACGCTTTTCATTACATGATTGGCCTCCTTAATTTCATTACGAATCTTGACAATTTTTTCTTTATCTCTCCTTCCATCTAAGATTTTCCATAAGGTCTTTGTTACAGTATTCATGATGTGCATTGTATAAAACAAATGAACAATCTATAGGTGCTCATAGTAGGGGAGCCTACTTAATTTCTCAGGATATATTTTCATTGCTCGTGGTAGTGCATCGTTATTAATTCCTTGTCGACCTACAAGGTGAATCATAGTTTAAGAGAATATAACAATAATGCCTCTAAAATAGTAGAATGAAGAAAATGCAATAAAAATATAAAATAATCCAACATTTCATGGATAATGATAATCCATACCTTTAGAGATTATATTATATTGAAAATTCCATATATCAGGTGTCATTCTCTGTGGTATTAATCCAATCTCTTCTTTCCCATTGAAAATATGTTTTTCAGTTCTTTGGTACCTACAGTTCTTAGAGAGGAAGTGCCTATACTCATGAAACACCTCCTTTACTAGGATTCTTGAATGAAGATACATCAATTTAGGACCACAAAATGGACAAGAAAATTTACCCTTTGTTTGAAGACCTGCAAGAGATGGATTAGTTTTTATTTAAATTATTAATTGAAGTATGTATAATGAATGGACTATTTACAGAAAAATGCATGAAATTAACTTCATAAAACTAGTAAACAATATTAAACTGCATGGTAATGTTATAATATACCACATAAATTTGTTAGCCTTGGGGCACCATGAATTGTCCATATAATCATTACATGGAATTCAAATTCCCTTTGTGTGTGGGCTGGTCTGGAGATATCATACATAGTGATGCCCTTCCATAAGTTCAGTCACTCATCGATAAGAGGCTTGATATATACATTCATATCTTTCACTTTGTACTTACCTAATTGATTGAACATACAACACATAATTCCAAAATATATGAGTAACAAAAAAATAAGACATAACTATGAAACAAACAAGAAAAATCATGATATGTTATTGTGTAAAGGAATATATTTATTCTAAACAAAATAATACTTGGAACAATCATTGTCAACATTATGTGCTCCCTCTTTATTGACATCCAAAGAACAATTTTATTGTTAATAACAAAAACATGCCACACCAATTAAATAGATATTAGATCTCCAAATGGATTGACTCCATTAGCTGCTAATGAAAGCTTAATATTATGAGGTTCTTATTTAAACTTTCACCATCTTTCCTCTATATTCATAAATGCATATCCATCTGCAGGCATTCGAGGAACTCCATCTTGATTTATTTTCATTGCATGGTAATCCATAAATTGTGCTATGCTTTTTCACCTGAAATTTTTTTGCAGACGTAGAATTATGGAAATATAACGAAGAACCTTGCGACGGAACATTTTTAATACTTTATCAGTTTGATGTATACTCTCATCACATTTTGGGCATTTTTCTTCTTTATAATAGAGAATATCATCATTAGGAAATTCATGAATAACTTGATACTCCATTTCAATATCTTTCATAATGGCATGTAAATATCGGTACATGTGAGGTAAAACATTTGACGGTGGTAACATAAATTCACCTAAAAATCTACAACATCAGAAATAAATAGTGTTGGTTAATGTAAACAATATACATATTGCATCCAAATAATCTTACAAATGGTTATCAACATACTAACATTGAAAATAAAGGAAAACAATATATTTTTTATCATGATGTACTAAATGTCACAAAATATATTAAATACCTCAGGAGTTATGTCACACATGTGTTTGACAAACCATTCACCACCTTTAATTTGACCAAAAGAAATACAAGAAAGAGAAGAGTTGTTTCTCATCCTTCATAAAGAGGTTGAGTTCCCCTCTCAAGTAAAGGTATATCATAACCACCAACATACGGGTCATTATCAGCATCCCTTCCTGCAACATTATTAAATGTCTCCTTGATCAATCTATTCATCCCATCTTCATCCAATGTGTTACCAGCTTCATTATCTTCTTCCATAGGATTGATCCAACTCTATATTCGCTTCATGTTCTTTAACATGCGCTTGTACTACAATGACTTCTTCCTCGTCAAGGAATGCCCTAGGAACACCATACTAGACAATTACAATCAATAAAATAATATTAGTCATCTATCACAAATATTTAAAAGATAGAAATGTTTACAAATATAATAGAGGAAAAAAAATACAACAAAGAGCTAGACAAAGACAACTTAGCTAGTTAACTAATCATTTGCATATGGCTCAACTTAAAACTTCCACGTTCATAATAATCAAAGTAAAATACCCTTAATGGTAATGATTCCATTGCATATATTAACAAATCAATCGAACTGCATAGATTTAATGATTTTAATAATATAAACATGTAATAGTGAAAATAAATAGAAACTAGTATAGACCCTTATAACTCCGGTTCTATGAAGCATCGAGAGGGGTCGAATCCCTTGAGGTGAAAACCCCTTTTTTGAGTAAAAATGTGAGGAGAGGTTTGCACCTCAAGGGATTTGATCCCTTTTGAGGCTTCATAGAACTGGAGTTATATGGATCTATAGTGGTTTTACTTTATATGGAGGATGTAAGTGAATCATTCTCGTGGTTTTCATTTAAGACATGTGTTATTCCAAGAAGGAAAGTCATCTTTTCAAATGGATCATTAAATGGATTCGTAAAGGGAATTGGCGCATATTTTTGTGGGTGGACATACCATGGGCTAACGGGTATTGGTTTAAAATGGATTTGAGGATGTAATCGCACATGGTTTTACTACAAAACAATGGGTTGTATTTGACCTTGTATTAAGTATAATTAGGAGTATTTACACAGTGTTTTATGATAGCATAGGTATTTTTTTAATATTTTATTGTAAAAAATGAGAGCCTATTTCTTGCTTTTAATTTTTGTTTATTTAACATTTTTTTATGGCTAAGATAAAAAAAAAAATCTTTCAGTTAATGTTTTGGACATACATATTCCCGCACAAATATATGAGGCTTGCATTTTTTATTTTTAGTTTTTTCCTTACATTTTTTATGGCCGACATAAAAAATTTAGTGGAAAGATAGAAAAAAGGTTAAATGTGGAAAATTGTAGATCGAGCGACAATCTAATGGACTATATTTTCGCGTCGATTGAGTTGCGAAGAGGCCAATTTTGTTTTCAATCAGTGAGAACTTTCCCACTAATGGTTTTGGAGGTATACGTGTGAGATTATGAGGTTGATCTCCATTTTAAATGCGGGATTTTGAAACAAATTTCAAATTGACGAGAAAGACAATGTTTTTCTCATTCACTATGTAAGTCATTTTTTCATCGCCATTTTCTAGTTACTCTATCATCGCAGAGATCTGTTGCCCCTCTGTTCGATAAAGAGTTTTTTTTATTATCAATGGTGCCTCCTTATGTAAGTTTTGTCAAAGCTAAATATCTAGATCCCGTGGAGGAACATTTTTGAGATTATGTATCCAGCTTTTTTGAAACTAGGTTATCAGTAGGATCTGTTAAAGAGTTGAAGAAATTCATTGTAATTAATCCATCGGTTCTCCCTACAAAATTGATGTCTGAAGTTTCTCAAAAAAAAATTGACTCAGTATTTCCATTTTCGGACTTCATTGAATGGTCAGTAGATAATTATTCGAGTTCTCAGATGGTTATAATGGATTCTCTAGGTTATAAATTATTGTGTCAAGTCAATTCCCAAACTTTTAGAAAGGCTTTATCAATCCCAGGTTCACATTATGATTTAGATAAGAAATTTTGCGAGCTGTCGAGTCTAATTTCATTTGTAGATTTAGGTCATGAAAAATTTCATTTGTTTCTATCAAAAATGATCAAACCAGAAGTAAATATTGAAGGAATTTCTTTTCCCTATTAAGTTTCTATATTACAGTATCCCATTCAATGTTTATTATCTTTATTATGTTAGGTCTTAGGTCTAGATGATGATATCTTGGTTTCTGAGGTCATGATAGGATGTCTTGTATAGGTGAGTTAGTCCCACAATTCTGAAAGCCTTAATTTTGATGTGTTTTTGGCTGAGAAAATTCATTATTAGTTATAAAAATTCCACTTGGAATATAATTTCAAATACCAAACATTGTTACTTAAGCTGATATGCATGAGAATCAAATCGCACTGCAAGAGAAAAAATCAGAGATTTTCATCAGGGATCTTAGTTGCTTATTGGAAGCAGTTGATTTTTCCTTCTTCAAATTTGTCAATGAAAATATGGTTCTAGTGTATCAATTATTTTATGATTCAACTATGCCTAGGATTTATAAGAAAATGAAGAGTTGGATGCAAATGAAAAATGATCATGTTACAATTTTTTTTTCGTACAAATATTTTACAGTTATTAGGGTTTATGGATTCGCAAAGGAACTTTCATGTTGCCTTCTTTTCTGGTTCAAAGATTTTTTGCTCTGGATTTTTTGAGGCACAAATTATTCTTTGAGCAAGAAAATTTTGTCAAGCACAAAATGGGATCTAGTATAAAATTCAAATACACAGTTGAACCTTTTGTAGTTTGTGATTTTTATACTCTTCCAATCATAGAGGAAATTGTTAAAGGAATGAGTTTCAGGGAAGCTCAGGAAGTCAGGTATGATCCTGAGGGAATTATTAATCAGAGAAAGGGTGAGAATATATGTGGTTCTTTTGATAATGAAGAAATGGAAGAGTTAATTCAATGGGACAATTATGATACAATAAATGAAGACATATGTTTGGAACCACAAGTGAAAATCGCTTCTTCTATACAAATGCAGTTTAATCCTTTGACTACAGATGTTAAGACTCCCATGGTAGAAGATATTTGTAAAAAAAGGATTGCATAAGGAAATATCAGATTCAGAGGTTATATTTGAAAAATATCTTAAGAATCAAAAGGTTATTTCTCAAGGAATTGACATTGTGATGATTGATTATGAAGATCAATCAAGTTACCAAGAAAAGGGTACCATTGTAGAAGAAGAAAAATGAGTGTCTTCTTCCTTAGAAAATACTATGTTTCAGGTTGAATTTGAAGCCCAGTAAGGAGGCGAAGAGTTGCAAGTGAAAATAGTCATATTTTCTCAAGAGTCACGTTCTTAGTTTCAATCCTATAAATATGTTCTTATAGATTATGCTAAAAGGTAAAAGATGTCCATTCAAGAAAGTATGACAATGTCATCTCAGGTTAGGAAGGTTGATATTAGGGATGTTTCATTATTTATGTCAAGGAAGATGCTAGTAATTCCCTGAAGATTTTTTTGGTAGATGAGAAGAAAATGTCTGAGGTAAATATCAAAATGGATAAAATTGATGTTCCAAATAAGTTTCATTTCCATAAGCAAGTCTCAGATGTTCTATATTCTGATCTACTAAGTTTATTTTTGAATAATAATAAATTGGAGAATAAGGTTTTCAAATTAGAAGAGAAAATTAAGAAAGAGAAAGCCATGTCCAAAGGATGGAAGAATAAAATCAAGAAATTGGAAGTAGATTTGATAGCAACGGAAGGGAATTCTAGTGAAAATAAAGCATCAAAGAAATTGTTGGAGGATAAAGAAAAGATTATTGAGGATTTGAAGAAGAAATTGAAGATTGTTGAGATTGATAATCCTCATTATCAGGAGTTGTTGGATTTGCATAAATAAAGAGATGATTTCAAGAAGTAAACAATAAACTTGAAGGCTGAAGTTTTCCAATTGAAAATAGCTAAAGAGAAAGTAGATCAATCTGAAGTCAACTCTTATTTTATTTAAGATTTAAATAAGATTTCAATGCATGATGAGAATATTAAAAATTTGCAATCTGATTTAGATAAATTTAATCAGGAAAAAAATAGAAAGGTAAAGATTTGGAGAAAAGTATAAGTGAGAAATATTTTCTGCAACAACATTGGAAATTAACAAAGCATAGTTTGAGAGAAGAAAAGTATTTGTTTTGTGATCATATCATTTTATAAATTAAAAAGCTTAAATATTATTTTGTACAAGTGGAGGATGAAAGACAATTGACTTCTACTATTTCAACCAATATTTTTAACTTTCAACAGATGTTGGGGGATAGACCATAAAAGGCTAAAAATTCTATCAATTATTTAAATTCAAGAACAAAAGCCCAATTGAATTATGCAGCGGTAGAGGACACATCAGAAATGATATCCCAAGCAAGAATGTATATCATAAAAAATCAAATGATGAAGGATTTTTCATTGAAAATAGATTTCATGAAAGCAATAATATCATATTTTAAAATAATATTCAGAGAGATGTTTCTATTGGGTTTTCCAAGTTTTTAGAATTCAGAGGGCTTTTTTATTCCAGAAAGTGAATATCATATGATGTTGCTAGCTAAAACAAATGATATAATAGCCATAAATCAAATCATTACAAATATGAAGGGAGGGAAAATAAATAAAATATTGAAAGAAAATATTTTCCTGCTTTATGAAGTTAAAAAGGTGATTGTTGGTTTACCACCAATTTCATAAAATTTCTATTCAAAATTAGATGCAATTAATAGAGAAATTTTGGTAGTATATTTTCCTTCATCATATATTTGGAAAAGAAATTCCAGATTTTCCGATAAGTGGAATGTTTCAGATTCATCTCTTACAACAAGTTCTCGAGGGTGCATTTTTCAGCACGTGAGCATAGAATAACTACCTATCAGGGATTTCAGGCTTAATCATGGGAAATATACTGGTCAAATATTTGGAGGTGACCTTGCACGTGTTACACGCGAATAAAATAATACATAAATGTCGCACATGCTATGGGAGAGGGAGGTTATCATTACATTTATTTTCATTTATGATTGCAAATAAAATTGGCGGTTGAGAGTCTATATTTTGTGCTGAGATATCTATTTTGGTTGATTCTGTTTATAGAGTAAAGACTAAATTGAAAATTAATTTCTCAAAAAGGGAAAGAGTTGTCATGGATTTGAAATAAGAAAATAAAGCAAAGCTTAAGTGTAAGAGGAAAAATATTGAATTAAAAGAGTTACATCCAGTGAAATATATAGAGTTATTTCAGCGTGAGAAATATATGGAAGAGATACAATCTGTTTTTGAAGCAACATCTAGCAGTGATGAATATTTTGATATGCCTGAAATCAAGTGGAACGTCGAGCAGAAAGAGAAAAGGTCTAGTAGTGCAGAAGAAGATAATAAAATCACAAGGGATTTTATTTTAAATTTAGAAAATATTTTACCAAAAAATCACGATAAAGAAGAAAGTGATTGGGCATAGAAGTTTACTGAGGAGATTTTCAAGGACTGAGGCAAGGAAGAAATAGATTCAAAGGATGTTATTTTTATTTGACACTAGAATTTCTTCAGGGATATTTGATCCTAGTAATTTCTGAAGAAATCTATTGGATATGCTAATTCCAGGAACATAGATCCAATATTATAGCAAAAGTTGTTATTATTTATCTTTTTTTGTAATTTCTAATAATGAATCAACGAGTATAAGCTTGTATATATACAATATTTTATGGTGTAATAGGGGTTTGTGTTTTGAGTAATTTTGGAGAAAAAGCTCTTGTGTTTCTGTAAATTTGAGATATTAATGAAAAATCAGTGGAGAAGTACACACTCATTCTATACCAGTGTTTCTAAGAATATAGTGTTTTGAAGAATGTATCAATCTCTTATATGTATGTGATTCTTCTCTGTTTATTTCATCTTTATGTTATCTTAATGTTTGATTAAAAAATACATATGAAGAATTCATCCTTGTTAGATGCTCTGTAATATATCAATTAAAAATTTCACAAATTTTCATCTAAAGTCATATTAAAGAATTCATTCATGGTTAAATTTATTTATTCCTCTATTCTCTTGTTTTTCTTATTCTATGTTTTCATTTGAATATTCTTTTTTTTTGTAAATTAGAAAGTTTATTCACAACGGTAACTAAGGATTACATAGATGTTCAGAAGAAGACTGGTGTGAGCGAAGATTCAACACCAAGAGTCTTTGTCAAGATTGCTACTTTGGATTGCATTTTTCCCTCTGGGAGTGAGTTTACAGGGGGGAAAACAGAGGGGCAAAACTGAAAAGATAAAATGGAGATGCAGCTCCAGAAAAAAGGGATGTCCACCTCGCTAATGAAATTTATCATAGATTAATAAAAGAGAGAAAAGTAATTGTAATGACCGTCAAAAAAACTAGAGAGAGAAAGGTCATGTTAATATATATCATCCCCCAAGTGCTCTTAGACACTGATGGGGTGCTCTAGAGTGCTACCATAGTCAGAAGTGAGTTGAGCTTTGCCACTAAAGGAGGGTCTAGCGCCTACGAGGTTTTGTTGCTCATGGAGGGGCCTATAGAGGGGCCACCTACTTCTTCTTTAGGTTGGGGATTGATATGGTGACTATAAGTGTGATGCTTTAGGAGGGTATAATTAGGGGAAGTCTTCTTAATGAATTTTTTATGATGAACTTCATCCACGTAAAGCACAAATTTAGCAGTTAGATCATCAATATTTTAGCCAGGACATTGTTGTTGTCCATGTTTTCTTGCAGGGCGATTGCTAGGAGAGTCTTGGTTTTCCAATTTAGCTCAATGGCTTTTTTGAAGAGGTTTTATCTGGCCCTGGTTAAACGTGAGTCAAGGATCCAGTTGATCGCCTCATAAAATTCCTCAGTATTCACTCTCCCGCAAGCCATTTAGACCCTAGCTTCCAACCTCTGAATTTGATCTTTGGTGGGTTGATTGATTTTCATTTCATATACCAGCGCAACATTCCTTATCATTCTTCCACACGTGTGGTGGGAGGTCCAACCTGAACCATGGCCTTTGTTGCGCCTTGCTCGAGCAAAAGAATTGGGTCGACAGGGAGCCGTAACAGTCGGTTGACGATTAAGGAGCAGGGAACTAGGGTGGACGAGATGGGAGGGAAGAGGAAATCTGAATAGTGGGGAGAGATAAGATGAGGTGGCACTGAGAAAGTGGGACTGAAATGGAGGCCCTACAGCTCACAGATGGATGAGGCAAAAGGGATGAGGATTGGGCTTAAAAAGGCAGAAGAGGGAAGGATAAAGAGCCAAGAGAGGGAGGAGAACTGGTGGCTTGGTGATTCAAGGGAAGAGATGAGTAAATACAGCAGGTGCTCCTGGCATGTGAGAGGTCCAGAGGGCGGCTGACAGAGGTAATACTAGGGGAGGTTGTACCAAGGCTGTATGGATCATATTGATGGATGATCAAAATTATTATGATTTTTAAGGTGTGGCATACCATCTGTAGGATTGGTTATCCCTTCCTGACATTTATTTTTCATTATGATTGAGCAAGCCTCCCTGACGTCATTATGCATGAAATCCTCCGAGGTTGTGGAGAGGAGGGGGAGGTTTCCATTGACCCCTGAATTCACTAGTGTGTCTGCCAGATGATTGGCCTTGCGCCTTACAGCCTAGAAGGAAATTCCTTTAGCATGGATAATATGGAGCTTTATCCTAAGGATGATTTTATTGAGTCTCTAGTTATCTGAGACTTGCAAGGTGCCTTTGCCTTGTTCAAGATTTTTGCAGCCTTGGGTAGCTACATATGAATCTCATTCTACGATTAAAGGCCCGAAGTTTTGTTCTTTGGCAATAATTAATCTATTTTCCAAATCATGTAACTCTGTCACATTGTTGGTGGAGTGACCAAGATTACCATTTTCGATCCATATAATATTCCATGTGTGGTTTCTGAAAGCTCCTCTAAAACCAGCTCTGCTCGGGTTATCTTTGGTTGCTCCATAATAATTTAGCTTGAAGAAATTAAGATCCATAGGTTTCCATTTTGGAACAGAGGTTTGAGCGAAGGGGAGGTGAGAATTCGAGGGGGGGATAGAGAAGGATAGGGATAACAAGGAAAAAATACAAAGGTCTTCCCTAGTGGGGGGTTTGGGGGGATCAGACATCTTGGAGATGGAAACTGATTCTCAAAGGGTCTATTTGATAGAAGAGATGATTTTCTCCTCCTTTTTGGATTGTCTTGTGAAGAGTTTGGCATTCCGTTCTTTCCAGAGGGACAAAAAGATTATTCCTCGAAGGAGGTTCCAGGCCCAATTGATCATCAGATAGGAAGAGAACGAAGAGATCCAACGCTTCATAGAGACAAGAATTGAGGAGGGGTCATTGTCAATGACTTTTAAGATCAGGGAGGCCCAGATCTAGATGTTGGAATAAAAGGGACACTCATTTAGCAAATTATTGGGAGTTTTTTCTTCATTCTTATAGAGAATTCAGATAGAGGGGCCAATGAAGCCTTTCTTGAGCAGGTGGTCCTAGGTCAAAATTTTGTTTTGAATGATAAGCTACAGGAAAATTGAGATTTTGGACCAGTGCTTGCGATTCCATAGATTTTTCCATTTCTTGTTTGGAGGAGTTGGGTTGAGAGAGGCTAAGTATTCATAGGCCTCTTTGATGATGAAGTGGCCAGCTGCATTTTTACCCCATCTTAGCTTATCGTTATTGCCATATTTTTAAATTATTCTTTTGTCCAACTCTTCCGTGATATTCTTCCAGGCAAGGGTATAGTCCTGGTGATCCCACTCGGAGGCTTCTAGCAAATATCTCCAACCTATGTTGTCATTATTGTTCCTCCAATAGTATTTTACCAGCAATTTCTTTTTATTTTCCATCTGTATTTTAATTTTTCTTTACTGGTCTTGATTTATTCTGCGGGTTTTTTGCCATTCATCGTCCCATAAGAGATTTGTCTCTCCATTTCCAATTTCATAGAAACAGTGGTTTTGGATAATTGATTTGTTAGCCCAAGCATGGCTCCATTCTGCAGAGCCTTTGATTGTGTCATTTATACAAATGAGAGTAACATATTGATGGGTAGGATCATATTTATCTTTCCATAGAGTCGCCCACGGGGTTTGTGGGATAGTGATCCACTGGCACCAAGTTTTAGCTCCTAGAAATTTACCAACCAGTTCAAGGTCTCTAAGACCCAGACCCCCATCATGCTTGGGCTTATAAAATGTGTCCCAAGGTACCAATGCAAACTTTCCTTTTTTATTTTTACCTTTCTAGAGAAAGTTTCTTTGGATAGTTGTGAGCTGGCAGGAGATAAATTTGGGGGCATCCATGGCATATTATTGGTAGAGGGGAATAGCTTGCACTGCAGATTTAACCATAACTAAATGGAAAACAAGCTTCAAGGCACAAAAGTTCCAATTGGCTAGCTTTTTCTTCAGTTTGGTGATGATATTTTCCTAGTTCGAAATGGCTAGAGGCTTATTAGTGAGGGGAATACCCAAGTACCTTGAAGGAAAGGACTTGATCCTGAATTATAGAATATTTTTGATGTGTAATTGGATTTTTAAAGAGGTGTTCATGAAGAAAAGTTTGGATTTAATCACATTGATAGAGGTACTAGAGGCTTAAGCTAAATCAACAAGGATACATTTTAAGGCCAAGGATTATTTGATGGTGGGGGTAACCATAAGTAAGGTGTCGTTAGAATATTTCTGATGAGTGGAGGGAGAAGAGGATTAGTGTAATTTGATGCCTTTGATGTTGCTACATGAGGAAGCCACCATGATTGAGGGACTAAGGCCTTCAGCAATGAGGAAAAAGAGGAAGGGGGAGATGGGATCTCCTTGCCTTATGCCTCGGGTAGTATTAAGAATGGTCGAGGGGGAGCCATTGAGAAGAATGGAGAAGAATGCTCCAGAGACCATAGCCATGATCCATTTAATGCAATATTTGTTGAATCTAAAGGATTTTAGCACCACGCTGATGTAGGCCCAACTAATTTTGTCAAAGGAATTTGACATGTCCAGCTAAATTAGCATTCCTGACTTCTTTTGCTCTTTGAGAGAGTGAATGATTTGCTGGGAGAGAAATATATTGTCTAGGATCTGATTGCCTTCAACATAGCCATTTTGATGAGGCAAGATAAGGAGGGGTAATATTTTTTTTATTTTGTTGGCCAAGACCTTGGAAATAATTTTTTAAATGACATTTCCTAGCGCAATGGGTGAGAATTGATGAGGGAATCAACCTTGTCATATTTCGGGATCAGAGTGAGAAAGGTTGCTTTAAGTGCTTTGAGGACAAACTCTTTGATTCAGGATTCTTCCACAAGTTCATGAAACTCATCCTTTAAGATCGTCCAATAGGCTTTAAATAAGTCAATAGTGAAGTCGTCCGACCCAGGAGCTTTACCATTGGGCATGGTCATGACAACTTCCTCAACCTCTTACAGAGAGACCTTTCAGATCAGCATTTGATTGTGATCGTTGGTGAGAATGTGGAGGATGTTCTCTGTATCTTATTTATGGCATCCTCCCTTGCATCATTGGTATCAGTGAGGAGATCACAAAATTATTGATGAGTTCTGCTTCTAAGTCTTTATGAGTGTTGATGATGTTGCCTGGCAAGGTCTTAAGGCTCAGGATTTTTTTGTGCCTTCCGTGCTGGATCATGGAGCGATGGAAGAAGATAGTGTTCTTCTCCCAAAATTTCAGCCTATTTATATGGGATTTTCGGTGCCATATATTTTTCCTCTTAGGCAAACCTTTCTTCCTAACTTTTTTGATGTTGTATCTCCTCTTGATTTATTTTCTCATTCATTCCATTTCTAATGATTTGTTTCCGCAGTGCCTCTAATTTGAGATCCAACAGTTTTTTCTAATAAATTATATTTCCAAATGTTTCCTTATTAAATGTTTTGATTTCAATTTTAATGTGCTTTAGTTTTTGCTGAAATTTGTACATTTTGTTTCCTTGGGTGGGTTGGGGAGTAGCCCACCATTCTTTCATTTTATCCATAAATTATAGGTGATCAAGCCAGAAAGATTCAAATATGAAGAGTTAATTTTGTGGGTCTTTGGTGATCTGGACCTTTATAGAAATGGGCCAATGGTCATAACCAACCTGAGGGGAGATGCATGCTTTTGTTTCCCTTGAATTGATATATATATCCTCCGGTAGAAGGAATCGGTCGAGCCCGAAGTCAATCTCCCTGTCTCCACCTTGTCTGTTTTTCTAGGTGAAGGTGTCATTTTTGGTGGGGATATCTATGAGCTTGAGATCATGAATGAAGGCCTGAAAGGCTTCAGAGTATTTTTACAACTTCTTTAGAACACCCCATTTTCCCTCCAGATTGACTATCATGTTGAAATAAACCACTAGGACTTTGAGGGGATTATGGAAGGATTTGAGCTATTTGCCCAAACTTATTAGCCAAACAAGTATCTCTGTCATGGAATGAGGAGAATAGAAATTGGTTACACAGATGTTGTCTGAGGTGCCAATGATTTTCAAAACATTGGTCAGAGCGTATCTAGAAGCTGCAGATTTAGATAGCTCAAAACGAGAATCCTTCCATAGGGTAGTGAGATCTCCCATGTTTCTAGTGGAATATATATTGCTACATGGCTATAATTGTTTTTGAAACATGTTTTCTGGATCAGGTCCATGTTTTCCAAGTTGTTTTTGGTTTCTTTGAGCAACATTATATTAGGCTTGTTAGAGATTAATCTATTTTTCAGAATTATTTTCTTTCCGAGACTATTAAGTCCTCTTATATTCCAAGAAGTACAAATCATTGATAACTTTTGGGGGTAATGGTAATGGCTCTTACCTTTCATTTATTTATGAAACATGATGCTATCACTTGAAGTAGTTTTCTGGAGGTATTCCAACCTCTTTTTCTATTTTTCCCTTCTGGGAAATATTTCCATGCTGTTAGGTTAGCAAGAATACCATTGTCTGATGTTTTCCCTTTGGTTCCTTGCTTGGGGGTTCGATTCATTTCCTCTTGTACGAGGTAGGCCTTTATGATTTTATTGATTTTCTCCTATGGGATATCATCTAGCCCATTCTTGTTCCATTCCTTTGCTATTTTTTGGAGATCTATTCCTGTCAGTACTTCTTCAATCTCGTTCTCCTCTAGTGTAGGTATTTCATGAGCCTGATCCATTTATGCATCTCCTTCGATTGTATCTATAACCATCATGCTGTGGTTTTGGGTTTCATCATCCACGTTATTATTTTGGATGTGATATTCACACTACCTGTGTTTTCCTTCCCTTGTGCTGAGAGCGAATTGTTCCTCCTACATGGTTGTTATCACTGGAAAATCATACAAGCAAAGGTGACATTATTTAATGTAAGGCATAGGGTTTACAGGGCTAAAATACATTAGAGAATCTAAAAGTATTTAAAAATATCTAAGGTCTGAGGAAAAATCAAATTGTGTTCAAGAAGGACTAGTCAAATGTGCCTTTGCGTGCCTTTTGACCCAAGAAACGCGCAGTCCTGGGAGTGGCGGAAGTCACTTTCCAAGACCACAAGCACACTCCAAGACATTGATTCCACACGTGAATCTACCTAAGGACAACTGCCCAAGCCTCCTTAGGACATCAAGGGAGCACACAATGGAATAAATGTGGCACACAATGGAATCACCCTCCTCTCTTGGGTCACTATCCACAATGTACTAGGAGAGGGGAGGAGGATTTGAATTCTCCTATAAAAGGCCACCAAGAGATGAGAAACAAGAGAGGACATTGTTATGCTGGCCGGAATTTCCCCAAGCAATACCAATAATGTGTGAACTGGAGCAGAGATAGAGAGGACTTTGTTTTTTCCCATCCAACAACTCTAGTCCGCCATAATAGAGAGAGGGAGACTTTGCACCAAGGTAGCTCAGAATTAAAGACATCCTTGCATAGTTACTTAGAACCCCTAGTTCTAAGGGCCCCTTAGCAAGTGGGTTAAAGTTTCATCCTCATTTCCTAACACTACTCTATAAGAGGGGATGTAAGCGCAGTCATTTGGATTATTGAAGTTGTTTGACTCTATTTAGATCTTTTGTGTTATTTGTTTTAGTTTGAGTTTAATTTTTATATTTGAACATGCATGCTATTTCTCTATCTAGTATGTTTATATTCTAGCATGTTCCACCAACTTTCTTGACTCCATTTATTTTCTTCCTGTGAATAATAATTTTAGAGGGAAAACCACATCCCTTAAGTTGGTGTGATTTCGTACATGCATGCACCAAACAAACTAACACAGGATTGGCGACTCCACTAAATTTTATTTCGAAGTTTATGTGGTTATGCCTTTTTGCAGAGACCTTTGTCTTTACTGTGAAGTTGGGCTGGAATTGCCCCCTTGTTCTCCTTCATTCCCTAGTTCATCCCAAGTGATAGATTGAAGCAGAAGACCTCCCAAAAACTACTTAACAGGAATTTTGCAGGCATTTTCCATAGACAGGCATTCCCCAAGTCGTGCATTCAGAGCTTACTTGCATGCAGACATCGCGCCTATTCCAGTCTTTTGCAAGAAAAAAACACAATGAGAATTTTTTTCCAATAATTCCTCTTTTCCCTGCTTGTAAAGGTCTATGGAAGCACATAATACATCTCCTAGCACAGGTTGAGGTACCCCGCATCTTGCTAAAACTCACTCTTAGTTGATTTTGGTAGGCTTGGTGTTAGTTTCATTTCAGGTTGATTTTTGCAAAGTTACACACATATTTTAAGTAGGGGGGAAACTAACTTTCATTCCAAAAAAAAAAATATTTTGCAAATTTAGGTACCAAAACACCTAGATAATTAGCCAAAGTAAGTGGCCCAAGTCCATGCATGCTTATCTAGTTCTTTTTCTAGTGTTAAATTCATTATTTTAGTTCAATTTTTTCACTAGGATTTCGGGACCAGGATCGAATTGTCGATAGAAGAGAAAGTAATCTTTGCTGCCTTTGCACCCTCTGGTGATACTAGGAAAGCATATGAACACTCTCTATTCACAACTCACCACCTCCCTATAGTTGATCACATATATTAACTAGGAAAAATTGAAAGCGGCTCATATCCGCAGATGTTTTTCTTTTGAGCAAGGAACAATAGAACATAGTTTATAGGGGATTTTAAAAAGGATCATCACATATCCACAAGTTCAAACTATCTGCTTGTTCACCTTTTTCTCACACACATCCACACACTAAGAAAAGAAAATACATCTAAAACCTACTTAACAAAATTCACTAAATTCTCCCCAAAGGGGCCACAAAAGAATTTATAGTCTAATTTAGGATCAAGGGGGTAGGCATCCAATAAGCCACCTTGATCATTCTTCATCTTGAAACATAAAATTTTATTGTTTAGGTAACTTTCAAATACACCTATTAGCCCACGGAAAATAAAACCTGAGCGTGGAAGAGACCCAATTCAAAGGGGGTTAGGCTTAGGCACATTCTGTGTGGTATCATTTGGGGCTACCTGACCCGACCGTTACTCGCTAAAATTAGGTGAACTACCAAGAAGCCCAAGACTATAACACTCACGTGGGACGGTGGTGCTTAGTGGCAAAAAATTGGGGCATCCTTTCCCTATAGGTGATGGTGCAAGCAAGCACTAGATCCTCTACCCTTACCTTGGTGGATTTTCTTTGGTTGACTGGGGGTGTCACCAGCTCTTACAGGACATTGTGCCATAATTCACAAGAAATCTTCTCAAGGCCCAATTACATCTGAGTGTGTGAGGATGATTATGTCTTCTAGGATTTGAGTATCATACGCAAACAACACAAAACCATATTTTTTGATTGTCTGTTCACATAGGATTAATCTAATGGAAAAAATTATTTTATTTTCGCTTTGTTTTATGTATGTGATCAGAATTTTTCTTTGATTGTGTTATCACCCAAAAAATTCCAAAACATCATTATGTCAAATCTATTTTTTATCATGGTCTCAAAAAGGTTTGAAAGTCATTTAAGGATTTTCTTAAGAGCAGGTCATAGTTTTTATAAGTTTAAAGGTCATCATTTGAATTCAAATAACGTCTTTAGAGGTCCACTCCATGATCAAATCCTCACATTTTCCATTTAAAATTCATTCCATTAGGTTTTGGGTTAAATTCCTAAAATTAGCCAAGAATCCTTTGTTTTGTAGCGTCGCTAGTTCAAAAAAGTGGTTTTGCACTATGAAAGGGAGAATACTTTCGTAGTGCAAACTGCGAAAAATACACTGTGGGCAATACAAAAGCATAGTTTCTTAACCGTCGTGTCAATCAAGCCAGAATATTTCAGAAATCCATTAAGAAATGATAGGATAAGGGTATGGTGAGTCATTTAGAGGTCAGATTCAATGTACTTACCCATCTCACCGCCATCATCATCAGGCTAGAGGCATCATTTAGTCATAAGGTGAGATTTCAAATTCAAAAGAATCTTTCCTAATTTGGTCATTCTAGTTTTCATATGCCTACACACAACTGTCTAAGCTCTGAATCAGTTAAGCTAAGCCTGTGGTTGTTCTATAACAAGGCTATCTTCAACGTAATCAAGCGAGATAGTTCATTTATAATCAAGAAAGGCAGTTCATTTATTTCAAGTGAGGTTGTTCATTTCTCAATCAAGTGAGGTTGTTTTATAGATTCTACAGAAGATGACAAGTTTTAAAAGAAGCATGGCAGAGGAGAAGAAATTCCACAGAGGGGGACATTGCTTAAGATATGAGCCTGAAAATGTGAAGGCTATAGTTGAAGATCAAATAGTGATGGAGGATTTTAGCAAAGCAGGTTGTCTCCGATTTTGCGAAAAGCTGCAGAGTTTCCAACTCAGGTGTCTAAAGAGTTTTCCTTACACTTCAGTGGAACAACTACCAAAATTGGCATGTTAAATGTGCCAGTCACAACTGAGATCATTGCTTCTCTAACAGAAATACCAAGCAGACAAGAGACTTGGTTTAATTTTTTTAAGTTTGACATGGAACCATGTAAGGAATTCATAAAACTTGATTATGTAGATATGGAACTGAACAATGCAATACCTAGAAGTTGTATGAAAGACACCCATGCCAAGCTGGTGTTCAACATTCAAAGATACTTTACATGTGAAGGCAGGTACCATAAAGTTTATACTTATCATTTAAAGCTACTTCTGCATTTCACAGATATGATATCACTAGATTTTCCCTTCTACTTGCATAGAAGCCTTACCAAAAACAATGTTACCGATCAAATAGGTAACTGCACTGTTACCTACTTTTTTTTGGTAGCATAAAAAGCACCCGATTTTGAAGAGTGGTGATGCAGAATCACCTCTTTTTTTTTTTAGCACATTTTTGACACTAATATTTTTATTTATGAAGTATGAATATTTGTTTTAAAATGTTAGTGATTCTCATGCTAATTTTGAAACATATTGATGCAACATCAACTTTTTTTTTGTAGAGCGGTGATTTTCATGCTAATTTTGAAACGTATTGATGCAGCATCAACCCTTTTTTTTTAGAGTGGTGATTTTCATGCTGGTAATAAAACACAAAACTTAGATATATATATATATATATATATATATATATATATATATATATATATATATATATATATATATATATATATATATATATATATATATATAAACCAATAAAAATGTAAAAAAAAACAAAATTAACACAAAAGAATAAAAAATTTAAACAAAAAATAAAAAATAAAACAAAAAAAACAAATATATTGGAAAAATATATCAAAAGAAATGACAAAAATTGAAAAAAAAACACATAATTTAAAGAAAAAAAACAAAAATTAACCAAAAAATTTTTTAAAAAAAGAAACATCAAAAACATATTTTTCTAAGTTATTAAAAAAATCCATATAATTTAAAAAAAAAAATTTAAAATAGAAAATTTAAAAATAATTTAAATTACAAAATTAAAATTTAGATAAAAAAAAATAAAATACAAAAAAGAAAAAATCAAATTTAAAAATTTAAATTAAAAAAACTAAAACAAAAATACAAATTTAAAAATTAACAAAAAAAAAACAAATTAAAAAAAAAAAAATATATTAAAATTGAAAAAGAAAATTAAAATAAAAGAATTATAATAAAAAAAACTATCATTAAAAAACAAAAAAAAATGAAAAAAAACCACATGCAAATAATTAAAAAACAAATATCCATAAATTTACTTTTTTTTTTAAATGAAACAATTTATAAATTTTAAAAATGAAAAACCAAATAAACTAAAAGATTAAAAAAATTAAATTAAATTAAATTAAAATTTAATAAATTTAATGAATCAATTTTAAATTTTAAAAAATAATTAATCTAAAATATTAAATTTAAAAAAAAAAACAAAAACAAAAACAAAAAAATTAAAACAAATTAAATTTCAAATAAAAAATTTGAATTAAAAAAAAATAATTTTAATTTTTTGAATTTAAAAAAAAAAAAAAACAAATTAAAATAAATAAATAAATAAAAATTTAAAAAAAAAATAAAAATAAAAGAATTTTTTGATCGTGGTGGCGCCGCCAGTCGGCCTCCCGCCCAGCTGGCGGCAGCCCCCCGCCCGCCCAGGGGCCGGCCTCCGCCGCCACCTGGGTGGGAGGCTGATTCCAGGAATCGCCTTCCCGTGGCGAGAGGCCGATTCCGGGAATCGCCCTCCCACGGTGAGAAGCCGATTCCAGGAATCGCCCTCTCGCCGCGGGAGGGCGATTCCAGGAATCGCCCTCCAGCCGCGGGAGGGCGATTCCCGGAATCGGCCTCTCGCTGTGGGAGGGCGATTCCCAGAATCAGCCTCAGGGCAATTCCTGAAATTAGCCTCCCGTCATGGGAGGACGATTCCCGGAATCGTCCTCCCGCCATGGCAGGGCGATTCCCGGAATCGGCCTCCCGCCACGGGAGGGCGAATATCGGAATCGACCTTCCCGCCTAGCGGCCGGCCTCTGCCATCACCTGGGCGGGAGGCCGATTGGCGGCGCCACCACAATCAAAAACTTTTTTTTTTTTTTTTTTTAACATTGTATTTTTTTAATTTGATTTTTTTAAATTTTTTTTTTAATTCAAAAAATTTTAAATTGTTTTTTTTTTTAATTTTTATATTCGAAATTTAATTTGTTTTAATTTTTTTTGTTTTTGTTTTTTTTTTTCTTTAATTCTATTCATTTTTTTGTTTTTAATTTTTTTTTTTCTAAATTTTCTTAATAATTTTTATTAAATTTTGTATTTTTTTTTATTTAATTGATTTTTTTTTCATATTTTTTTTATTATTATTAAATTTT
Source organism: Pinus albicaulis (assembly GCA_034641835.2). NCBI lineage: Eukaryota > Viridiplantae > Streptophyta > Pinopsida > Pinales > Pinaceae > Pinus > Pinus albicaulis. The sequence continues at coordinate 966,451,807 of CM076583.1, read as the reverse complement.
ATGTTTAGTTTTTTCATTTAATTTTTTAAAATTTAGTAAATTTTGTATTTTTTATTTATTTATTTGAATTTAATATATTTTTTAAATTTTTTATTATTTTTTAATTACATGAAATTTTTATATTTTTTTTTAATTTCAATTAAAATTGTGTATTTAAAATTAGTTTTTTTTAAAGTTAAACTTAATATTTTCAAATTAATTTGTTTTTTATTTTATTTTTTATTTAATATATTTTTTTAATTTATTATTTTCAATTTTTCAATTTTAATTGATTTTTAAAAATTTTTAACTTTTTATTTTAACAATGTTTTTTTTTTTCTTTATATTTAAAATTTAATTTTTATTTCAAAATTTATTTGTTTATTCATTTATTTATTAAAATTTAATATATTTTTTTAATTTAATTTGTTATTTTAATATTGACATTTTTTTTTTAATTTAATAAAATCTAATATATATATTTTTAACTTAAGTTCATATATATATATATATATAGATATATATATATTATTTTTTATAATTTAAATTTAATATATTTTTTAAAATCTATTTGTTTTTTTAATATATATTTCTTTAAATTTAATATTTTTATTGTATTTTTTTTTCATTTTTTATTTTTAATTCATTTTTCAGTGTTTTACTTTTAATTTCAATAATGTTGTTTTTTTTTTTAAGTTTTAAATTTATTAAAATTCAATATATTTCTTTAAATTTAATGTTTTATTTTAAAATTTAATTTTTTTTTTTAATTTAATAAACATTTTCTTTTTCTTTTTTAAATTTAATTTGTATATCTTTTTTTATAATTTCTTTCTATTTTTAACTTGTTTTTCTTTTTAATTTAATATTTTTATTTTGTTTTTATTTTTATTTTTTTATTTCTGTATATTTTGAAATTTTAATCTTTAAATTTTTTTTAATTTTTAATTTTTTTCTTAAATTTTAGGGTTTTTTTAATGTTTGAATTAAAATATTTATTTTGTTTTTATTTTTATTTTTTTATTCCTATATATTTTTAAATTTTAAGCTTTAAAATGTTTTTATTTTTTAAATTTATTTATTTTCTTAAATTTTAGGTTTTTTTTAATGTTTGAATTTAAAAATTAAAAAATGTTATTTCTATTTTTAAAAATGTCAAAAATATGACAATTTTTTTTTTTTGTTATTCTAGCGTCAACTGGTTTTGTTTTGAGGGTGTTTTTTCAATCATTTTTTCAAGAAACAATTTTGTTTTTAGTATAATTTTATAAAATGTTGAAATTTGACCTTAAAAAAAGCAAGTGCGTTCTTGAATACACTTTTTTTCTTTTTGGGGTGTTTTTTCATGTTTTTTGAGTCTTTTTGGGCTAGAGTTCTCGTTTTGAGGTCAGGTTACCTATTTCATCGGTAACAGTGTTGAAATTGTCTGATAAAGTACAAGCTAATTCTGATGGTTGTGAAACATCTTTGTTTCACCATGGTTTGATAAAGTTATTGGCTTTGAATGAGCTTCAAAAAAAAAGCAAAGATTGGTCTTCCTTTTTGTTTATGAATGGATTTGAACTGGAGAACCTAACCCCAGCTAGAAACCCTAAACCTAAAGGAACTACTTCAACACCAGTAGTAGAGTCTAGTCAGCCTACGGTTGCAAGAGTAAAGAGGTCCAAGAAATTGTTGAAACAACCAGAGTCCCTGAAGAGGTGGTTGATCTCTCATCACCAATAGTGGAGCATGCAGTCAGCAAGATAATGAAGTGAAAAGAACACATGATAGAGAGTCAACATCTTGAAGAGATTGAAGCTAGAAAACCAAGAGATTGCAATGATGAGAAAGAGGGCTAGAAAGCATATAATTGAGAAAACAAAATTCAAGAGAATGAAGGTAGTATGGGAAGGCCAAACTGGTTCTAGGTATGAGATTCCAAGTAGTGCAGAATAGTTTTTTCACATGGATAGTGCCAACTATCAAAGAAGCTAAATTTGTTAGAATAATCAATAACCACTTGAGAACCAATAATAGAATACTAAGACGTCAGGTGGAATATTTGGGGCTACAACTAAAACTGTCTCAGGATGAACTAAAAAACAAAGGTGCAAAATGACAAATTCAAAGGCAAAATCAAATGGAAAATAAAGAATAAATCTTATGAAAGTTGTGTTTTTAGTTCTTAAGGCCAATTTTTTTTATGAAACCAATAGTTTTTTGAAGTTTTGGCAAAGTTTTGGTTTGAATTTTGAATAATTCTTGACAAAACTGCTCACTCAACAGTTTCATAGCGCAAACAGTGAAAAAAGAGTGAAACGCGCTACGAAACTGCTATAGCATCTTTTTTCACCCTTTTCCATCCATTTTTGAAGGGCAGATCTGTGTATTTTGACCTGAAAATTCTAGGGAGGGCGTGTTAAGTAAATGAAGATGAATCTGGAAGAAATAATCCAAAGTTTTGAAGGAAAAAGGGAAAAAACACTATGCTACGAAAAGCGCTACGAAACTATGATGTTTTCGTAACGCAGTTTTGTTTCTACTATTTTGGACAGTTCGATGGTGATTTTGTACAGCTGGCAGTTAAAGGTTATTTTGGGAATATGTTTTTATAGTTCGTGACATTAAATACCTTCGAATTCATGGGTTAATGGTGGTTAGAGTGTCTCAAGAACACAAAGCATCCAAAGCCTAGAAAACAGGGGACAATTTCCTAGTTTGCAGGAGATCAGCATTGAGGTCATAAAGTGCTATAGATTATCATCTCGATTTGACCTTATGGGAATACAGTTGGAAAATGATGTAATCTATTTTAGATAAGGTTGTTAAGAGTAGAGTTAAGGATTTTGAGTCCTATTTGTATTAGAACTGTTCATTAGGTTTGCAGCTATCATTTTGTAATAAATACCATGTCTCATGGTTAGGCAAGGTGTCAAAAAGTAGGAATTTGATGTATCTAGACGAAGATAAGGTTATCCTATGATTGTAAAGTATCTATAAATATGAATAGGTCGAAATGCTAAGGGTTGGAAATTTTTAGCAAAAGGGCTATGTTTATTGTAAGTGACTGGTTTTCAGTTTAATACAGAGTTTTTTTTACTTAGCAAACTCAACATTCATAAAGAGTTCTAGTATATCCTTGTTCTAATGGAATATTTTTACTATCCTATTGTAGTGGTGTTTTCTTATGTTACTTAGAATTCATCATTGATGCTCTGACTTCCTTCATAGACAAACTAACTGTGTGTTTTACAGTTTCACAAGTGTGTCTCTGGACTAGAACTCTGATATGCCTTGAATTCCATGCTAAGTATATTGTTTGGTTTTACTAAAGATATTATGACTCCATAAGCCCAATGTGCACTTGGTAATTTGATTTACAACCAATATATATTTTTATATTCTTTTACCCCACATAGAGTTAGCCATCTATATTTCTATCAAAAATCATTAACCCTTGAGAAATCCCTCTCAGGTTGAGGAGGCTAAGCCTCAATCAAAATATTGGTTTGAAATAGTTACATGAGTTAACTTGATTGGAAGCATATTAGGTCTGATTTTGTGATAATAGATTGTAATCTCTATCCTCTCAAATATTTCCAAATCCATACCTAGTTGACGCCAGAACAAACCCATAGGGACCTCGTCGATCTAGATGTCTTTTGGACCTCCCCAAATTACCAGGAGGGGTTCCAGGTCTTTCGTCATTTAGGCATCAAATACGGAACACAACCATCATTATTGGTTCATACTTTATTGGGGCATCTTTAGTTGGGAACCCTAGTAGGTCTCCCAACGCCACACCGGTGAACACCACCAAAGGTTCACCACACACCACTCCTCCCACAAACCCTAGTGGGAAGAGGAGTGCTACCCATTTGGGAAGCCAGTTGAACACACAGCAGGGTACATCACAGATACACCCTATTCATAACCATAGCATTTTGTTTTCACAAGTCGCAATGGCTACAACCTCGCTGTGACCTTTTCTAGCTTCGTTAAATCTACCCAATTTAACCAAGTTAATAAACGACCCCATTTCACACAACCCCATATGTCCTCCCATGCCCACGAAGCTCCCTTCAAACATTCCAATGTTCGAAAGAAAGAAATCGGAATACCCTGGAAATCATGTTATAACTTTCCACCTGTGGTGTTCGTCGAACAACATCGTTGATGATACTATTCGACTAAGATTTTTTCAACACACTCTAACAGGAGTAGCAGCAAAATGGTATGTGTAGCCACCCTCTACTACAAATGGAGCCTTTAGTGCCCTCGCCACTACGTTCCTGACCTATTTTCAGTTACCCATCCACCATGATTTCAGAATGGAATTACTGACCCCCTGAAGAGGTGGCTTATCTCTCATCACCAAAAGTGGAGCATGCAATCAGCAAGATAATGAAGGGAAAAGAACACATGATAGAGAGTCAACATCTTGAAGATATTGAAGCTAGAAAACCAAGAGATTTCAATGATGAGGAAGAGGGCTAGAAAGCATATAATTGAGAAAACAGAATTCAAGAGAATGAAGGTAGTATGGGAAGGCCAAACTAGTTCTAGGTATGAGATTCCAAGTAGTGTAGAATAGTTTTTTCACATGGACAGTGCCAACCATCAAAGAAGATAAATTTGTTAGAATAATAAATAACCACTTGAGAACCAGTAATAGAAGAGTAAGAGGTCAAGTGGAATATTTGGAGCTACAACTAAAACTGTCTCAGGATGAACTAAAAAATAAAGGTGTAGAATGACAAATTCAAAGGCAAAATCAAATGGAAAATAAAGAATAAATCTTATGAAAGTTGTGTTTTTAGTTCTTAAGGCCGATTTTTTTGATGAAACCAGTAGTTTTTTGAAGTTTTGGCAAAGTTTTGGTTTGAATTTTGAAGAATTCTTGACAAAACTGCTCACTCAACAGTTTCGTAGCGCAAACAGTGCAAAAAGGGTGAAATGCGCTACGAAACTGCTATAGCAACATTTTTCACCCTTTTCCATCCATTTTTGAAGGGCAGATCTGTGTATTTTGACCTGAAATGCTAAGGGTTGGACATTTTTAGCATAAGGGCTATGTTTATTGTAAGTGACTAGTTTTTAGTTTAATACAAAGTTTTTTTTACTTAGCAAACTCAACATTCATAAAGAGTTCTAGTATGTCCTTGTTATAATGGCATATTTTTACTATCCTGTTGTAGTGATGTTTTCTTATGTTACTTAGAATTCATCTTTGATGCTTTGACTTCCTTCATAGACAAACTGACTATGTGTTTTACAGTTTCACATGTGTGTCTCTGGACTAGAACTTTGATATGCCTTGACTTCCATGCTAAGTATATTGTTTGGTTTTACTGAAGCTATTATGAATCCATAAGCCCAATGTGCACTTTGTAATTTGATTTAAAACCAATATATATTTTTATATTCTTTTACCCCACATAGAGTTAGCCATCTATATTTCTATCAAAAATCATTAACCCTTGAGAAAGCCCTCTCAGGTTGAGGAGGCTAAGCCTCAATCAAAAGATTGGTTTGAAATAGTTACATGAGATTAACTTGATTAGAAGCCTATTAGGTCTAATTTTGTGATAACATATTGTAATCTCTATCCTCTCAAATATTTCCAAATCCATACCTAGTCGACGCCAGAACAAACCCATAGGGACCTCGTCGATCTAGATGTCTTTTGGACCTCCCTAAATTACCAGGAGGGGTTCCAGATCTTTCACCATTTAGGCATCAAAGACGGAACACAACCATCATTATTGGTTCATACTTTATTGGGGCATATTTACTTGGGAACCCTAGTAGGTCTCCCAACGCCACACTGGTGAACACCACCAAAGTTTCACCACACACCACTCCTCCCACAACCCCTAGCGGGAAGAGGAGTGCTACTCATTTGGGAAGCCAGTTGAACACATAGTAGGGTACATCACAGATGCACCCTATTCCTAACTAGAACATCGTATTTTCACAAGTCGCAATGGCTACAACCTCGCAGTGACCTTTTCTAGCTTCATTAAATCTACCCAATTTAACCAAGTTAATAAACGACCCCATTGCACACAACCCCATATGGCCTCCCATGCCCACGAATCTCCCTTCGGACATTCCAAATTTCGAAGGAAAGAAATCAGAACACCCTGGAAATCATGTTATAACTTTCCACCTGTGGTATTCGTCGAACAACATCGTTGATGATACTATTCAACTAAGATTGTTTCAACACACTCTAACAGGAGTAGCAGCAAAATGGTATGTGCAGCAACCCTCTACTGCAAATGGAACCTTTAGCGCCCTCGCCACTATGTTCCAGACCTAATTTTAGTTACCCATCCACCACGATTTCAAAGTTGAATTACTGACCCACTTTAGGCAAACCCTCGCCATCCATATCTAAGACCATCTCCACGAATGGTGGAAGTGTAGTAGTTTTTGCAAAGCCAAACTCGACGATCAAGTTTTGTTAGACCTATTCCTAAAAATTCTCACCGTAGAGATTTCAAAAGATGTGGTGCAACAAAATCCCATATCCGAAGAGGATGCCATCAGTAAGGCCCAAAATCTCAAGTTGATCTATACGCAGTCAGGGTATATTTACAATATCCTGTCGAAAGCCCCACGCCTGCAATCTTACAAAGAATTGTTAGGCCCATTGAACTCTCCAGATGGTTTAATTGGGTCATTGACCCAAAGTTACCCAAGCAACAACATTCAAAACCCCGGTTACACATATGATTCTATCCAGAATGTACCACAACCCGAATACCAAAGTCATCACATGCCTCTGCAAAATTTTACCAATAGGGCATCGTTGTATCACCATCAACATGGAGGACCCTATCCTCCGGCTTAGCAGGCCTAGTATGCAGACATACATGTTGACATAAGAGCTCCCCCCCAATAGCCATTCACAAACCAACGGTTGTATTAATCTTAGTCCCTAGCACAAGACCCTCCCATGCAGAATAATGCCGAGGTGAACTTTGTGCAACCCTCCCAAAACCAACCATGCCAAATATATAACCAAGAGGACTACCCTCCTAACGTGGTTAATAAAAAATGGAAAGCAAGCCTAAAGGAAATCCTGGAAAGGGGGCAACAATCAGCAACTCCCTCTGTGATCTCAGGCTGGAGGCAACTCAAACCGAAATCAAAACCAGGAGCCAAGCAACGCCCAAAGGCAGAAAAAAATTCCACCTCTTTGAAAAAACCACTCTTGTTTGATCTTTGGTGAGTACAACCACTACAATCACCACTGTCCCAACCCCCATGAGCTGAAGAGGCTATAAAGTAACCAAGGACAAGGGGGATATTCCCAGTAGACAACAGTAATGTAGGAACCTTTCCCCCATCAAGCAATAGTTAGCACACAGAAACAAACTCCCGACGAATCCAAAAAGAAAAACCATGAAATCTACATGACTAGCGAAGAAATGTTCTTTCAAACACGCAATCAAAACTACGACACCCCACCAGACTCCAACGCGTCAGGGGTTTGTACTAGTGCACCAACAACACCTTTGACCATATCAAAGATGCCTATTGAAAATTTTCCAAATATGGCTAAGGTACTAACTAGGCGAGCATGAAACTATTCCAAAACAACCCATAAATATAGAATTGTGGATGATCTAGCTCAATCTCCCACCGCTATGTCATCTTTCGAGGTATTACAGTCATTCCCAAAGCAGCGGAAAGCCTTAATTTCTACATTAGGTGCCATCGACCACGTCTAATGGATTTCGATTTAGATAAATTCACCCCTAGGCTTCCTTCAATGGTTGCCTTCCATATACTAGTATCGGTCTAGAACATTACCATTCACCAATGTATCATTGACGAAGGTGCATACACATGCATCATGTCAAGGAATTTTTGGCATAAGTTAGGGTCTCTTGAACTAAATCCATCAGTCATCACGCTTAGCAGGAAAGACGATCCCTATAGACATTGAAGTCTTGGATGCCCAGTTGGATTACAATATACTCCCTAGTCAGAGTTATATGTATTCCATGTCAAACATTGCCTCCTCCATCTTCCAAACTATGATGTTCCCCCATGAGGACCGCATCGTTACTGTCGACCAATTGACGCATAGAGAAAAGCGACCCCTAACAAATACTGATGTCATTCTACCCTATTTAGATACATCCATGGGTGCGCTTTCACCATACCAAGAATATGGCCCTGGCCAGTTCAAACTGTCGTCCATCCTAGGGTCATTCCTAGGAGATCCACCTATCATACCTGAGTCATCACCCGATGTCACAGGAGCTACGATGTGCATGATGTCAACATCAAGAACTGAAGCTAGGTAGGACATATACATGAGCAGTAATGACACCGAGTCCTCAGCCACGACAGCCTCTCTAAAATACGCTGCTTCCCAAACCCCTTTCCTCTACCCCCAACTAGTTTCGTATAGCAATAGTGGTGTTACCAAACATATCTTTCGCAATTCCATTTTGGTACCTCATTCCCCCTACTGGGACAGGACCCACACACATCAATGCCACAAGGTTAAATCCCCTCAGTCTCGATGAGGCCCCACCCATACAGGAAACTGTCAAAAACATCCCTTCAAAGGAAATTCCCATTGTAGAACTGATGATTACAGTTAAGAAAACTGAGAGAGGAAAGAGGGTGGAAACTCCTACTATACAATGAGAATCACATATTTGCGCCATATGTGATGTAGTAGGTCACCCTACCCATATCTCCCAGAGTTGGACAAATTAAAACTGCTCCTTGGCTCTGAGGCAGACATCACAACACCATGTTCCTGAAAAAAGGAACTTGCCACCAAAGGAAATGGCAAAGCATTACGTACTAATCACGCATGCACTATCTGCAGCAATTATGGGCACTATACCCATCATTTCCCAAAAATCCCATGATATAGGGATGCCTTACACACCATCGAGCGATCCTATCGAGAGGATCCCTCCACCCAATCATCTGGAGATGAACCTCGTACCATCCTGTACCTACAGGACGAATGAAAGTCACAAGAAAGACTCTCATTCATATTTCCCCCTCATATCATACATTGTATGTTGTGCGATGAACGTGGTCACTTCATCGAAGAATGCATAGCCCTATAAATCATCCATAAATGGTATCCCATAGAACGGGTTTGTTACGTTGGTTTCCAGGCAACACAATTCACGTGTTCTTTATGTGTTGAAAATCACCTTCTGGAAAATTTCCACTATAACCCCCAATTCCAATTATTACTAGGTATTTTGCGCTCCACCATAGTTCGCCTATCCCATAACAATGGTATATACTTGGAATCCATGAACAACTCGATAACCCAAGAAGATGTGATGAGCAGATCCATCCTCTTCCTGTCAGCTGAAAAGTGACCGTTCAAGGAACCCTTAGTTTCCTCAACCGCTCTCTGCGGAGAAGACGAACATGTGCATTATGTAAAACACCCAATCATGTAGTCACCACTTGCCCTGATTTAGCAGTGTTACGACATTGGTACCCCGCTAGACCACAAACTGAAAATGACGGGATCCCCATATCTAGGCTATTTTTCCTAGTATGTCAAGGCAATCACTGTGGACAGCAATGTACCTATATCCCTCAATTTCTTCCTCTAATCAATATGATTCACATATTAGAGAAGAAAAAGAATGATCTTCTCAAACGATATAGAAAGTACATGAACCCAAGCCATCAACCCCACACCCACAACATTGTGACGGGAAAACTGGGACGATGCACCAACCCAGCATGACCCAGGCCCAACCTATGATAACATGCGGACTATTATACCTGAATGACTACCAGGTCAATCAGTGAAAACAAATAAAGCCCCTCGTAAACATTTTTTTCACAGTCTCGTCTCTCCTAGACAGACGTCTCTCTAACCAAGAGAAGATCATGTGTAATTATTTCTGGATTTGTTCACACTTTCATCATAAAATTAAACGTGAGCATCTCCCCAAGCTGAGAGCAGAAAGAGCAGAGTTAAGTCTACACTCCCCAAAAGAGTTAGACACACCCAAGCCAACAATATGGAAATGGAAGCAGAAGACCTAGTCTTCTACCACTGATCCCTTCCAAGCGTCCACATATCAGACGATGAGTAGTGTTTATTCACATACAATCTACTCAGTTGGCACAGTGGCACCATGCACCATCTGTACTATTTAGAACCATGAACCAGAGACATGCCCACTAATGGAAATATTCAAGCACCTCTGCACCAAGCGCAATTTACACCAACAGGAAATTTACCATCCTAACAGGGAACCCAACCTTGTTCTTATCAAGGATATTATTCCCCCACCAAACACCGATGATACGATACACCATATATGATTCATATCATTATGTATCGGAACTATGACTCGATTTTTCTTATCATCTGCCATAGGTGTTGATTCAAGTGCAACTGTGAGATTAGTTGTACCTATGACAATGCAAACCCAATTTGTGTACACTCTGTCGACCGCATCTGGTCCACCACATCGATGATGGAATTATTCTCATGTCTCTCAGCTAGCTCCGTGCGGATTAAACCCCTTCATAATAACCTTGTGAAGGATCAATCCCCCGTATGATCCCTATTTCATTCAGATGAGGACATCCTAGAAGCCATGATGAAGCCGGATTATCCATGGGATGTAATGCTTCACCCTCAAGCCAATGTTCATTCCTAACAAGGTAGAAGAACAAGAGATATATGTAATCAAATTAAAATATTTCCTTCCATCAGGGAAATTTTATTGGTTCAAGAATCCTATCGCGGCGCCCGATATGTTTGAGGAAGGAAATATGTCAAACATCTCACCTACCATCAAGGTGAACATATCGCAAAACCTGGGTAAGATCGAAGAAATCTCACAGGGGGGCAGCATGCTCTCCGGAAGAAATACCCTCTTATACCCAATTTCTACAAGGTTATCGAGATATCTTCATGTGGGACTACTCGGACATGCCTGGGCTTAGTCCCACTATCGTAGAGCGCCATATTAGCACATGTCAGGACGTACCTCCAGTGCGCCAGAAACAATGTCAACTGCACACATCAAAGGCAGGAGTAACAAAAGGAGAAATTTACAAGCTTCACAAAGCTAGGTTTATTTACCCTATCGTTTACACATCTTGGGTTTCCAACCCTATTCACGTCATGAAAAAATAGGGCTCCATACGCGTTTGCCTTGATTTTCGGGATTTGAACAAAGCTTGTCCCAATGACAATTATCCCACCCCATTCATTGACTAGGTCATCGATGCTTGTGTGGGACACGAGGTTCTCTCCTTCATGGATGGATTCTCTGGGTACAGCCAAATTCAAATCCACCATACAGACCGGTACAAAACTGCGTTCACCACCCCCTGAGGCATATTCACATATAAGGTAATGTCATTTGGCCTAAAAAATGCTAAAGCCACATTCCAGAGGGCCATGAATTATATATTTCATGACTTGGCACACCTTATCCTCGCCTACTTGGATGACCTAATCGTCCACTCCAAGAAGCGCTCAGACCATCTCAAGGATCTACGATTAGTATTCCAACGATGTCGTTAATAAAACCTATGCTTGAACCCCCTCAAGTGTATCTTCTGAGTCACAACAGGTAGGCTCTTAAGTTTTATAGTGCCTGAGCAAGGGATTCTCGTGGACCCCCTAAAGGTCCAAGCTATCAAAGAGGTACCTCCACCTCGAACCCTCAGGCAACTACAAAGCCTGCAGGGGAAGGCCAATTTTCTGAGATGCTTCATCCCATATTATGCACTTGCGCTCAAGGGTTCATGCGCCTCCTCCACCAAGACATCCCATTCAAATGGGATGCTCATGCCTAATAATTTTTGGACACGTTGAAAGTAACAATGTCTTCAGGACCACTCATCAGTCCCCCATACTATGACAAAGATTACATCCTGTATCTATCAGCTTCCGAGACCACCTTGGCTAGATTTTTGATCTAGGAAGGCCTGGATGGGAAGGAACACGTAATTTATTATGTCAGTAAAACCTTAGTAGGCCCAACATTAGGACATGATTTCGAAGAAAATACTGCCCAAGCATTAATACATGCAATCCAAAAGCTTCGCCACCACATCATCTTAAAAACCACTATGGTCATCGTTGATATTAATCCCATCAAATATATACTCACACAGCGCCTAATGAACCATAAGTATGCCTGTTGGATATTCATTCTCCAAGAATACGACGTATAGTCTCGCTCCCCTAAAATCAAAAAGGCGCTTATCTTAGAAGAGTTCATTTTACACCTCCCAAGAGATACCAAGGGATCACCAGTAAATGATTTGCTACCAGACAAACATCTCTTCTTCGTAGCAAATGACGACCCTTAGTACGGAGACATTCTCCTCTTCATACAAACTCAAAATTTTAGACCTCATCTCACTCGAGACGACCGTCGGCGCATATTCCAATATGCCCCCCAATATCTCTTCATGGGAGATGTCTTGTACCAACGGGGCATTGACGCCATTTTACATCGATGCCTCACTCATGAAAAAACGGAATAGACTCTTAATGACTTCCACGGAGGAGCTTGCGACAGCCATCTCTCCAGGATTTCCACCACCCAAAAATTCCTACGGGCAGGATATTTTTGGCCCTCCCTATTTTGCGATTGCATTATAGCAGTCAAGAAATGCGAGCGATGCCAGTGATTTTCTCATAAAGAAAGAGCCCCTCCCTCTCCTCTACACCCTGTCATAATTGTCGACCACTTTTGTAAATGGGGGATCTACTTCATGACTTGCAACCCTACATCATCGTGCAATCATAAATACATCATACTTGCTGTCGATTATTTCACTAAGTGGGGGGAATCCACACCAGCATACGACAACACCACAGAAACGTCATTGCCTGGTTTGGGGTCCCCAAGGAGTTAGTCTCCAACCATGGGAAACACTTGGAGAATGAATTTTTTGAAGAGCTAGCTCACCACCTTGAATTCACCAATAAATTCTCTTCACCATACTACCCCAAATCCAATGGAAAAGTAGAAGCTATAAGAAAAGTACTCAAAACTATGTTACAATGCATGGTGAATAACCATAAAATCAACTGGCACCATATGCTCTTCTCTGCCTATGGGCATACTGCACGACTGTGAAGACGTCAACTGGTTTCACTCCCTTCCACTTGGTATACTGGGTTGAAGCCGTGATTCCCATAGAACGCGATATCCCAAATTTACATGTTGCCATCAAACTCCTCGATGGTACCCAACCTCTAAAACAACGTCTAGTACAACTAGAGATTGTCGCAGAAAACCGACAACAGTCACTGCAACACAATGAGGCCCACAAGAAATGGGTAAAATCATCGTTCGACCACCACATCAACCCTTTCTAATTCATCGAGGGAGAACTAGTCCTCCGCTATGATGTTGCAAAAGAAGCCCTAGGGAAAGGAAATTTCAGAACCTTGTGGAAAGGACCCTACATTGTAAAACATTGCCTCCTCAAGGAGGCATATATCTTGATGGAAATGGATGGGACACACCTCAACAACCCTGTTAATGACCTTTACCTTAATAAATTATACCCTTAAGGTCCAAGCAAGCCCTACCCTAGAGTCAACATACACAAACCCAACCACTTTAAAAAAAATTTACCAAAAGACTTGTTACAAAATGCACTTGAGTGTCACAATGGATTACCAACTTGACCCTTACTTTGTATTTTCCGATGGAGCATCACGATGGTCTCAAAGTTTAGCAGTAGCTACCTGGGTCATCTATCACCCTGACCGATCACCACTCTGCAATAATGTTTTGTGCATTGGTTCAACAACAAACAATCAGGTAGAATATGATGTCATTATTGGACTTATGTGCCATGTCCTCCATCAGGGCATATGCCATATGCATATATACCTCGATTCCCAGTTATTAGTATCGCAGTTAAACCAAACATTTGAGTTACGAAGTTCACATCTATTTAGAAAATATTTGCGTGCAAAAAGGTTAAGAAGACAATTTGACTACATTACATTCACACATGTACCAAGGAGTCAAAACCAAATAGTTGATCACATAGCTAACAATATTCTAAACTCAAAAGCATCTCGAATAAACCAACATACATAAAAAAAAAAAACATAGATATCCATCAGCATAACATAATCTATAAGCAAAAACAGGGGGCACACCATGTAGAGCCGCAAAAAATATCTCGCATATATATATATATATATATATATATATATATATATATATATATATATATATATATGTATATATATATATCAAAACAAATGTGTCTAAGTACAAAAAATAGTATCCCTAACCCATCGTCAGCCCAAAAAGATACACATATAAGTTGTAAAAAATAGGGGAAGCATCCTCATAATGGGTGCTTTCCCCATGTAAAAATTGACTCTAGGGTGGTGCTCCCCCAGGCGGAGCACTTGGGCCCACTACTGCTCCTAGTACCACTATTGGAGCCCTGGTCAACACTGACACCACCACCCAATGTAAAACTAGTTGATAGTCCCTCTCCCGGGCCATCAAGGTATCCAGCCATACCTCCTTGAGGTCATCTAAAAAGCCTCGAGATGACATCCCTTGGGTTAAAAGGTCCACTCCATCCCAGGCATCCTCCAGAACTGACACTCGCGTGATCATCTCAGCAATACGAGCCTCTACCACATCAGCACGAGCCTCCGCTACATCATCGCGAGCTCACTCAGACACAGTCTCGGCAGCAACCGAGCTGCTACCCTCTCCCGAAGGGTTGGCTTGACCACCGAGTGCCCCATCTCCTCCCCACCCCACAAGAACTCCTCGAGGCCTCCGAATAGGATCCTTCCCAACCAATCGAGCCACAGGGCAGCCAACCTCACCAGTATCTGCAAGAGTAACCAAAACTATGTTAGTGTCATCATAAAGACACATATAAACATTACTACTCAAAGAAATGCAAACATATTTTCTAGTCCCCAAGTGTAGCCAGGAGGGAGATCCATCTTTGGATCCCCCTGAAAGTCCATCCCTACATATGGGAAGGGTAGGAAAACTAGAGGGTTGGCCTCAAACCAAGCCTGAGTATTGGCATTCCAGTAATGCTCCACCATACCGCCAACTCCTCGAGGCATCACAGGGACCCACCTCCTCATGCGAGTCTCCCGTGGTCTGCCAACAGGCATCACCACCACTGGTCTCAAAAACACCACCCACTCATACATGATGATGCATAAAATATTGGTGTATGCAAACAACTTCAATCCATCCCGTATCTTGTGAATTTGTGCCAGCATCCCATCATAGAAAAAACGAGCAAAGTCGAAAAATGCTCGGCCCTCAGCTGGTGAAAGTCTCCAACCTATGGACCCGATGCCTGATGTGGAGTTGACCACCCTGATAGTCACACAATATCTGCCAAAGCACACTGCTCGGCTAAATCTGTCACTGATGCAATAGTTATGCACCCCTCCATAAGGGGCGCCCTGCCAGAGTAACGCATCTAGAACCGCTCAAAATCCACCTTCCCGGGAGGAAGTGGAAACCACAATGCCTCACCCTGAGGCAACAACCTGGTCACAAAGTAGATATCTGTCTCAGGTAGGATAGCAAAGTCACACCCACGTAGCACAAACACCTTGCACCACTGGTTCCAATGCTCGATCAAGTAACGGAGGAGTTGGTCCTGTGACTGAAGAAAGTCGTTCTCCACAAATTTTAGGAGACCCTATTGCGCGAACTATTTTCACACCTGACCATCGGTGGATATAGAAGTACAGATATCAGGACAATCCCACTCCCTCCACAACATCTTGTCATCAAAATAGGAGCATATCAGCAGCATAAAAACATCAAAAAATAGGCAAAATGTTCAAATATTTGGACAAAATGTGCCTCGGCCTTTTGCGTTCCTGTCCCTTAGACATGCACGCGGAAGGTATGCCTGTATCTCTCATAGGAATGCAGAAGGTGTGATCAATTCTTGAGAGAGAGCATATAAGGCACGCAAAACCCTATTTTTTGCGCACAAAAGGCATGCCCTTACCTAGATCTCTCGCGTAATCTAACGTAAATCTAGCCCAAAATCTATACAAACTAGAATTATATAGACCCCGACACCCTCAGACTGAAAAAATTAAAATGAAGGACATCATGGAGTTTACCTAGGTATAATATCGCTAATCCCTGGTGCTCAAGATGACCACAACGGTAAGAACTGCTCTGTAGAAGCCTCTAACCTCTCAATACTCAACAGATAGAAATGTATTGAATTAGGGCCATATTCACCTATATATTGCCCTTTTCAAAAACATTGGAGGACCATAACGAGAGCTCAAAAGGTCCGATCACCAGACCGAAGGCAGCATTGTGATTATCACTCCATAATGCCCAAAGAAGATGCCACACATTCGCACCCCTGAAAAAATAAATTTTCAGCACCGGCATATATGCCCTCTCTCATATTCTTTTTAAAGGCACATGTCTTTCAATAATATTTTTTAAATAATATGCTTTCACTTGAGGTATTCGTTTTTGCAGACAATATGCAAACCATCCACAACTCCATTCAATGAAATCTACAGAGCAAGTATCATTCTACCCCCAGCATGATAGAGTCCCAGAGAAACTCTGCATATCCTGACATCATTTATCCATCAAAATTAATCATAGGTTCAAAACACCCGATTGTGGTTATCATCACCTCACCTTGCACATGATAATCATTCTCGTTGGTCAGTAGAGCCTCCCCTCCATGGTGCTCGTCACCCAAAGTAGACCATATATCACAAACAATAGTGATTTCATGGCCATACCACTGTAGTCTGGAAAGCACCTCATGCACATTAGCTCACCATGTGTAAGGTCAAGTTTTACCATATGAAATAAAACCACTTTCCCGGAAAACCACGTTTTATAAGAATATAAAAAGCGCACTACAGTGCGTCCCATTTGGCCAACCATACCTCTATTAGCATAACCCATCTGCGATACTTTTTCATCTGCTTCATAAACCTCACACATGAGACCAACCAATGGGGCCCCCACCCTTAGTAGAAAACCTTCCTAACATCATCAGTGAGTGAACACTTTCATTTTTTTGGCCACCCATATTTTTATTTTGTACAAACTAAACCCCATTATTTTATTCTTTTGGTAAGTGTACAAAGATCGTAAATGGTTCACTATGTCCCCCACCTACTCACTCATTTTTTCTCCCATGGCAACAATCCCTGACCACCCTTGGTCGGAGTATACCACCCTCATGCAAAATCCACTCTAACGTTCATAAACAATTTGTACCCACCCTGGAAGTCCTACCGACTCCACGTGTTTCCCCATTGGAAATAGTTATGATTGCCACCAAGCTTATTTTTATACTTCGACCTTGGGCCACTGAATCCCCCCTCGTGATCATGCCTATGTTAAAACCATCACATCCATGATCCCGATCCTCCATATCAGCAACCCCCTCATTCGTTTGAGGCTTTTTTGTTGACTTCAACACCGCTTTTCCAAAAAGGAAGTAGTACCTTGGATTGCCCCTCTCCATAAATGGGGCATACTCGGGTGGCATTGTGGGAGACATAATTTCCCACAAATGACATTGATCCTCCTGACATTCGACTACAACACAAGCTTTCATTTCAAGATGGTATCGTACCTTACAACCATTGCACTTTGATCAAATTCGTCGAAGACTCGTGCCTTTATAAGCGTCTCTGTCAGCAATTCTTACACGAGAGGTCCCAGCTAGTGCCTATGTGTACAATGGGCATTAACATGCCATACCAAGCTTACGTATATGGGTACCACATTCCTCCTATTATCAAAGAAAAAATGCCCCTGAGGGCGTTAGCAGTCGTATTCATTAACCAGTAGATCACTACAATATTAGTGACACAGACATAACATGTATCTGTCAAAAATATTTGTCTAAATAGCCAAAGAATTACGAGCATGGAACATGCTCGCCTCGTATAATTTTTTTATATATGGTACTATACCATTGCTTACAGGAGTCCCATAGGACATGTTTGGTATTCGACACGGTGTAGGGTGTCTCCAATTTTGAGCTACACGAAGGTCTCTCTCTCTTTAGGCACAGTATAAAGAAAATAAAATATAATGTATTTCAGCTATATAATTCTTCCTAGACCTTAGACATTAGGGGGCAACTGTTATCACTTGAAAATAGTACAAGAAAAGGTGACATTATTTAATGTCATAAAGAAGGTTTTACAGGGTTGAGAGACATTAGAGAATCTAAAAGTATTTAAAAATCTCTAATATCTGAGGAAAAATCAAATTGTGTATAAGAAGGACTAGTCAAATGTGCTTTAGTGTGCAAAAAACTTCGATAAATGCACCTTTGCGTGCCTTTTGACCCAAAAAGCGTGCAATCTTAGGAGTGGTGGAAGTCACTTTCCACGACCACAAGGCACCCTCTAGGACATTGATTCCACACTTGAAGCCACCTAAGGAAAACCAACCAAGCCTCCTTAGGACATTAAGGGAGCACACAATGGAATAAATGTGGCACACAATGGAATCACCCTCCTCTCTTGGGTCACTATCCACAATGTACCAAGAGATGGAAGGAGGATTTGAATTCTCCTATAAAAGGCCACCAAGAGATGAGCAGCAAGAGAGCACATTGTTATGCTGGCCAGAATTTCCCCAAGTAATACCAGCAGTGTCTGATCCGAAGCAGAGATAGAGGGGACTCAGTTGTTGGCCATCCAACAACTCATGTCCACCATAGTAGAGAGAGGGAGACTTTGCACCAAGGTAGCTTAGAAGTAAAGACATCCTTGCATCAGGACTTAAAACCCCTATTTGTAAGGCCACCTTGGCAAGTGGGTTAAAGTTTCATCATCATTTCCTACCAGCACCCAATAAGAGGGGATGTAAGAACTGTCGTTTGGATTATTGAATTTGTTTGACTCTATTTATAGATTTTGTGTTATTTGTTTTAGCTTGAGTTTAAATTTTATATTTCAATATGCATGTTATTTCTCTATCTATTATGTTTATATTATATCATGTTCCACCAACTTGCTTGACTCCATTTATTTTCTGCTTGTGACCAATAACTTAAGAGGGAAAACCACACCCCTTAAGTTGGCGTAATTTTGTACATGCGTGCACCAAACACACTAACACAATGGTATTTATAACTTAAAACTTGTTTTGTTGAGTAAACTTGGGTGGATCTTTTTTTGTATATACCTTTTTGTTTTGTCTACTTTTGTTTCCTAACCTTGTATATCCCTTCTCATCCTTCTTGTCAGTTTGGTCTTCTATTGTTGAAGCTTTTTTTTGGGGACAGTCACGGAAAAGGTGTCTGTGCTCGTGACATTTTCTGAATCGAAAGGGTATATGCTCATAGCTAATATTTTGAGTCCATAATTTGTCCCTATATATTAACTTGATAACTTCTGGTAGAGCTCCTGAGACGTCGATGTATGCATAGATTATGGCACAAGAGATGTAGTTTCTGCTTCTAGTTCCCTCAGATATCTTTATATATTCTCCTAATTCATCTCCTATGGCTTTCAGGATGGAGGGTGCCCAATAATTTGTAGGCAGATAATACAACCTTACCAACACAAGGACTCTGGTGAAATATTCTTTGGCCGCAGTAAAATTCTCCTTCCAGAATCTCATATAGAGACCTGTTGAATTGAAGTAGGGTCCTCCTTCAAAATTATGTCTCGATCTTCTAGTAGAGAAAATACTACTATGAATAAGCCCTTAGATCTAAGTTGCAGTTTGATTTCTCCCTTTCGGTTCCATTTGTACTAGATCCATCCTTTTAGGGCTCTTTCCATAGGCTAGATTCCCATGAATTCGCAGATGATTGCATGCTCCTGCATGTATTCCCTGTAAACAGTGAAATCAGGGTCCTTAATGATTACTTATGAGGTTTTTTTTCTTTGGGATGGCATGCATTCTTCATCTTTGAATCATTTATGGGAATAGCCTCCTCATCTACATATTTCTATGTTTTCGTAGTGGAGCAGGGAACCTAGGTGGTTGAAGTAGGGTTTGCAAGGTGATCGAGCAGTTATTTTCTATTGTCCTGCCATGTACCAGTGTTTTTTTCTGCCGAGTTCGGGTGGGAAAATGCAGAATCCAATCAATCAAAGGCAGAGCTGGTGGTTAGTCGAGTAAATAAAGAGACATAATTTTTGGAAGAGCTTCCCGCCACAAGATATTTGAAGGATGGAGCCAGTGGGCCTCCATCTGGCTCCATAGTGGGGCCTGGGGAGAGCTCATGAGGGGCTGGCAGCTGCCACAATCACAGGGAAGTTCTGCAAGCATAGATGTTGTGCAAGGGTGATAGAGCTAGGTCATTTGGTCTTCTTTATTGAGCCTCACCTTCATTATTCTACACATTTCCAAATAAATGCTCCTGTTTGCATTTGAATATTCACTTTTAATGTCCTAAGGATATTGTCCCTTTGTAACCAATCTGGGAGAAAAATGATGGAGAAAAAGGTGGAAAATGGTAAAAGGAGGAAAATTTCAAAACCTAGCACTCGAAAAGGGTACAATTTCAAAATCAATGTTACTAGAAAATAACCTAATTGCAAATATTATTTTTAGAAATAAGTCTAAATGACAAACTCAACGTTAGAATAAAGAGAAATTAGGAACGCTAGCACTAAAAAATAACACATTTGGAATTCCTAGCACTAGACAAGGAAACAAGGAGGAATCTTAGCACTATAAAACAAAGTAGATGAGAAACAGTATAGCACTAAAAAGTTAAAAAAGTGAAAAAGCTAGTGTAATGAAAAGGGAAATTTAAAAAGCTAGTGCTAGGAATGAAGAAAATTGAAAAACCTAGTTCTACGAGGGAGGTAAAAATGAAAACATAGCATTCGAAACTTGAACAAATGAGGAAAATAGCACACCAATAAGGAGAGGAGGTTAGCTTTGGAGAGAGAGAGAGAGAGAGATTATCGATGAATGCCAAAACTACCTAGCATAAATATAAATTGCAAACTACCATAAATATTAGTTCCAAACTACCTTGCATAAATATTGATGCAAACTACCTAGCATAAATATCCATGAAAAAACGTAAATATTAATTGCAAATTAACTACCTAGAACTCATCATGATATTTTTTCTCAATACATAAAACACAAAATGAATATTTTTTAAGATTGTCACTTGTGCAATTGACTATATATTTGAACTAAGTAAAGACCAAGTATCTTATGGCATGTATAAGAAATATAAAGAACAAGTCTCTTATGGTATAATGGATGATAATGAATAAGTACTTACTAATGGATAATATTCATCTCCACCTTCAGCATGTCCATAAGTTCTACAATTATTTTTAGTTGTTGTTATTAAAAGTCTCCTTACTTTCAATCCCTTGCACTTTTTACAAGGCAAATAATATTTTCTATCCTCTGAAGCCCCCGATGTCGATCCCACATCTCCTTACTCGAGTACTTGAGGAATGTTACTTGACATGTTTCCTCACCAAATAGCTTTTAGTGATGATATCAATCAAAATTAACCAAAAATATTCCTATAAAATTTCAAAAGCATGGGATGTATAACAAGAATGTGGAACTTGTAAATAGGTATTAGGCCCTACATATATATAAATCAATTTCCAATCAAATATTTGACGCTAGTTTGTCGGATAAACGTTGCACAACAGTAAAATACCATTAACGCTGAAATTTGGTCGGTAAATGCCATTAATGCTGAAATTTAGTCATTTTCTAGTGACAAGACAATGATCGTCGAATATGTGACTCTATGTAATTAACATCGAATTTTCACCTGAAATGTGGTAGTGATAGACACCAGCCCAACAAAGCCCCGTTTTTTTTCTTGTGCCGCACTATGCTCACAATGTCTATGCTTGAACAAAATTATGGGCACAAATTAGCACCAAAAGGTATTCTCCATTCACCTACTATCTCTCTCATTCTATCACAAAGCTAGAACGATGACATTCTTGATGGTGATTTCCATGGGCATAGGCATGACATGCAAATGCCAGGGGCATAGGCCTCACCTGCAAATGCAATCCATGAATGTCCATTGAAAAAGAGATTAATATCATGTTGGCTAGCTTTGATATCATGTAAAACTTCGGCAATAAGCATCTAATGCCTCAAACAAACATAAATAAATACACAACAGAGCCAACAACACAACAATAATGAATAGATAGCTAGAGTTGCAATGGTAAAAGCACCCGAGCGAAAGTTTAAATAACAAAACCAAATGGCATAATTCAGGTGTATGCCCACTTTATGATTTATTTTTCATTTTTGGGTGGCTGAGCCGATAGGTTCATTCTACAATCTAGTATGATGGACATGTGTAGGTATGTCATGTCCTCAAAAAACTAATTAAAATAGTTTTTAACTCAGTTGTTGATATTTCACTTTCACTCTTCAAGTAATAAATACAATATTTCCATGTCTATCTTAAATAATATAATTTTACAGAGATAAAACATCCAATGTGACTTATGAATAAAACATTTTAACATGAATTATTATAAAATGGCTCAATACATATGTTATGTAATCTTTATGACATTCAAAAATGCAATTTAAACAGTAAAAAATTACACATTGTTTTTCACTCTAAAATAAGTTTGTAACAAAATATATTTGATCCCTCTCGACTCATGTTAGATCCGTGTTATAGATGGATCTATGCTGGTTGTATTGCTTTCATGGGATTTACCCACATGGCTTTTCACTCCATAAAATTATGGTCATCTTGAAAGTATGTATAACTCTTCCTGAACATTATAGCACACATAGTCTACCTTCAATACAACCATTGGTCACATAACATGAGCGTACCTCAAAAATAATAGATTTTTACATTGAGGGTACTTGTGGTTACCAATTTTATGGTTAACTTGGTGCGCTTAATGAAGAAGGGCAATGTCTTCTTGAGTTTAAGAAAAATATTCATGGTCAGTTTGGTAAATAAAAAATTTGGATGTCCACCAAAGAGAATCCTTGTAATTGGGAGGGTGTAAAGTGTATAAATAGTATTTGACATCCTAGAGTATGGTCACTTGATCTCTGTGTTAAAATTATGACAACAAAATGTAAATTTACTTATTACCTATGTAGTTGAAATAACAAAATGTAGTTTGAATAACGAGATGTAGTTGGAATAACGAAATATGTCTAAGTTAAATAAGATGGCCCGAGAGGCTTGTAAAGTACAGAGAATCATTTAATCAATAAGAGTGTCCAAGTGTTTTATCCTTCAGTTTTCAATTCAGTTATTGTTTCTCCTATTTCTTTCTTGTTTTGTTTCTTTCCCCACAACAAGTGGTATCAGAGCTTAAAACATAGTTGAGATTTCTTTGCTTTTGTCTGGAGACTGCCCGTTGCTGCCCGTTGGAGGATTTTGCGTGGTGTCCATCCACAGAGTTTCAGAGAAGCTCCACCATGAGCTTCGTAACCACATTCGTCAAGAAAATTTTTTTGTGGAAGTTGCAAAAAGGCTGCTGCATTCGCCATACAGGAGGGAGGCCATCAAGGGAGAAGTTGTTGAGAGAAGCTACCTCCGCCATACCAGACCATCCGCTGCAAGATTCCACTGCAAAAAAAGAGAGGGAGACCATTGTGAGAAGAAGCAACAGTCCTGGAGCCATCGTGAGAGAAGGAGGATGTAGCCGTGAGAAAGGAGGAGTCTGCACGTTCTGCTGCATTGAACTCAAGGAGGTCGTAGTGCCTAAGTCCGTAGTTTGCTCGAGTCTGAGGAAGAAGTGATTGCCAGACCCAACTATTTGCAGAGGTTGTAACAGCCGAGAAAGAAAATCCAAGAAAGAAAGAAAAAAAGGCGACTGCCAGACCCACGGTTGCAGAGGTTGTAAAAGCCAGTTGCATCCTAAGAGGTATGAAGAAATCGATTTTTTGAAGGAAGAGGTACCATAAATCATAAATCTTAATTGGGTTGTGAAAACATATTGAAGAAATTAAATTTTTTGAAGGAAGAGGTACCATTAAATATTTTTTTTTGGCTCTGAAAACATATTCTTTGGGCTGTGAAAACATATTGAAGAAATCGAGTTTTTTTAAGGGAAGAAATTTATTGTTTTAGCTGAAGCAGAGTTATTCTTTGTTTTAAAATTAGTTTGAAGAGGGTTCAGTTTGAAAAAAAAGGGTTTGAACAGAAATTGTTCTTTTTTTCTAAAGGGTTCAGTTGGAGAACAAGAGTTAGAACATAAATTGTTTCAGTTGGAGAACAAGGTTTTGAATAGAAACAATTTTTTTTTTAAAGGGTGTAGGGATTTAGTGAAAGAAGAAAAAATAGAAATTTTAATCTTATTTTTTATTTCTATTTAAAGTTAGTAGGAGAAAGAAGAGATTTGAAACCCTTGAAACACTAGAAGAAGAGAGGAAATCTTGAAACCCTAGAAGAAGAGGGAATTTTTTTTTTAATTTGTAGAAGAAGGGAATTTTGAAACCCTAGGAGGGAGAAATGGCAAAAATGACAAACGCAAAATTTGAGGTGGAAAAATTCACTGGGAAAAACAAATTTTCTCTATGGAAACTGAAGGTTAGGGATTTTCTGATGCAACAAGGGTTGCATAAAGCATTAGACGGGATAAATAAAAAACCAGCAAGCATGACAAATTCGGACTGGGAGGACTTGGATGCCCGAGCTCTCAGTACCATTCGGTTATGTTTGGAAAATGAACTACTCTTCAATATTGTTGGAGAGAGTACAACTGTAGGGTTGTGGAAGAAATTGGAAACACTCTATATGATAAAATCTTTGACAAACAGAATCTATTTAAAAAGACAACTGTACAACCTTCGGATGAAGGAGGGTACGAAAACTGCATATCACTTAAATGTTTTTAATATGCTTATTTTCGAGTTGTCTAATATGGAAGTAAAAATGGAGGAAGAAGAGAAGGCAGTAACCTTGTTGTGTTCCCTGCCTGAGTCATGGGATCACTTTGTGACCTCAATCAGTTTGAGCACTGCCAATTCATTAAAACTTGAATCTGTTGTGGGTGCTCTCTTATCTGAAGAGGTATGAAGAAAATCTAGCATTGAGACATCGACACCTGAAGCCATGGTAGCCAGAGGTCGGTCAAAGGAAAGGGGGGGAGAAAACAAGAGGTTCTTCCAAATCGAAGTCAAAGAACGGAAAGAAGTGTAAAGCCAAGTGCTGGTGCTGCAATAAACTCGGACACCTCAAGAAATATTGTTGGAAACAGAAGGAGTCAGAGAACCATAACAAGGAAGAAAACCAGGTTGATTCAGGTATGGTTGATGAGGTTTTAATTGCTGAA
The DNA here is from genome assembly GCA_034641835.2 of Pinus albicaulis. Taxonomy (NCBI): domain Eukaryota; kingdom Viridiplantae; phylum Streptophyta; class Pinopsida; order Pinales; family Pinaceae; genus Pinus; species Pinus albicaulis. The sequence goes on along the minus strand of CM076583.1, from coordinate 966,426,549 downwards.
GCTCTCCTTGTTTGTAATGTCTCTCAAGATGCTGATAATTGGCTATTAGACTCTGGTGCTTCTCATCATATGAGTCTACACCGAAGTTGGTTTACTTCATATGAAATTGTAGATGGTAGTTCTGTTTTCATGGGAAATAATGCATCTTGTTAGACTGTTGGGATTGGTAATGTAAAAATTAAAATTTATGATGGTATAGTTAAAACATTATCTGATGTTAGGCATGTACCTGATCTAAAGAAAAACTTGATTTCCTTGGGAGTTTTGGATTCGAGTGGTTATAAATTTACAGGTCAGAATGGAGTGTTGAAAGTCTCAAAAGGAGCCTTGGTTGTGATGAAGGCTGAAAAGGTCGGAAATCTGTACAGACTCAAAGGAAGCACTCAAGTTAGTGAAGCGGCGATCATGTCAGAGAAAGCAGAAGAGGTTTCTCATCCATGGCATCAGTGGTTGGGTCACATGAGTGAGAAAGGTCTTTAGGTACTGATGAATCGCAAGCTGCTTCCTAATTTGAAATCCTTGAAGTTGGATTTTTGTAAATATTGTGTGTTTGGCAAACGATGTAAACAAATGTTCAAGACTGGAAATCATTATAGTAAGCAGATTTTGGACTACATTCATTCTAATTTGTGGGGACCATCTCCTACTGTGTCTTATGGTGGTGCATCATATTTTTTAACGTTTATTGATGATTTCTCCCGAAAAGTTTGGGTCTATATGTTGAAAAAGAAAGCTGATGTATTTAATGTGTTTAAAAAATTTAAAACAATGGTGGAAAAGAAAACAGGAAAATCAATTAAATGTTTAAGAACTGACAATGGCGATGAATTTACGTCTTTAGAATTTGAACAATTTTGTAAGGATGAAGGGATTGTTAAACATAAAAACTGTTGTTTATAACCCTTAGCATAATGGCGCTGTTGAACGGATGAATCAGACTCTTATGGAAAGAGCCAAAAGCATGATCAGTAATGCTAACTTGCAAAAGGAGTTATGGGCAAAAGAAATATCCACTACTTGTTATTTAGTTAACATATCACCTTCAGTTGCAATAAACTATAAAATTCTTGAAGAAGTTTGGTCAGGTCAGTCTTCTGATTATTCGCATTTGAAGATTTTTGGTTGTGATGCCTATGCTCTTATTCTTAGAAATCAACGTTCAAAATTAGATCCAAAATCGAAATGTTATGTCTTTGCTGGATATGATTATTCAGTGAAGGGATATAGGTTGTGGGATCCTTCTTCACGGAAGATAGTCATTAGTAGAGATGTAACATTTGATGAATCTTCTCTTTTAAAATCAGATATTGAAAAGGTTGAACAGAAGCAGGTATCGCCAAGTCAGCAAATTCAATTAGAGACTAAACCTTTTTCAAAAAGTCGAAAGGGAGGAGAGACTTCTGATGAAGAAGGTGGAGAAGCAAAGGAAACTGTAGAAATTCCAGAACCAATTCAACAACTAGTCACTCTAAGAAGGTCTACGAGGGAAAGAAAAACACCAAAAAGGGATGAAGATTCTGCTTCGTCGTTTGCATTGATTACTGAAGATGGGGAACCTTCTTGTTATCAGGAAGCAGTTGATGATGCAGATAGCAAGATATGGAAAAAGGCTATGGAAGAAGAAATGGACTCGTTAGCCAAGAAAAATACCTGGGATCTTGTAGAAATTCCTGAAGGGAGAAGTGTTGTTGGGTGCAAATGGGTCTTCAAGTTGAAAAGGAAAGTTGATGGAACTATCGAAAGGTATAAGGCAAGACTGGTTGTAAAAGGGTATTCTCAGGTTGAAGGTATTGACTTTCATGAGATTTTTTCACTAGTAGTTAAACTTGTTTCTATTCGTACTGTGTTAGCACTAACTTCTTTACTTGACCTTGAGTTAGAACAGTTAGATGTTAAAACAACCTTTCTTCATGGTGATTTGGATGAGGAGATATATATGGATCAGCCAGAAGGTTTTGTACAAGGTCGTAGCAGAAGATTATTTTGCAAGCTCAGGAAATCATTGTATGGCCTGAGGCAGTTGCCCAGGCAATGATACAAGAAGTTTGATTCCTTCATGTTGGAACACCTAATCCTACAGGGGTAGGTGTGGAAAGCGAAAAGTCACAATGGAGTCCAAGTGACCTTGGAATATGAAACCAAGAGTCACACCATTGTATTATAAATGTACATCATGTATAATGGAAAAATAAGAAAGCCTCACACTTATCCTTCATTGTGTGTTGAGTCTCTTGTGTGTGTGTGTTTATCTTCTCATACACCATGTGTGTGCTTAACATGGTGTTTAACATGGTATCAAAGTTTATACGTCCATAACCAGCTCCACATTGAGTGAGCCATTTGTGTTTATGGCCTGTGCACTTGGAATTTTTGCAGCACTCAGAGTTTCTGCGGCAGACATTTTGCCGCATTCAGAAATTTGTTTTGAAGAAGAGCAGCATTGGTTTTGAGAAGAAGCAGCATTCAAAATCCTTGGCAGCATTCAGAAATTGGTTTGGAGACACAACCTTGTGCATCTGAAGGTTTTCTCACTGCTTATTTTTCCTGCAATTTCTGCCTTTATGCTGCAATTTGGAGAGCTACTAAAAACTGTTTAAATTGGGTTTATGAAGAAGAAGTTTCTGGTTTGTATTAGAAAATTTTCCGAGTTTTTCCATTGAAAAATTTCTGCAATTCTGGGTTTTTCTACTGTTAGAAAATATTCTCTGCTGCTGGGCTATTGGAAAAATTTCTGAGTTTTATTGGCAATCTGCTGTTGCATTTCAGTACTTGAAATTTGTACTGTTGCCCTCATTTCTGCAATTTTTACCAACTTTTTTAAATGGAATCTCTCTCTGCTGTTTTAAAATAAAAAATTAAAATTAAAAATTAAAAAATTAAAAATTAAAAAAACAAAAAAAAATCGATTCACGCTCCAGGCCTCTCGGCGCTCAACCCACAATCCCAGCGCTCCATTCCAAACGCCTGCTCTGCAAACACCCCTCTCACCTTAACGCTCGGACCTCACCATACACCTATGCCTCTACCTGCCCTTCCTTACGGCCCCCTCTGCACAACTCCAGCCTGCTCTTGCGCTCCTCCTCGAGCTTGCTCCACACCCTCTCATTCCCCACGGCCTCCTTTCTCACGCCACTCCCCATACTTGTCTGCACTTACATCTACGCCCTCCTCACCACACAGACCCTCGCCTCAACCCGCTACCCCCTTGTGAAATCCACCTCCTCTACGCCCTTCCCCTACCCACACTCCTCTACGCCCTCTCTGCACTACCCTCACAGCCGCCCTCTCTGCAATACCTCGCCCACGAGCCCTCTCCCTCAGCCATTTTCCCACGGACTCCCATTCCCCACACTCTTACCTCTCCCTACTCCCTATAGTGCCATATCCGCTCCTGCTCTCACCTCAAGCTCCCTCCCATGCGCCTCTCGCCGGCCCCTCCCTGCATTACACTCCCTCCCCCTTACACCCTCGATCGCTCATCTCCCTCTACGACCTACGCTCCCCTTGCTTCCCTTTCCATGGCTTCCAACCCGTGGCTTGAGCCTACCACACCAATTTTAAATTCAATTTTTTAATTTTAAATTCCTTTTTTTTAAGTTAATTCCTATCCCTTTTTAAATTCATTTCCACATTCCCATTTTTATATAATCCTTTTTTTAATCCCATTTTTATATAATCCCTTTCCCTTGCGGCCTCATTTTTAAAATTTTTAACCTCCATAAAAATCCCCCTCCTCCATTTTTACTACAATCCCTCCTTCCCATTTTTTAATTAATCTCAATTAATTTATTTTTTAACTAATTTTTAATTAATTAAAAAAAAAAAAAAAAGCAGCAGAGAGAGAGAGAAAGGAGAGAAAACGAACAGCAGAAAAAGAGGAAATGACATGTGAGCAGATGGACTGAATACATAGAGAAAATTGCAGATTTACATTTTATGATTTGTGGCATATACATAAGGGTGATTTTCTGAAGAAATTGAAATTTGAAGACGAGTTGTTATTGGTGAAAAATAGCTCTTTGAAGAAAAATTTCGCTGCCTTAAAGGCCTCTTGCATAGTGTTTTCAGCTGCACATTTACAAAATATTTTTGCAGAGATATTGACATTGTATTGTGAGTGGAATTTGCATCTTCTTCATAGTTGCAATCAGTAAATTTGAGTTGTTGATGTAACTCATTGTTGATTGTCCTCCATCATTTGAGGAGCACACTTTGTACTTTAAGATTTCCATAGTTGGAAATTCTTTGGAGTCATTTGTATTTGTTGTTGAATCACATTTTAAAAGGGTGCATTTTCGGTTGAAGCCGACACCCTTTTATTTTTTGAGCCTAAGTTGTTGAAATGGCTAAAATCAATGAGGCATTAGTGTTGTTGAATAACCTCATTCATTCAAATGTTGATGATGTGATAAAAATGAGCAAGAATTCTCTTTGTAACATTCAAAGTTGTTTGATAGATGCACAAGAAAAGATTGAGTTTTTGCAGTTGGAATCTCAGCTTCAAAAAGACGAACTTCGGCAAAAGAGTCACCATTCTGAACCTGTTTCTGTTCAGAACATTGAGAAAGACTCCCATCAGCAGCAAGTCAGTAAAGTTGCAGTTGATTCCCATTCAGTTCCTTGCACTAGAGCAGATTTACATGCAGATGCAGCAGTTCAACCTGCACTTCTCAAGCCCATCATCAGACCTTGGGAAGAGCTTGTCCACAACAAGCACCGAACTAGTCTTGGATATGACAAGGATGTGTCTTTTCATATTCCAGACTACACCAAGCCCATCATATTTCAGAGTGCCAGATTCTTGTATGACAGTTCACCTGCAGTTGTTCCAGATCCTGCTCCACTTCCACAACAGATTGAGAAATGCCAACACTGTGATCGAGTTGGCCATATGAAAGATCACTGTTTTGATCTTCATCCATTCAAGCACTGTGGTCGGCACACTCACTCTTCAGACAGATGCTTCAGAAACAAGCCTCCTGCAAGAAAAAAGATTCATCTCGGATGGATCGCTTCTTGGCAATGGGCATCAGCAGCCAAGAAGATGTTTAAGACACATGTCAGAACTTGTTCACAGATATTGAGAAAACTTGCAGTTGAGTTTTTGCCATCATCTCACCTTGTTCCTGACAGGGGGAAAAATGGTGGTCATGTACAAGCTTCGAAGTCAGATCAAGCGAGCCTGAGCCACAATTTCTCATTCCATGTTCAGAGTTGTAGCCAGAGACAAAACAGTTCAAGCGAGTCTGAGCCACAATTTGTCATTCCAAATTCAGAGATGTAGCCAGAGACACGAATGTCCATGAGCATGCCTTCGGTTCATGGACAACCTTAAACCATTTGGTTGGTGGATAACCTTAAACCACCACAGGTAGTAGTCCTCCCTTCTTTTAGGTCGAAGGTCTCCCTTTCATATATGAGGAACACTTCCTCTTGCAGAAACCTTCAGCTTCTTGCCAGCTTTGGTTGAGTTCCAGGAAATGCTTCAAAGAATTCCAGAGTTGTTGGTAATCCTAAAACCATCATAGGTAGTAGACCTCCCTTCTTTTAGGTCGAAGGTCTCCCTTTCATATATGAGGAACACTTCCTCTAGCAAAAGCCTTCAGCTTCTTGCCAGCTTTGGTTGAGTTCCAGGAAATGCTTCAAGCATTCCAGAGTTGTTGGTAATCCTAAAACCATCACAGGTAGAAGACCTCCCTTCTTTTAGGTTGAAGGTCTCCCTTTTTTATGAGGGACAATTCCTCTAGCAGAAGCTTTCATCTTCTTTCCAGTTTTGGAAGAGTTCCGGGAACTGCAACAAGTATTGTGTTCCAGTGTTGGTGGTCATCCTTAAACCACCTCCTTTTTCCAACATTTCAGAGAGTTGATTCAGCCAAGTGCTGCTATGCATGCTTTGCAGATTTGTATTACAACTCTCTTCTTGGACTCACACATACCCCTTCGGATTAAGGGGGGATGTTGGAACACCTAATCCTACATGGGTAGGTGTGGAATGCGAAAAGTCACAATAGAGTCCAAGTGACCTTGGAATATGAAACCAAGAGTCACACCATTGTATTATAAATGTACATCATGTATAATGGAAAAATAAGAAAGCCTCACGCTTATCCATCATTGTGTGTTGAGTCTCTTGTATGTGTGTGTTTATCTTCTCATACACCATGTGTGTGTTTAACATGGTGTTTAACACTTCATGATGAGCCATAATTTTATCAAAAGTGAGTATGATCATTGTGTATACTTCAAAAGTTTCAATGGCATATTCATTATCTTGGTGTTGTATGTTGATGATATGCTTATTGCAAGCAAAAGCATGGAAGAAATCAGCAGGTTAAAGGCTCAGCTCTCTAGGACGTTTGAAATGAAGGATCTTGGAGCAGCAAAACATATCTTGGGCATGGAGATACACAGAGACAGGAAGAATGGTAAGCTTTGGTTATCACAATAGAAGTATGTGGAGAAAGTACTTGAAAAGTTCAGTATGAACAATGTGAAACCTGTTAATGTTCCATTAGCTTCCCATTTTAAGCTTTCTTCGGATTTAAGTCCTAGAACTAATGAAGAAAAGAAGTATATGTCTCGTGTACCATATGCAAATGCAGTAGGCAACTTAATGTATGCGATGGTATCTACAAGACCTGACATTTCACATGTAGTTGGAGTTGTCAGCAGGTTCATGGCAAATCCAGGGGAAGAACATTGGAGAGAAGTGAAATGGGTGCTTCGATATTTGAGAGGCACAAGTGACCATTGCATCAGCTTTGATGGTCGTGAAGGTTCAGTTTGCGGATATGTGGATGCTGATTATGCAGGTGATTTGGACAAAAGGAGGTGTACTACAGGTTATGTTTTACTCTTGCAGGTGGAGTAATTAGCTGGATGTCAAAGCTTCAAGAGACAGTTGCTTTGTCCACTATTGAAGCAGAGTATATAGCTGCTTCAGATGCCTGTAAAGGGGCAATCTGGTTAAAAGGTCTGCTTGATGAGATTGGAAGGACGCAGGAGAAAGTGAATGTGTTTTGTGACAGTTAGAGCGCTATTCATTTGGCTACAAATCCAACCTATCACAGCAAGACCGAGCACATCGATGTAAGGTATCATTTTGTGAGACATGTAATCGAAGGCGGCAAAGTAGTTCTCAAGAAGGTCCGCACACAGAAAAATCATGCAGATATATTCACGAAACCAATTACAATAGAGAGGCTGAGATGGTGTCTCGCTTCTCTCGGCTTGCAGAAAAGATGATGAATGGGCATGGGCAAGGGATTAGGAAAATTGTTGTCAATGTTGAGTTTGTTAAAATTATGACAGCAAAATGTCAATTTACTTATTACCTATGTAGTTGGAAGAACGAAATGTAGTTTGAATAACGAAATGTAGTTGGAATAACGAAATATGTCTAAGTTAAATAAGATGGCCCGAGAGACTTATAAAGTACAGAGAATCATTTAATCAACAAGAGTTTCCAAGTGTTTCATCTTTCAGTTTTCAATTCAGTTATTTTTTCTCCTATTTCTTTCTCGTTTTATTTCTTTCCCCACAAAACTCTCTGGCATGCATTTGATAGGACTCTTGTCTCCCGCAATTTCAAATTTGACTTCTCTGAGAGTTCTTAATGTTTCAAGCAACATCCTATCGGGTAAAATACCGCCTGAGCTTGGGGACTAATTGCAGTTGGAGATTCTTAATGTGAGTAGCAATATTCTGCAAGGTCATGAATTCCCTCTGCAGTTATTCAAGGTTTCATCCATGAGAAAACTATAATGACATTGCTGGAAATATTGCACAAGATCTTGGTAATCTCTCATCCGTCGAGGAAATTTTTGTCTATAACAATTATCTTACCGGTGCATTGCCCTCATCGTTGAGGCATCTCAAGAACTTGCCAGCCTTCTACACCAGGAATAATATCTGTCAGGTACAATTCTCCGAGAAATGATTGAGTGTGATAGCTTGCATGTTATTGGATTAGCTAAAAATAACTTTCACGGTGAAATCCCAAAGGAGTTGGGAAGGCTTCAAAACCTACAGGCTTTGCAATTGTGGTTCAACAAATTTTTGGGTTCAATTCCTAAACAACTCGGAAATTGGAGCAAGTTAAAAGGGGATTTCTTTGTATGAAAAACAATCTAGTTGGAGAGATTCCAGAGGAGCTCGGAGCTTGGAGATTTTCTGGAGAAGCATCCCTTTTCTGAGATTTTCTGGAGAAGCATCCCCATAAATTTTGAAATCTTTTGGAAATGATAAGTTTAAATATCTCATTAAATAATCTTATAGGAAGTAGTCCTCTGTAGTTTTCGAATTTGTTAAACCTTGCAGGACTTGACATGAGCATGAATGATTTTACCAGCAGTCTCCCAAATGAGTTGGGAAATCTTTCTTGTTTAGTGAAGCATTCTGAGAACAAACGGTCAGGAAAAATACCTGGTATTCTTAGAAGGCTTTCTCGTTTGACAAAACTGCAAGTGGGTGGTAACACATTTTCAGGACCTATCCCATCATAAATTTGTCAACTTAAAGGCTTGCATATTGCTCTAAATCTGAGTTGCAATAGGCTTTCAGGGTTTTTACCAGCTTCACTGGGCAACTTGAGTTTGTTAGAATTCATCTATGTCAAATTATCAATTTACTGGCCAACTTCCTCTTTCATTTGCAAATCTTCAGAGTTTGATAACGTGTAATATTTCATATAATAACCTTACTGGGCCTCTTCCTAACATAACGATTTTTCACATCATGTATGATGGTTATTTCAAGGAAAATCAGGGGCTCTGTGGATGACTAATGCTAGATGGATGTCAACCGTTAAGTGCAGGCCAATTTTCCTTTCCCCATTTTTGGCGGGAGGCAGAGACCCAAACAATGAAGATTGTGGGCATAATTGTTGGAGTGTTCATTGATTATAATGGTGGTCATTACCTGTTTCTTGAGGTAGCCAGGATGTATGTTTATTCCTCCTGAATACCAACAATCTGTCAAGTCATTGGTTTATTTTTCCCAATAAAAAGATTCACTTTGCAAGACATAGTAGAAGCCACAGATAATTTCTCTGAGACAACTGTGATCGGAAGAGGAGCATGTGGAACAATTTATAAGGCCACACTGCATTTAGGAGAACTTATTGCTATAACAAATATGGTTTCTCAACTAGAAGGAAATGAAAGAGCTTCAATTCTGAGATATCCACTCTTGGTGAAATCAGGCATTGTAATATCGCGAAGCTCTATGGTTTTTGCTATGACAATGGATCAAAGCATCTTTTCTATGAGTATATACTTAGGTGAGATGCTTCAGAGAAGTTCATTCATATTATATTGGGATGCTCGTTACAAAATTTCCCTAGCACTAGCAGTAGCAGAGGGGCTATTACACTTACATCATGATCACATACCACAAATTATTCACCGAGATATAAAGTCCAATAATATTCTACTTGATGAAAATTTTGAAGCTCATGTGGGAGATTTTGGACTAGCCAAGCTTATCAGCCTTCAATATCCCAAGTCAATGACTATTATTGCTGGATCATATGGTTATATTGCTCCTCGTAAATTATATCTGCACCCTAAGTAAATTCGTGTTTACCAATCCTCTGTTATTCACTATGAAATATGATGTACTACTTTATTTGGTGAGTTTCTATTGAATGAAGATTACTTCTTTCGGAAAATCCTTGACATCTAGTTCAAATTTATTACTGAAGAATATGCTTATTTCCTTCGACTTGTTTTATGATCTTCACTGACTGTATCATTCTTTTCTACACAGAAAGCAACAAATTTGGGTTTTAGTTCACTAGGTTAGAAACAAAGTTAGGATTAGTTTCTTTGGAGGGTAGTTCAATTTTTTAGAATGCAATGTCTTAAAGTTGCTGCAAAGTTGGAATCTAGCTCTTGGAGAAGATTGAATCATATTCCATCTAAACCTGAACAATGGTGAAATATTACAAAATTGTTCCAAAACATAAAATAAATCAAACGCTATCATACCAAAATAGGTGTGCAAGCTTTGTAAGTTTTTTCAGGAAAATAGCTTTGCAGGTCTTTATCTTTCTCATCGACTTCGAGGGGGTTTTTAGCAAACAATCCTTGACGTACAGGGCCAGAAGCTCAAAATTTCATGAACCGATTTATTGAACCCTCTAGAGACTATTACTGGGGTTCCACTGCCTTCATTATCTTGCATAAAACCCTACAGTTATTCTCATCGTTGAAAGGTTCTCAAAAAATTAAACTATGATTGTAACAATATTCCATTTATTTACATGAAACTTTAATTCATGAACAATCGTATATTTCAATACTATAAAATAAAAAAGGTTTCAATATTTAAAATCATGTTCAAAATTACAATCAAATAGAGGAAATTACGCATGCAAAAAAACATATCATAATCATGAACAAGCTCCATATTGAATTGAAATGAAGTGTAAAGGAACTTACAAAATGTGACACTACGAACCTATTCAATGCACAAGCAAATCTAGGGCATGACCCTATCTAACAAGTTGTTTTGTAAGGCTGTCATAAAATTTGATAGCTTTGTGATAATGTGGAGTTGCATCCTTGTCTAGGTCTTTGTGGGAACAAAGAGGCTCAGATAGATCTTTGGACACAATCTGCTAACCAATTTCATGTCTCTGAAATATCTTTCCATAACAAAGAAAAAAATAAGCCACAGAAAGTCAAAAACACAATCAAACTGATATATTGGAGCAACTTTATTGCATCCTTTGACATTCAAGATATATATATTATTTCTCCTTGTCTATATACAACAAAATTGACAACAATACATATTTTGAAAATGGCTCTTTCAAATTTATGGAAACAATGAAAAGGAGCATGCACACACAACATGATCACAGTGACAGGCGCGCACACACACAATGTCAAATAAAGACCCAAAGTATTACATATGTTGTTTATGGAAACTCCTTTCTGGTGGCCAGCTTCTCCATCCCCTTATTCCTTCTCATAATCAAGTCTAAGACTGAAATATCCACCTCAATCCACTGTAACACATATTCAGGATTCTTGTTAATATCTTTGAGCTTTTTTCTTACCGACTTCTCCATGCACTGCAACATCCTAGATCTTCCCAACAAAATTTCAGTTTCCTTGTACACTTTAATATTTCCAAGGTTTTTGATCAATAATTTCATTGGCTATCCTATGGAGTTAGCTCAACTGATTATTATCATGTTGTTAGCTCAACTGATTATTATCAAGTTGTTGAGCATTTGACTAGTTGCATACCAGGAAAAGCCCAGTTCAAATCCCCTGGGGTAGGCACACCAATCTACACAGTCAGATTTACTAGGGTACATTCCACAGATGTGGGAAAACATTCCTTGGGTTTCCTTGCTAGAATTTCCGGGGGAAAAACCTTCAATGGCTGGATTAAATAAATACAATGTTCTTAGTTGTTTTTTCAGTTGAAAAACATTATATATCCCGAAAAAAATTCATCGAATATAATAAACTATTAAAATCACCTATGTTGTTCACAAGATACTGCAAAGAATACATTACTAAAGCACCAAAGCAGACATGCTTGATAAAATATTAAAACGCTTGTTGACAGAACATTCAAGAGAACAAAAGGTATGGTGCCACATATAAGTTGCACAGCAGGTTATATAAAAGCTTCTTTGGAATTATCTTACTATCCATGGACCCTCCATACATGGAACACCAACAAGAGCTAGAATCTGAGCTCCAGTTACCGGCACACAAGCACCAGTAAGCATGTTGCAACAATCCCGACACACAAGAACTAGTAAATTGATTGAAATGTAATCTTCATTAAAATTGATTGAAATGTTAATCTCCACTCCCCATATCACAATCTAATTATTTAATTTTCTAAAAAAAAATCTTATATAAGTTGTTCTATAAAGAACAAATATGAATCAGAACATAGTCTCCAAACTGGCAAGGTAAAAATGTGAACACCATATAAACCCAGTAGGTTTAGAAAATATAATATTAATGTCGGGATTCCAGAGAGATCTCTTGGGATTTCTAAGTTGGAACAGACGTCAAAACTGAAATGTAATGACCTCATATGATTCACGTTCTTGTTCGATGAAGTATGGAAGTTGATCCAACTTCTCTCTATATTAAAAAAAAAAAAAGCATATCAATGACACGGGTCTTATAGCCAGTGCAGATATACTATAAACTAATAGGCATCCACCGGGAAGTATTATAACTGTAAAATGACAAATAGACATCAATAAGTTTAAAAATAAAAGGGTAGGAAAGTAAATAAGAATTTCTTGAGTCCCAAAGGCTAGATCAAGTGGTCACAAGCTAGCGACGATGTTGAAATTTGATGACTAAAAAGTTTCTTGCAATCTCAACTTGATTTTAATTTGAATTTATCACTCCCATTCAGTTAAATTCTCTTTCCCCTAAACTTACATTCAACATATAGAATTATGGAAATGAAATTTTTAGATTAAAACACATGGCACTGCCCACACATGCTGAAAATAAATATGGACATAAATAGGCTAGCAACACAAAAAAAAATACACAAAGTTTTGGTCAAGTTAGACCCAGGCAAAATCCCTTCAATCTTCTCCGGAGAAAACTTATTAGAGAGCTCGTCAAGTTTATTCATCTTTCAAGTTTAGGAAAAATACATTTGTAGACAAAAAAAACAGCAAGATACAACTTATCTCTTCAGCGCCAAAATCCTTAAAAATTGTGCCCACTTTGCCTTGATTTCCATGGCCACTTGAAGATGAAACAGTATTTTACAAACGCGAACTGTACTATATGGATTTCTGTATCACTGTACAGACTGTATGGATTTTTTTTTCATTTTTTTTTTTGGCTCAAAAATAGCCCTCGAACTGCATGTAGCTCACAACATTAAATGATGTTCGAACTGTAACTTTTGCTGCCTTCTATGCCTTGATTTCCATGCCTATCTTTGCCCAGAAATCACTCCTTCAGGTTGCTGCAACAAATTTCTCTTTTAGAACTTTTCTCCAACTCTCAGCCTCCTTTCTCCAATCTGCTCATGAAGAATGAATGAATGTAGTCTCTGTTTTCTTTTCCCTCTTTTGTTTCCCTAAATGAATTTTGAACAACCCTAAGATCCAATGATTCGAATTCATTTAGATCAAGGGATGAGAATAAATGTGCATTTAATTCTCACTTTCTATTTTTTAACTCGCCCATTATAAAAAGCACCCAAAGTGTAATTTATGTCTAAAGTCACTTTTCACTTTATAATTTAATATTGACTTTACCACTTATAAAGTCACTTTCACTTTATAAAGTTACAATTAGGAAAAGAAATATTTTGGACATTTTTCCCTAGTTAGATACTAACCCATGGGAAACCACTTGTCCAAGGTACATTAAAAATCAACACTCCCTCTTACCAAGGAAATTTTTTCTCACCAAACCCATCTTGTCCCTAAAATGGGCATGCTTGCCTCTTGGCAAGGAATTTGTGAGAACATCTGCCACCAGCTCATCTGTTGATATATACTCCAACTTCACTTTCCCCTTCTGAACATAGTCCCTGATGAAAGGATATCTGATGTCAATGTGTTCTGACCTGTCATGAAACACAGGATTCTCCATGAGATTAATGCAACTCTGATTATCACAGTGAATAATAGTTGGTCTCAACTGCTGATCAAATAGGCTATACAATGACTTGCGAAGCCAAATGGCCTCACAACTAGCTTGGCTAGCGGCCATATACTCAGCCTCAGAAGAGATCAAAGAAACTGACTTTTTCTTTCTGCTAAACCACGAGAAAACTGCCAAACCCAATCCAAAGTGATTTTCCTGTCAGAAGCACTCCCTGCCCAATCTGAATCTATGTAACTTGCCAACCTCACTCCATCACCCCACCTATAGTCCAGAACATAATAAAGAGTCCCCTACATGTAGTGAAGAATATGCTTTGCATCTACCCAGTGCACCCTCCTGGGCTCAACCATGAACTAGCTAAGCGTGTTCACTGTAAAGCATATATCTAACCTAGTGTTGGCCAAATACATCAAAGACCCAATAAGTTTCCTATACAATGTGGGATCCACCAAACTAGAATCTGAAGCATGAAGCTTCTTCCAGTTGGTGATCATAGTTGTAGACATGGGTCTACAGTCTGCCATGTCAAATCTGCTCAACACATCCAAAACATATTGCCCCTGCCCAAGAAAGATATGTCGCTCCTCCTGCCACACCTGAAGCCCCAAAAAGTAATGAATTAGCCCAGTGTCCTTCATCTCGAACTCCTTAGCAATATCCTTCTTACAACCACTAATTAGTCTCTCTGCCCCAGTAATGAACAAGTCATCAACATATAGCACAAGAATGAGCGGATCATCCCCTACAACAATGTAGTATAGGTTCAGATCTACATCACTATTCGTGAAACCCATCTGCTGCAAGTAAGTATCAATCCTCGAATACCAAGCTCTCGGAGCTTTCTTAATTCCGTAGAGTGCTAGCCTCAACCGGAATAAATGGGTCTCCCGCCCAACTACCTCAAAGCCCTGTGGCTGCTCAACATACACCTCCTCCTCTATAACTCCATTTAGAAATGCGGTCTTCACATCCATCTGATGGATTTGCCAACCCATTTCTACAACAATAGAAATAAGGGACCGGATAGAATTGTACCAAGCTACATGAGTGAAGGTCTCATCATAGTGAACTCCCTCTATCTATGAGAACCCTCTATCGATACCTTGCCTTCAACTTCTCAATGTTTCCATCCACAACATGCTTGATCTTGCAGAGCCACCTAGAAGTCACAACTTACTTGTCCTCAAGCCTAGGCACGACCTCCCAGACATTTTTCTTAATGATAGGCATACTCCTTCACCATAGCCTTTCTCCATACCTCCTAGCTGGCAGCCTCCTCATAGCTAGTAGGCTCACAGTCAACAGTGCTGGTAGACTTGGCTACATAACTGCAAAACCGCTTAGGTGGCACACTCTCCTTGTTCACCCTGTTCGAAAGACCAACGGACTCTACTTCCTTCAAGGTGTCTTGAAGCCACTTGGGCCTCCTCTTCCCTGAATAAGCTTCCCCATAGGGAACCTCATCCTCTGTCCCATAGTCTAGTGAACTTGAAGGTCTGCCAACTAACCCGAATGTGCCTATACCAACACCTATCCTCGAAGAACCTGTGCATGTTTCAGGTGAAGTGCCATGTGAACTTTGTACCAATGGATTCCCTAAATAATTGCTTAGTGAAATCGCCACTAGTGCACCAAATATCACTGACATTGAAGTACGTCATGTACCAGTCGATTTAGAACATTGACGTCCTGCTCCCTATACCTAACCTCACTTCTGAGGAGAAGTTTGTGACTCTCTCTCATCATACTCCCGTGATCTCCAATATACCCTCTCCTCCTCGAACTTCATATCCATCCTAATCACCACTCTCTTTTTAGAAGGAATGAAGATCTGATAGGCCTTTGAAGTCTTGTTGTAACACATAAAGATACCTTTCTCTACCATGGGTTCCAGCTTCGTCCTCTACTCCTTGGGGATATAAGAATATGTGAGACATCCAAGGATATGAAGATGTCCCACATGAGGCTTCTTTATAGTGAAGGCCTTCTCTGGAGTCATATTCCCCAATACTTTTTGAGGAATCCTGTTATGAAGATAAACAACAGTATTGCAGGCCTCGGCCCAAAAAAAAGAAGGCAACCCCTGATCATGAATCATCATTCTACCAGACCCAAAAATAGCTATGTTCTTCCTTTTAGACACCCCATTCTATTGGGGGTTGTAGGGAACTGTGAACTCTCTCCTAATACCCTCCTGTGCACAAAAGTCAAAAAACCCACCATCGGTGTAGTCACCACCATTGTCTAATCTCAAGACCTAAATCTTCCTACATGTCTGGTTTTCCACAAGATATTTGAACTCTTTAAAGTGACTAAAGACCTCACCCTTGGTCCTTAGGATATATATCCAAGTCCTCATAGAGTAGTCATGAATTAATATAATGTAATACTCATAACCACTGAAGGGCACATGAGACATACGACCACCAACATCAGTATGAATCAAGTCTAGTATACCTGTAGATCTGCTATCGCTCGCTAGAAATGGTAACTTGGTGTACTTGCCAAAAGAATACCCTCTGCAGACCTCATAATTCTCGACACTGAAATCAGGTACTCCAGTAGTGATCTCCATCATAAATATCAAAGCTCCATGATGCATATGTGCCATCCTCCAGTGCCATAACTCACACAAGTCTCTACTATTGGTGGTACTAATGTGAGTGCTACCAGATGTGCTACTCACCAATGCTCCTTCCGATTGAAAGTCGAACCTATATAGTTTCCCAAAGTGTACTCCATTCACTTTGGCCGAAGCGATGGAAGCTCCCCTGGGATGCATCAATACCTTCCCTCTTGAAATAAAGTTCTTCTTCATCCATATAAGACACTGAAATAAAGTTATTCTTCATCCCCGGAACATAAAAAACATCCATGACCTTCAATGGAGGCAAATAATCTCTCTCAAAGGTCACAGTCCCCACACCAATATCTCTCACAGTGTGGTCATCTCCTAGTAAAATATCAATATCAAGTTCCCTCTCAGAAAGCTCTAAAAATATCTCATGCACTCCTATCATATGGAGGGAAGCCCCGATTTCTATGTACCACACATCGAATGATGTACTCCTACTAGATGTAGAAGTAATAAATGGAAAATCCATGTCAAACTGTGAAGCAGACTACTCCACCTCTGTTGAAGTTGCAGTACCCCTCTTCCCCTTGTTTTTCCTCTCAGGACACGTAGCAGCATAGTGTCCCATCTTCTGACATGCCCAACATTTGACTTTGGAAATATCTGTATCTTCCTTCTTCTTCTTCTCCTTTCCCTTAGCCCCATTTGATGAGGCCCCTTTCTTGGCCTTCCCTTTTTTCTTACCCCTGGATATCAAGGCTACATCCTCCTCATTTGCTATCTTCACTCGATCTCTGCTAGTCTTCCATATCTCATGCTGCACACAATCATCCCAGAATTAGTCCCAATTGGGAAGATTCTCCCTAGAGGTAATAGTATCTCCAAAGACCTCCCAAGACTTGGGAAGTCCCGCTATGACTATCCTGACTAACTCTGTGGGTGAAATTACCTCACCAATAGCATTCAAGTCATCACGTACTTGTTTGGACCTACCAAGATAATGAACTACACTTTCAGCCTTTGTCATCCTGATGTTCTTCAATCATTCTTTGAGTAACATCTTCCTGCTCTCATTTGTACTCTGATAGAGAGTGATTAGCGATGTCCACATATGATATGCATATGTGTTTCCTCTCACCTGAGGAACCACATGATCCTTTAGACTGTCCATCAAAATCCTTTTTGATTTTGCATTATTTTTTGTGAATTCAGAAAGTTCATTTGTAGCAGTAGGGGGCACAACCTCTTGCCGCACTATGTCCGAACCTCAAACACTGTCTGAACTATGTCTTTCCAAACAACATAGTTGGATATCCCATCCAGTCTGTCATCTATCCTTAAGAACATGGCCATGATTGCTATCCAAAATTTACAAAACCAAGAAAATGGAGAAATGAACTTTCGAACACACCTTCTTGTCCCAAAAGTTCTGCCTGTGTGAAATTTCTCCTTGCTGTGCCAAAATATCAATTTGTTGTCCAAACTGAGTTTGTTGTCCCAAACTACTGTGTGTTTATCAAATTGCAATTTTCAGCCTGTAGCTCTGATAACATGTTGAAATCCGATGACTAAAAAGTTTCCTCCAATCCCAACCCGGTTTTAATTTCACCTTATCACTCCCATTCAGTTAAATTCCATTTCTCATAAACTTACATTCAACATATATAATTATGGAAATGAAATTTTTAGATTGAAACACATAGGACTATAAACACATACTAAAAATAAATATGGACATAAATAGACCACCAACACAAAAAAATACACACATATTTTTGGTCAACTTAGACCTAGGGAAAACTCCTTCAATCTTCTCCGAGAAAAATCTATTAGAGAGCTCTTCAAATTTAGTAATATTTCAACTTCGGGGAAAATACATTTGCAAACAAAAAAAAACAACAAGATACAACTTATCTCTTCAGCCCAAAACTCCTTGAAAACTGTGCCCACTTTTCCTTGATTTGTGTGCCCACTTGAAACTGAAACAATACTGTATGGATTTCCGTATTGATGCACGAACTCTATAGATTTTTTATTTGTATTTTTTTGCTCAAAAACAACCCTCAAACTGTGTGTAGATCACAACATTAAATGTTGTTCGAAATGTACCTTCTGTTGTCTTCTTGCCTTGATTTCCATGCCCAACTTTGCCCAAAAATCACTCCTTCAGCTTGCTGCAAAAAAATTCTCTTTCAGAACGTTTCTTCAGCTCTCGGCCTCATTTCTCCAATCTGCTCATGAAGAATGAATGAATGTAGTCTCTCTTTTCTTTTACCTCTTTTGTTTCCCTAAATGACTTTTGGGCAACCCTAAGATCCAGTGGCTCAGATTCATTTAGATCAAGGGATGAGAATAAATGTGCATTTAATTCTCACTTTCTATTTTTTAACTCACCCATTAAATAAATTACCCACATTGTACTTTATGTCTAAAGTAACTTTTCACTTTATAATTTAATAGTGGCTTTACCACTTATAAAGTCACTTTCAGTTTATAATTTACTATTGAATTTACCACTTATAAAATCACTTTCACTTTATAAACTCACACTTAGGAAAATATTTATTTTGGACACTTTTCCCTAGGTAGAGACTAACCTATGGGAAACCACCTATCCAAGGTACATTAAAAATCAACACACGAGATCTCTCCTGAAGATAGGGACATTACAGGTTCAACTCTATTTATCCCCTTGTAATTTAGGTTGTTGGGAACTTAGGTACTAATGGTTTACCCCATAGACATCCAATGCATAATTTAGGTTGTTGGGAACCTAGGTACTGATGGTTTACCCCACAGGCATCCAATGGGAAGTACTAGAACTCTAAAATGACTCCAAATATACCAGGATTTAAAATAAAAATCTAAAGATAATTGGCAGGGTTTGGAAATATGAAAGTTATAATATTATGCTTAACATTATAAACATACTCAGAAACTCAAATAATCACAAAAAATACACAAAAATTACCAATTCAAGGAGGAGATATACATAGATCCCAATAGCATTAACAATTTTCAAGTTTAGAGACTAGAGCATAAATTGGGGTTAAAGTAGGCTAGAACATCTAGGAAATCTAAGGTAGTCATTATTTGCCAGTAAATCAAGTTATTTACACTTTTTCCCTGAGATTGTTTAAGGAAATTTTCAAAGATTCAGCTGACTAAAAGGTTTTGGATCCAGAGGTGAACCAAGTCTGAATTTGAACCTGTACCCAATCCAACCAAATTTGGCAAGTATCATTTATCAATTTTTGAGTCAATGGCTATTTATAACCATCTCATCCCAATTGTCTTACGGAGTTGGTGAAGTTTTCAATATCGAATCTAAAGTTAAACAGGAAATTTATTTATTTTTTAAAATGAAAAAGCTAAATTTCAGGTATATCTCATTAATATGACTGCTTATAATGTATATATAGTATATATTTCAATAATAACTTGTCTTGATGTACAGATATGATACTACATATTATAAAATGCAAAGGAATATGGACAATTGACAGGCCTATTGGTTGTCATGTGTGTAATCATGTAATGAAAACAAACAAAATCAATTTTGTGTGTTTTTTTTTTAAAACCACCGAGAAGACACATCTAAACTTGGAAAATATTAGGGGCTAATATTCGCAGGTGGGCTAATTTTCCATGTTTTTTTCCAAAAAAATTATTCGCCAATTTCAATTTTTTATAAAAATGATTCGCCCAAATTTTACAATATAAAATTATTTTATGTTAAAAATCACCAACATTATATAAAGAGTATATATAAAATCATTATAAATCTGAATATTTTTATAATTACATCAATAAAAATTTTAGCGTTTACATATTACGGGCTAGTGAGATTCGCCAATTTTTTAAACTTTAAGATAATTTTCTATCCTTAAAAATTTCCTTGCATCTTAATCATATGACTCATGTTTGATATTCACGTTGTAAACATCTTTGCAAGTGAAAATTGCAAGTATTATTAAGGTTGGGTTTGACTTCGGTGAACTGAATTTTGATTTCCTCAAAGAGTAAATCCAAGCTTTAGGTTGACTCAAACTCGGAAGAGTCCCATAAAAATTGTGGAAACTACATCCCATGCACTTTTCCAACTTGCATTGGCAGTTTGGGAGAAATGCACAAAATAGTCAATTCAAACAACTCAATCATAAATTAAAAAAAAAAACAAAGGAGACACAATTACAAATACCTAAATAACTCATAATACATTTGCAATGAGAAATGATGATTCCAAGTGTATGGAAACAAAACACACCCCACTTATCTATTTAAAACTCTATTTTTATTGACTGCTCCACTCAGCGTGATTTCCTTTAAAAAAAATGAAAAAATAGGTGAGGAATATAAATTTCATGCACTTGCACTAGTTGCATAGATAGGTTCAAGAAAACCTATTGTGATGTAACATTGCCTTGAAATTTATAGGCATGGAAACTGTATCCTTCTAGTAATATAACTTCAAGTTTTTCTACATTCACTACAAGGAAAATACCCTCTAGCTAAGGTTATAACAGAGGTTTTTAGTGTTATAAAATTGGCCAAAATTGTCAAAAAAACATTTGCTACAACATTCTTTTTCAATAACGGAGGTTTTGGCGGAGCTTCTAACAAAATTTCAACACAAAGAAAAAAAACTGGGTAGCCGGAGGTTGTTACGGATGTTTTTCTCATCAGTGGGCTAATCATCTATCAACGCACCAGTGTGTTTTATAGTGAATGCACCGATATTGTAAACCTACCAAGCACCGGGAAGGAAAAAAAATTTAGGATGCCCCGGGGCATTTAGAAACGTCCCGGTGCATGTCAGCCAAATAGTTGCCATGGGGCGGTCAAAGGTGCATGGACCAAGTCATTAAGTTCTAAAACCACACCGGGCGCAGTGTAGGTGATACAACGCACCGAACCGTTGTAATTGGTATTGGTATTTTTCCAGTGCCCATAGGTCATATCAACACATTGGTGCGTAGTATTATACAAATGTACCGGCACATAGTGTCACACAAATGCACCAAGAATTTTAATTGGTATTGGTATTTGTGTGGTGCCCATAGGTCATAGAAACGCACCAGTGAGTAGTCTCACATAAATGCATCGGTGTGCAGTATCAAACAAATGCACCGAGCGTTCTAATTGGTATTAGTATTTGTGCGGTGCCCATTGGTTGAAACGCATCGGTGCGCCTTAGCAAACAAACACACCGGTGCATAGTAAATAATACACATCGGTGTTCATTTTGTGTTTTTTAGAAACATTGACCTATGACAGTGAAATTATGGTGATTTTTTAAAATTCATTATTCATCAAAAGTCAACACATATCTTATAGCAATATTCATATTAATTAAATTTTTATTAGTGCATTTGAATGCGATGTTTGGATTAATTTTTTATATCATATCATAATTATTGTGATTTTTTAAAATTCATTATTCATCAAAAGTAGACACATATCTTATAACAGTATTCATATCAATTAAAATTTTATTAGTGCATTTGAATGTGATATTAGGATTGATTTGTTATATCATATCTCATATTTCACATCTCTTAATTATAATATTTAATCATATATATATTTAATCAGTGTTTTTACATTTCACAATGACATTTGAGAATGCAATAAAATAAATTAAAATGTATTTTATTATATATATATATATATATATATATATATATATATATATGAATAATACACTCTTTGTCATACAAAATGGGACAATTATTGGTATCCCTCTGTCTTTCAATTCAGACACTATGTCCATTACATTAAACCAAATGTTTGATTTTGATTTCACCGACAAATATTTCAAAAAATATAACACCTTGCTTTGATATCCAAACATAATGATCATCATTATTCACTTGAATTGTTTTCACTGCTCGAGCTACTTCCATGACTTGGGTTATTTTGAGGAATATTTTTTTCACGGTATTGATTATTTTCTTCTTCTTCACCTTCCATCTACAAACATAAAAATAAATTGTAATGAGTATATATACATTGGTGAGAATAATGAAAATTGCAATATTAACTAATATACATCAATGTAAATCGAAAAGAAATGACGTACCATAGCAAGAATTGGCTCATGAGCTATACATATTCTTTCAAAACCAAATATCATGTCATCTTTCAACATTTCATTTGTTGGCGCAGTTCCATACTTTGTTTCCTACAAGTTTTATACCCCATAACAAATCATATATTTAATATAAAATATTTTTTTGTTCTATTAATTATAGATGGAGCTAAGTAAAACAAGATCAATAAATGCTTACAAATTCCACAATTAGTTTATGATATGCTAACATATACTAACAACCCATATTTAACCCAATGTCAATCAATTCATTTGATGGTCCCTCTTTCTATGTTAGCACTTGCTTGAAGACATTGAATGATGATTGTTGTAAAACAACTTAAAATATACAAAAATTAAATCTATTTAAGATGTTATAAGGAAGTAACAATTACTCACAAACTTAGATATCAACCCTTTTCTTCCTTTTCGTCCTATTTTATGTGTTGAATGGGTTCCATTTTCTTTCTTTTTTTCCATAAGAAAATATTTGAAAATTAAATATTTAATAATAACTTGTTTATTTATTGTACCTAATCAAAAAAATCAATGATTACATATTACATTTGATGCATGTTGTTGTTGAGATGGCTCCTTGTGCGATGCAATTATGTCCATTTCTTTGACCATATCCTTGTACACCTTTTTGGACATTTCTACTGGCATATTTCTGATATCAGCTCGTTCATCCTTTTATATTTTCATAATCTTCCTCAAAATGTAACATGACAATAAACTATTTAATTTCTATATTGATATACGAAAAGTAAATATAACAAAGGTGATATTTATAAATGATTTATTTCTAGTAAAATATACATATAATTCTAGAAAAAAATTTAAAGGAATATTACTTTTTCATTCTTTATTTTTTGTTGTTGTACATTTTGGTTACTAAAAGTGTGACATGTCTCATTGACGAATTCTCTGGGAACTCATCATGAAGTTTAGATAAAATTTGGTTCTTTGAATCATTGGATTGATCTTTTTTTTTTATTGTAAGTGGAAAGAACGTCTATACATTATGATGCAGGAGCATCTTGCTTAGAAATTCATTATATTCTAGGATATATAGGGGGTCTTGAGTTTTAATAAAATTTGGTTTCCTATGTATTAAATTAGTGTAATTATTAATGTTCTTGAGTCATTTTAATGAGAGATATTTAGAATGGGGATTAAATTAATATTGAGAGGAATTTTGTAAATGTTCTCGAATGTTGGAGAACATGAGAGATTTAGGAATTTATTGTAAATCCTAGATTAGGAATTGGTTTCATGAATATGGGGATTTGAAAGGATCCTTAGGGATTAGTTGAGTCAAAAGTGGACTTCGAGGATATTCAGGATTTTGTTGAGAAGATAGAGGATCTGAACCAGAATTGGTTACAAAGTCTTTTTTATAAAATGATAAGACTCAAGGAATTAAAAAAATAGAGATCAGAGAGGAATAGAAAAAATGATCCTTAGATAGGATTAGATAGAGTTTTATTGTAGCCTATGCATGTAAAGAGATAGAGGTGACTGATATAGAAAATTAGGCCAGAAGAGAAATTTTGTGTAAATATTTGATTCTAAATACAAAGAACTCAATTTCTGAGTTTGTAAGGAGTACGATGTGTTAATGAATTTATAAATGTGTGTATGTATCAGAGTATTTTCATAACATATGTGTGCAGGTGTGTTCGAGAAGAACCAGAGATAGAAATCGAATTCACATAGAGTTCGATAGATTCCCTTTTGGAACGCTGAGTGATTGTAAATGAAATTTCATTTTGAAAATGTGAAATTGGATGATATATATAGACAAAGAAGGATTCGAATTAATTTGAATTCAATAGTGGGGTTTCTATGCAAAATAACCCTGATGGAACAAAATCTAAACTCTGTGCAACAACAAGTGATCTAAGCCTGTGTGGAAAATTGGTGTATAGCATGTGGAACATTGAAGTGGTCTTTAAAAGGCAGTAATGGTATATCACATAAAAAAAAGAAGGTAAGTGGTATTTTTCTGTATCGTGTGATAAACTTCAGGAGGAGCCACGTAGCATATGATGGCAATTAAAAAAACCACTTTTATCGCAGATGTTTTAAATGTTAACTACCTTGTTAGATTAATTGTGATACACAGTGATATCAGTCGGATCTGAGACAACAAATTAGACGATGGAGATATGAAGCTAAGGGAACCTCAGTAAGTGGGCTAAGAGCGGAGATTTAAATATGTGCAAAGGTTTATGTTATTCCATGGGAGATAACATAGTGTTGAGGTTAATGAAATTCTGCCAAGTGTATGTGATATTTTATTAATATGGGTATGTTATAATTCTTTTAAATAAAGTGTAGAGTTATAAGAGTAAATCCCGAAGGGAAAATGATTCTGATAAAGGTTTATAAAGTGAATAAATGGATGGGTAGATTTTCCATGTAAGTTTAATTCAAAGGTTTAAACTTTAAATAAAGTGGGTTTTAATAATGAAGAAATTCTTCCGCAACAGAGATTGAAAGGGTGAATAGTTTGTAAGAGAAGGAGTTTCACCATTGAAACTTATTAAAGAGAATTAAATTCCTGAGACATGTATTTGACATTCAGTTGAGATGCATTTTACATGAGTAGGAATGTCTAATGTGGTTAAATGCAGCTTAGGCTGTGTCATATTGCTATTAGAGGAGAACAAGGAGATTCTGCGTGTAAAATTCTTTGAGAAGAATTTAGAACAGAGTTATGTTTTGAAGATGTGTATACAGGTACAATGGTGATGACAGGAAGCAAGAAAAGAATCAGATTTGAATCTGTTTGAGTGAAGAGATAAAAGAGGAAATCTAATTTGAGAAAAGTAGATCAAATTATTGAAAGGAAAAATTGAGAAATTTGTTTATGAAGGGATAGCGACAACTGAAAACAGAAAGAAAATTCAGAAAGTAAAATCTGGAAAAACAATGGTTGATTTCTCAAGAAGAATGGAGATCCATTCGAATGTTGAAGAGTGGAGGAAGAATACCTTATGAAATTACACAGGTAGTGTTTTATATTAACTCTAGTTGAATTTTGAAGGTTAAAAACATATTGAAGATTGATAGTTGTAGCTAATGAAGTATCTCAGTAAAAGAAGATCACAACGTTAAAAACAGTGATGAAGAAATTTGTTAAGGATTTATGAATGAAAGAAAAGTACAGCAAAACCTTGAAGAATTCCAACAGAGATTGGATAAAGGGGACAGTTATGTTCTCAAGGGCACAGATGAGTTAAAGCCTAAAAGGAGTAAAGAGAAATGCTCAAAAGAAGGTTTCGTTGAATGGATTACTGCTTTCCAAAAGACCAAATCCAAAGAGAAGATTAGCGAGGTAATTTGTAACAAGGTGGACTTGTTAGTGCAGAGACTTAGTGTAGCTCACAGTGAGTGAGTGAAGAACTCATGAAGATAGAGAAAAAATATGACTACTGATAGTCGTAGCAAAGATAATAGAGGTTTTGAATAAAGATCAGCAGATAAGGAGATACTAAAGACAGGTGATGTTCGAAAGATGGTATGCATAAGTTTTTATTAACTAATTATATTTTGGAGATTGAAATAGATCAAATAAGTTGCATGTTGCAGGAGATAACCAACCGAGACATAAATTTATTACAAGGGTATGAAAGTTTGCAGCAGTTGAATCAATGGAAAAGTTTGGCACGTGACTACAATAGTAAAACTGTAGGAAGGACTTTTAGAAGTTCTTAGAAATTGTAGTAGAACCTTACTCTAGCTAAGGTTTGGAATAGACGGGGACAAAGGAGTCCTTAAGAAAAGTGAGTATAGTAACCAGCAAGAGAGCAAGATTGCTCAGTATAAATTCTAAGGAAGACTTAGAAACTAGATAGAGGAGAAGTTTGGTGAGAAGATCAACTCAGAAGGTAGTTTATTGGTCACAGGTATAGAAGCTCACACAGAAGTGAAGATAGATATGGAAATTCATATGGAAGGTTCGGAGGAAGGCTACAAGATGAAAGGAAAAAGTTCTAAAGAAATCCGCAGGAAATAGACGAGTCAAGAGGAGCTTGGCAAAGAAATAGCTGAAATAAGAAAATAATTTGATGTGTTAACAATGCTGATAGAGAAAAACCAAAGGAAAGGTTAGGTCTTGAAGAAAAGGACAGTGAAATGGTATAAACTATAGAAAAGTCTAGGACATAAACAAATGAAGTGGTTAGTAGAAAAACTCAGAGAATTAGAGTCAGAAATGGAAGTTCCCATTTGTAGAGCAGAGCAGGGTGAAAATCTGGGTGAAGAGGACGATGAGAAAGATCCCACAGACTATTGGAATAGTTCAGAAGAGTTCGAAGAAGTTGAAGTACAACAAAAGACAGTTGCTGAAGAAAGTGATAAAGAAATTGAAGGAAAATATAGTAGAGAATCTGTGAACTATGATGATAATTTTGATGAAGAGTGCATGAGTGGAATATCAACTGAGATTGAAAAAATTCTTGGTTTTAATATTAATGAATTGTGTATGATTGCAGGTACATCACAGGATTATGAACAAACTTTAGAGTTTGTTAAGAAGAAGGAGCATAATCTAAAATTTGTTCAGATTAAGACTCAGATAACAAGATTTCAGAAACAAAAGGAGATAGAAAGGTCTAATGGAAATATGCAGCAAAATATTGGAGCTGGTAACAATAAATATTTGAATAACAGATATGAGTTAAGACATGAAGAAAAGGTATTTATTGTACCTAATGGGTTGGAAATTCTTAAGAAGGATAATTTAAATTTAGCAGAAGAATAAGAATCATTTGATGATGGTGTAACAACAAATGAAGGTACTGAAAACTATGTAAACTTTCCAAATTCTACTCCAATTGAGATTGTTGAGTTATATAGAAAGATAGATATTCAAAGAAGAAAGTTGGAAAAGCAGAGGATATATACTCAGGATAAATTGTTGAAAAAGGAAGGCAAATCAATTGTCATGAATGAAAATCATAATAGAGTGATAATGGAAGTTTGGTAATTTGATATTACAGAGAAAGAATCTCATTACAGTAAACAAGAGAAGAGAGACATCATTAAAGCAGATGATGTGAATAAAATACTTATTGACAGTTTTGAGAGATCTTTAGAGAATTCTTTGGAGAATCAGCATAGTGAAGTGTTTATGGAAGAGAAACAATCAGAGCAACAAGCTTAAATGTTGCTGGAAGAAAAAGAGACACAAATTTTTTATGCTTTTGATTTTAATGATTGTATTATGATTATAGGTTTTGATGAAGATGAGACAAACATGTTTCAAGTTGAAGAGTCAGTTTTAGAACTGAAGAATATTGGAAGTTGTCAAGTCAGACATGATGATGAGGAAAATGTAAAGCATGAAGGTACCATGCATGAAGAAGATAAATTGACTGTAAAAATAATTCAAGGAAGTGAAGAACAATCACTGAAGGTTGTCAAAGAAGAGGATGGAAAATATGCTAAAATTGATTAATAGCATAGTGATGTATTTGACAGGAATCAAGTACAAAGGAAATTGGAAGACAATTTATTTTTTGAAAATAAATTTGCAGATATTGAACAAAAGTTGTTTGGAAAGCAACAAGAGGGTAAGGATGAAAGGGCAGCAATAAGACTCCAACAACTTCAAGGAGAAGATAACAAACATCAGTTTATATATAAGTGGAATAGAGATATTTTTGTGCTGGAGAGAATGTTGGAAGATTAGAATTCAATGAAGGAAGAGCCAATCATGAAAGAGAAAGAGCTTGAAGAATTTTAGAAAGTAAAGATGCAAGGGTTAATAAACAACATCAACAAACTGAAGCAAAGAGAAGGAGATAGCAGTGAATGGCAGAATGATTATCATTCCATGGATATACTAGAGATGGAGATTGAAGAATTATGTCAATTAATGATGAAGCAATCCAAATGGAGGAAATGGACAACAATAGGAAGAGTAATCAATCAAAAATTTAATTCAATTGACAAAGAGAGTAAGATGAAACAGAAAACAACAAAATATTGTGAAAACATAGCTAGCGGGGAAATGCAACATAAAGTGTGGAGACCTAGAGAAAAACAACAAACAATAGCAACAACCAAAGACAGATTACAAAGCAAAGTATGGGATCCAGGAGGACAAAGGTTCGAAGCACATGATCAGGAGATCATGATTATTTTCTAATTTGGGAGTCTGATGCAGGAACATTTCGCTCAGAAATTCATTATATTCTAGTAGATATAGGGGGTCTTGTGTTTTAAGAAAATTTGGTTTCCTATGTATTAAATTAGTGTAATTATTAATGTTTTTGAGTGATTTTAATGAGAGATATTTAGAATAAGGATTAATTAAATATTGAAAGGAATTTTTTAAATGTTCTCAAATGTTGAAGAACGCGAGAGATTTAGAAATTTATTGCAAATCCTAGATTAGGAATTGGTTTCATGAATCTGGCGATTTGAAAGGATCCTTAGGGATTAGTTGTGTCAAAAGAGGACTTCGAGTATATTCAAGATTTTGTTGAGAAGATAGAGGTTTTGAACCAAAATTGGTTACATAATCTTCTGTATAAAATGATAAGCCTCAAGGAATTAAAAAAATAGAGATGAAAGAGGAATAGAAAAATGATCCTTAGATAGGATTAGATAGAGATTTATTGTAGCCTACGGGCATAAAATGATAGAGGCCACTAATATAGAAAATCATGCTGGAAGAGAAATTTTGTGTAAATATTTGATTGTAAATACAAAGAACTCAATTTTTGAGTTTGTAAGGATTGAGGTGTGTTAATGAACTTATAAATGTGTGTATGTATCAGATTATTTGCATAACATATGTGTGCAGGTGTGTTTAAGAAGAACTAGAGATAGAAATCGAATTCACATAGAGTTCTATAGATTCCCTTTTGGAAGGTTGAGTGACTGTAAATGAAATTTCATTTTGAAAATGTGAAATCGGATGATCTGTATAAGGAAAAGGAGTCGAATTCATTTGAATTCAATAGTGGGGTTTATATGCGAAATAACACTGATGGAACAAAATCTAAACTCTGTGCAACAACTACTGATCTAAGCCTATGTGGAAATTTGGTGTATAGCGTGCGAAACATTGAAGTGCTCTTCAAAAGGAAGTAATGGGATATCACATAAACAAAAGAAGGTAAGTGGTATTTTTCTGTATCGTGCGATAAAATTCAAGAGGAGCCACGTAGCACCCAATGGGAATTAAAAAACCACTTTTATCGTAAATGTTTGAAATTTTAACTACCTTGTTGAATTAAGTGCGATACGCAGCGATATTTGTCGGATCCGAGATAATAGATTAGACGATGGAGATTTTAAGCTAAGGGAACCTCGATAAGTGGGCTAAGAGCGGAGATTTAGATATGTGCAAAGGTTTATGTTATTCCATGGGAGATAACATAGTGTTGAGGTTAATGAAATTCCGCCAAGTGTATGTGATATTTTATTAATACATATATGTTATAATTCGTTTAACTAAAGTGTAGAGTTATAAGAGAAAATCCAAAAGGGAAAATGCTTTTGATAAAGGTTTATAAGTGAAGAAATGAATGGTTAGAGTTTCCATGTAAGTTTAATTCAAAGGTTTAAACTTTAAATAAAGTGTGTTTTAATAATGAAGAAATGCTTCCACAACAGATATTGAAAGGGTGAATAGTTTGTAAGAAAAGGAGTTTCACCATTGAAACTTATTAAACAGAATTAAATTCTTGAGACATGTATTTGAAATTCAGTTGACATGCAATTTACATGAGTAGGAATGTCTAATGTGGTTAAATGCATCTTAGGCTACGTCACATTCATTCCACTAAATCCCTCAAAGTTTTGTAAAAAAATTTCCCCCTTTTTTTAATCTCTAGCACCACTCCAAATGAGCTAAGGAGAAATTCATTTTCATTTGCATGTTTTATTTTCTTTTCTTTTCTTAGAACAACATTCATTTTTCGAGTTTCTAGTCCATGTATAACATTAAACATATTTGAATTAATAAATTGTTTGAAACTTGTTATCTAATATTTTTAAGTATATTATTAATTAAAATTAAAAAAAAAAAAACTCATATTGGATCGATAGTATTTTTTCATTCACTTGATTCATCCTTATGCAATTTCTCCATCAATATTTTATGTTCTTCTGGTACTAGATCAAAAATAATCTTATCGAGCTTCGCATTTTTTGGCTCTGCATGATACACAGTAAAAAAATACATATTAGTTAAGCTTACATATAGTTCAAAAATAATAATTTTTGTAAAAAATTTACAAAGAACTTTCCTTTTTTGCTTTTCTTGATTTTCTATCAGTATTTTGGTTACTTGATCTATTTTCATCCATTTCTTTATCAATATTAAACCTATACCATACCATTCATTAATATAATTTATAAATAAATCATAAAATTTTCAGGTAAATTTTTTTTTCAAGAAAACAGTGTCTTTAATGATGTACGCATCGACGTCAGTGCGACGTCTTATTATAAACACACCACCAAAATAGTAGAAACATTGTACGATGCTCTGTGTCAACAAGGAGAACCAGTGCGTTATATGTTAACCAGCGCACCAATTAACACAGACGAATTAATAAAAATCCTCTAGTGTTAATTTTTGTACCATATGATGTCATGGAGGGGGCGGTGCGGCATGTTCTTATAAATGCATGGTGAAAACAGGGGACCACTGTACGATGATCTCTATCAACAAGGAGACCCGATGTGTTATATGTTAAACGGTGCACCAATTAAAAAATACATAAAATATTTTTTTTTTTTTTGTCAAACAGTACGTGTGTGGTGCGCTATAATGAAATAGCGCACCTGCGTGATCCTTTACATATGACGCATGGATTAACTAAAATCTATTTTTGTATTTTTTTTATCAAACAGTACGTGTGTGGTGTGCTACGATAAAATAGTGCACCGGTGCATTATTTTACACAGGGTGCACCCATTAATTTTTTTTTTTTTTTAAATTCATGCAAGGGCCGACATGGATTGGGATCTGACTCTGCAAGTTGTTCCGTGGGTTAGATGTCATAGGCCTATATATAGCAATATAAACCCTATAAATCTAAAATGAAAATCCCTAATTATGAAATCACAAAAATAGGAAGAAGCATGGGGAGAAACAAAAATAATCAAGGGTTTAGCGAAAGAATGGTTTTTTTTTGTGAAAATGAATTGTAAAATTTAAAATGCTTACTTACCATGTATTAAATTAAATAGAAAATGTAAAAAAAATGATTATTACAGTAAAATTTAGCAACCAAATGGTTTGAACTTCTATGCTACAGTGTTTGAATTACTAGAGGTTTGGAATTCTGATTGTCTGAATAGTTCTGTTCGAAAGTATTTTTCTGCTCCACAGTGCTCTCGTGCTCTCTTGCTCTAGGTATGCCTCTCGTGAAAATCTCTTCCTGAATTTTTTTTTGCAAAAATAATGAAAAAATGAAAAAAAAGTACTATTTAAAGAATTATTTTATGAAATTAGATTTTCGAAAATAATTTGCCACCCATTTTTCAATTTCCCATTTTTTTTTACTTAAAAAAAATAAAATTGTGCTTCTTTTATTTGTAGCTATTCAACACTGGTGTGTCGATTAGTAACACAACACCGGTGCACCGTAAATGAAATGCATCGGTGTGGTTAACTATACATTAGCACCAATAACAATAAGTCTACTTTTAAGGCACCAAAATTAATTTTAGGTGTGTACACCAAAATTTATTGTTGATTTTTCTCAAATGAAGGGAGAAAATATCATAATTCTATCGAATGGAAAATTATTCAAAATCCAGCTTGTTCCATAATATTTCTCAAATTCCATCGCAGAGTTCTCCCTATCCATCTCACGACGTAATATTTACCTCAGATTTTATTTATATTTTCATTATCTAATTGAATTTATGTTTTTTATCCATGACAATCAGCTTAATAAAATTTATAATGTATACAAATTTGCAATTTCATGTAGATTCAAAATCTAGTTCAAATGCATAAAATATTCAAATAGCTCCAAAACGTCGGAAGCTCTTATCAAAAACAGCATACCGCAAGGCGCATTTGGTAGATGAAAATTGACAGCCGCTTCACCCTGCCAATTGTAACAATATTGCATCCTATAGCCACAACCCTGGGACAATGATGGTAATAATAATTGTTTGGTATATTAATGTAAGTATTTCAATGTCAAACCAATTAATCACGCATTGTCGACGTGCTTACTAATCGATATCATAGATTTTGTACTAATCATGTTCAAATATATTTTTTGAAATTATTAGGTTTCTAGTGTTGATGAGCGACCTACCTACCATCTTCTGTTGCACCCCACAAGATTGTCTAATCGAGAGAAGGTTGAATTAAGAGAAAAAATCTGAGAGGAACGATACCAAGAATGGTTGAATCAACCACCTATTTAATTCCCACTACGTCCAGATTCACCAATTAGGAATTAATACAGGAATAATAGTTCTTCACAAGATGGCAATGGAAGTAATAAAATATAGGTTGGTATGGATGATTACGTAAGGGATACGACTACCATGGAGAAAATGTTGTTAGATGTATTCTGGAATGATGATCAGCTAGGGGGTGATGCTCATATTGCTGACACCTTTTTCGAAATCCTTAAATTTACTTCCACCACCCCTCACATTGGACCTGGTGGTTAGTCAAATTCTACCTAGTTGGGGACAACGATGTTAATTTACAACTTGAAAGCAAAGATTGGCTTGTCGAGTGCATGCTTCTTGAAAATTTTGAGGTAAGTTACCATAAAGTCCTCCCTCATATTTTTAGAAATATAATCACATAATGAACATTACAAATGGTCAATTTTATGAACGTTAATAATTATATCGACATTAATGTATATTTAATATTGTCCATGATCACCAACTACATGTTTTTCAAAGATAAGGTTCTTCCGAGTGATAATGTATTTCCTGGTAGTTGCGAAGAGGAAAAGAAATTGTTGAAAATGTTGGGTGTTGAGTGCATAAAATATCATGCATGTCCAAATGATTGTATTATACATAGATGAGAATATGTAGATAAAGAGATATGTATGAAATGTGGGCATGGCAGGTATGATAAATAAAAAAAGAAAGAGTAAATCACGTGGTCCTTCTTTTAAGATATTGAGGCACATGCCTATAATCCCGAGGATTCAAAGGCTCTTTTGTCGCAAATAATTAGCTATGTTGCAGGGATGGCATGCCTCACACAGAAGTGAGTTGGGAGTTATGTGAATCCCAACAGATTCAATAGCCATGAAGCAGATAGAGGATACATGGAACAAAAAATTTAAGGATGAAGTACGAAGTCTACGACTCAGCATATCCATGGATGGTGTCAACCCATATTCTCTCCAGAACACCAACTATTATGTTTGGCCTATAGTAGTGATAAATAACAATATCCCCCATTGTTAGTTCATGAATAATGAACATCTTATGTTGGCTCTCATAATCCCTGGTAGAAGACAAGAAAAGAATATGGTTGTCTACTTACAACCACTGGTAGATGAATTGAAGGAATTATGGGATGGGATAAATGTATATGACGTACCAAGATCCATCGTGGCAAAGAGGAGTTTTACATTGTATGGCATATTTTCTTACACGACACATTATTATCTAGGCTTAGGAGTTTTCTCTAGTAAATTACATTTTTATTGATTTTTTTATATACGTAACAATATTCTTTCGTATATTAGTTATTTAATTCATTGTAATTTTTCTTATATTCGTGATATTATTTAACGTGCGATGCATATATATTGTATACAATAATCTCACAAGTCTTTTAACAAAAGGGTATTTTGGATGTAAATGTTGTGGACCTTCTCTGAAAGCTATATGGTCCAATGACCTGAAAAATCTAGTGTATGAATACTCTAGGGTATTCCTCCCATAAGAACACCCTTATTGAAGAGCAGCATGTGCTTTCAATGGTAAATGAGAGAGAACCCAAAGGCCTCCAATAACGACACCAACTGAATGGCTTAGAGCATATGAGAGAGAGATGGACAAGGATTTCATAAAATGTTTGATTCAAATGGGGAGCCTATGTTTGATGATCCATAATCCTTCGACACCTGTGTTGAGAAATTTCCCATTGGGAAGAAAAGGAAATCTATCTTTTATAACCTCGCATATTGAGAGCATCTTAATATTACCCACTTATTAAATCTCATCCATATATTTAAAAATGTTTCATATTCTTTATGGAGGAACATATCATCGAAACAAAGTGACACATTGGCTGTTAGGAAAGATATTATTACTTAAAAAACTAAAAAAAACCATTGGCCAAGATGATTAGAAAGTACAAGATCAAATCTAGTCGTTGGCCCCTCTAATTCATGGTATTTCAAAGAAGGTGATGTCCTATGGATTTTAAAAAAATATGATCTTTCTTTGGCAAAGGAAGTTGTAATGGGTGTGAGGGTGCCATCTTCATACGGATCTTCACTATGGTTCTGCTTCACCGTGGATGACCATTTTTCGGGGTTGAAATCGCATGACCATTTGAATCTTCTAAGAGTACGTCAAATTTCAAAAGCATGATTTTATTATTTTTTATATTAATAAATTTTATCCCATGCAGGGATCATAGAACATAACTAATTTTGTTTATTATTGCACGTGTTTATAAATTTGCAGTGTCATTATCCTTTGTTCATGTGTGGATGTGTGAGACAATAATTCCCCCAAGACCTAAGACGTGCCATATATAAATTATCTGAATTTGTACATTGGATCACATCAAAGGAGATTCATGTGGCTAGCATTCCACGGTGGCGTCAAGAAATAGTTGAGATTGTTCGTATGTTTGAGAAGGAACTGCCGACAAGCTTCATGGACTTGCAATTTCACCTTCTAATCCACCTAGTAGATGTGGTTGAATTAGTTGTGGTGGTTTCTTGTCGTTGGATGTTCTTCTTAGAGAGGTACATGAAGAAATTGAAAGGTTTTGTTCGATAAAGGGAAAAACCCGAGGGGTATATGGCATAGGGATACATATCGTATGAGTCTTTCTATTATGATAATGAGTACATCAAACAGATCAAAAATAGATTAGGTGTAGTGATTTGGGATGATGAAAGGGATGTAGAAAATAGAGAAGGGGAGTTGCTCCAAACGAATGGAAAAAGGTGCTTGATGAAGATTAAGCGAATTATAATTTTTAAAATTTACAGAAAGTAAATATTCATGTTGAACTTCGATATAATGTATATTTTGATCTCATATGTATTGTATGTTGGTTTTATTTCATCAGCGAATGCAGAAATTGAAGCAATCAATAAATTCGTTCTTTATAATTCCAAAGCAACACAACCGTGTGTCGCATTGTACGAACAAAAGGGGATAAAATGGGATAGTGACAATAGAGAATTCAGATGGTTGAATGGTAGAAGTGTGCCTTATCCCGATCATTTAAAAGAAAATATGCCAAAAATATGCCTCAACAGTTGGGTTGTTGACCAAGTCAGAGATAAATACGGTGCAACCGATCATTACCTGCGTGCTGAAGAGGATGCACTAAACGTAGAGATTGGGTGCACCCACTTGGTAATAATCTATTTATGTAAATTTTAAAATTAATAATGCACCTTGAAATGTAACTACATCTATATCTCATATTTTAACTGTTGGGTTATTATAATACACATGGCACTATGATTTTTTAACTTTTTTTTATAGCTGCATTTATTCCCATCTATGTGGGCATATGGACACCATTTTCGCATAGAAAATTTAAATGATGGACACATGACACAAGACTATGGATTGGAAGTCAAGTTCAATCAATCTAGTCGATATAGCCACCGTGATCAAAACCTAGTACGAGGGACGTTAGGTTACGTCGGAAAGATACAAGAGATCATTGAAGTAGATTTCTCTTCTTTCCAATGTGTTATTTTTAGGTGCAAGTGGTGGGACTCCTTTGATTGAAATAATGTAAAGGAAGATCAAGATAGTAGGATGATATGTATCAACTCTAGAAAGATGTGGGATGAAGCTAAGGAGCCCTATGTTCTCTCCAAACACTGCAACAAGGTGTTTTTTAACCCAGATGTGTTGGATAGGAATTAGTGGTTCGTATTGAGACATGACCCTAGATCAAAACATATTTTTGATAACAATAGCATTATCATGCCAAGCGATTTGGAAGATAATGAGGGTAATCATGAGAATTGAGAGTGATATGGTACACGTGTTATTTCATCATTTATACCTTTTAGGATGGGTTTCTATAAAGAAGAGGACTTAATTACCTTATAACTAAGACTCTTTTTTTCAAACATTATAATATGCATTTTGAATTAATTGGTAATTTGCATTGTGTTAATGTTGAAATCATTTCACTTGATAATTTGCAATTATGTTGATCTCAAAAACAATGACGTACTATATAAAAATTTTTTTTTGTATGTAAGATCATAATAAAATAATCATTATTCTAAAGTACATGAATTTATTTGCATTATTTTCTAAACCTTATTATGTTATAAAAATTCATATTATTCTAGATTTATTATTTTGCAATTATTTATATTCATATAAATTTACAATTTTACAATGATGGTAATTTAACAATATTTACGGTATACATTTTACTTACAGTAGTTATGGTTCAAATTGACAATTAATTTACAATTTCACAAATTTACAAATTTAAAACTTTTAATAAAATTGAATGACGACAATACATACAATTACAATTACAATTTTACAATTTCACAATAAAATTACAATTACAATGACAATTACAATTTTTGAATTTTACATACAATTACAATTTTACAATTTTACATATATACAATTCCAATTATAATTACAATTACAATCATTTCACATTAATACAATTAAAATTTTACATACAATTAAAATTACAATTACAATTTTAGAATTTTACATACAATTACAATTCCAATTACAATTTTACAACTTTACATATATACAATTACAATTAAAATTACAATTACAATCATTTCACAATAAATTAAATATCGCAATTACAATTAAAATTACAATTAGAAATACAATTACAATTTTACAATTTTACATACAATTAAAATTAAAATTTCAATTACAATAACGACATAATATTTAATAAATATCATGGTTTAATATTAAAAATAAACATCACGATCATGATAACCATCATACAAACATCATATTCAACTAAGAAACACATTCAAATTCGCTAACATCATCTAATCATCATAATCATGATCATCTTGTAGAAATTTGCTGAATAATGAAGATTTATCCACTGAGATTATCTTGGTCACACACTAATTCGAATTCATGCATAACACATAACCTCTTCTATAATTGATCATCAATATGCGGAAATAGAAACAGTCGCATGCGCACATAAACAAAATATGTAATGGGGAAAGCTTATAGCTGAAAAACCCCAGCTATTTTGTATATTATAATGGAAGAGAACATGTAACAATACATAGCACAATACTCCTCACAAGTACTCAGTACTATCTCCAAAAGTTACACACAAACTAGCTCAATTTTGAACGAGTCACGGTTTCAAAACTCATCCACTATTTGCCTGCCTCTACTACGCAATCCAAGTTGGTGTAATGAGAGATCCAAGTTCGAATCTCCTTGGCTTGATCTTTGCAATCCTCATTGGAAATCTCCTCCAATGCTTGTGCAAATCTCATGAACAACTGATGTCACAACTAATAGCAATCTCACCCTTTCATCTACCTCTTCCATTGGTCTTCACTGAACTGTCCATGCACTGTAGTCAACTGATGTGTTCTTTAGTTGAATAATGAGTTAATATTTAGTGAATTAAATAATATTTAATTCACCCCACTCATCTCTAGTGTATTAGACAGTTAAACTAAACACAACTACTTCAACTAAGTTAACCTGAACACAACTCCACCAACTGTCTCATCAAATCCACCAAACTCCGCCACTTGAGTTCTAACTGAAGTCAACCATGCATGAGCTCACCAAACCCCTAGGAATAGCGTAATTCCTTCTGTCAGATGCATGGGCCACATCCGTAGCTCCAACTGAAGTGTTGCAAGAGGATAAACTGATGTTTATAGTCCAAATATTATTAAGGGTTAATAATATTTGACTAACCTATTTTTAGACAGGCAGTCTAAAAATAGACTTCGACTTGTATGTCTAAAAATAGCTATCCATCTATTTTTACCAACTTGACCAATAATCCAAGAATAGCATACTACAACTCCTAGACCATGCTCCATATGTCTAAAAATAGACTTTGCGCCAAAAATAGCCTGCGGGCCCACTTCGTGAAGGCGACTTCATTTCACTAAGCTCCATCATCTTGTTGCATTTTCAACACTCCCTCTCAACAAGATATGGATTATCTGCAACCCCTATCCTACCTCTGTGGAATTCGAATTTTCTCCTGGTGAGCACCTTCGTCAAGATGTCAGCATCCTGATCCTCCGTGGGAATATATGAAAGTAACATGATTCTCCGCTGCACACAATCTCTGATATGATGGTACCTGATGTCGATGTGTTTGGATCTATCATGAAATACTGGATTAGCTGAGATTTTAATGCAACTCTGGTTATCACAATAAGTCACAGTAGGCTCCAAGTGTGACTCAAACAATCCGATGAGGATCTTCCTCATCCAAATAACCTCGCATGCAGCCAAGTTGGCTGCCATGTACTCGGCCTCTGCTGAACTGAGTGCCACGGATCTCTGCTTCCTGCTGTACCAGGAAACTGCTATCGACCCGATACTAAAGATTCCTCCAGATGTGCTCTTTCGGTCCGTTGGTCTCCCTGCCCAATCTGAATCAGTGAAACCGCAGTGCCACTAAGATAACGCAATACATGCTTGCCGCTTCCGTAAGAGCTTGGTAGGCTTAACCATAGCTTGCGAAAGCCGGTTAACAACATAGCATATATCGGGTCGTGTATCACCTCGCATACATGTTACCCCACCAATCGTGCCGATAGACGGAATCCACTACCTCCGCTGAAGTAGCATCCTCCTTCCTCCAACCACCAGGAAGAGGAGTATCAATAGGCTTGCAGCCATGCATGTTGAACTTCTCCAGTATCTCCCGGGCATACTTACCCCGAGAAACAAACAATCCATCACTGCGCTGCCAAATTTCCAATCCCGGGAAATAATGAAGGAGGCCCAAGTCCTTCATCTCAAACTCTTTTGCAAGATCCTCCTTGCATGAGAGTATCAACAGCTCATCACCTGTCAAAATCAAATCATCTACATAAAGTACAATGATCAGCAGCTTACCCTCCACCACAATCTGGTATAGGTTAGGATCTGCCTCACTCTTGGAGAATCCAAGTCCGATGAAATAACTATCTATCCATGTGTACCAAGCATGAGGTGCTTGCTTTAGCCCGTACAGTGCTCTCTTGAGTCGACACACATGCGACTCACTGCTAAAGATCTCAAAACCTTCAGGCTGCTCTATGTACACCTCTTCCTCAATAACTCCATTGAGGAACGCAATCTTCACATCCATCTGATGAATGTGCCACCCCATCTGCGCTGAGAGAGCAAGGATCGTACGTATGGAAGAGTACCTTGCGATAGGTGCAAAGGTCTCCTCATAGTCAATCCTCTCGATCTATGAGAAGCCACGGGCGACAAATCTCGCCTTGTACTTCTCCACACTCCCGTCAGCCGCCTGCTTCACTTTGTAGATCCATCACGAACCCACCACTAATTTCCCTTCCGGTCACGGGACAATCTCCCATGCACTGTTTCTGAAAATCGAATCATACTCTTCCACCATGGCATCTACCCATGCGGGATCCTTCACAGCTTCCTCGAAAGAGGATGGCTCTGCCACGACACATTTTCTCATAACAGCCATGTATCCAGTGTACCAGTCCGGTGACTTTCTCTGTCTGTGCTGTGCTGTAGGTGGTCCTACAACCTTCTCTCCATCTTGAGCCGCCGCTTCGCCTTCTGTAGTGCGCTTGCGCCCTCTGATGGTTGGCGCTGCATGAGTGGTCTCTTCCACTCCATGAACTTCCTCTTGTGGCTGATCCACATCCTGAAGCTCATCCTTAGGAACTAATAGCTCCTTATCTGCATGCAAGTGTGGCTCCCTCTCAAGCGAACACTTCATGGCTTTCTCCTCCTGAAATTTGATATCCCGTCGCACAACAGTCTTGCGACTGTCTGGAAAATACACACGATAGTTGTGGGGCGTATCAGTGTACCCCACAAATATTCCAACCTCTGCGGTCGGATCCATCTTCTTTCTAGTGTCCTTCGTCACATGCATGTAGATAGGTGAGCCAAAAATTCTCAAATGAGAAATGTCAGGCCTCTTTCCAGAAAATGCCTCCTCCGGTGTACTCATGCTAAGTATCTTGTGAGGACAACGGTTCTGCACATACACTGCAGTATTGCATGCCTCAGCCCACAAGTGAAGGGGTAGGCCCTGATCATGCAACATTTCCCGTGCAGCACCCACAATCATTCTGTTCTTCTGCTTAGCAACCCCGTTCTGCTGTGGGTTATGGGGTGTGATGAGCTCTCTCTGAATCCCTTCTGCGCTGCAAAAGTCCTTGAATTCAGTAGAGATGAATTCACCACCATTGTCGCTCCTAAGAGCCTTCACATGCTTCCCCGATTCCTTCTCAACCAGCGCCTTGAATTCACAAAACTTTGAATATGTCTCGCTCTTCTTCTGCATGAAGAAGATCCAGCACTTCCGAGAGAAATCATCAACAAAGATCACATAGTACTTGTGCTTTGCTGTCGAAGCTACATAGAAAGGACCACACACGTCTGTGTGAACTCTCTCAAGGATCGTCGTGGCGCGACTATCCTTCTCTTGAAAGGTGGCTTTCACATATTTTCCCAAGGTACACCCCTTGCACTGATCTGACTGCGCAAGAGTGCCCTTAGGAAGCCCAGTAGAAATCTGCTGCAGTATCTTCAAAGCTCCATGGTGAAGGTGGCCCAATCTCTTGTGCCACAGTTCGCCCTCATCATCCCGGCTCACCACTTCTCCCGCCTTGCATGCCATTGCTACGCAGCCATCTACTTGCAACTGATAAAGGTTCTTGACTCGAACCCCTATCTTCCGGGTCTCTCCAGTTGTCTTACTGCGCAAGAAAGCTTTTCCTTCGCTGAAGACCACATCATACCCCTTGTCTTCCAACATCGCCACAGAGATCAGATTCTTCATCAATCCTGGAACATGCAATACTTCCTTCAATACGAAGGGTTTACCAGACTCCCTCTCAAAGGAAATGGTACCGATACCGGTCGCATTGTATCTACCATCATCGCCCATCTCGATGTGCACTCCAAGATCTTTTTCCTCCAGATCTGAAAACAGATCTCGATCTCCGGTCATGTGAAATGACGCACCACTGTCCAAGAACCATACTGATCCCACCACACTTGAAACCAAGCATGCGATCAGTGAAAAATCCAGTTCGAATTGAGAAGCCAATGCCTCTCCCGCTGCAGATCCAGCAGCCTTCTTATTTTTCTTCTTCTGCGGACAATTTGTGGCATAGTGTCCGTGCTGGTGACAGTGAAAACACTTCACCTTGGACATGTATTGCTTCTTTCCTTTCGCACTGCATCGAGAAGTTGGGCTTCCTTTTCCCCTTCTTTCTTTGCGCCTAAAGCACACTCTTTCATCAGATGCCTTTGATGAAGATCCATCCCCGGTACTCCGCCTTATCTCCTCTTGCACAAGATCCGACCAAAGTCGCTCCCATCCTGGAAATTTCTCCTGACCATTGACAGAGTCCTGATAGGGAATGCGTTCTTCGAAGGCCAAGGAGAGGCTGTGTCCAGCAAGTCCTCATCATCGACTAGCCACCCCCCACACTTCCCAAATTTCATCTCTCGGCAGACATTGAGTGAAATTCTGAGTACTCGGGCGATACCCTGTCGCCTTTCTCCATCTTAATGTTTCTGAGTTTATCCTTGAGCGCCAACATCCTTTGGTCACTATTACTCTGGAATAGATCTGTCAACG
This sequence comes from Pinus albicaulis, assembly GCA_034641835.2. Lineage (NCBI taxonomy): Eukaryota > Viridiplantae > Streptophyta > Pinopsida > Pinales > Pinaceae > Pinus > Pinus albicaulis. The sequence continues at coordinate 966,384,247 of CM076583.1, read as the reverse complement.
CTTTCCACATCAAATATGGAGAAGCTTTTCCATGCAGGCTGGATACAATGTGATCCTTCACGCCCTCCAACAGAATCCTTCGACATTTCTCCATCTTCTTTTGCCAAGCCTCAACTTCAGCAGGATCAGTAGGCTTTTGGACATCCATATCTACGAACTCCTTCAGCCCGTTATCATCTAATACCGCCTCCATCCGGTCTTTCCATGCAACATAATTCGAACTACCTTCAAGGGCATACTCGAGTTGCAAACCGTTGAAAGACATTTCAACTCCGGCACCAAGAAAACAATCTGCTGCAAAATTCGAATTCCAAGCTCAAAAAACTCAACTGCTTTTGGATCTGTGAGAACAAATTATTTCTAGCACAGAGGTCGACTGTAAGGGCATTTATTGGATATATCACCTTTCAAAGAAAGGATGGATCCAGAGGCTACCTGGCCCGATACAGACTTTGTCTACCGAAATAAAATTGTAATCACTGTAATAGATCCCGATGATCAATTCGCTTCGATACCATGTAGAAATTTGCTGAATAATGAATATTTATCCACTGATATTATCCTGGTCACACACTAATTCGAATTCATGCATAACACATAACCTCTTCTACAATTGATCATCAATATGCGGAAATAGAAACAGTCGCATGCGCACATAAACACAATATGTAATGGGAAAAGCTTATAGCTGAAAACCCCCAGCTATTTTGTATATTATAATGGAAGAGAACATGTAACAATACATAGCACAATACTCCTCACAAGTACTCAGTACTATCTCCAAAAATTTACACACAAACTAGCTCAGTTTTGAACAAGTCACGGGTTCAAAACTCATCCACTGTTTGCCTGCCTCTACTGCGCAATCCAAGTTGGTGTAATGAGAGATCCAAGTTCGAATCTCCTTGGCTTGATCTGCGCAATCCTCATTGGAAATCTCCTCCAATGCTTGTGAAAATCTCATGCACAACTAATGTCACAACTAATAGCAATCTCACCCTTTCATCTACCTCTTCCACTGGTCTTCACTGAACTGTCCATGCACTGCAGTCAACTGATGTGTTCTTTAATTGAATAATGAGTTAATATTTAGTGAATTAATTAATATTTAATTCACCCCACTCATCTCTAGTGTATTAGCCAGTTAAACTAAATACAACTAGTTCAACTAAGTTAACCCGAACACAACTCCACCAACTGTCTCATCAACTCCACCAAACTCCGCCACTTGAGTTCTAACTGAAGTCAACCATGCATGAGCTCACCAAACCCATAGGAATAGCGTAATTCCTTCTGTCAGATGCATGAGCCACATCCGTAGCTCCAACTGAAGTGCTGTAAGAGAATAAACTGAAGTTTAGAGTCCAAATATTATTAAGGGCTAATAATATTTGACTGACCTATTTTTAGACAGGCAGTCTAAAAATAGACTTCGAATTGTATGTCTAAAAATAGAGGTCCATCTATTTTTACCAACTCGACCAATCATCCAAGAATAGCATACTGCAACTCCTAGACCATGCTCCATATGTCTAAAAATAGACATAGTCTAAAAATAGACTTTGCGCCAAAAATAGCCTGTGGGCCCACTTAGTGAAGGCGACTTCATTTCACTAAGCTCCATCATCTTGTTGCATTTTCAACACATCTAACAAAACACAAGCATTGTATAACATCATAACAACACAAACATCAAATATACATCTCATGTCAAATAACTGTTATCACATACATATTTATCTGCAAGTTTCACATTAAATGAACATATCTAACATGTCCTAACAATATACACATCATGATGAACACCAACATGTAAATTAATACAACAGCAACATGAACATAAAATACATAGACTATATATATATATATATATATATATATATATATATAATGTCAAAAATATGCAATTGTAATATAACTGCATATAAATTTCAAATATCAGCTAGTGGTACATCAATAGTAGTACTAGTCAAGGCCTGCTCAATCGATGGTGCAGCCTCGACATACTAAGATAGATGCCAATCATCACGTGCCTGCTGATCTCAAGGTGCCTCATGCTCTTCAGGATCAACTGCCTACTCATGATGACTCAACGTGGATGGTACAAAATGCTGATCTATGGATGGTGTGCTAGCCTACTCAGTCGATAGACTCGCCTCCTCAAATCGACCTGCCCTCCTCAGGATCAGGTTCCTCCTCATGATCATGACCGTTGGATGCTACAAGTTGTTGATCTCTGATGCGAGGTGGAGGAGGAGGTGGAGTACTAGTTGAACAATGATCACTCCCCTGATCACGATCATCGGGTGATACACTACTCGACTATAGATGTATTTCATCTCCACCATGCCTACGTTGACCGAACCTCCTTGCCTGCGCCAGTAATTTGATAGCTCTAATGACATCCTGCATTAGGGTCAATATATCATGTGGCATGCCTCTCCATATCATTTTTAGCCTATCATCAGCCTGTATCTCTATGATAGTGACTGGCCTAAATCCATCCTCCACTTGGATTCGAGAGAGTTGGTCGACCAACTCCATCCTAATTCTAGTGTCAAGCCTACACCTCACACCCACCAGTACCTGCACATGATCATGAGGACCAGGTCTGTCACTGACCTGATTTTCTACATCTTCCATCTCCTGATACTAAACAAGATCTACACCTGGATCATTTGGTGGCGGTGGCATCTCATCACCAACAAATGACCCAATATCTACAAAATATATATAATTACACAACAATAATTAGAAAATTTCACTAAAAAATTTAATAAAAACAAGTTAAATAACATGTTAGAATAAATTTAAATGAAACACTAATATTACCTCTCTCATCTGGAGGCTCTTCAACTATGACGAGAATATTATCACACCCTCGTTAATCTAAAACAGCATATGAACATGGCCCCAGAACGAAGGCGTGATCATCAACATTGGGTAGAAACTCCAGTGCATCATGATATATCCTCGTGGAAAGTTAAACTCGCCCCTCTTCGACATCATCTGGCCCCACATCTCCATCCATACGTGCAACATCAGCCTACGAGGTTTCCGAACAAAAGTAGGCCTCATCTCTAGAAACCTCTCAAAAAATTAACAAAATATCTCTAAAGCAAGAGGGAAGTTCAACCCCCCTTGTGCCTAAGAACGAAATCTATCTAAAGCTGTACAAAACTGCCGCAAAAAAATCACACACCACCTCACAAGTCGTGGTGCCTGTAATAAAGAATCAACATAAAATAAAAGCGGGCAACCAATGCATTTCCCGTCACTGGTACGGTGTGCAATGGTCAACAACAGTAGTGAGAGGCACCTCACCTCCTCTGCACCAAACAAAGCAATACGTAACTGACCACCAGAGACCTGAAAATCTGCAGGAGACAGTATATCGGTGCTAATGTATGTCTGGGAGTACACCAACTAACTCCCTACTGCATAGCAGATGAGGACCTCTAAAAATGAGGGAAAGTCCTTCCCTTTACTAGACAAGCCAGTAATAAAATAAATTTCCTCAGTGGATGCGTACCACTGGTTAGGACCAACCCGAAAAGTTCATCGGTGGGTATTGCACTTGAAGATAAGTTGTCGCAATAACCCATTATGGCCTTTCAGGGATGTAGCCTCCTCATAGAACTTGAGGAGACCTACCTCTCTTAGGAGCAACTCGGTGGCTGCCGTAATAGGGTGAGGGTACATAAGTCTCTCCCTCTCTCTTGTCTCCCACAAGCCAACCATGTTATACTTGTTTGCATATGTTCCTGTTGTTCCCTCTCTTCTCTCCTTTAACGTTGCTAAATGATTCACATATCAAATAATTTTTTTTTATTAAATGAGACATGTACTTACAAATATATATATATATATATATAACACAGTCGGCGAGCCAGAAAAAACAACCATGCACTCGTACTGGTGCATATGTTTTTATCGCGCACCATCCATGGTGGGCCTGGAAATTTTAAGTCCACCACATAACATGAAATTTACTTTATCTTGCAGTGCGTTGATGAAACTATCCCTCATGGGGCAGATAATTACGTCAATGCACCACCAAACATAACTTAATGGTCAACAGTGTGGTTTTTTAACCGAACGCATCATTGACTACGTACAAGTTCAAGAGGGTCGTATGCTGACCAAAATACTTGCCCCGGGGTGGATAGTTTCGTCAATGCACTGCCCTCCTAGCATAATTACACGGTCAATGGTGCAGTGATTTAACCGACCACACTATTGACTATGTACCAGTATTAGAAGGGTGGTGCACTGACCAAACTATGTGCCCTGGGGTGTATAATTCAGTCATTGCATCACACCCTCCTGACATCAATACATGTTCGATGGTGTGGTCATTTAAATGATCACATATTTGACTATGTACCAGTGTTTGGAGGGTGGTGCGCTGACTAAACTATCTGCCCCAGGGCACATATTTTGGTCAGTGCACCGCCCTCCTAAACTTCGACATAGTCAACAGTGTCGGCAGTTAACCTACCATGCTGCCATTTAGGTATTTTAAAAAAAAACACGTTGTGCCTTTTCGGTACCGCACCGGAACCAGTGTTTCTTTTTTTAGCACCAGTCGTAGTGTGGCATATAAATTTACAGGCAGCATCGTGAACCAATGTGAGCCGAATGGCACGAATACACCGCATTGGAATATTTTTTTTTTTTAAAGGGTAAAGTTTAATTTTTTTTAGAAATATAATCCGCTAAAAGGTTTAATTATGGAGAAACAATTCAAATACCTGTGCATTTGGGAGTCGAGGAGGCATAATTGCTGAAGAATTTTCAAAACTAAATTTTCCCACCATTTTCCAAAATTCGAAATCGAGATGGTGGGAAATGGACGCCAGAAGTGCGTGCAATGGGAGCATCGATGGCAGGGTGCCTCACACAAGGGAATTTTGGACCGGTGCTTGAGAGTTCTGGAGCACTAAATAAGTGAACATGCAGATTTTTTGGCTGTAATTATTTTTTATTTAACCATGTTCCGGTGCATGGGTTTTTGTGGTACACCGAGCGTTTTCTTTCAAGAGCATAGGCATGTTTCAGTTTAGCATGGGTTTTTATGACGCACCGGGCTTGAATCTATGTAGCACACTGGTGCACTACTGTAATGAGACACACCAGGAGGGTTTGTACAGAGAGAATAGTGTCTCGGTGTGCCAATTTGTAGTAAGCATCGGTGATGTTTTATTGGAATGCACTAGTACGGTGTAGGATGAGAAACACACTCGACAAAAAACATTCGCAAAAACCCCCACCTGCCAACCTCCTCTATAAACCTCCACTAAAATCACATATTTGGGCTATTTTTATAAGGGGTTCCTCAAAAACATCCACTAGAGGGTCTTTTCCTTGTAGTGATTATGTTTATGGTTATGTTTTATTTTTTAATTCCTTTGAGAACTACTTGACCTGTGAAGCCTATTCTCTTAAAATTAAATTTGAAACGAAAAATTGATATAGAATTTAATCAGATAATTTGATAAATGATGTGAGTTTTTGTAATCTTGTTTCTACAGGAAAGATATGATTATTAAAATTACTTGAATCAATATGGTTTTCATGGAATATAAGCATAGCCCAAACTCCCAAAGAAAATATAAACGTATCTACTATATGGATGGATTGAGAGAACATTGATCAGACTTGGTTGAGGCTTTTTGGTAAGGATTACAAGCAGACTTATGTGGACGAGAAGAAAAATTGTAATAATAAAGATGATGTTGATTTTACCAAGTTGAATCCTAAACATACTCCTAACATAGAAAAACCATATTTTGATTACCTCTTGCATCTAACATTGAAAATGACTGTGATAGAAATGAAGACAAATCAATTATTATGATGGATGCATGTGATGAAATAAAAATATATACCTTTCTTCTTGCTATTGAGGAGCCTTGTAGGGGATTCTTGGATGAATTTTATCTTGATATGATTTCTGAAATATAAGAGATACTTTATAGCTATTGTGATTTTATGAACAATAACCCTAATGCTTATGAAAATGAATATGGAAAGAAATAAGCATTAATGAACCTGGTCTTGAAGAAGGGGCCTTAAACTCTAATATGTATAGTATTTATGTCCAAAGCGTTGAGAAAATGATCTCTTATATTGAATTTAATGGTCACAAGTCCCATTTTTTGTATGTTAATTACTATCCAATTTATGATACAATGGAAAAGGTGGAATAGGAGCAACATATTAATTTTCGAGTAACATTCTCTCACTGCCTTGACGATGAAGGAATTGAGACCATTATTTTAATTTGGAAAAAAAAAATCAAGTCATATATGGTGCATTATTCTCTCCTGTATGATAATTATGATCATTATGACAAGGAAGTCTCCCTGCAAAAATCATTGTATGACAATATAATTTTTTCCTTCAAAAATTATGGACACACTAATAACATTAATGTACAGCAATTAGTGAAATTCAATGAGAAACCTAGCTATACAAAAGAGAAAATATATCCTCAATTACAGAAGTATGGTCCAGATTTCGAAAAATATGTTTTCACTGGATGACATGAGGAACATATGTGCAACAATACCTACATTCTTGATTTGACAAATTAGTTAAATGAAAATTTAGATAACAAAAATCAGACCAAATTTCATTTAAAAAATCAGGAGTTGGCGTGGATTTTACAGATTTATGAAGATAATGACAAACCTACAATTGAAGATGCCTTTAGAAGGATGATGAAAATCCAATTCCTATAGAACAAGATGAATGTCCAGATGGAATAATTGGAATGCATGGTTGAGCTAATCCTTAGAACACAAGCTTAGTTGATTTCTGGATTATGTTGCCTACTCTTACTCCAAATTTTGTTTCAACATTTGAGGAACATCGAGTTGATCTCATTTGGGATCATATGAAAATCCAAATCGATAAACATGAATTGAATTTTAAGTTTGACTCTTGTTGTCTTGATGAAATGAAATGACTTGTAACTATGAAAATTTTTACAACATCATACCAAACTCGATGGATATAGTGTTATCAATGATAAAATACACCCTTTATATAGCCTACATCAAATCCTCAATAACACATATGGAAATAGTATTAGACCTCCTTACATATAATAAGAAGAAGAGGTTCCCTCGATCCTTTTCAGACTACAAATGACAGAGGTAGTAGCCTATGAATATCCCAATATCAATATATCCATGTTTTGCATGTGCCTTACACACAAAGGAGAAAAGCATTGCATTTATAAAATATGGATAATTTATTTTTGGATGTATATATGGAATAATATTTTGATTTCATCATGTGGTTCCAAGAGAGGCCCACATCCCCAATTAGGAGCCTATGTTAGAAATTAAATCTGTACATACAATTTAGGTTGCATAATTCAATAGCATATGAATCAATTATTGGATTTAATGGTTACAATGGTTCCCCTCGATTCCATTTTTGTTTGTGCTTTCCTTGGCGTCATCACTCCAATAATTCTCAAGGGTTGTGTATATTTTGGTTTAAAGAATATTAGAGGTAACCACAAACCTACTTTTAAGCCTTAGGATCTAGCCTTCCTAATGCTCAAAGAGGGCTCTCTCTATATGATTTATCTTTGTTGATTTTAGTTGATTTTAGGCTAGTTATGTATGAGTACTTGGGATTTGATTTTGGATTTGGTTTGATGGTGGAATCACTAGTTCAAATGGATAGATGTAGGTCTAAATTCCATTTGTAAATTGGAGTCAAAGTGTCAAGCAGTCAAAGAATAATGAAGGTTCTAAATGGAAGTGTTCACAGGGCAAGATAGCTGAGTTACTTCAGATCTTTAGGTTGATGGTGAAAATGGTTTCAATCAGGATGAGATACAAATTAAGGATTCTCAGATCCAGATAATGAGTGAAAGTACAGAGTTCAATCGTAACTAGGGAGCAATTGAGAATTCCCTAATATGGATATCAGTAGAAAACATGAAAATGGCATAACAGTTCAAGACAGAGTGTTTTTAAACATATTCTAAAATAACATTCCTGTTATACATTTAGATATATAAAAACATACAAGTATTGTGAAAACTTCAGATAAAAACAAAGAACATTTGAGAATACTTCACTGAAGTGGCCCAACACATGAATCTTGTAATATAATATCTTTATTGCTCAATCCAGTCTGCTGACTTGAAAATGGTACAAAGAGCCCTTATATTTTAGCTCACTACAACTATAGAAATGTTTAGCTATTCATCCACACTCAATACTTTGAAATGTGAAGTGTTTATACAAAAATTCTTACAAAATATCCTAAAAAAAACTTAGGAATTATTCATGGAAAAATAAATATCTTCATGCAAGAAGATAGAGACAGTTGTCTAACTAATGAAAGTTGTCCCCTCTTTTATTGAATTTTTTGTTTGTTGTCTTTGATCTTTTGCTAATTTGTCTCTTTGTTGTTTGATCAATGAATTCTACTGTTGAGTGTCTTTCACGTTGGCATCTTTTACTCTGATTTGACTTTAGCCTTTTGAATTTCATCTAATACACTTTAAAATCTGATACTCTTTGACTATAATAGCTTTATTACTGCTTTAACTTTCATTATTACTGTTTTCTTGTAACTGTAAAACTGCCTTCTCTCTTTTATCTTTGAATAATATGTTTTTCATTTGCCTGCCCTATTTTATTGCTTGACCTTCATAGTAAATCAGTCAATTTCTCCCAATTCTCTACCTCTGGTAATTTGATCTTTACCATCCTTCTGAATATCTCATCTGCCTCTATATATTTTGAGAATGTAGGATTGTTGATAAATAGGTGCTTTACCTCATGTTGCAGGTAAAAAATATTTTCAAAACTCTTGTAGAGATCTTTCCCTGTTGGAATTCCTTGTGAAAAAGGAAGGTTAGCTTGATCCTTGGCTACTTCTCTCATTTTATTATCATAATCCTCTAGTTTCATCAAATTTTCATGAATAACCAGAGGATTTGGTAGGCCTTTCTGTCTCAGAATGTCAAACTTCATCATGAACTTGGTTATGCCAAGCTCCATGTTTTGGCATTTTTCTTCAAGTTGAATCATTAAATTCATTTTTGAAATTACCGTTCTAACTTCAAGAATATTATTTGTGCTATCACTAATTCCAATTTCTTCTAGTTCCTGCTTATTCTTGGAATTACGAAATTTGATGATTTCATTAGCCTATTCTGGCTTCTTACCAAGTTGTTATTTGATTTTTTGGATGGCTTCACCTGCTTCTTTGATGATATTTTTTGTTCATAAATAACCTAGATTGATGGCCAAATATCATTGACAGAGTCAATGATATTGTCCCATAGCTACTTCTTGGCTTGTGCCATTGGTTCTTTCAGTGTTATATCTTTTTATAATTTCTTCAATTTCTTTGTCAACCTGTTTTCTTTCTGTTCTTCATTCTTGTGCATGATCTAAGCAAGTTTCTTCTCATCCTCAAGAATTTTCAGCTGTTTTTTAAGTCTGTTGATTTCATTTGACTAAATGGACATTTCCTTCATTTCTTTAACTAGCTTACTTGCTTCATCAGTTGGATGTACTATTGATGCAGATGACTCTGTTGCCGAAGCAGTTGCTGAGGTGACAGGAAGTGCTGTAGCCATTGGAACTAAAGGGGCCAATGATTATTCTAATTTGGATGGAACAATGGTTGTGATTACAGGAATAACCATGACAAGGACTTCTTCTGATCTTGCCTTTTTCTCCTGCACTAACTTATCCATTTCATTTTCCATTTCTTTTAACTGGGTAGTCAACTAAAGGATGAGGTTCAACATCTCATCTTTTTGGTTTGCATCTTGTAATACTTCCTTTGCCTGAGGATGTTCAATAGGAGGCAGTTTTAGTTGCTTATTTAATGCAACAATGTCTGCATTTTTCTTCTTTATCAGTTCATCTGCAACTTTTACATTTGTTGGATCATATCCTACTTCAACAATCAAATATTCCAATGATTTTTTTTCTATTATCCTTAGCCTGAGAAAATCCCTTTTCTAATTTGAGTTGATATATGATGTTCCCAAGAGTTTTTTGGAGCTTCTATACACTCATGTATTTATTTGTCATTGTAGAATACAACATTTCACCAGCTTGTTTGTAAAATTTTATTTGGTAAATTGGATGAAGTTCTTCTGCTTGAACTTGATATGATGTCTTTTTATAATCTGTTGATGATTTTGGATGCTTGAATTTTGGTTGTAAGAAGGTCATCTACATATTCCTAGTCTTGTAGTAAAATGCAGAAAGTAACCTACTTTGATCATTTGGTGACTACTTCCAATATTGTGTGTATGTATCAGCCTTTAAAGCTTCATTTTTTATCATTATTACTTTGTATTTCTACATAATATCCACATCTTCCTATGATATTTTTTTGATGAATATGCTTCAATACTGTTTTGTTTCTGAATAATCTGAGTTTTGGATACTGAAGGTTGATGAGTTTCTTCAGAAACTAGAGGAGGTGCATTATCTTTCACCATTGTATCTGTGTCAATCACTTCAATTGTTTCCACTTCCTCATTTACAGGATTCAATTTTGGCTTCTTCATGTACATCAATTTAAATTTAGTTTCAGTGGTAGTTTCTATAGTGTATGATCCTTCTTCTCTAGTTATTTTAGAGTTCCTATCTTCTTGGGCTAGAATCTACAAGATTTCACTAGTATCACCTTGCTTATTTGCCTCTTTCAAAGTATTATCAAACCATTCAGACTGATTGGAGTATTTATCAATGTTTGTCTTGGGCTCATGTACATAAGGAGTTAATTTACATTTAACTCTCAATTTTCTTATTACTCCTAAAGGATCATAGTACCATTGAAAACTCTGACTGAATTTAAAGTCCTGCAAATACTTTTCTGCCAGTGGACCTGCATCTCTACTATTGCGAATAAAAGGTCCAACCTGATTCTTAATCTTAAATTGCGTCTTCTTTTTTACTGCCAAGAAATTTATTGCATTAGAGTCAAGGATCTACCCGATATATTCAAGAGAAAATAACCTCGTTCGGAGGTATTTGGGTAGCTTATATGGAAGAATATTATATCCATATACCCTAATCTCTGTGTGGTTTTGATACAAGTACCAATATCCTCTCCTATTGTGTTCAGATAACTGCATGATATTTTTAATTTCCTCACTGACTCTTGGTTGAATGCTACTGCTCAACATGTTGACCATAGGATGAATGAAAGATTCAATGAATTCTGTGAAGGTGGACTGTGTGGAATCCTTCTTGAATAAGGAATTCCAAAATATTACTGACTATGGATTACCTTCAACATGAAGTTTCTGAAGGTTGATGGCAAATTTTCCAGACTAGAAATACTTGAAAACTCCTTCTTCAGGCATTTTAACAAGTTTTTCATGCATTGTGTCAGCAAGGTACTGAGAAAAATTCAGAATGGTAGCATGAGGCTGACCAGGTGTGAAAGTCGACAGGAAACCCAAGACCGAAGCATCAACATGATCATCAGTAAAATAACCCAAAATGCATGAAATCATTGTGATGATGTGTCTGGTTCTCTCACAAAATATTGCATATGGGTAGGGAGGATTAGTCTTGGGAGTCTCTACAGATGAAGGAATGAATGTTTGAAATATCTGGAACCTCTTGGGGAAGTCCATATTCAGGTATAACTGAGTAAGGCCCTCAATAGATAGAGGAGTTTCATCTGTTCTAGGTTGGATCTACAACATTTGGTTAATTGACTCAGCTATTATAGTGAAAAAAAATTATTTTCCAGGCATTATAATGGCTCTTTGGTCAGATAAAAAACAATATTGACAAAGTCTATTCACTTCCGGGCACTAGAAATTCTATGGGACAATATACTTTCGCAAATTAGACTCCCAAATGAAAACTTCATTAGCTTGGTCAATGGATTTGTCATGGCTCTAGCAGTGGAGCTAAAGAAGGTTAAATTCAGTGACAGAGTCACCAATTTTAAAATCTTTATCTTCTAAGGGGGTATGCTCTACATCCACAACAAGAGGTTGCAGGGGATTGATAGTTACTATTCTTTGAGAAGCCATTATTTGTTTGATTTATCAATTAATTATTCTTTTGACTTAGCAAAACAAGTTTAGGCCTTTAGCAGCACCTCTACAAAATTAATACAGTCTGCAGAAGGATTTAGGATGAAACAGGGGTTTATCCTCTAGTCTACAATGCTTTAAACTGATTTAATTGATCAAATAATATTGTCTATGCTCAAAACTAATCTCAGGACCTCCGAAATTCTGTGAAAAGAGGACTAGTGTCTGTAGAAAAAGGATTGGAAGGCAACATGGGCTTTCTTTTGGTCTGCAGAGGCTCCTAAAAGTTTCAATTACTTATTAGTCTCTTGTTGTAAGTACAAGACGTGGTATTTCAAGAATACCTGGAAAAAACGAAGTTTTTCTGATTGCAACAGGGGTTCTAAGGTAAGCAGAAGCTTTCTAAGGCTTCACTGGTCTTTATACTGCTTTGGATGGATTCTGCAGCGGTTGCAATAGAAAATGGTGTTTATTTGTGGTAAAAAGACTTAAAACACAATCGACAGTTGTTCTTTAGCTCAATAATAGGTCGAAAATGATGTATTTACACAATTCTGAAGAACCGATTGGTAAAAGACAAGAAAGGGAAGCTTATGGCCTTTTAGCCAATCAGTGGTCAACTTTAATTCATGGGGTAAAATTAAAACGGGAGCGGTATGGTTGCAACAGGTAGGAATACAGCTAGTAGTTTTCGCATCGGTCAAAGGTGGTAGGAGGTGTTTTTTTTTAGGATGTGATGCAATCAAATCATGCCACGTAACTAGAAGCGGGGCTCCAAAAACCATTCATTTCACAAGGTCTTGGTGTGGTTAAAGATTTGGCTATCGAGGATGTGATAATGATTACTGGCCATTGGATCTGATTATTTAAGATCTGACGGTTAGCAAATAGCAGGGCTTGATCAGGATTTGATAGGCGTGGGGCCCAGGACTTTAAGTTATGTGATGGGATATGTATGAAGGGGTTTAACATGTATTGGGGTTATAAGGTATGCCTAGGACATATCATATGTAGGAAAAAAAAAACTATAGGTTATAAATAAAATATGGGTTTGGGAAAAATATAAGGGGAATTAATTACATATGGGATACATGTATATAAAGGGAGATAATATATTGATGTTAGTTAATAAAATGTACATGAGGGAAGATTAAATATGTGCAGGAATGTATAATATAGGGGGAATGTAAAAATACACTAAGTACGAATAACATCAGGGTGGGTTTTCATAGTGGGACCTGATATATGTTTCTAATAAATACTTTTGATTAATGTATTTTTGGGGTTTTTGGTGTATTTTTGAATAAAGGGAAATTAGTAAAGGGAATTTTTAACTTTTCCAAAGATAAATGTGTTTTAAACTAAGGAAAATAGATTTTTGTAAGGAAAACTGAGTGACTAATGCGGAAAAAGTAAATATGAACGGGAAGGTGTATTTTTACAAGGAAAATGAATTTAGAGGGAAATTAGTAAATATAAAATGATCAATTTCTACTATCCATGCCTTGTGAAAATTTCTTCTGCCTACCCATCAGCTACCCCAACATTTTTTCTTCATTTATTTGGGCGCATTTAAGCTTGCAAACCCTTATTCATTTTTCGTTTAACAAAAAACTATATAATTCTAACCTTATTACTTTCAAGGGCTCAGATTAAACTATTGATCTCCATATTATTTTCTACCTAAATACTGAGCTGCCAAGATTAAATAGTTTGTCTAGATCTTTATTCTCTATCTGTCAGCATTGAAATTTAAAAGATGAAAGGTTAAGATTAAGCAGTTTGACCTTCATGGATTGTGGCATTTTTGACAAGCTACACATAATCTTATTTTTCAAAGTAAAGTAAAAATTAGTGGCATTTGAATTTGCATCAATCTCATAATATATTTTTATCTCTTTTTTGTTGGGGTTCATATCTTATATTCTTTTTAATTTTTTTTTCTTTCAGTCCTTTGATTTTTCTTTTAGGACTTTTAACCTCTTTACATTTTTTATTTTTATTTTTAATATGGGAAAACAGTTTTGCAGAAAGAAAAGTATGTATTAAGCAAAAATATGATACAAGATGGTGATACAATCAAGAGAGACAGAAAACCGGCAACCGGCAATGATAGGACTATCAACCTCGGTTCCAGAGGAGTGAAACAAGCAAAGTACTACAACCAAAGACTGGGAAGCTAAAAAACTGATCTCTACCCAGAATGGGTAGAGGTCTCAACACGAAGCTTTTTCCCTTTCCTGTTTTTAACTTTGACCCATCCATCCAGGGGCGAATGAGCAACAATAACTTGAAGACTAGGGGGATCCGAGGGAGGCCCCTCCTTTTCTGAGTTAGAGGAAGAGGTCAAATGAGCACGTTTCTAAGCAATGGCTATGTCGGAGGAGAGTGCCGGTCCATCGTTGGAAGGAACCCCAGCTGGAGGGGCATGATCCAAATCTGCATCGCTGGCTTCATCTTCAGAGCAAGAGGAATCAGAATCCACTGCAGGAGGTGGAGAGCAAGGAGCCCATCGTTTGGATTTGTGCTTGGAGAGGTTCTCCTTTTTCTTTTTTGCCGGAAGAGAAGGGCAGGTGGACTGCAGATGCCCTGTTTGGTGGCAGTGGCGATAGCGGAAGGCTGTATTTTCGTAGTCCAAAGTCTGGGTCCAGAAAAAGTCGTTTATTTTCAGAATGATTTGGTCTAGAAGTCCCTTGCTTAAGTCCACCTCCACACATATTCTGGCATATGTGTAGAGACCTACTCTTTCCCTCCTGTAATCTTCCGTAATGAAACTGCCCAAGGAGTTGCCTAAAGCTTTGTAGACTGCAACATGCCATAAGTGGACAGGTAGGTTTGGAAGTCTGATCCATACAGGTGTCTTGGTGATGACCACGGTTGCTGGATCAAAATCTGGAAACCAAGGCGTTAAGAAGAGCCCTGCAGTTCCCATGAACCAAGGGCCTTCTTCTAAAGCCTTTTCATAATGCTTACTGTCATCAAAAAGAACAATGAAATATCCTTTTGAACAGAAACTGAACTTACAATGATGTGTCCAGTTTGCATGAACCCAATCATAAAGGTCCTGAGATCGCGGCCACAGTCCGTTGAATCTGCAAATGATGGCTCTTTCTGCATATTCTTGAAGTTGATTTACAGGATCAGCATGGGAAATTTCGACAGAGGGAACTTCCTCAGATTTGTTAACCAAAAAAGGCTTGACGGGGTTATTCCAGGTCTGGGGGATCTCAAAATGGTATCGTACCCTTTGTAAGAGAAGGGAGGAGTGGAGGACGACTGTCCCGCTGCACCCCCTCTCAAACGTAGGGTTAACACCAAAGAGCTGTTCCTGTTAATGTTGTAAGAAGAGATGGGTAGAAGATCTTCAAGTTGTTTCCCTTGAAAGAGAAGTCTCTGAAGGCCAGAAGGGATTCAAACTATTGCTCAAGAACCACCTGAGATCCAAAGACCAAATCTTGGAACTGCACTCAATTGGCAGAGTTTATTTTGATCACAAGAGGGAGATTTGATCCTGGTATCATTCAAAAGAGGCTCCCGGATCCAAAGGTCGTGACTGGCGTGAGCTATCAGCATGTCCGCTGGCTTTGATGAGTGAACTTTCCTTATCAAAAAGAAACCCAAGCAGTCAGCCGCGTAAACTGCAATCCTAGATATAGGCACTGTGGGAAAGAGGGAGAATGAGAAGCCGCCTGGCCTTCTCCGCCTCGAAGACATAATCTCTCCGTAATTTTTAAGAAGTCGCTGCCATTTCACTCCGATCTCGTAAGCAAAGCACCAAATTTAAGCCAATGACAAGAGCAGATCAAGCGAGGCCGATGAAGGATCGAGGACCCTTTGAGGTCCAAAGCGTGAGAGCCGTTGTAGTAGGGTATGCAGTGGCTGGCTTCTTATATGGGCGAGAAACCATTTTTTCCAATCTTCTGGCTTTATTACCACTCATATCTCTACCACCAAGACGGCTCACAGTGCCAGAGCCCCAATAGAAAACTGGAGGTAGAGGGAAATGCATGCAGGGAGGCAGGGTACTCGGCCCCTTGTCGCCCACTGACCCATAACTAGTATTCAATGAAAGAATGCTCGAAATGACGACAACCAGTATGGCCACAAGCCCGCAGGGACTTTCGGCCCTCGCACTATTCCTGCCATCCAGGGGCAACAAACAAGTGTTTGGTGCTGAAATAGCGAATAAAAAATCAAAAGTTACCAGATGCGGGTGCGAGGAAACTGGAACAGGCCAAGAATCATGCCCATAGCGAGCGATGGAAGGTTGGGGGTCTCTGGTGGAGGGCGCCGTGAAAACCAGTTCCCAAGCACCGCAGAGATCCAGTGCATATCCAAAGTTCGGAGGCAGCCCACACATGGAATCGAAAGCTATGTAAACCGGAGTACCAAACCCTTCTAGTGCGCAACCAGGGGGAGCCGCCGCCGCGCGACCATAAGGCCCAAACCTGCAAAACCTGCAAAACCTAGCTTGTCTGCTCTCCATAAGCGCTCGAAAAAAATTCTTTCTCCTACACATTATATCATTTTACACACCGAAAAGTATGTACATATTACAAGACTAATCAAATTCAATTCAAAATTATGAATCCTATTATTATAGGACGCTAGCATCTGGTAGGTTTGAACCTGATCAAACAATTGTTCACAACGTACGAATCACATGGGATGTGAGGAGAGATAATTTTCATTTTAATGTGACTTGTGGGAGGAAATACCATTATTAATTAACATTTCTCCAATAATTACAAGCATCCCATATGATTTCATAAACACTCGGAGTAGTTAGTAGATGACGAGGAAAATGTTGCATCATTAGTAGTTGTGAATGGGTAGATATTTGGTTAATTTTATTTGACTTCAACCATCATATGGACCATCGAAAATTTTATTTCATTGAAAGGCATGCATCGAAGATGTCTACCCATTCACTTACAAACAATTTATGTACATGAAACCATATATACCCACTACGTTTTATGTTGACACCTTCTACAGATGTACATGGGTAGCGTGCATTTTACTATTCGTAGGTTTGTTAATACTTGCACCACATATTAATGAAAATAAATAATTTTATGTTGGATTGTGTTCTGTATTGAGTAACCAAATGATACGGTTTTGTGTATCATTGCATACAACCATATTAGTGGGTATGTTGATAAATAATTGCTAGTTTATTACAATTAGACATAGATATGAATTTTTGAGTGCTTGGTAAGCCCATTTAAATGAAAAACAATGTATGCTACAAACGACATTACAATTAACCAAGTGTTGTCTTGTATTTAGCATGGCAGTGTATGAGTGATTGGTAAAATGCACCACATAATTTTATTTGGTTTTGGCACAAGGTACAACTATGTGAGTGTGGATAGAGTCTTAAGCCATCCACCAAGCTTGTGTTCCCTAGGATGTCTACCTATCATGTGTGGCATGCTTTTTCAAAGGGATGATTATTTTGGTGGAATATATATAACATGTATTCTTTAAATCTAGCACATAAGCGGAAAGAGTATTTATTGTTGTGGTGCAACCCCTCAAATATAAATCCTCTCTTAGTGTGCCCTAATGATTCTACCACCCTTCAAATTGCTAGAATCCATATAAGGGAGTATATGGTTCATTCATATTCTCAATGAACTCCACCTAAATGTATAAGAAACTTTAGGTTTTTATACCTATCATGCCCCATAAAGTTTACAACCAACATAATCCACTCATAGAGAATTGAACTTACACATGGAAATACTTTATCAAAGGTTTTGCACTATATTAAAAAATGTATCTCAATCATCAGGGACACATGGATAACGGGTATTCCTTATTATGAGATTCATACAATGATATTATCTTTACATACTATATACATGTTCCATACCATGCAGGAAACAAGTAAAAGCTTTTACAATGTCGCACGTTGTTATATTACTCCTCCTATGTACCAAATATATCTAAGATCAAGCTCAAAAACATCAATGACCAATATACATAATCTACACACAACATTTTAGACTTACTCCAAATATAAGATGTGATTCATCTTTCCACATGGACTTTGCTTTGATTCAATATAATAAAAGGTGTACCTTGTTTATCGATCGCCAACCAATCTCCACTGCTACCACAAGGAATATAATTGCCATGTTTTTGGATGAAATTCCAAAAATCCTCTATTATGTATACAAAATCATTATGTCATCCATGTTGAAAACTAATAATTCCAACTAAGAAATATCTACCATTAACACTGGGCATAAAACAATATTGCTTCAATTCATCTTTAAGCACTACAATAACCAACCACTAGTTCTTCATTGTAGAACCATTGTATCATCTCTACAGTATTTATTCATACAGGTTCCTCCATTATGATTTACTTATAGGATTTTCATCTCAAATAACATAATAATTGGATACCAATCAAAAATTTTGGCCAAACATTGGAACCACACAAAACAATCAGGAACTTATTGTACTATAGGGTCTAAAATCAACCTAACTATAAAATTTAAACAATAACACATTTCATGAACACACTTCCATCTATCAAGACACCTGTATACCCAAATAATGTTCCCACTAACTCTTTAAGAAAATTTTATAGATATAGAATGCATCCAAATTGGCCTTGCACTCTAGACCTACTAATCTAAGGACTTATGACACCACACTCATTAAAAAAACTTTCATAAGTGAACAACAAGAGGCGATATAACCTATTTTTATATTTTCCTTTTAGCTACAACATGTCATGTCAAACAAACCAAAGGATTCCCTTTACATCAAAAAAATTTCATTGCGAGGCTACAATAATCAATAAAAAATAATGGTACATGTGACTAAATAATTTTCCATACATATTCTCTAGGGCCATGAACATACTTGGTGTCTTCATATGCATATTCAAATTATGGATTCAAGATTCATCTTGGATATTCATATGCTTCATTTTATTTTTTAGAATCATGAACTTTAGCAAAATGACAACACTCCCATATTGGGTTAACTAAGCTCAATACACTTTTTAAGTTTTGACTTCCAGAATTTTTTATCATCACCATTAAAGTTCTACATCAACATCTACCAATGGAATTTCATCTATGGATTTAATCATGCTATAAAAAGTGAATAAGACTTTCTTATAATACATTTTTTCCTATCAAGCTAACCATGTCCAATTATTAGTTGCAATGGAAAGTAGATTCGGTTTGTTCTTTAAGTCACCTACCCAACAAATGTGACTTCTAGGACTAATTTAAAATGTTTATATCTACCATGTGATCCTAGCCACACAACCTTATAATTTATTTCAATAAAATATATACGAGTGCATTTTTTTTTAATTCAAATCTTTCCCCAAATCCAAAATTCAACTAACAATAAAGGAGATAGAAAAGGATGAAGAGAGGGTATCTGAGGGTGGAGTCATAGAGTAGTGGCTATGTGGAGTTATGGTTGATTATATCTATGCTCTATGGAAGCCCCGTCAACTATCATAGAAACATTCATAGTGAGGCATGGAACTAAAATATTCAAGATAGTAAGGGCAATCGAGATAGTTTCAGAAAGGAAGGGAGGAGTCATCACCATTGGGAAAAAAAACCTTTTTCTTTCACCTTATGAGACGAGGGATTGTACTTGCCTTTTTTTCCATGGAACCATAGTGAATATTACATAGAATTTTGGTTGTTCTTGTGACGTCAAAAATGTCTGAAAGAGATGCCCTTGTAGTCTAAATTCTAAATAGAAGTGATGCCTTGATGTTGGATTTTCATTTCACCCTATAAGCCATATTTGATATCTAGATTTACCAATACCCTCACCATCTTCATCTTCGTCGAGTATTTAAAAGTGAGTTTGACCTCCAAGCATTACCCCAGCTTGTTTCCAATTTCCTTGAGACACTGCTCTGACCAAAATTTTACTTTTAATCTAGAAAGTTGAACCAAAATAGGGGCCTTATCTTGTCTCTCCTCAATGGTATCAAAAAGAGGGGTCCAATTCTTAAGCATGAAAGGGATGGAGTTGATACTCCAAACCTTACTCATATACCAATGAACCTCTTTAGACTTGTTGAAAAAGAAAATGATTCAGCATCTTACGAGTATGTTGAAAGTTGGCAACATGTTGATGTAATCCCCCAATCCTTTATCATCCATTCTAATATTGTATTCTTGCTAAAATGATGGACACAATCATAAACCACCAACACAAACTCAGACATTTGCATGAATTCATGCATCTCAATCCAATCACCTAGAACAAAGGAGAGTTTTCACTTATTTTATTTCATAAAGGCATTCTTTCCTTTTCTAGTAGTAGATCAGAGGTGAGTCTTGGGGGAATGTTGGATCCTACGAGGGGGGATTTTGGTCAAGGGATAATTTAAAAATGATATTAGTGGGGGACTATTCTAGGGAGTTTTAGGGAGTGCCATGGGAACACAAGTGAGATCTAGTTCAAAATGCATGGAAGTGAACAAATAAGAATGTGTGATAGGGAGTGTCAGTGAGTTTTAGGTGTGTTATGGAGGGAGTGATAAGGTTATATGCTAGGTAGTGTCAAGGAGTGTTAGAGTGTTAGATAATTTTGGTAAGGTGTTCTAGGGAGTGCTAAAGAATTCCAAGGAATGCAGGGGGTCTTAACACATTCCACATAGTTCTAAGGGATTGTTAGACATGCAAGGTGGTAAGGGGCTAGAGAAAGTAGTTTCAAACAAAGGGAGACTTTGGGTTGGGCACAACATTTTTTTTCCAATCCCCTGGTTGGGTGCCCAAGATGCAAAAAAAGTAAGGTTATCTATGAGGGAATGACAACTATAGAGTGCCAGGGAATGCCAGGAAGTATTAACACATGCTAGATATTTCCAAGGAATATTGTTATGCATGCCAATACATGCAAAGTGATAGGACCTTCTAGGATGTCTTAAGTGTTAGGGTGTGGCATGAAAACGTGCTACAAAATGTTAGGGCTAGACGTCAGCGAAACACAAGGGAGAACTAGTTTCAAATTTATGGAAATGAAGTGTCAATTAGTACCAAGTGTGCTAAGGAGGGAGTGACAATATATACTAGGAAGTTACAAGGCATTCTAGAGTGATAGGGAAGTATACCAATATGTGTTGAGTTCCAAGGTGTTCCAATGTGTTTTGAGTGTTAGCGAGTTCTAGGGAAACACAAGGGAGAATTAAGTCAACATGCATGGAAATGAATGAATAATAGGGTGTGATAGGAAGTGTCAGTGAGTTCTAGGTGTGGTAAGTGGGGAGTGACATGTTATGCTAAGTAATGCTAAGTTATTCTTACTATGTTTGGAACAACTATTTGGTTGGCCCACCTTTTACATTACTGTTGCTTCAATATGACAAGTATACGGATATGTAGGTTTCTCTTATTATCAGTGACTTAATCCTCTATAATATATTGAACTAGGACAAAGTTTTCTATCCCATTTGACTGCTACTTTATTCCTTAAAAATTTTTGCATCCTTATGCCCAATGCACCTACCCTTCTACCAGTCATGTTGTCCTTCACAAGTACATGACTTAGGGATATTCTTTGATGGTCACCTAAAAACCCTCCAATTGTACTTAAGCTTCCATCAGTTTTCCAAACCATAGTAAATTCCTTTACTGATCTAGGGCTCACAAAAATACCCTCATCTATGGCTCTTCAAATATGCCACCTAATAGTGATTTGAGTCCTCTCAAAATCACTATTCTTGTGTATAGATTTATTTATTGTCCAATATATGAAAAAATCTAAAATACTCCTCTTATCATCCTTCTAAAAATTAGTAGATGACTGAACTAGGGTTACAAATCATCCACTAATATTCTATTCACTAATTGTTTATATGTTGCTTTATATCTATGTCCAAAAGTCTATGTACAGTCCACCAAAATAAACTCCTTTTCATGTCAATCCATTGCTCATATGGCACATTTTTTCTGCTCAAAATTCTGCTCATGTTCCACCCTCCTTTGGATTTTTTATCTCCACACATACTTCTTCAAACCATCTTCCAGATCTGTGGTCTATATTTCATATATAAACCTTGCTATAAGGGTCACAACCCCTCTTATTCTACGCAAAATTGTCACATTATTAAGGGAATACCTTATGGACTGAACATGCTAGGAAACCACCCTAACTAGGGAATTATACTTATGTTCTAATTTCTTTATAAAAAACCCTATTTCACCATAGAAAAAAAAAAAACTCTTGCCTCCATAAGAGACTCAACCTAGCTCATATGGATCCGTCGATTCTGGGAATTTATTTGATCGAATATTGAACTAAACTTTAGATCTCTATGAAACTCAACATACGATTACCTTAATCAATATTACACTTGAAACTACTTCTATTTTGGCCCTAAATTCCAATGCAAACCCTCCTCCGTTTTTTTTGTTATTTATCACAAAACTTGCGGCCTTCACACAAAAACACCATTGAAATCACATGCCCAAATTCTCATGAGTTTTCTGTATTGAGATCAATCTGCCAAAAGAGAACCAAAAATATGTCATCCTACTTCCTATATCGAACCCATTAATGTATGTTACATTATTTTGAACCCTCACATGATGATATGTCTCTTGGTGGATGATCATGGACTCCCTTTAGCAACCCTTACTCATCCATCTAGCTCGAACTACTTTATGACTATAGCTCTCTTTGCCTCCTTGATAAAATGAGGTCCTTCTCACTTTGATATTATTTTCTTCATACTAAGGCCTCCTCAAATATATTTTCCTAGCCAAGCCTCTTAGGAACCCTCTATAACTTACGAGTTTTATCCACTTAGACCTTAGTAACTATTAATTTTCCTTTTTATTTTTATTTTAGATTTTAAACCTAGTCTTGGGTCCAAAACCAATTTTCTTGGGTTCTTTACCCACAAATCCTATTGTGACAAAACTCACAAAACCATGTCACTAGGCTTATGGAGTACCTCCCAAGCTATAAAATTCAACAACATAGTTTAGTTGTAGTAACAGTAACTTGGTAAAGCTCTTGTAGTTAAGTGAGGACTTTGTTGGGTTCCCAAGATGCAGATTAAGTAAGGGTAGTTGTGAGGTCATGATAGTGAGGGAGTGTCAGGGCATGCCAAGGAATGAAAAGGCATACTAACACATGCCAGAAATTTCAATGCCTGATGAAGAGTGTTAGGGAGTGTCGAGGCATCACAAGGGAGAACTAAGTCAAAATGCATGGAAATGAACAAATAAGAGTGTGTACAAGGGTGTGTCAGTGAATTAAAGTGTGCCAAGGACGAAGTGTGTTAGAATAAGTTTGTAATATAATTTGCAGGAGGAAATCCTATGGTATATAATTGTATAAGTGTATAAGTGTATAATATGATTTGGAGGAGGAAAGCATATTTTCCTAAGTGTATAGGTTTTGGGGCACTCAACTTGTGCCGGATTATATCTTGTGTGTCTTGTGCATCTTGTGGTTCTTGAAAACTCTCAGTTAATTCTCTCATGTTTATATGAATTGGACATACATCTGAAATATCTCAGTGTAACCTATGTTTCTTAGTTTTTTTATGGACATGGTTAGATGTGATCCTTGTCTTGGTAAGTTATTAATTGGGACAAGTTGAGAATGGACATGAGTGGCCTAATATAGGTTATAGGTATTTCTTAGGTGAATAAGGCACAATATACTTGTAGTAGGTGCAATTGGTCAAGTTGTTGTGGTTTAAGGATGCAAATTTCACATGAAATGTAGTAGCTAAGGACTTGATTGGGTTCCCAAGTGGTGAAAATATAGAATACTAGTTGTGAGGGAATGAGTGCGAAGGAATACTAGGGAGTGCTAACATGTGCCAGATAGTTCAAAGGCATGTAAAATATGCTAAGATGTGTCAAATGCTAAGGAATTCCATGATGTGCAAGGGTGTGACAATACATGCTAGGGACTGTAAAGGAAATAGAAAGGTGAAACAACTTAAAATACAAGGAAATGAGCACATAAGAGGGTTAATAAGTCATCAATTTAACTTTTCCAAGAGGGGTATGCTAGGCACACCAACACTAGGTGAGAATACGTGAAAAGTGCTAAATGTTAGTGAATTCTAAGTGCCAAATATTCCTTTGTTACTTCTCATCTACTTTCCAATCATTGATCTAAAATAAAATTAATATTAAACCATTCAAAAGGATACCAAGGCAGCTCAATGACTGTTATACATGCTAATACTTTCCAAGCGCCAACATGTGCCAAGTGGAAATGTGTTAGGGAGTGATACAAATATTATGAAGTGGCAGGGCATGTCGAAGATTTTTAAGGTGTGCCAAAGAGTGCTAATGCATGATGAGGAGTTTTAGGTAGTACTAGGGAAACACAAGGTACCACTAGGAAAAAATGCAAGGAATTGAATGAATATGAGGGTGTTTCAAGGAGTGGCAATGAGTGCTAGCTATCATGCCAAGGAGGGAGTGGCAATTTATGTTAATCATTGATAAGGCATGCTAGGTAATATCATTTATTTTCAATAAGTTCCAGAGTGTGCTAGGGATTTCCGGTGTGTGTTAACATCTGAAAAATAGTGCCAAGTCATGCCAAGAGATTCCAGATGCTAAGGCATGTTAGGATATGCAAGGTGTCAAGGTATAACAATATGTCTCAATGAGTGTCAAGGAAACAAAAGGAAGAACCAAGTTAAAATGAAAGGAAATGAACACATAAGAGGGTTTATAAGTCAATATTTTATCTTTTTCTAAAGGGACATGCTATGCACACTAATAATAGGTTCCAATACATGCCAAGTGGTAATGTGTGCCAAGTGCTAATGTATGTTAATGCATGGAAAATTTTTTCAGGTAATGGTAGGGACTACAGGGCATGCCAACACATTCTAGGAGAGTGCTATGTTATTCTAGGTCCTGCCAACATGTGTTTGGGTTTCATAGTCATGGCAAGATGTTATAGTTATAAATATGTTCCAAAAAATGTGAGGTGTTGAGGAATGATAGTGTGTGCCAAAGCATGTTAAGGTGTGCCAAGAGTGTTGAGGAGTGCTAGGTCTCTCTCATTAATAGAATTGATAGAGCTTGGTTATTTATTAAATAATATAGTTCCTACACACATTAGCAAAACTTTATCTAGAGGGAATTTGTTAGATAATAAACCCAATCGAGATGAATCATGTATTAACTCATAGGAAAACGACATTCTAATTACTTGAGGGAAATGTTTTTATAAAACTAGCTCAAAAAATAGAAGAAAAGAGAGATCAATGCCTTAGAAATAATCCACTTCAAAGGGAAAACCTCCTTTACATTAAATAAATGAACAATTCTTGGATGATACAAATGAAAAAACCTCCTTTCTATATATAGGAGTCCATGGGGTCACAATATAATCCTAGCCGACCTA
Source organism: Pinus albicaulis (assembly GCA_034641835.2). Classification (NCBI taxonomy): domain Eukaryota; kingdom Viridiplantae; phylum Streptophyta; class Pinopsida; order Pinales; family Pinaceae; genus Pinus; species Pinus albicaulis. Next base: position 966,358,800 of record CM076583.1, on the reverse strand, counting down.
ACAATAATAATGCAAGGGCACAATAATAGAAATATGGGGGCTAGAGGGGTACAACAATAATAATAAGGGGGCTACACTAATAACAATAATGAGATACACTAGTATTAGAGGAACCATGCCCCTCTCCTTCAAACAAGTGCTACCCTCAACGCTTGATAATTTATGGATGCTTTTGTATAAAATTATCATCCTCCCATGTGGAATATTCAACGAGTAAGTTCTTCCACTTGCTGAGATACTCTAAAATTGATCGATTTGGTATTTTTCAAGTTCTTGCTTCTATGACTACTTCAGAACTTATTTCGTTTCTATGTTGATCTTCCTGTTGTTTCATTCAATTCTGCACCAAAGTTAGGTTATCCTTTGAGAGTTGGAGAACTTGTTGTTGATGCTCAATGTGATATTCCACTAATTTATCAACTATATTAGCTTTCATTTCATCCTTAAAACCATTCAGCTTAGCCTCCATTTTTTATTTTAAACAATCTATGTCATCTTTTATTGCTCTTTGTAAGATCGAATTTTTTTGCAATTGGTACCATAATTTTGATATCTCATACTCCAATTCTTCCTCTTCATGCATCATAGTAGAGATTTCTGAGGGCTTAATGGGTGTGGAATTACTTTTGGGAGGAATTATAGAACCCAATACTAATAAAAAATACTTCAATATGCCCTTGGAATCACTTCAAACTTATTTTTCAAACAAACGTTATGAAATTTTAAAAAGAAAATACACACCTTTTTCTTTCTTTTTAGGAGCTCAATATTGAAACCACATTATCTCAATTATTTCAGATCTTGAATCTCTGAAATTCGGTCCTGTAGTAATCCTTTGAATCTTCTTTCGAATTCCATAGGTCAAACTTGATTTAGATTTTCAAGACAAGTTATGTCAAATCTCCCAAAATGACCTAATTATGGATTGGTTCAGTAGAGCAAACTTGTATGGTTTGCCACGTGTCATTGTTCCCTCCTTAGGCTCTGAAATTGATACAGAGGAAACTAAAGTCTGTGTACATTCGACCAAGTTTTACAGAATTCCAATCCAATTCTCTGAGAGATAGTTATGAAAATTTTCCCAAGGTCACCTCTTTTAGATGAAATTTGGGAACCTACAAAAACCCTAACTTCCACAGATCATATCTCCAAAAATATTGTGAACCAAGATCAAAAAATTTTACACAAAGTTCCTTGGAATTTTGGAATCTCGTGGTGAAAATTTCGTCTTCTGAACCTTTGTAGAAAACAAGTTATAAGGTAAATTCCACGATGACCTATTTGAAATAGGGGAACCCTAGAATCCAAAGCTCTAATACCAAATTTTATGAAACCAGCTCCAAAAATAGAAGAAAAGAGAGATCAACGCCTTAGAAATTAGCCACTTCGAGGGGGAAACCTCCTTTACATTATAGAAATGAACAATTATTGGATGATACAAATGAAAAAACCTCCTTTCTATATATAGGAGTCCATGGGGTCACAATATAATCCTAGCCGACCTAACAATAATAATGGAAGGGCACAATAATAACAATATGGGGGCTACAGGGGTACAACAATAACAATAAGCGGACTACACTAACATAAATAAGGGGATACGCTAGTATTATAGGGACCTAAAAAATGATACACACTAATTACTTCTTAATAGATTGACTAACTCTAACCACAATGGCATTTGAGACATAATGAAAAAGACTCCACAAAAATGGTCCTAAATTGTTATCTTTTGACAAAAATTATAGTCACATGAACATAACGTCATCAAAAATTCATTGGCATGATCAATGATGATGAACATTTTTTTACCATCATCAAAATTAACCAAAAAGAGCAACGGTGAGGGTCAATAAAAGATCATCACTAGATGTGTCACCAAAGAGAGAAATAGTGACGAGCATTTAACATCCCTCACAAAAGTGTCACTGAAAAATGGCTTTGGTGACAAACCTTAAAGGACCATCACTATATGCACTTACAACAATGTTTTTTAAGGACTATCACCATATGTGACTTTGGTGATGGGCCTTAAAGGTCCCTCACAGGAATGACCCTCACCAATGACCTTTTTTTTTCATAGTGGATGCAAATTTCGATGCAAGATTGGAAGAAAATGTGGGTTGCAATGGTAGGTGTGAGATATGGCACAAATTGTGGCACAATAAAAGTGGATGTAAAAACAGACACAAAAATATATGCAAGACTTGGATGCAAAACAAGATGAAAAAAGGGATGTAAAATTTGATTCAAACATGGGTGCAATACAAGAAAAAAAATTGGATGCAATGGACATAGATGAAAAAGTAGATAAAAAACGAGAAACAAAACCTAATGTATAAACCCGACATAGAATTGGTTGCAAAAAGAGAAGCAATATGTGATGCAAATATTGGATGGAAAAGAGGATACGAACATTGATGAAAAATTTGAAGCAAACATGGGTACAACAGTAAGTGAAAAACATGGTGCATTTTGTGCCACAACAAAATTGGATGTAAAAGTGGATGTAATGATAAATGTGGGAAAAGAAGAAAATGAAGATGCAAACGAATATGCAAAAAGGGATGCAAATGTGTATGTAAAGATGGGTGCAACAATGGATGACCAATTGTATGAAAAAGTGGATGCAACATAACTCAATCCAAAAGTAGATGAAAAATGAGACACAAAACCCAATGCAAATCTTGATGCAAAAGTGCATACAAAAACGGATGCAAAAATAGATGCAAAAGTTGATGAAAATGACGATGCAAACGTGGATGCAAAATTAGAAGAAAAAGTGGGTGCAAATGGAGGTGCCAAACTAGGTGTAAATTGTGGCACAAAAAAAATTGATGCAATAGTGGACACAATAATAGATTCAAAATAAGATGTAAATATGGATCAAAAACAAGATGAAAAAGAGGATGCAACAAAAGTATATGCAAAATAAGATGCAAAAATAGACACAAAACTTGGTGTAAAAATTGGCACAAAGGGGATGCAACAATGGTTGCAAAAAAGGATTTTAAAAAGGATGCGAAAGAAGATGCAAAAGATGATGTGAAAGTTCATGCAAGTGTAGGTGCAAAAAGTGGTTGAAATAGAGCATACAAAAGTAGGTGAAACAAAATTAGGTGCCAAAATTGATGCAAAACCTGGTGCAAAGGATGGCACAAAACTTGGCATAAAACTTGGTGCAAAACCTATTGCAATACCTAGTGTTAAACTTGGTGTATGACTTGGTGCAAAACTTGGTGAAAATTTTGCGTCAATTTTTGCACCATATTTGATAAATGGATGAAAATATCACTAAAAATGGGCTCTAGATGCAAAAAAGGAAGTAGAAAGGGATGATAATGACATTTTTTTGTTGTAGTTTTTGCAGGTAATATGTTGCATGTGTTATTTCCTTATTTATTCTTGGATGCATAGTATATGCATGGGATTCCTTTGTTATGCCTTCTCAATGGCATGGACATTTTCCTAGATTGAAAATGGTTTCATTTTTTCCTTCACATTTCCTAGATATCCATGTCATTTTGGGTTTCCCACTTGTTTTTTTTATTGGTTCTCAGGTTCCCTATGGGTGTGGGTTGGAAAAAACACTCTAGAATCCCTTGAAAATTTTGGGTTGAGTTAGTATTTTTTGCAGTCATAGGTTGGGAAAAGTGCTCTGCAGCCCTTGGTGGGTTGAGTTACTAGTTCCTGGAACCGCGGTTGTAACAAATTCTCTAGATCCCTATAAGGTTGTGGGTTGAGTTACTAATTACTAGAGCCATTAACAACTTGGCTAGAGACCGGTCTCATTGATGTTAGTGATTTCTAGACTGTATAGTTGAGATCATTATGGTTGAGGGTTGAGGTTGTTTTTCCTCTGGAAGCCCTAGTTATTTTTTTCTTGCTTTATCTCCTTATATCCCACACTCATGCATATAATATGATTTTGGGGTGATTGGATGAAGGAGAGATTTGGTTCAACCCAATCTATGTTCAGTGGTACCTCGAAGTCCCAGAATTAGTTCGTTTTTGTGTATCTTAATAAGAGTTATTTTCCTATTTTGATATGTGGGAAATTTTAATAGCTATCATCATTAGGGGAATTTTGAGGTCTAAAATGGGCATCCTAAGAAAAACGTAAAACCAAAATAAAATTTATAAAAACCAATAGGATTCAAGATGATGATCTCAACCATGGGGGATGATTCACCATTTTTAAAGTAAAAGGGTAAAAAGATTAAAAAATGATAAAAAAATAAAACTTCTTTTTGAACTCGTATTTTAAACATATATCCTAGATTTTTTACTCAAATTTTGAGTGAGAGTACTCATTGGATGAAAAATTTAATTCCTCATCAGGAGTACCCATGTAGCATACTTTTGATGGACCCTGCTGCACGAAAAATGAGAAATACATGAAAAAAAATGATTGCAATCACGTTTTTCATATATCTCTCATTTTTCGTGCAGAAAGATCCATAAAAGTATGCAACATGGGTACTCCTTGGATGAGGAATTAAATTTTGCATTCAATGAGTACTCTCGCTCGAAATTTGAGTAAAACATTTGGGAAATAAATTGAAAAATACGAGTTGAAAAAGTAGTTTTTTCTTTTTTCCCTTAAAAATTTGATGATGTAATCAAATCTTATTTTATTATTTCCACTATTGTTTTATAATTTCCTTAGGAGGACCATTTTAGACCTCAAAACTCCCCTAATGCATGTTGAAATTTGTAATGACACCTCCCAGCACATCTACCTACTTTCATCAGCTTACCCAAGGTAAAAATGAGATGAGGAGAAGTTGTGACCAGAATCAACCTCATAGGTGACCTTAAGGAATGGAGTCGACAAAGGAACCTTAATGACTTTCCTCAGGTGCCACAGGACCCTCTAAGAGTAAACCAACCCCTCTAGGTTTCCATCCCCTTAGATAACATGAGTTTTCCATGAGTTTTATCCCCAAAAACTCCCTTTCCAAGGCATCAGTGTGACTGGAAACTCCTAGTCATTCCCACAGGTTTGTATCACATCGAATGTGGACTTTTTTGCTCAGTGTTGTGCCAACGACTATGGATTTTAAGGGATTTAAGGTCTGGGGCTAAAAATCTTCCCATAAATCCATGTGAATATTAGGATTCATAAATTACACAAGGACAATGCATGTAAACCAAAAACTATCACCACAACTAGGCCTAACCATCCCTAACCTAGACTAACATTCCTTCAAACACTTGGCAACAATGCAATCTATAGGTCATGAATACAAGACATAGCATAAGGGACTGTAAATTCATATGATACTTGTTAATAAGTATCACTACCATCTCCCATTAGATGTCTTAACATTAATTAGATCTTATGTTCATTATTGTTTCAGTTATATTTGAAAACGTGAAATGAACCATGACTAGAACTAGTCACATAACCATTCTTGTAACCATCATATAACCACATAAATAACCATAAGAAAATATCCATTAAAGCCACATAATAATGATTACAAATGTAAGAGAACTTAACTTTCATTAAACATAGGCAAGATCCAACCAAGTTTGAGACTTCCACATACCACCGGACCATGGACATGGCTAAACTAAATCTTTCTTTTAGCAAGTCACCGGGCCCATGCCATATTCAAAGCATGAATGTGGGATTTCATGGATAAACCAATCCAAAATTAATAAAGGGAATCCAAATGTTAAATCACCTCCACCCTTACCATATTGTGATCTCACTGAAACCAGAAACGAGATCACAAAACCAAATAGAGCTTGAAATTCCTTCGGATCTCATCACTATCCTTAAGGAATTTTCTATCTCCTTTTATCTAGGCTTTACCGCAATCCACACTGGATCACTAGGCCCTTACTGAGATACCATCCTTAGGCTTACCGTGTATCCTGCCAAAACTGGTCAAGGTATTCCTAGGACTTTGGGAATGTTCCTGAGACCACCTCCTCCCCGGATTCCAAAACCATCCGGCAATTCCAAAGCTCATATCCGATAATAATCCCATCACACCATGGATATCCATAAAAAGGAAATGTAACGCTAAAAACCAATGCCAAAACCTGGCAAAACCACGCCACTAATATAAAAATAACCAAATACCAACATGCACATACCATGCATGTCAAAAAAAACTAGGAAATCATACATGAAATCAGTTACTTGTAAGTATTCCTGCTAAAACTACTTTATCTTGCTCTTCCTTTCTTATCTTTGCTTTCTTTTTCTTTCTTTGTCCTTATTTTGCTTGATTTTCATTCCTTTTTTTTTCCTTCCTTTGCTTGCTTAATCTGCTTTCTCCTCTTGGTGCTCTTCTCCTCTCTGTGTGTAATTCTAAAAATGAACTGAAAAAAGGATACTAATTAATGTTATGAGGTCTTTTTATCATTCATTCCTCTAATTTTTTGCATTTTTGCATTATTTTCATTCAATTTCCTCCTCACGTGCAACCTATGACCTTTCACCTTCTGTTTCTCCTAATCTCATTTATTTTCGTAAATAAATCTTCCAAAATACCTTTTTTCCTTTTTAATGCCTCAACCATTTCCTTTTCCAATTTCCCCTTAGCCATAAACACATCTAGTGATGACCAGTAGGATATATTTTCCCAAAATTCAGCTTGGAATAAGTGTCCCTTAACCGTGGTCTTTTTTATTTCCTTTATTAACTTTTATTACATGAAATTTTAGCCTGGGTCTGTTACGAAACACTCCACCTTGCGGAACACCTCCCTCAGTGTTAAACCACACCTATGTCTCAGCAAAACCACTGAAAAGAAAACATATTGCTCATGGATATTTATAACTTAGCTCGATGCAGTATTTACAATGAATAACCTTCTCAAAAGAAAAAACCATTATGACAACATGACAATATAACAACCTTACCACTTATTACAGCTTTATAACTTAGCTCATGGTGGTATTTACAATAGAAATGATATATAATATGTACAAATATCAAAAATTATTTGTCTCAATAGAAAAAAAATGAAGGATACATTTACCACATCTGATCCACCATCTCTAATGTATATTCTTCTGGCCCAAAGTTCTTCCACTACACTTTAACTTGCTCTATGGCTCTATTCTTGAGCATGATTTGTTTCCGCTGCAATATGCACTGAGGTTCTAGCTAGAATTCTCCTTCTTACTCCACCTGCAATACAGACCAATCAATATGATGATCAATATCCTTTATATAACTTTTAAGCAATGAAACATGAAAAAGATCATGGAATTTCTCTGTTGGAGGTAGTGCAAGGTGATAGGCACATGTTTGAATCCTCTCAAGTATCTGAAAAGGACTACAATACCTTGGTGCCAACTTGGCACATGATCCAATACTCAAGGATCTCTTCTTGGGCTTGATGTGCAAATACACATGCTCCCCAACCTGAAACTCCTTAAATTTCCTTTCTTGGTCTGCAAAACTCTTATGCCTGTCATGTGCTTCCTTTAGATTCATCTTTATAACCTACATCTCTTGTTCCATCTATACCAACATGTCTGGTCCAATAAGTACCCTTTTAACTAGATCACTCTAGCTTATGTGAGTATGACAACTTTTCCCATACAGTACCTCCAAAATACTCATCCTCAATGAATCTTGATAACCATGTTTGTATGCGAAAAAAACTAATGGAAGTTACTCCTCCCAATTCCTCTGTTGGTGCCTCGCATATATCCTCATCATTTCCTCCGGGATCATGTTGACCCTTTCTATCTATTCATTTGTCTATGGATGATAGGCTTTACTGAAGGCCAAAATTTTCCCCAATCTCGCAAATAAATCCTTCCAAAAATTGGAAGTGAACTTGGCATCCCTATCCAACATAATGTTTTTAGAAACACCATGTAACCTCACAATGTCCTTGATGAACACCTATGCCACCTCACTAGTTTAATATGTAGTCTTCACCAGAACGAAGTGAGCCACCTTGCTCAACCATTCGAACACAACCATGATAGAATAATGTTTCCTCGTTGTCCTCGGAACGCCTATAATAAAATACATGGAAATTACCTCCCATTTCCATTATGGAAGCAAAATAGGTTGTATTAGACCACCTATATGCCCACATTCTTCCTTCACCTGCTGACAATCCAAACATCTAGCCACGAACTTTACCACTCCTTCATCAGATTCGGCCAATAGTAAAACTTATTCATTTTTTGCCAATATCTTTTGATATGCTGGTTGACTTGAGTATGGCTTGACATAAAATTCCCTCAATATAATATTCTTGAGCTCATTTTCATTCGACAAATAGATCCTATCTCCAAATATCACGATACCATCTATCATGCGATGATACTATGTATCTTTATCACATGTATCTGTACTTGTACTCTATTGTAACATATGCATGAGCTCCATATACCTGTTGTCCTGTTGTCTTGCCTGTAAGATCATATACTATAATTTTTTCCCATAGGAACTCATAGCGGCAATATGATTCACCTATACTTTCCTATTGAGAACATCTGCAACCATATTCTCCTTTCCCTTGATGTATCTAATCTTGAAATAAAACTCACTAAGGGTGAAAAACCATCTAGCTTACCTGGAATTCCAATTTGGTTGGTAAAAAAAATATCTCAACCCACTCTGATCACTCAGTAATAAAACTATCCTACCAAGAAGATAATTCATCCACATCTTGAAGGTATGAATAATAGTTTCCAATTCAATATCTTGAGTTGTGTAGTTTTTTTTCATGATAATTCAAATTATTAAACTCATAGCATACCAACTGTCCCTCCTACATAATAACAACACCAATTCCTCTTTTGCAAGAATCTATACACAAAATGAAGTCTTTATATGGATATGCAATCTTAAGAATTGGAGAATTGGTCAACAACTTCTTCAACTGCTCAAAACTAGTTGCACATTCTTATGTCCTTTCAATATTCTCACCTTTCCTCTACAAATATGTAATAGGGTATGCAATGCAGGAGAATTTTTTGATGAACCTCTTGTCGTAACCTGCTAATCCCATAAATGATCTGAATTCCTCCTCATTATTAGTAGTTTCCCACTCAATGATGTCTCTTATCTTTTATGGATCTACTGTTATGCCTTCCTTAGAAACAAGATGTCCCAAGTAGTGTACCTTTGTTTGGAAGAAACTGCACTTACTAAGCTTAGCGTATAACTGATGCACTCTTAGTAATATCAACACTACTGCTAAATGTTCAACATGCTCTTCTTCATTCTTAGAATATACCAGGGTTTCATCAATGAATCCAATAAAAAAATTGTACAAATAAGGAAATAACACACTATTCATCAAACACATAAATGTAGCTCAATAAATAGTCAAACAGAATGGAACTATAACAAACTCATAATTCCCATACATGGTCTTGAAGGTGGTCTTGTATATGTCCTCTTATTTAATGTGTACCTAATGATATCCCGATCTCAAGGAAATCTTAGAGAACATTGTTCCTCCCTTCAATTGTTCAAACAAATCATCAATCCTCAGCAATGGGTACCTGTTCTTGATCACCACATTGTTCAAATGCATGTAATCAATGAAAAAACTGAGAGTACCATCCTTATTTTTCATGGCCAACACTGGTGCATCGCAGGGTGATACACTCAGCCTTATGTATCCCTTGTCAAGAATTTCCTTTAATCACAACTTCATCTCTACCATCTCTAGAGTGCCTATCCTGTACGATGCCTTTGATGTTGGTGTTTCCCTTGGTACCAACTCAATTTAAAATTATACTTACCTATGAGGGGGTAACTCTGGAATATTTGTTGGAAACACATCTTCAAAATGTTGAAATAAAGGATACCTTTGGAATTTTTATGCATCCTCAACATTCTTACCCTTGTCACTGGAAACATGCACTACAAAATTCACACGACCTTTACTGCAATTGTGCTTAGCCTACATAGCAGTAACCATCCTTACTAACGTAGGCCTCTTCTTTCCCTGTGGAATTTTCTTTTCTCCATTATCCTCCAGGAACTCAATAGCCTTGTCACTGAAATCTACTTTGGTCCTGTGAGGTACAGCTAATCCATACCCAAAATAATTTTATACGATCCCAATGGAAGTAAATTCAAATGTATTTTTGTAGGTGTTAGGGTCCTATATTCTATAGGATCTCAAGGTGATTGAGTATTTCATATTTTTTATTTTACATTGTAAATAATTTTGAGTTTGCAAATGATTTCCAAAAAAGCATATATAAAATAAAATCAAACGAGGGTATGTCAAAAATAAAATAAATATGAAGAAAAAATAATAAAAATAAAGTAAAACCCCACAAAAGAAAAATAGAAATAATATTCAAAGTGCTGCAAATTTAAATGCCACTATTGTTAAAATAGTTTTCTTTATGTCAAAATCCAATAAGATTGTGTGCAGCTTGTCTTAAAATTCCACAATGACTAGATTTTTGATCCAATCATACAACTTAATCATGATGTAACAATTGTGAATTTAGTGTTAATTATGTTAGTTAATAAATATTTTCGAAACTATTTAATCTTGGCAAATCGATAGCTAGGTAGAAAATGAGATTGATTCAACTCTATAATATGAATTAATAGGAAAAATAAGTGACAGAGTAGGTTAGATTCTTATTGAAAAAAGGATAATGTGGGTTTGATAGCTTAAATTCACCCTAATGAAAGAAGATGAAAAAATTTTATCTTAGAAAAAGAATTTAAAATGAAAGTGTAGGTAGAAGTTGTACGTTAACCTACCATCACATCTCTGCTCATCCGATCTCCCAGTCTTCCATCCAAAGGGCATTATCATTTTTTGGCCTCCCCTCTCCCTCTGAACTTTACCGTCGGGGGGGGGGGGTCCAAAAAAAGTGGTTTTGTGTTTCGGGCCCACGCTAACGTGGCACCTTCCTGTCATTTCGTACCCCCCCCTTACTTAAACTTCTTACTGCTTTGGACCCCCTCCGAAAAGCATTTTCTATGTCGTATAAAAACTACCAATCTTCCCGTTGAGTGCCTTTCATATCACACCACCTGTACCATACCGTTGCCAATTAAATTCTTTCCCACGGTAATACAACTGTTGATGAATTTAATTCATCGATAACCGTTGATCCAACGGATCCGCCCCACTCTCAACGAGAAATCGAAAAAATTGTGTATAAATCCATGTCTGATTAAATTTTAATCCTTTACCTTACCATTTTCTCTGATCTGTACATGTTTGTTGTAGGTTGACAGAGAAGAGAATATTTTATACTTGGGTCCCCACCATTGTCTCCTTCAGTTTTTTTCACAACTTACTATTTTTAGCAGTTTTTTAGGTCCTGAACTTTCGGCGTTGTTTTGAGGCCCCAAACGGAGATAATATGCTGAATTTATGTCCTTGGGAAGTTGAAACACTAACTTACCCAAACGGGGCCCATAGTTTTGGTGCTTCATCTCCTAGGGTTAGGTTTTTGAACGTTTAGAGTTCTCCATTGTTTCTCCATAATAAATAGGCCCTCAAGCCTCATTGTAACACAGTTCAGAGGTCTGTAGTCACCGCATCGCTTCTTAGAGATTCGCTACTAGCACCCTAGATATTTTATTTCCATCATGTTTTTAAGCATATTTATGTGATTTGATATTAATGAAATGAAGCCATATTTCGGGTGTATTTCTATGTTTATGGTTATTTCTGTTTTCTGTTGCGTTCCTGCATAAATCTAGATTAGTGGTATCAGAGAGGTCTATTTTTTCTCGATCCTTCCTTGCATGTCCCGAACAAGGTCAGGGTATAAAGAGTTAGGGCTCGATCTAGTGGAACCTTTGAAAGATCAGCCTCTCAAACCCCGACGGACGCCCATGGGGGACGAAAAGAAATATGAGGGAGCAAGAGATCCTATCAAAATATTGCTCGAGGAGGCCCTCGAAAAACAAAGGAATGCGATGATGGATAACTTTGCCTAGATCCTTCAACGACTGCCCACCGGGGGCGCATCTGGATCCAACAACCACTCTGGAGGTGCGAATCCCTTTAAGGTACAAGTAAACTTTGACATTCTCATATTTGAGGGTCAAATAGATGCAGATGCAGTAGATAGATGGTCAATATATTAGAAGGATATTTCTCGGCTCATGACTTTTCCGACCAGGAGAAGATTATTTTTCCACTCCTCAAAGCTACCCCCCATGTCAAGGACTGGTGGGAAACCTACTGTGAGAGAAAGGAAGAGACAAAACCCTCTCTATTCTCAGTCGTACCCACTTGGAATTTATTTCGAGATGCCATCAAGGAACAATAAAATCCTGTGGGGAGCTATGAGGAGAAGTACATACAATGGCCCACGCTGCGACAACAAAGTGATCAGGATGTGCATGAGCTAACGAATTTGTTCCATACCCTACGCACAAATTACGGTATCAAATATTCAGAGAAACATTTGGTGCTAAAGTATCGCAGCTGTCTGCATAGTTAAATTCAGGAGGAAATGGAGTTCCTCAACATCTCCTCGCTTGGTATGGCATACCGGTATTCTACAAAGATTGAGCAGAAATTAAAACAGAAGAAGCGAGACTTTCGATCTGCGAATCAAAATCAAGGGAAAGGTGTCCCCAAACCGCAGAACAAAGGAAAAATCCAAGGCATGGTGGCCCAAGACAACCTGCCAAAGACACAAGAAAAGAACAACACCCCGAATCCAAAGAAGGACATGGGAAAGTGGTGTGAGTTCCATAAGAGCTCCACTCACAACAAAAGTGATTTTCAGGCCAAGTAGTCACTGGTGGCCGAGATGAGGGCATCTGAATCAGATGCATGCTCTGACTCTAAATCAAAATCTGACAAGGGGAATGAAAAAGGGAAGCAGATTATTGATGCAGAGCCCAACACCATTGTTGCCACTAAGAAGATCCATAAGGAGGAACCAGAAGATCCAAAGGAGGAAAAGCGTCTCTTCCACTCTGATATGTGGGTAAAGGGTTCCCCGCTATAGTTAATTATCAATAATGGGAACCAGAAGAACCTGATTTAAGCAGATGTCATGAAGCAGTTGGGCTTATCGACCACAGCGCACCCACAACCATACACCATCGGGTGGCTTCACCAAGGACGAGATCTCCACGTCAGCCAGAAGTGATACCTTCCCTATAGCATCAAGCCCTTCATGGATGAGGTATTGTGTGACATTGCTTTATAGCTTTCTAGGTCTTGCTAATTTCTACCGCAGGTTCATGTTGGGATTCTCTCATATCACCTTTTCCTTGAGTCAAGTCACCAAGGGAGTAGCGAAAGAAAAATTTTGTTGGTCGGAATCTAAACAGAAGGCGTTCGTATAATTGAAGCATCACCTATGTTATGCCCTATTGCTCACATTACGAGACTTGCAACAACCATTTGAGATCGAGACAGATGCCTCTGACTATGCTATTGGGGCATTTCTTACTCAACAAGGGCATCCAGTGGCATATAACAGTGAGACATTGTCTGACACAGTTCGAAAGTATCCCACTTATGACAAAGAAATGTATTCCAATGTGCAGGCTTGTCGACAATGGAAGCATTACATTTTGGGGAAAGAGACAATCATCCACACAAACCACCCACCCCTACATTTCATATAGACACAAAGGAAGTTTCAAAATGATCGCCATAAGAATTGGTCCACATATCTGTAAAAATTTCATTTGAACATCAAGTACAAGAAGGGTAGCACCAATAATGTTGCAGACTACCTCAGCCGACCGTTGATCATGGCCATTACCAAAATTATCAACTCTTGTGGGCATGAGACTTTTGATTGGCCGCTTCTCTATAAGGGAGATCCAGAATTCAGCTACACATACAAGGCACTCTTGGGGGGTATGCAAGTTCCAAATTTTCACCTCCAAGATTCACTATTATGTCACCTGGGACACCTTTGTGTTCCTTCAAGTGAGCGTGCCAAGATGATATGGGAAGCGCACTACAGTCGAGTCACTGGCCATTTTTGGGTCAAGAAAACAATGGTAGTACTACAAATGTATTTCTATTGGCCGAACCTTCGACAGGATTTCGGGAAGTACATCAGATCCTGCACTGCTTATGCCATTGCCAAACCAAGAATCAAGAAGAAAGGGCTCTATACTCTGCTACCTACCCCTAGTCGACCTTGGGAATTCATCTCTATGGATTAAATATCAGGCCTTCCTTCTACTAAGTATGGAAACTACTGTGTTGTCGTGGTCGTTGACAGATTCTTAAAAATGGTCATTATGGAGGCCTGCAAGAAGAATATCACAGCAGAAGCCACTGCTAAAATATTCTTTGAATGAGTGTGGGTGCACTTTGGGATCCTACAATCTATCAGATCAGATCATGACAGCAGGTTCCTCAGCACATTTTGGTCCAGCCTCAGGTCAATTTTGGACACCAAGCTCACCAAGTCCACAGCTTTCCATCCCCAAACTGATGGCCAGACAGAGGTTGTCAACAGGATGATTGTAGACATTCTGCGCATGTACAATTCAAAGCATCCACGCACATGGGATGAGAGCCTTCCCTAAGTACAACACAGTTATAACCGGGCTCTCCACATCTCAACCAGCCACAACCCCTTTCAGGAAGGCTTTAGATTCTAGCCACTATGTCCCATTGATGTAGCCATGCCATTTGCAACTAATCAGGTCGATTCGTCTCATGTCCAGTCTGAAGCTGAAAAATCAAACAACTTCATCGAGCACATTCAGCACATCCACCAAGAGGTTCATGAAATATTGGACAGAGCCAATTCTAAGTATAAGCAACGACATGAGCAAAATCGAGTGCCACACAACTTCCAGGTGGGCGAAAAAGTGTGGCTAAATTTTCAGAAGGAGCACCTCACTGGACCCCACCGCAAGATTTGCCGGCTCCAATATGGGTCGTACACCATCACCAAGGCTATAGAGAATAATGCCTTCGATCTCAGTATTCCACCATTCCCTGGTCTGTACCCAGTATTCAATGTAGACCACCTTTGTCCCTACTTCCCACCTTTATTGGACACCTCTGACATTGCAGAAGAAATCACACCAAAAGAGTTAAACCCATACTACATGGAACAGGCCACCAAAGATTGTATCATGGACATGCAAATCAAGAACACTCGCCGACAGAAGATCTAACGGTATCGGGTTGTCAAAGCTGGCCAACTCCTGCACCAACGCAAGTGGTTCACGAGGGACCAAGTTCAACAGAAGTTTCCTCATCTCATGGAGGAACTCAACGCAATGGGGACCATTGCTTCCTAAGGGGGGAGGAATGATCCAGGTGGATATTGGTGGCCACCCACCTATTCCACTTTGGGCCCCACCATTGTCTCTTTCATCTTTTTTCACAGCTTACTATTTTTAGCAGTTTTTCAAGTCCTCAACTTTTGGAACCGTTTTGAGGCCCCAAATGGAGATAATATGCTGAAGTTACGTCCCAGGGAAGTTGAAACACCAATTTACCGAAATGGGGCCCATAGTTTTGGCGCTTCATCTCCTAGGGCTAGGTTTTTGGACGTTTAGAGTTCTCCATTATTTCTCCATAATAAATAGGCCCTGAAGCCTCATTGTAACACAGTTTAGAGGTCTGTAGTCGCCGCATCTCTTCTCAAATATTCGCTACTAGCACCCTAGCTATTTTATTTCCATCATGTTTGTAAGCATATTTCTGTGATTTGATATTAATGAAACGAAGCCTTATTTTCGCTATATTTTTATGTTTATGGTTATTTCTATATTCTGTTGTGTTCCTGCATAAATCCAGATCACAAAGATTCCACAATAAGAGACATCAGAATATTATAAAAAGGTTGCATTTGAATTTGATATTAAAGATATATATCTGATTGATGAAATGGATATGCATAAGTAGACAGGTGAAATGATTTTATCTACCCTCACTAACACTGGTATGAGTTTTTCCAAGTTGCAGGTTTCCTTAGCCAACATCGAGTCACACTTCAAGATGGATAAAATATCTTCTTTTGCCAAGGATTCAATGATCAATTTTTTGGAAGACTTAGTAATAAGAATTGGATATGATCCCTCCAAGATCAGAGTTGCAGAGGAGGTGATTAAAAATAAAAATGGTAACATAGCGTCATTAAGGAAGCAGCTGAAAATTCCATCTACAGAGGACCCCTTGGCCAAATAAATTGAATATTCGGAGTCCCAAAAATCAGACATGATGAAACTCGTCATGGAGCAGAATGCTCATCTTAGAAATATGGAATCAAAGATGGAAAAGATGATAAAAGAAAAATAACATGATGCTAAGCTTTCACTAGTTCCTTTGGTGGTTGTACCCCTTACAACCATTCCCACAACCACACCTTCTATAGAAAGTACATTAGATGGAGTTGAAAATCTCACCAAAGAAGTGTAGAATCTGTCATTCCAGACATAAGAGATAAAGCAACTTTCCGACCAAGTTAAATTTTTGTAGCATCAGAAGTCGAGGAGTGATAGCTCACATGTAGTTAAAGCCTAGAGAGTATAGAAGTTAATAGAAAGGTTGCAGAAATTTGAGAGGGATTCATCTATTCAAAATACCTTAGGCCAATTCAAAGAGATAATTTTGACATATATCATTGAATCCATCAATGAAATCTGGCCCTACACCCATATTATATTTGAGCAGAAATAATTGATAGAAAAATCCAATGTTGTCATTCAAAACATCAAAGAGGAGCTTGGAGGCATTGACTATTGCTAACAACATTATCAAGTTCATAAATTCCAGGAACAGGTATGAACTGGATGACTTAGGAGTAGAGGATTGGACAGAAACAATTTTGGAGGTAAATAATGTTCCTACAAAGAGAAAATTGATTGTACAGTTGGAAGAAAACTGGCATAGCTTATAGATAATTGTAAACATATTTTTCAGTAGGATAGAATGTTTAACTCAGAAATTCCTTCCTTCCTTATTTGTAATCAATGAAAAATTAACCAGTAGAGAGGATTATGTAAAGAAGTTGAATGAAATTGCTAGAGACGGCTAAATTTTCAAATATCAATGGCACTATGACAAGGAAAGCGTTCTTGGAGGCATTGCCTCATGACATTTTCATCCATCATTAAACCACGTTTTTGTGGTAAAACCAATTTTTTCTAAGTATACTGAAGTGGGTGAAATCTACAGCAAGGTCATCAAGCGAACTATCCCAGATGAATATCGATGGGATAAGTTAACTAAGTTTTAGGAGTAAAAAGTAATGAAGAACAATCATCTGTAGCTAGCTCATGGGACAATGCATCAACCAGCAATACAGCTAGTGCAACCTACAAATAGGCCAACTCAACAACTAATTTCTTGAAATTAGTGCCCGCATGCCAGATCACCCACATCGGGCTTATCTTTTGTCACAGTTAGAGTCCATTGTTAGATTTAGGCTAATAATACACTGTCTGCTGAGACAACATTAATTGTAATCAATTTTGTAATATTTTAGTATAAATAATTCATTGTTTGAAGTATTAGAGGTTGATTTCTGAACATGTTTTTCCTACTATGCAATTGTAAATTCCAATTTTTTGTTGGAGAATCAATAATAAAAAGACTTCTTTTCAGGATTCATGTGGTGTAATTACTAGTGAAGTGTTTCTATTGTTTCTGTGTTTTCCACCATTATATCATTTTATTTGTTTATCCAAATTCTTAATTGTAAAATAGAAAGTGTGATGAATAGGATATTTTATTAAGAAAAACTTATTTTGGTTGCTTTTACAATTTAAATGCTTTCTACTTGAAGTCATTTTGAAAAATACTTAATTTCTTTTCAATCTCAACTGAAATTCACTTTTCTGCCATATTCATTATTCATTTAAAATCTTAAATAATCCAATGAATGCAACCTAGCTTTCCTTATTAAAACTCCTTTAAAAATTGATGCTTAACTTAGTTTTATATTTTGACTCCATTTCCCAATGGGATTATACATAATTAATCAACCAAATCAATCAAAATCAAACAACAACCAAATACAGTCATAACTAGCCTAACATTTATTAAAAACAAAGTTAAATTAGAAAGAGAGATCCCTCTCTAAATATGGTAGGGTTAGATCCCAACTTCCAAATTGGTTTTATGTTGTCCTCTGTGTTTATTCTACCAATCTTAAAAATTACAGAACAATAACATAGTGAAAACCATACTGGGGAAGAATTGAAAAATTTGTAATTTCTTTCAAATTCACAACCCCGGTTAAAGCATTCTATGATAGGAATAATTTAATATTTATTTTTGTTTCAATAGTGTAAATAATAAGTGTGTGTGAGCAGTTAGATCATAACTCTAGCTCCAAAAAGAGCCTATACTAGAGCTCATTCTAATCCAAAGCTTGCAGACATTTTATATGACCGTGAGAAAATACTCAAAATAAAGAGCCTAGCAAAAATCCAAGGAAGTAGTACTCCCCCTCATAGAGTAGATTCACTCCCAAAAGACTTTGTAACCCTACAATACATAGAGTTTGACTTACCCTTTGAACAAAGCCTATTTAGAACCAATTCAGCCAATTGGGCATATAAAATAGTAGTAGACCAAGCTACATTAAGAAAAAAATCATCGAAAGCCCAATCTACTCCTGCTAATATAGACCTTCAAATCCTCCAAGACTTTGACAAATTGTAGGGTTTAGTCACATGTTTAGACCTTTCCATTCATGAACCTTATGTCTAGCAATACATGGAACTTTCTTCTTTGCTTCTTATGCAGAATCATCCACCTCATCACAATCTGTACATCCTAGATCAGAAAGTCCTAACCCTTCTGTATTTTCCACAACTACTGAGTTATTTTCTCACCAAGAAACTCAAACTCCTTTTTCTACCCAATCCTCAACTACAATCAAACCTTCATCTCCACCAAAACCCAAAGTTTCCACTCACCCTTTACCTTCCATTCAGCCTCCACCTTTCACCCAACAACCACATCATATTGTTCATCCTCATATCCCTATAATGGAAACTATATATGCTCCCCTTTTCCTTTAATATCCTTTGGAAAACATGCCAAAATTTTACCAAACAAGAATCCCTCAATTTTATGGAACTGGACCTATCACTTCACAACAACATGTAGATAGGATGAATGAAATTTTTGACCTTCAAGAGGTAGATCGGGAGAGTGTAAAACATGGGTTGTTTGCATAAAGTCCCACAGGAAGGAATTACTTGCTGCTAGTATTAATGATCTACCTGAATTCCATCAAACATTCCATGCTAGGTGGGAAATTAATAACAACCCTCTTCAACTTTTATCTAAATATGAAAGCAATAGGAGGGGACTAGCAGAAATTGTTCAGGACTATTGCACAATATTCAACATTGTATACAACACAATTCCTGCCAACATTAAACCACCACAAGGATTAGCCTTAATCGAATTCCTAGATGGTTTTGAAGCAGACATGGCTTGCCAACTTAGAGAAATGAATTCATCCACACTAGAAGAAATGGAAAGGGATGTTGTGAGTGTAGAAGAAAATCTATTAGGAAAGAGAGATAGACTTAGGAATGAAAGGAGAGTAACCATAAAAGAGGAACCCTCTACTTCTTCTGTTGATGCTAAAATTTATTCATTAGTTAGAACAGTAGAAAGAATTATGGAGAGGATTAGTTTGAATGACAGGGTTTCTCCTAGAAACAATCAACATGCACCACAAAATCGAAATCAAAATCTTAGGAGAAATCCTCTGTAAATCAAACAAAGGGAGCAAAGGGGCCCTGATCGGAAAATTAGACCTCCTTTTGTGGAAAATTATGCTGATGACGATGGAGAGATAGTGGAAGAAGTAGAAGATAAATAGATAAATGTAATGGGTATCAATGATGATGAAACTATGTTGCTTACTCGAGAGAACAAGAGTTGTTTCAATTATCCCAAACTAAAATTGATTATGAGGAATCAGATGACTATAAGAAGGTATTTGAAAATTATATCATGGAATTCCATAGATATTATAATATTAGGAGTAATAAAACATTAAATGCTCCAAAAAAAAATACTAATGAAAACCCTGTCAAGAAAAATTCTAACACCACTTTAAAAAAAACTCCAGAAAATGTTGCTAAGAAAAATGTTGATAGTTCTAGTCAAAATATAGTTCACATTCCTGCTTAAAAATATTGTTGAGAGTATCTCCAAAACTACTGAAACAGACATTCCCACCAACAGTCACCAAAAAGAGCATGTGTCAAAATAAATTGATGATAAATCTGACTTTCTAAACTTAAATAAATTTCAAACATCATTCAATATTGAAAATGAACTAGAAAAGATAAAAATCCCTATCTCTTTGACTGAGTTAATGAATAAAAAATTGTACATAATTCAAGTTATGAAATCTTTAAACATAGGAGAAAACAATGATGATGTCAATTTGAATGATGATTAGCCTAAATTATTATTTGGTCCAGAGGTAGATGGTAAAACAAAAGAAGGAGGAGTTCCTCCATTTTATGTCAGTGTTAATGTTCATGGAAAGATTCTCCACAATGTTATGTTAGATTCAGGTGCCTCTCACAATTTGATTCCAAAAGCTGTTATGGAGAAACTTTGTCTTGACATTGATAAACCTTACAAATACTTGTATTCATTTGATTCAAGAAAAGTAAGATTTCTAGATATCATTAAGGATCTATGTGTCACATTTGCCCAAATCCCGACTAAGAGTCTAGTAATGGACATATTGGTTGTTGATATTCTCCCAAAGGATGGAATGTTGTTTTCATGCTCTTGGGGAGAAAAATTACAAGGTACCCTGCAAATGGATATGAATTATGAAACCATCCTAGTGTTTGGCCAATAGAGAAGACTATATAGGGAAACCTTAATGAAATACATAGTGAGTAGTCAAGAGAAGCCACATAACTACCCCCTTTACTCTGTTCATTCTGATTTAGACTCCATTATGTATAATGATGGAGATATTGATGCTCATGTTACCAGTGCTGAAAATGACATTTGTGAAACACATGAAAATCAAACTCGAATTGAACGACAAAACACTGAAACCGAAACTTTTTGGAATATGAGTTTAGATGGTTCTTGTAGTAGATCAAGTGTGTGGGTCTCAAATTCAAGAATTAATCAGGCAGAAGGTCATTCATATAAATTGAATTTTCAATGTACCAAATACACAATAGAATATGAAGCACTTCTTTTAGGCTTGCATTTATTGAAGAAATTAGGTGCTAAAAGAATTTATGTTCGTGGGGATTCTGAATTGATTATAAAACATATTAAAGGAGAGTACGCTGCAAAACATCCTAGATTGAGAGCATACAAAATTGTTGTGCTTGATTTCTTACACACTTTTTTTAGAATGAGATATTGATGTTATAGCTAGAAATCAAAATGTCCTTGCTAATGGTCTAGCTCTTTCAGCCAGCACATTCAAAATGCCTCATCCCAACAGAGAATATATAGTGGAGGCTAAACATCATCCAGATGTACCAGAAAACATGAGGTATTGGAAGTTATTTGGAAATGATAAACAAATAGAAAACTTTATGAAGTCCAAAGATAAATATGAGGAAAATAACATAGATTTTGATTTTCAAGTAGAAAATCAGTTAGTTGTACATACTAATGTAGACGAAAAGTTTGATGAACTAGATGTAAATATCCTTGTAGATGAATTTTTAAATAAAATAGAATTTCATGAAATTGATCGAGAAAAAGAAGACTTTGAAGTACTTAAGCTTAAAGATAATATTTTTCCTAAAGGTCTAGTTCCATTAAAAGAGCTTTTCGATTTCAATGATGTAGCAAAAAAGCCAAAAGTAGAGCCCATGGGGGCAGATGTAGAAGAATGTAATATAGGGAGTGAACAAAATCCTAAAATGATAAAACTCTCAAAATCACTACCTACTATCAGAAACAAGAATACATGGCTTTGTTCATATATTGTGTTGATGTATTTGTTTGGAGCTATTAGGATCTTAAAGTATATGACACTAGAATCATGCAACACAAAATCCCAGTCAAAGAAGATCAGAAACCATTCAAACAAAAGTTCCATAGAATAAATCATATTCTGATGCCTTTGGTTGAGAAAGAGGTCAAAAAGATGTATAATGCTAAAATCATTGTCCCTCTTAGATATTCTAAATGGGTGTCTAATATAGTGCATACTAGGAAGAAAAATGGAGAAATTCAGTTATGTATTTATTTTATAAATTTTAACAAAGTATACCTACAAGACAATTACCGTTTTCCCAAAATGGAACATATATTACAAAAGGTATTAGGTTCTAGTAGGGTATCCTTGTTAGATGGCTTCTCGAGTTATAACCAGGTCCTATTACATCCTGGTGACCAGGATAAAACAACTTTCACTACTCCATGGGGGATCTTCATGTATGTGAAGATGCCCTTTGGTTTAATGAATGTTGGGGCCGCATTTCAAAGTGCAATGGATATTTCATTTGTAGATGAGATTGGCCATTTTATTGTGATTTATCTTGATGAAATTATTGTATATTCAAAGACTAATTAGGAACATTTGAGGCATCTAAGAAGAGTGTTTGAAAAGTCCAGAAATTTTGGTATCTCATTAAATCCTAAGAAACATTGTTTGGCCTTGAGGAAGCTAAGCTTCTTGGTCATATTATTTCAAAGGATGGAATTAGGATTGATCCCAGTAGGATTGAAGCAATATTAAAAACTAGTCACACTAGAAGCATCAAAGAGATTTAGTCTTTTATTGGAAAAATTAATTTCCTAAGGAGATTCATTCCTAACCTTGCAGAGCTTCTTAGAAATATAACAAATATGCTTAAAAAGGATTTAGAAATTAGATGGATTATGATGCTAGATCGTCCCTTGATTTAGTTAAACAAGCATTAACAAAAGCACCATTGTTGATTAGTCCAGATTTTACCAAAGATTTTATTATCATTTATTTTGCTTCTGAACACACTGTTGTAGTTCTTTTGTTGCAGAAAAATGAGGAAGGATTTGAAAAACCTATTGGATTTTTGAGCAAGGCTTTAAGAGATGCATCTTTGAAGTATAATATCATGGAAAATAGGCCTTTGCATTGGTTAAAGCAATAAAATATTTTAGTGTATATATTTTGCATTCACATAGTATTTCATATGTACCTAATTCAATTGTAAACGATATTTTGATACAAAATGCACCAGATGGAAAACTAGGGAAATGGATTTTTGTTATCCTTGAGTATGACTTAGAAATCAAAACCACCTAGTTGATCAAAGGACAAGGACTGGCCAAACTGATGGAAGAGTATAATTTCCATGTGTTGGACATCAAATTTTTTGTTGCACTGGATGATCAAGAGTAACAGGCGACTCCACAGATAAATGAAGCTTTTTTGAACTTACACTGTTATGTAGACTTGTTGTATGTTTTATTCAATTTAAATGCCCCTCCTCATCTAGAATTAAAAGAAGTTAATTTTTGCATCATATTATTGGAAAGATGCTAGTGGCATTTTACTTGAGTGTCTGTTCAAGGATGATGCAAAGAAAATCATGTAGGAGTTTCATGAAGGTGACTGTGGTGGGCAGCTCTATTGGAAAACCACTGTCAATAAAATCCTCAGGGTTGGTTTTCACTAGCCTACCCTTTTCTCTGACATTCATAAGAAGGTAACATCATGTCATAAATGTCATATTTGTTATGGTAAAAGAAAGCTTTTATCCCTACCATTAAACACTACAAGGAAAAGACCCTATAGCAGATGTTTTTGAGGAATCCCTTATAAAAATACCCCAGACATCCGTTTCTAGCGGAGGTTCCTAGAGGAGGTTGGCAGGTGGAGGTTTTTGCGGATGTATTTCTTTCAGTGCTCTTATCACCTAAAAACACACCAGTGCGTTCAAGACAACATAGCACTGGTGCGGTTAAAAATTTGGCACACCCGACACCGTGCGCTCCGTACACACACACCCGGTGCATTGTAATTCTGTAGAGTACCGATACTCTACATAACTTCCACACCAGTGTGGAATCAAGAAAACACACTAGGGCATCCATTAAACTCATGCACCTATAGATGGTTAAATAACAAAAATAAAGGCAAAAAAACCGCATAAAACATTAGCACATCGGAAACTGTGCGCTCCGTACACACCCGCTCGGTGCCTTTTATTAACGAACAACACCGGCATGTTTCAACCCGTCAGCACCGGTGTCTCATAAAAATTGCATGGAATAGAAACCACCCGGGGCAGAATGAGTGAAACGCACCGGGGCCCCATAAATTCTACGCACCGAAAAAGGGTTGAAAAAACAAAATTACGCCCAAAAAACCACACAAATCATTGGTTCACCAGACAACGTTCCCGGTGCGTCTTATTACTGTAGAGCACCAGTGCGTTACTTATAAGCTGCCCCAGTGTCTCATAAAAATCACATGGAATAGAAACCTCCCAGTGTGGAATTACTGAAACGCGTCGAGGCTCCAGTAATACCGCACACCAGAAAAGGGTTAAAAAAAACAAAATTACGGCCAAAAAACTGTAGAAATAATTAGTTCACTGGACAACGTTCCCTATGTGTGTTATTACTATAGAGCACCAATGCATTACTTCTAAGTCGTCTGGGTGTCTCGTAAAAAGTGCGCGGAATAGAAACGGCCCGGTGTAGAATTACTGTAACGCACCTGGACTCCAGTAATACTATGCACTGGAAAAGGGTTAAGAAAAAAAATTACGACCAAAAAACCACAAAATTCATTGGTTCACCAGACAACATTCCTGGTGCATCTTATTACTGTAGAGCACTAGTGTGTTACCTCTAAGCCACCCTGGTGTCTCATAAAAAGCACGCAGAACAGAAACCCCCTGGTGCGAACTGACCAAAATGCACCAGGGCCCCAAATGTCGCGCAACGGAAAATGGTTAAAAAAAAATTTACAGCCAAAAAACTGCACAAATCATTGGTTCACCAGACAGCGTACCTGGTGTGTCTTATTACTATAGAGCATCGATGTGTTACCGCAAGGCCGCCCCGGTTCCTCCTAAATGCACATGAAAACAAACACCGCCCAGGGCGGCATAGTGTAAACACTCCAGTACACCAAAAAAAACCCCGCGCACCGGAACAGGGTTAAATAAAAAAAATTTATGGCCAAAAAACCACATTTTTCACTTCTGTCAGTGCTACAGAGCTCTCAAGCACCGATACAAGTTATCCTTGTTTGAGCCGCACTGACATTTGTGCTCCCATTTCACGTATTGCATGCACTGCTGTTATGCATTGCCACTAAGCTCCAGCTTGAATTTTATAAAATAGTGGAAAAATTTTATTTTCCAAATTGTCCAGCCAATGTTCCCCCTCGACGGGTAAATGTACAAGTATTTTTCTTGTTTTTCCACAATTAAACCTTTTAGAGGATTAGAAATTGAAAAAACCTTAAAATTAACCATTAAAAAAAAAAAAAAATTATCGTGCGATGCGCTCGAGCCGTTCGGCTCGCACCAGTTTGCGGTGCTGCCTGTAAATTTACAGGCCACACCGCAACCAGTGCTGATGTTATCTCCACCAGTTCTGGCACGGTACCGTGTGGCTTACCGTGTTATTTTTAAAAAAAAATTAAAAGTGTAGTGCGGTCGGTTACCAGGCCACACCATTGACAATGGTTTATCATGGCAACTTAGTGTGTTGACGGACTTACCAACCCCGAGGCGAGTAATGTTTTTAGCACATCGGAACTGCAATTCAACATTGTCAATGGTTCGGGCTGGTAAACCGGTGCTAAGGGCATCCACACTGATTCCAGGGTAGATACCATAGGCGCACCATGTTACTTAAATTTCTTTAAAAAGAGCGGTGCTGTCATCTACCTGGTTGCACCATTGACCTAGTTCAATTGTGGTGGAGTTGTGCGTTGACTGAAATCAACACCCTGGGCTGGCTATTTTTGTTAGTGCACGACTTACCGTATTTGGCCTAGGTCAATGGTGCGGCATCTTAAAATATTGCGCCGACAACTATGTACAGTAGCAGGAGGGTAGTGTGCTATCTTAATTATAATCCCAGGGCGGATAGTGAAGTTAGTGCACCGGCCTCCTGACACCGCACATAGCGAACGGTGCGCTAAAAACATTTTCTGGAGCACTTCTTCCGCTGCGATCGATATCATGAGGTGCACCGTATCCAGTGCACTATGTGGTGTGACGCACTGGTACCGGTGTATGACTGTGTTTTTGGTGCACCGACTCTTGTTTTATTTATTTTTCAAAAAATAAATATATACTTATATTTGGAAATACATGTGTCATTTAATAAAAAAATTTTGTTTAATATTTCAATCATTCAGAGACGTGAAAGGAGAGAAGAGGGGCAACAACAACAACAACAACAGGCGGAACAGTATAACATGGTTCGCCTATGGGAGGCAAGGGAGAGGGAGAGATATGTGTACCCTCGCCCTATTACAACAGCGACGCAGGGGCTCCTTAGGCAGGTAGGCCTCGTCAAGTTTTATGAGGAGGCTACTTCCCTAAAGTCCCATGGTTTGTTTTTGAGACATCTTATCCAAATTTGGAATGCCCAGAAATAGGCTTTCTGGGTTGGTATCAACCAGTGGTACATGCCCACTGAGGAGGATGTATATTTTATTACAGGGCTATCAGGGAGAGGGGTGGATTTTCCCTTGTTCCCCAAGGTTCCAGCTAGTTGTGTGGCAGGGAGTCAGTTAGTTTACTCTTAGAGATATATTGGGGAAACTTTAGTATCTCTTGCAAAGTTTCAGGTCGCTGGACGAAAATTACGTATTGGTGCCTTTGGTCGGGAGGAGGTCCAGTGTCCCTCACTTATCATTTTTACCATTTCGCACAACACCAGTGACGAGAAATGCATTAGTTGCCAGCTTTTATATTATGTTGATTCTTTACTACAACAACCACGACTTCTCAGGTGGTCTACCATTTTTTTGTGGCAGTTCTGTACAACATTATATAGATGTCGTGCTCATGCACAAGGGAGGGTCAACTTCCCTTTTTCTTCAGAGATTTTTTGTTTATTTTTTGAGAGGTTTCCAGAGACGAGGCCTTCTCTTCTTCAGAAGCCTCGTAGGAAAATTACTGAGGCACATATGCACATGTGGGGGCAGATGATGCCTAAGAGGGAGGAGACTCTTTTTCTAGTGAGGATATCAGATGATGCACTGGAGTTGCTAGCGAGTGTTGATAAGCATCCCTTCATTTTGGGCCCCTATCATTATGCAGGGTTCGATTGGTGAGGGTGTGCCAACATCCTCTTCACAACTAATGAGCCGCCAGATGATAGAGGTAATATTATTGTTTTATTTAAATTTATTCTAACATGTTCTTTAACTTGTTTTAATTAAATTGTGTAATAAAATCCTCTAATTATTTTTGTGTACTTGTACATATTTTTCAGACATTGGCTCTTTTGATGGCGAGGAGAAGCCACCACCACCACCTAATCCAAGTGTGGATCCTCATGATGAGGATGAGGGCATGCTAGATATTGTCAAGGATCATCAGGAGGCCGGTCCAGATCAGAGACCTGCTACTGCTAGTGCGCCGATGCGCAGTCGATGTGTTAATGATGCTAGATACAGGATGGAGTTGGGTGACCAACTCATTGCATTGATTGTTGAGGCAGGCATCAGGCCCGCTGATTTCAGAGACATAGAGGCCAATGACAGGCTATCCCAGATGTGGAGAGGCATGCCGCATGACATTTACAGCCTGATGCGGCATGTCGTAGGAGTTACGACAAATTTTATGTGACTGACGAGGACTGTTGCACGTTACGATCGAGCCACAGCACATGATGGACAGTCTGCAAGGTGCAGTGTACCATCATCTCATGATCGTTCACAGCCTCGCGCTGCAGCAGATTTGCATGAGCCTCCACTAGTATCTACTAGCAGTCATCATGGAGATGAGGCTGAACCATCGGCCACTTGTACTGATATTGATATTGTACTACCACCAGCTGATCCATGACATTTATATTACAGTTGTATATTTTTAAAATTATTCAGTTATATATATATATATATATATATATATATATATATATATATATATATATATATATATATATATATATATATATCTATAGATAGATATATATATATTATATGCTTCATGTATTTATGTTCATGTTGCAGTTGTACTTAATTTACATGTTGGTGATCATCATGATGTGTATGTGATAGCATGAGATGTATATTTGATGTTTGTGTTGTACTGATGATGTTAATATATAATGTTAATTGTGTTTTGTTTGATGATCATGATCATGATGATGCAGTTAGCGATTTTGAATGTGTTTTTTAGTCAAATATGATGTTTGTATGATGGTTATCATGAATGCGATGTTTATTAATTAATTTAATACCAAATGATCATGATATTGTAAATTTTTAATATTTGTATTTCTAATTGTATTTAAAATTCTAAAATTGTAATTGTAATGGTATATATGTGAATTTCTAAAATTGTAATTGTAATTGTAATTTTTAAAAATTGTAAAATTGCAATTGTAATTGTAATTTTTTAATTTGTAAAATTGTAATTGTATATATGTAAAATCCTAAAATTGTAACTGTTATTGTAATTGTACGTGAAATTCTAAAAATTTAATTATAATTCTAATTCTAATTATAATTGTAATTGTATGTAAAATATTTGTAAAATTTAATTGTATTAATGTGAAATGAATTTATTAAAATTTTCAAATTTGTAAATTTATAAAATTTAAATAATTGTAAAATAATAAATCTAGAATAATATGATTTATTGTAACATAATAAAGTTTAGAAAATAATGCAAATAAATTCTTGTACTTTAGAATTATAATTATTTTACTATGATCTTAGATACAAAAAAAAAGAATTAATTTATACAATACGTCATTGTTTTCGAGATCAACATAATACCAAATTATCAAGTGAATTATTGATTTTAACATTAACACAATGCAAATTACCAATTAATTCAAAATACATATTATATTAATATTTCGAAAAACCCATCTTAAAAAGTATAAATATTGATGAAATAACACATGTACCATATCACTCTCATTCTCATGATCACCCTCATTATCTTCTAGCTCGCATGGCATGATAACACTATTGTTCTAAAAAATATGTTTTGATCTAGGGTCATGTGTCAATACGAACCACCAATCCCTATCCAACACATCTAGGTAAAAAAACACTAGGTTGCAATGTTTAGGGAAAACATAGGGCTCCTTAGCTTCATCCCACATCTTTCTAGAGTTGATACATATCAGCCTACTATCGCGATATTCCTTTACATTATTCTGATCAAAGGTGTCCCACCACTTGCACCTAAAAATAACACATTGGAAAGAAGAAAAATCCACTTCAATGATCTCTTGTATCTTTACGACGTAACCTAATGTCCCTCATACTAGTTGTTGATCACAGTGGCTAGATCGACTAGATTGATCAAACTCGACTTCCACTCCATAGTCTTCTGTGATATTTCAGCATCGACATTTTTTATGTGAAAATGGTGTCCATATGCCCACATAATGGGAAAAAATGCACCTATTATAAAAAAGTTAAAAAAATCATAGTGTCATGTGTGTTATAAATAATAATACAACAATAGTTAAAATATGAAATGTATATGTCTTAATATAAGTTTCAAATTTACATATAAATTAAAAATATTATTATTGAGCTGCTGCAGCCAATCCCTATGTTTAGTGCATCCTCTTCAGCACGCGGGTAACGACTGGTAGCACCGTATTTCTCTCTGACTTGGTCAGCAACCCAACTGTTGGGGCATATTTTTGGCATATTTTATTTTCAATGATCGGGATAAGGCACACTTCTACCATTCAACCATCTGAATTATTTCCTGTCACTATCCCATTTCATCCTGCTTTGTTCATACAATGCGACCCACGGTTGTGTTGCTTAAGAATTGTAAAGAACTAATTTATTGATTGCTTCAATTTATGCATTCACTGATGAAAACAAACCAAAATTATATAGTACTTAGAGATCAAAATATACATTATGTCGAAGTTCAACATGAATATTAATTACTTTTTGTAAATTTGAAAAATTATAAGTCAGTTGCTCTTTATCAAGCACTTTTTTCCACTCGTTTGGAGCAACTCTCCTTCTCTTTTGTCTTCATCCATTTGATCGTCCCAAATCACCACACCTGGTCTGTTGTTGATCTACTTGATGTGCTCACTAGCATAGTAGAAAGACTCATACGATATGTACCCCTCTGCCATAGACCCCTTAGGTTTTTCCCTTTGTCGAACAAAACCTTTCAATTTCTTCATGTACCTCTCTAAGAAAAACATCCAACGATAAGAAAAAACCCCAACTAATTCAACCTCATCTACCAGGTGGATTAGAAGATGAACCTGTAATTCCATGAAACTCATCAGCAGTTCCTTCTCAAACATACAAACAATCTCAACTATCTCTTGATGCCACCCCGGAATGCTAGCCACATGAATCTCCTTTGATGTGATCCAACGTACAAATGCAGATAATTTAGATATGGCACATCCCAGGTCTTGAGGGAATTCATGTTTCACACACTCACGCACAAACAAAGGATAATGACACTGCAAAGTTATAAACACGTGCAATAATATACAAAATTAGTTATGTTTTATGATCCCCGCATGGGATAAAATTTATTAATATAATGAAAAATAAAATCATGCTTTTGACATTATATGTACTCTTAGAAGATTCAAATGGTCATGCGATTTCAATCCCAACAAATGTTCATCCACGGTGAAGCAGCGTCGTAGTGAAGACCCGTATGAAGTTGGCACCCTCACATCCATTATAACTTCCTTTTCCAAAGATATATCATCTTTTTTTAAAATCCATGGGACATCACCTTCTTTGAAAAACCATGAATTAGAGGGACGAGTGCCTGCCTCTGATCCCATACTTTCTAATCATCTTGGCCAATTATATTTATTTTTAGTTGTTGAAGTAATAAGATCTTTCCTAACAGCCAATGTGTCAATTTTTTTTCGATGATATGTGCCTCCATAAAGAATATGAAACATTTTTAAATATATGCATGGGATCTAATAAGTGGGCAATCTTAAGATGCTCCCAATATGGGAGGTCATAAAAGATAGATTTCCTTTTCATGCCAATGGGAAATTTCTCAACATAGGTGTTGAAGAAATCTGGATCATCGAACTTAGGCTCCCCATTTGAATCGAGCATTTCTATGAACTCCTTCTCCTTCTCTCTCTCATATGCTCTAATCCATTAAGCTGGTGTCATTATTGGGGTCCTTTGGGTTCTCTCTCGTTTACCATTGAAAGTGGATGTTGCTCTTCTATAAGGGAGTTGTTCTGGTAGGAATATCCTGGAGCAGTCATACACTGGCTTTCGTAGGTCCTTGGACCATCTAGCTTTCAGAGAAGGTACACAACATTTACATCCAAAATACCCTTATGTTACAAGACCCGCGATATTATATTTGTATACATTAATTAATATGCATGGCATGTTAAAGAATATCATGAAGATCAAAACAAATATTATTACAATGAATTAAATAACTAATATGTGAAATAATATTGTTACATTATATATAAACAAATCAATAAATTAAACATGTAATTTACCAGAGAAAACTCCTAAGCCTGGATAATCATGTGTCATGTAAGCACATATGCCATACAACATAAAACTCCTCTCTGCTGCGATGGGTCTTGATACATTGTATACATTTATCCCATCCCAAAATTCCTTCAATTCATCTACCAATGGTTATAAGTAGACATCCATATTATTCACTTGTCTTCTACCAGGGACTATGAGAGCCAACATAAGATGTTCATTCTTCACGGACAACCATGGGGGGATATTGTTATTGATCACTACTACAAGCCAAATAGAATAGTTGGTGTTCTGGAGGGAATATGGGTTGACGCCATCCATGGCTATGCTGAGTCATAGACTTCGTACTTCATTCTTGAATTTCTAAGGCCATGTATCCTCTATATGCTTCATGGCTATTGAATCAATTTGGATTCGCATAACTCCCAACTCACTTCTATGTGAGGCATGCCATCCCTACAACATAGCTAATTCTTTGTAACGAAAGAGACTTTGAATCCTTGGGATTATAGGCATGTGCCTCAATATCTTAAAAGGAGGACCAGTAGGTGATTTACCCTTACTTTTTTATTTATCATACCTGTCATGCCCACATTTCGGACACATCTCTTTGTCTGCATATTCTCCTCCATATAGAATACAATCATTTGGACATGCATGATATGATATTTACTCAACACCCAACATTTTCAACAATTTCTTTGCCTCTTCGCAACTACCGGGCAAGACATTATCACTCGGAAGAACCTTATCTTTGAATAACCTGTAGTTTCTGATGATGGAAAAATATATTAATATTAAATGTACATTAATGTTGATATAATTATTAACATTCATAAAATTTAACATTTGTAAAGTTCATTGCAGTGTCCTGATTATATTTCAAATTTATATAAGGGGAGTACTTTATGGTAACTTACCTCAAAATTTCCGAGAAACACGCATTCGACAAGCCAAACTTTGCTTTCAAGTTGTACAGTAACATTGTTGTCCCAAACTGGGTAGACTTTGACTTACCACCAGGTCCAAAGAGAGGGGTGGTGGAAGCAAATTTAAGGCTTTAGAAAAAGGTGTCAACGATATGAGTATCATCCCCTAGTTGATTATCATTTTGGAATGCATCTAACAACATTGTCTCCATGGCAGTCGTATCCCTTAAGTAATCATCCATGCCAACCTCGATTTGATTGCCTCCATTTCCAGCTTGTGAAGAACTACTAATCTTGTAGTCATTCCTAATTGGTGAATCTGGATGTAGCGAGAATTGAATCGATGGTTGATTCAACCATTCTTGGTATCATTCCTCTCTGATTTTTTTTCTTAATTCAGTCTTCTCTCGATTTGACATTGTTGTGGGGTGCAACGAAATATGGTAGGTAGGTTTTTCATCATCACTAGAATCCTAATAATTAAAAAAAAAAATTGAACATGATTAGTACAAAATATATGATGTCAATTAGTAACCATGTTGACAATATTGCATGATTATAAATTGGTTTGATGTTGAAATAATTACATATTAATCAATATATATACCAAAAAATTATAATTATACTTACCATCATTGTCCCGGGATTGTGGCTAGAAGATGCAATATTGTTACATTTGGCAGGGTGAAGCGGCTGTCCATTTTCATCTACCAAATGCGTCTTGCGGTATGCAGCTCCTGATAAGAACTTCCAACGTTTTGGAGCAGTTTGAATATTTTTTTCATCTGAACTCGATGCTGAATCTGCATGAACCTACAAATTTGTATACATTATAAATTTAATTAATTTTTGCATGACTGAATGCATGGATAAAAACATATATAAATTCAATTATATAGTGAAAAAATAAAACAAAACTGAAGTAAATATTATGTTTCCACATGGATAGGGAGAAATCCATGATGGACTTTGAGAAATATTATGGAATGAGCTGGATTTTGAAGAATTGTCCATTCCATATAATATATGATATTTCCTCCCTACATTTGAGCAAAAAAACAATAAATTTTGGTGAACAAAATTCAATGTCATTCCGATGCATAATGTAGAGATAACCGCACCAGTGAGTTTTTTATTTTGCACACTGGTGTGGTTAAGTTAAAGGACGCACCGGTAAATGAATAACCGCAAATAAAAAAAGCGCAACCCTATTTTATTTAAGTGGAAAAAAAAGCGGTAAATTGAAAAATGGGCGGCAAAATATTTTCGAAAATCTAATTTCATAAAACATTTCTTTAAATACTAAACACTTTTCATTATTTCACTATTTTTGCAAAATAATTCAGCCAGAGATTTGCAGGATACATACCTGGAGGAAACAAAGCACGAGAGCACTATGGAGTAGGGAAATACGTTCGAACAGAAGTATTCAGACAATCAGAATTCCAAACCTCTGGTTAGTCAAACCCTATACCATAGAATTTCAAACCATGTGAGTAAGTTTATTGTTTTTTTGTACCTTTTTTCCTGTAGTTTTTTTTTATGCAGTAAAATAAAAAATCTAAGTCTATTGTTTTTTTTACTTTTTTTTCTGTAGTTTTTTATATGAGGTAAAATAACAAAATCAAACCTTATTGTTTTTTAAACTCTTTTTTTCTGGAGTTTTTTTTACCTTTTCTGCAGTTTTTAGAAACAAAAATAAAAAAGAACTCCATTTTTACAAGCAAAACCCTAAATTCTTTTTGTTTCTGCCATTTCTTCTCCCTCTTTATTTTTAATTTAGATTGATAGGGTTTTTATAGTCATAATACATCCGACCCATGGGACGACTTGCATATTGGATCCCAATCCATGTTGGCCCTTGCGTCAACCTTAAAAAAATACAAATTTTTTTCGTTGGTGCGCCCTACGTGACAGAGCGCACCAGTGCACTCTGTTATAGAAGCGCACTGCGAAAGTACAATGAAAAAAAAAAATTGTTTTTATCAGTGCACCATATGTAGCATATGGCACTAGTGCACTATTGTATTATGGCGCACCCAAAACATGTTGTTTTGTAAAAAAAACCATTTTAGAAACAAACCCTACATTCTTTTTGTTTCTGCCCTTTCTTCTCCCACTTTCTGTGATTTCAAAATTAGAGATTTTCAATTTATATTTATAGGATTTGTATTGCTAAATATAAGCCTAAGATATCCAACCAATAGGAGGACCTGCATAGTCGGATCTCAATCCATGTTGGCCCCTGCGTCAATCTTAAAAAAATACAGACTTTTTTTTCGTCGGTGCGTCCTGTGTAACATAGAGCACAGGTGCGCTCGGTTATAGCAGCGCGCTGTGAAAGTACAGTGATAAAAAATAAAAAAATAAAAATGTTTTTATCAGTGTGCCATATGTAACATATGGCATCAGTGCGCTATTTCATTATGGCGAACTGTAAACATGTTGTTTTAAAAAAAACCCTTTTTAGAAACAAACCCTACATTCTTTTTGTTTCTGCCCTTTCTTCTCCCACTTTCTATGATTTCAGAATTAGGACTTTTAAATTTATATTTATAGGGTTTTTATTGCTCAATATAAGCCTAAGACATCCAACCAACTAGAGGACCTGCATAGTCTGATCCCAATCCATGTCAGCCCTTGTGTAAAAAAAATAAAATTTGTCGGTGCGCCCTGTGTGGAATACTGCACTGGTGCGCTTTATTCTCCCAGTGCACCGCGCAAGTATTGTGATAAAAAATTAGAAAAACGAAATATTTTTTCAGTGTGCCATTTGTAAAATATACAGCCAGTGTGTTATTTCATTATGGCGCACCGCGAACGTTCTGTTTCAAAAAAAAAAAAAAAAAACTTTCAAAAGATACAAACCTTACATTATTTTTGTTTCTCCCTTTTCTTCTTCCTCTTTCTGCGATTTCAGAATTAGGGCTTTTAAATTTAGATTTATAGGGTTTGTATTTCTAAATATAGACCTAAGACATCCAACCAATGAGACGATTAGCATAGTCGAATCCCAATCCATGTGGGCCCTGGCATGAATTTTAAAAAAATAGATTTTTTTATCGGTGCGCCTGGAGTATGTAGCACACCAGGGCTCTTTATTTTACAAGCACACCACAAAATGTAATGTGATAAAAATTAATTTTTTTTATCGGTGTGCCATATGTAAAATATGGCACTGATTTCTACTAAAGAACTAACACTGGACAACTTTTTATTATTTTATCATGGTTAACCGGTGTGGTCATTGACATGTAACACAATGGTGCTCCTTGTTGAAATAGAGCACCGTATGGTCTATTATATTGTTATGGCGGTGCGTTTGGAAAAGAGACACACACCGGAGTCGGTGCGTAAACCATGAATGGCACACCGGTTTTTTGAGATTTTTTTTTTTATTTGAAAATTTGACAATTTATTTATAAATATATTATTGAATGATATGGTACAGGTTTGAGATTGATAAAGAAATGAGTGACAAGAGATCAAGTAACAAAAATACTGATAACACATCAAGAAAAGAAAAAAAGGCAAGTTCTTTGTAAATTTTTTACAAAAAAAAATATTTTTGAACTATATGTACGTTTAACTAATATGTATTGTTTACTGTGTATCATGCAGAGCCACAAAATGATGAAGCTCGATAAGATTATTTCTAATCTAGGACCAGAAAAGCATAAAATCTTGATGGAAAAATTGCAAAAGAATGAATCAGGTGAATGAAAAAATACTATCGATCCAATATGAGTTTCTTTTTTTAGTTTTCGTTAATAATATAATTAAAATTATTAGATAACATGTTTGAAAAAGTCTATTAATGCACATTTGTTTAATGCTCTACAGGGACCAACTACTCAGAAAAGGAATTTTTTCTAAGAAAAGAAAAAAAATAGAACATGCAAATGAAAATAAATTGGTCCTTAGCTCATCTAGAGTGGTGCTAGAAGTTAACGAAGGGGGGAAAAACTTTTACAAAATTTTGAGAGATCTAGTGGAACAAATTTATAGACGTTATTTCCACTTAAAATATAAAAACCAATCCAATAATTCCAAGAACCAAATTTTATGTAAACTACAAGAAGAGTTTCCATAGAATTGGTCAATGAGACATGTCAAACTTTTAATAGAAAAAACGTACAACAACAAAAAAGAAGGAATGAAAAAGTAATATTCCTTTATATGTTTGTCTAGAATTGTTTATAAATATCACTTTTGTTATACTTAGTTTTCATATATCAATATAAAAATTAAATAGTTTATTTTCATGTTACATTTTCAGGAAGATTATGAAAATCTCAAAAGATGAAGGAGCTGATATCAGAAATATGCCAGTAGGAATGTCCAAAAAGGTGTACAAGGAGATGGTCAAAGAAATGGACAAAATTGCATCGCTGGAGGAGCCATCTCAACAACAACTTGCTTCAAATTTAATATGTAATCATTGATTTTTTCAGTCATTAGATAAAATAAATAAACAATTTATCATTAAATATTAATTTTCAAGTATTCTCTTGTAGAAAAGAAAATAAAATGGAACCCATTCAGCACATAAAACAGGACGAGAATAAAGAAAAGGATTGATATCTATGTTTGTGAGTAATTGTTACCTCCTTATAACAAATTAACTAAATTTCAGTTTTGTATTTTTTAAGTTGTTTTACAAAAATCATCATTGAATGTCTTCAAATAGGTGATAACATACAAAGAAGAACCATCAAAGGAATTGATTGAAATTGGGTTAAATATGGGTTGTGCATATATGTTGGTATATCAGAAATTAATTGTGGAATTTGTAAGCATCTATCGATCTTGTTTTATGTAGCTCCCTTTATAATTAATACAAAAAAAATATCTTTTATATTAAATATATGATTTGTTATGGGGTATATAACTTGCAGGAAACAAAGTATGGCACTGCGCCAATAGATCAAATCTTGAAAGATGGCATGTTACATGGTTTTGAAATAATGTGTATAGTTTATGAGTCAATTGTCGCATTGGTACGTCATCTCTTTTCGATTTACATTGATGTATATTATTTAATATTGCAATTTTCATTATTCTCACAAATGTATATACACTCATTATAGTTTATTTTTATGTTTATAGATGGAAGGTGAAGAAGAAGAAAACAATAAACATTGTGAAAAAAACATTTATGAAAATAAACCAAGTCATGGAAGTAGCTCTAGCAGTTATAGCAGTTCAAGTGAAGAATGATGATCACTGTGTTTGGATATAAGAGCAAGGCGTTGTATTTTTTGAAAAATGTCTATGAAATCAGACATTTTCTTTAGTTTAATGGACATAGTGTCCCAATTGAAAGATAAAGGGATACCAATAATTGTCCCATTTTGTATGACAAAGAATGTATTATTCATATATATATATATATATATATATATATATATATATATAATAAAAAATGTTTTAATTTATTCTATTGCGTTCTCTATTGTCGCTATTGTGTTCTCCATTATCGTTCTCAAATGCACTAATAAAAATTTAATTCATATGAATATTGTTATAAGATATATATGTGTTGACTTTTGATGAATAGTTAATTTTAAAAAACCACAATAATTTTGATATGATATAACAAATTAATCCAAACATCACATTCAAATGCATTAATAAAAATTTAATTAATATGAATATTGTTATAATATGTGTCAACTTTTGATGAATAATGAATTTAAAACAATCACAATAATTTCACTATCACAGGTCGATGTTTCTAAAAAATACAAAATGAAAACTAGTGCGTGTATACTTACACCGGCGCGCTTGTATTCTTAAGCACCCCGGTTCATTTTTACAACCTATGGGCACCGCAGAAATACCAAAACCGGTTAAAAATATCGAGGCGTTTGTGTGGTATGGCTCTCCGGTGTGTTTATTTCTATCTACACACTGGTGCCTTTTTATGACCTATTAGCACCAAATGAATACATATACAAATTATAAATCTCGGTGCGCTTTTGTGATACTATGCACCAGGGCATTTTTGTGTCTATACTCATCGATTCATTTAGACGACCTATGGGCACCGCACAAATACTGATACCAATTCTAAATCTTCGTGTATTTGTGTGAAACTGTGCACCAGGGTGTTTAAGAGTGTATACGCATCGGTATATTTGTATGACATATTTGCACCGCACGAATACCGATAACAATTGTAAAGCTCAGTGCATTTGTGTGAAGGGACACACTAGTGCGTTTCTATAAGTCTACAGACTGGCGCATTGATACGACCTATGGGCACCGCTCAATTCCCAAGACCAATTATAATTGCCCCGTGTGTTGTATCACCAACACTATGCTCGGTGTTGTTTTATATCTTAAAGGCCCGGTTCATTCTCCTTAGACCACCCCTGGGTACCGTCCACAGGTACACACCGGTGCATTAAATCTTGATTAGTGCACTGATGAAAAAAACATCCGTAATAACCTTCGGCCGCCCATTTTTTTTTGGTTGTGTTAAATTTCTGATAAAATCTCTGCCAAAACCTCCGTAACCATAAACGGATGTGGTAGCATATGTTTTTTTGACAATTTTGGCCAATTTTATAACACTAAAAACCTCCTTTATAACCTCCACTAGAGGGTTTTTTTCCTTGTAGTGAAAACCTATTTTAGTTGAGAGCCCTTTTCAGCAATGGGGGCTGGATTAGATTGGTAAAATTCATTCTCCTTCCTCTAGTTAACATAAGTGGATTATCACTACCACAGATTACTTCACTAAATGGATAGATGCCACCCCTTCTAGATTTGCTACTAATGTTGTCATTATTAAATTTCTTGAGACCAATATCCTTTCTAGATTTGGTTGTCCTAGAAAACTTATTACTGGAAACGCGGCATCTTTTAAATCTAATAAAATGATTTAATTATGTAATAAATACCCCATTACTTTGGGACATTCGAGACCTTGTTACCTTCAGGGTAATGGGTTGGTTGAATCCTCAAATAAAAGTCTGGTAAATATCATTAAAAAATTTCTAGAAGACAACAAGTTGGTTAATTCACTTTGGGATGACAAACTTACTACAAAGAAATAAATTAGTATGTCACCATACCAATTGGTCTATGGAATGGATGCTCTGTTTCCATCATATTTAGGAGTGCCACTCATGAAGATAATACAAGAATTACAGGTTGATCTAGATGAAATAAAAAGAAGAATCAATCAAACTATTCAGTTACAACAGTCAAGGGAGGAGGTCTACAACAAAACTGAAGTAATTCAGGAAAATTTCAAAAATATGTTTGATAGAAGGACTAAAGTAGATGACTTAAAAATTGGATACAAAGTTCTAAGGTGGGATTCCAGGAGAGAAGACAAAGGAAAACATGGTAAATTTGATAACCTTTGGAAAGTTCCATACATCATTCATGATTTCAGGGGAAATAATGCATTATTCCTCAAGGACCTGGATGGAGCAGAGTTACCTGGTGGTCCTGTCAATGGAAGGATTCTAAAGCACTAATTTTCTTAGAATAAATATTTTTCTTACATCATTGTAAATATCACAGTCTATATTGATTTGATTGGGTAACTTGCTAATTAGAGTTGAAGCCCGTAGAGAAGGCCCTAAGCCCTGATTGACAAGCTAACATAAGTACCTTAACATCAAAATAAATTAGATGCAGACACTATAAAAATTGGATACTCAAGGCTACTAATCACGTGTTCTTGATACTTCACATAGAGAAGTTCCATCCTTAGCTGGAGCCATTGCTAGCGTCCTATATTTTATAGGAGCTCAAGGTGATTGAGTATTTCATATTTGTTATTTTACATTGTAAATAATTTTTTATTTGCAAATGATTTCCAAAAAAGTATATATAAAAGAAAATCAAAAGAGGGTATGTCAAAAAGAAAATAAATATGAAGAAAAAATAATAAAAAGAGAATAAAACCCCACAAAATAAAAATAGAAATAATATTGAAATTTTTGCAAATTTAAATGCCACTACTGTTAATATAGTTTTCTCTATGTCAAAATCCAATAATATTGTGTGCAAATTGCCTTAAAATGCCACAATGACTATATTTTTTCTCTAATCATACATCTTAATCATGATGGAACAATTGTGAATTTCATGTTAATTAGGTTAGTGAATAAAGAATTTCCAAACAGTTTAATCTTGGCAAATAGGTAGTTAGCTAGAAAATGAGATTGATTCAATAGTCTAATATGAAGTAGGTTATATTATTATAAAAAAAGGATAATGTGGGTTTTCTAGCTTAAATTCACCATAATTAAAGAATATGAAAAAATGTTACCTTAGAAAAAGAATTGAAAATGAAAGGGTAGGTAGAAGTTGTGTTATAGCTTTGAAAAGCATAAAATTTTTATCCTAAGTTTGAAAATTACAAAGTTATATTTCATGCGCATAAGAAGACAAAGGGGTAAATATTTTATCCTAAGTTTAAAAGGATCAGGCACATTAATGTCAAGTTTGGACATATAATCCATTATCCTAAAGTTTCCACCTTTATCGAACCCCCGCTACCCGACAAAACATCTCATCAAATCCCATCGGTGTACATTAACCTACCATCACATCTCCGCACATCCAATCTCCCACCCTTCCATCCAAGGGCCATTATCATTTTTTGGCCCCCCCTCTCCATTTGAACTTTAGCAGGGGGGGGGGGGGTGTCTGAAAAAAGAGGTTTTATGTTTCGTGCCCATGCTAATGTCACACCTTCCCATCATTTCACATCCCCCCTGCTTAAACTTCTTATTGCTTTGG
Source organism: Pinus albicaulis (assembly GCA_034641835.2). Taxonomy (NCBI): domain Eukaryota; kingdom Viridiplantae; phylum Streptophyta; class Pinopsida; order Pinales; family Pinaceae; genus Pinus; species Pinus albicaulis. The sequence goes on along the minus strand of CM076583.1, from coordinate 966,317,539 downwards.
AACCCTCTGAAAAGAAGTTTCTCCGTCGTATAAGAACTGTTAATACGCCTGCTGAGCGCCTGTCATATCATGCCACCTAGAACATATTGTTTCCAATCAAATGATTTCCCACAGTAATACAACCATTAATGAATTTAACTCATCAATAACCATCGATCCAATGGATCCGCGCCACTCTCAATAGGAAATTGACCAAATTATGCATAAATCCATGCCTGATTAACTTTTAACCCTTTACCTTACCATTTTCTCTACTCTTTACATGTTTTTTGTAGGTTGACAGAGCGCCAGAACAACTAGCCCAATCACTGTCAAATTACTCTCTGCAACTATCGTAGCTTCTTCCTAATATCAGAGTTTTTACACATCCTCATCCCCCATTTGTCTATCAAAAACCCTCATTCACTATAAAAACCAGATCCAGCCATGCCTCCTAAGAAGAAGCTACAGGAATAACCTATAAATCCACTTCTCCATCCCCCTATTGACCTTGATCACTTATATTTGACGAACAAAAATTATAAAATCCATGAAACCCTGTGTGAGTTAGAGTTATTTGAAATGTATTGATGGCTTGAAGACAAAATCATTGAAAATTCTGATGATATTAGACTGTGGGAGTCCAATTTTCCCCATTAATTCTTTACCCACACCCACAATGACCCCGAATTCATCAGGAAATGTTAAGCTTGTTATGTACCCAACCAGAGAGTTATAATTTCCCCTACATGAGAGATTTTAATCACTATAGCTACCCAATCCATAGACCAAATGATGCAGGCCCCTATCACAGAAAATGCTACCCCTTTCTCTCAATAAACACTCATTGAACTATATTAGAAGCTAGATTTTTCTAAAAGGGCTAAAACCCTTAAGATTTTGCTGGATGAAGATGCCCAACTACCCAAGAAAAATCCTCCCTATTCATCCTCCATTTTCCCTAAGAGGGCCAGGAAAATCATTCCAGTTATCTCCTACCTCCTATTTTATTATTTAGATCAGTGGGTAGATGAGGCCATTATAGGATTCCTTTCCATTTTCTCCATAGATTCTAAGCCTTCCATATTATTTAACTTTAGCCAATTCCTTGCAGATGCCATCCATGACTAGTTTGTTAGATTCCAAAGTGAAGAGGTATTTAAATATGCCTCTGTTATAGTATATATGTTTTTGTATTTTCAGGGAGATAGGTTCAAATTTTCAATGCAAAAGTTGGATGATGATGGAAATTAGTAGTCTTTCATCTTCTGGACTACAATGGTAATGAAGGATAAATAAGAATATTCATACAAAGATTTCATAGAAATGTTTGTACATCTAGCACTAAGTCTTCTAAGCAGCAATGCAGAGACAAGAATCAGTGAAGACATCAGGAAAAAATTTCAGTTATCAGACCAAACCAAAACAGGAGACTCGTATCTTTACCAAAATTACACAAAACTAAGAATATATGGATGTGAGATTTCCCCATATAAGCTCCCAAAATTCATCCCAATGAGGATTTTTGCTCTAGAATACATCAGGAAAATGATCAATATCGATGAGGTCCATTTTGTGTCTACTAAGAAGAAATCTCAATCCAGGATCAAAACATAGATAGGACCCTTCATTTGTAACATCAGAGCAACAAGGGAGGAAGTAGATAAATTTCTAAAGGAAATGAAATTCAGCCTCATTTTTACATGGTCATATGATCCATTAGGTACCATCTCCAGGCTAAGGATAGAGAAAATATCTTCACCTTATATCCATACCCACAGATCAGAGATTGAGAGAGATATGAACCAACTAGAGGTGACCTAAAACACTCTACAAGAGGCTGAGGAACAATTGTTTTCAACTTCAAAATCACAATCTCCTGTCCCACAGGAGAAGGCAGGAAAAAGGATGAGGGAAGAAGAGTCACCTTCAGTGACTGACACTTCCAGCAAAGAATTCACAATCATGTACAGGAAGACGACTAAACTTAATCGAAGGTGAAACGAATCAAAGAATTAGAGTAGGAAGTCATTGTCATCACCAAAGGGACATGTACTTCCTCACAAGTAGGTGGTCAGACCACACTGTTACACTAAAAATTGTCACCTTAACATTTTGCTGACTGTATGAGCTCATTAACACTCATACATAACTCCTTTGCAATTCTGACATATCAGTTCCTTATATCAAGCCTTGAAAATCAGAGAAAAGTTCCTAAAAATCTCCTAAACTTTGGTGTCGCACTTTCTCTCTATCTTACCTGCGGTCCCGCACCTAATGTTCAGCTCTCTTGCGTACCTGAATGCACTTTATCTGTGTTAAAGGTGCGGACCCCTGTAAGATCAAAAGGCGCAAGTAAATTCCAAAAAGCTCAATAAAAGTAAATTCTAGAAGCTTCTAGAATGGATCTTGCGGTAGCAGAACTGCTCGTGTGAGGTGCATGAATCCCTTACCTTATGGAGCTAACCCCTTGATGTGAGGAGCTTATCCCTTTGAAGGAGGATTCTATCCCTTCATACTTGAAACAGAAAACCTCCTCTTTTCCACTATAAAAAGAGGCATTGGGTAGCCTTAAAGGGGGTTGAAGCTTTAGAATATTTGAAGTTAAGTGCTGCTAAGATTCAGACTCAGTTGATTAAGACTTTTGTGAGGAGAGATTACATACCTCTATTAGTCTTGGTTGGAGGAGTGCAAAGCTTATCAAAGTAAAGGAGATTCCTGCTTCGGACCCCGGAAAGTCCTGTGCAACATCAAGGCTCAGGTTGTAAGGATTTTCTTCTTTTTGAAATTAATACAAATATACTCATTTTTCTCAATAAGCTTTCAATCAATGGTTTATTTCATAGATTCCTTGATCACTATGATAAGCATGGTTTATGATGATTTCTATACAGGTGCTATGTAATATTTTTCTTGTTTGTGACTGCAGGTTTATGAGGAAAACTTCTTCAAGCGCGTGAGGGAAATCAATGACTTCAAACAAGCACTGGACAAACGGTAAGTCGTTAACACCTCTATAGAGCTTTTTGTAGATCGTATATGCTTAGAGAAAGATTAGTCTATTTGGCTGTTTTTTCCTAGATACTTTTAGTGCTAGGGAGATCGGTCTTGTCTGTAAGACGGATTAATCCTCCAACAAATTGGCGACCATACTGGGGAAAGAACTTGTTGTTTTTGGTTCTCTTTTATTTTGATTTGAGGAAACGTTTTTCCTAGTTTTTGATTGATAGACATCTGCCTGGGTAGCTTAGGTTTTCTCTGTTTTTGAGAATTTTGAGATCTTTTATGTTTTTCTCTAATTTTTCCAGGGACCACACTTTGCCTTCTTTGCACAGTTCGGGTAGTTTCGCATCTTTGCTTGGGTAAACAGTGCGGTACCGCACCTGTTACTTCTGCAAGCCTGCGGACCCTGTTAAAATTTTGAAAAACTTTAGATTTCTTTCTTTAGTTTATCTTTATTTTGATTTAGAGTTTTTTGTTTCTACCCAGATTGATGATTATTTCTGTCAAAAGCTTTCTGTGAATGAATCTTAGCAGTATTGGGTGTTTTGAGTCTCTTTTTTGAGAAATTCTTAATTTGATTTCCTTTGGTCATTACTTGGAGGTTTGTCTCAGTCTTTTCACAATTTTTCATCTTTTTGCTTTTGTTTTTGTGAATGAGGGGGGGCTAAATTGTGTATGAGTGTTAATCGCCTTTGAGTGTTTTTTTTTATCTTTGCAACTCTCACCCGATTTTCTTGGCTTGCACTTGATTGTGTTTGAGAATTCTCTTACATATATCACATTTGCATAATTAGAATTCTCATTTTCAGAATATGAATGAAAAATGTGCATAGATTACATTTTCATAATTTTTAAGTAAATTGTGCATAGATTACAACTGCATAGTTTACATTATGAAAAATCAATCGTAGATTTAGATCAATTTTCTTTGATTTGAATTTAGATGTTTTTATGCTTGTTTTAAAAACACAAAAATAAAAAATTGTTTTGGGATTGATTTGCATTAGTTTTTCTTGATGAAATTAGTGCATTAGAGAATTTGTTATATTTTCTCTTAGTGATCAATTTTTGCATTGTTGGAAGTATATAGAAACTCTCTCCTTAGTTTAGTTAGGATTCATCGAATTGAAAAGATTACATTATCATATTCGATTGCATTCAGTTTTGGGTCGGGTCATAACACCATTGGTTTCATATCCATTTATCCTTTGAGTAATAATAGCCTAAATAACACAACGCTTAATTAAAATTCATCTAGTAATTTTTACATTTCTAGGGCTCTTATCACCAACATAGCTTAGGCTAGTATCTTGGAATAGGGAGTAATTAACTCTCCAAGATAGTAAAAACAAACAAGTAGATAAATCTTGTGGTAGGAAATAAATCCATTCATAACGCATTAGGGCTTCTATTAGAAGTAGTTAATCCTTGAATCGCTAAGACCTTTGAAAATTCGAATTACCATTTCATTGAGGAAGATGAAGATTTTAAATGCGCCTACGCGGCGGTGAACCGGATCGCCATTGGCCGAGCTGGATCACTTGTTGGCTACTTCTCGGAATATAACCGTATGGGAACTTAGCAAAGGGGTTGAGCTTTGTTACTACGCATACGCGTGGATCAGTCGTGCGCATTGTTCCCAGTTGTATTCATTGTCAACCTTAGTATTAAAAACTTATTATTATTTCTAAGGTGGAGGGAAAAGATCTCATTGCTTACAAGCGGACTCATTGAACTCACTTGGACTCTACTGAGGGTTATCCTATCTTATAGAATGGTTGTGAAAAACTTAATAAGTCATTCATTCATGAAATTTATAGAAATGTATTTCCAACACTTTTCATATTAAATTCGATGTTGGATTTCATCACCAACTAGTGTTTTTTAGTGCGGGAATCTACTGTTTGTGTGTGGTTTGACTCCTAGATTTGTTAGCGCATGTTCATTTGTTTGTTTTAATTTTTAGAGACCTTAGGTGTGGATTGTGAATTTTAATTGTTAGGTGTGAATTTTGAATTGTTATTTTTAGTTTTAAATTGTTAATAAAATTCACTGAATTTGAATCTAATGCCAACAGTTCCAGAATTTACCAACTAAGGAGCCCCACTTAACAAGAATCCTAGTATTTTTCCTTGCTTTGGAAATTTTGGTCCTCCTTATATGGATACATTGTCATTACCTAGATTTACTGTAGGTTTACCGGTATGGTTATTTTCAACTTCGTTGGCCCCTAATACTCCAATTTTTCCACCTCAACCGGATGCTTCACCTCAACAGAGTTCACCATCTCAACATCACCAACCTTTTGTTGACCCTTTACCTTCTTCACCTAATATTTATTCCTCCATTTCTTCCTCTTCACCTGGTAAAAGCCTTGATGCTAGTAACCAGGTGGCTAAGAAGAAGAAGAAAGGGAAGAAGAAGAAGAAGAAGCAAGATAAGAAAGAAGTCAACCAACCAACCATGGCTGTAAGTGTTAGTTGTGTTGAAGAAACCTCCAACATGCATAAATAAACCCCAAGTACACCCTTACGGGCTTTGCAAAGCAGCCCTTCCTTATCAATTGTCCTGATATTCGTAAGGTTTTGGAAGTATGGTTAGAAAAATCTCATCAACTTACCATTGATCCATCAACCAGTGATAGTCAGGTTCCTGGGAAAAAGGGTAAAGTTAGGTTTCCTTGTAGGTTATGCAAAGGGAGTCATCAAACTCACATTTGTCCTCACGTGGATGAAGCCTCAAAATTGTTGGAAAACCTTATTACAGCGAGGAATTTCCAAGCGGTTTTATCGTAAACTTTCTCTGACCTCTGCAGTCAGTGGCGGGTGATTGATCTAGTTTCAAGTACAGTCGATCCCAGTCTTCCATTGGAGAGTGAAACTCATATCACTCAGGTTGATGATCCATTAGTTGATCAAGTGGTCGATTCGATTTCACATTCGGTCGATCCCATTCTCCCTGTAGAGAGTGAACTTCATACTGCTCAGTTTCTTCTTGTTACATCAGATTCTTCTACGCCGGGGGGCATTTCACCTGTTTCTACAGAACCCCCTCCAAGTACTGAGGTCTTTTCCTTTGATTGGAATATACTAACAGAACCTCGTCTTCCTTCCTCCATCCCTTTCCAAATCATTGTGAAGTTAGGTGGTAGGGACATACACCGCACACAGGTAGATGAAGGTGCTTCTGTTAGTATTTTATCCTCAACTGCTTCGAAAGCTTTGGGTTCCCCTCAGCTTGTGCCTATTACGCAGAATCTGAAAGCTTTTAACAGAACCATTAGTGAACCTTTAGGGATCCTTCCTAAGTTTTCTATTACTTTGGAAGGTAAAACTGTCTGTATTGATCTTATGGTAGTTTGAGGCCCCTTGGATTTCAATTTACTCCTTGGGCGAGACTATGTCTATGCAATGAAAGCTGTCGTATCGACACTCTTTCGCGTGATGTCTTTCCCTCACAATGGAAACATTGTGACTGTAGACCAGCTTTCATTCCCTAGTCTTGTTTCGACTACCAATAATCCGACATCCCTGAATGTTCCTGATTCTAAAGTGGTATCTACCCCGCCACGGGTTAATTATGTGGCAACTAGTCCCATGTTTTCAATTACCGATGTAAGCGAGCCTCTCACTGTTTGCTCGTCTTCCTTTGACTTAGATCTGGTAATTGACATGGAAAACTCTATGGGATTATTTGAACGCGATGTTCTTATCCCTTTTGATTCCCTTGACATGTGTTCCTTCCAGAGAACTATTCTTCCTTTTGATGAAGACCTCTTGGAAGCCATGATCGAGGTGCGTCCCTTGACATGTGTTTCTTCCAGTTGGAAGCCATGATCAAGATATGAGGACAGTTCCTTTTACTGTGTCAACCTCGTTAAAAAATGAATCAGTGAGTCTGAGATTCGTTCCTTTTACTGTGTCAACCTCGTTAAAAAATGAAACAGTGAGTCCGAGGATGGTTCCTTTTACTGTGTCAACCTCGTTAAAAAATGAATTAGTGAGTCCAAGGATAGTTCTTTTCCTGTGTCAACCTCATTAAAAAATGAATCAATAGGTTATATAGGTAGATTGTAGAAAGTAGATACAAGGATAGTTTCTTTTATGTTGTCAACCTCGTTAAAAAATGAAACATTTAGGAGAGCATAGTTCCTTTTCTTGTGTCAAGCTCGTTTAAAAAATGAAACAAGCTTCCATGAGGACAGTTCTTTTCCTGTTTCATCCTCATTAAAAAATGAATCAGTAGGTTATATAGGTAGATAGTAGAGAGTAGATGCGAGGATAGTTTCTTTTATGGTGTCAACCTCGTTAAAAAATGAAACATGTAGAAGAGGAAAGTTCCTTTTACTGTGTCAACCTCGTTAAAAAATGAAACATGTTGCCATGAGCATAGTTCTTTTCCTGTGTCAAGCTCGTTAAAAAATGAAACAAATCCTCCCCTAATTGAGTCGAGTCTTTGACTAGATCTCGTAAATGTTAAGTCATATATTTAGGTTAGTTAGTTTATTTTTTGCATAATTTTCTTACAGTTTTAGGTCAGGTATTTCATATGATCTCGTAAATGAACCTTCATTCCATCCAGCTATTTATTACCAGTAGTTTACTTAGTTGAATGAAATGAAGTTGGGGGGGCATGCGCTCTAGCAGTTACGCTTAGGGGGCATCAAGCATAGTTTTTTCTCTGTTTCAAGCTTGTGTAAAAATGAAACCACTCTGAAGCATATTTTTTCCCTGTTTCAAGATTTTGTAAAAATGAAACCTATCTTGAGTCAATTTCTGTTATTTTCAAGACTCGTTAAACTCATGAAAATCCCGAGATTATTTCGCTATCTTTCATTCTCGTAAAACACATGAAAATTCCGAGTTCTTTCCGTCTTTTCCTGCTCGTAAATTAAATTGAAATTCGGCCACATGAGTACATTTTTATCCCTTTTTTGAACTCGTTAAAATTTACAGAAAAGTGAAACTACTGAGTACTTTTATCACTTTTTCGGACTCTTGAAATTATGAAAAATCAAAACCATGGAGTCCTCTTTTAAGCCCTTTTCAGATTATCTAAACATGAAAATATTTCCGAGTACTTGATTATTCGAACTCGTTAAAATAAATGAATGATCGTCCCTTCAGTATAAGTTTACCCCTTTTACGGACTGAAATGGACTATTTACGAAAAAGGTATACGTTGACTAATTGTGGTCAATAGAGTTCTCTCCCAAATTATTTTATCCTTTTTTGGGCTCGAGAGACTAAATTTACGAAAAAGTACACCCATGGAGTTTTCTTAAGTTTTTTCTTCTGACTCCCTAAAATTGAAAAACACCGAGTTTCTCCTATACTGGACTCGTTAAAATTTAACAGTAAAGGACCTGTTCAATTTCAAATAGGAACGAACCACTCCTTCTTAGGGTTATAATCTGAAACTCAGTTGGACTCATTCGAAGGATGAGCTTATAAACAAGCAAATTTTATCCTCCTCAAGCTTGTCAAAAATAAAGAGGTACTTGCCAGAAATGGTGGGGGAAAAGAGAGAAAAATGGGCGTGTTTGTTGTATTTTGATTTTTCGGAAATTCAGTCAACCACTCTTGAACACGACACTTTTTGTCCACCTGGGTTGGGAAGTCCTCTGCCTAACAGTTAATCAAACCATTTTGAAAGTCTTCAGTCGGTTTCTGGGTATTAGCTTTGGGTCAATTGTCACCAAACCATCTGCAGTGTCGTTATGTGTTCAAGAGGACAGTTCAAATAAACCATTCATTTGCAAAATATCTGTCATCCATTTTTTACCATCCCTGAGTCATTCCTTGCCAATATATTTTCAAAACTTGATCTATGATTTCGTATTGTGGGCTTTCCTACAACAAATTGCTTTCTATCGATGACAACTCATTATCTAGGAGGTTGATCTAGAAATTGCCAGTACCTTGAAATATGCATGCCTCAAATGGTAGATTTCTCGCTTTTGACGACAGGTTGCATCATTGACCTTCGATCGAATGATTCCGTGATGTGTTCAACTTCAGATCATTCATTCACATTTCATGGATTGTACTGAGTACTTTGAGAACCATTGGCATTACTAGTGGTTACTCTCACACTTGTTAACCGTTTACATTATTGACTGGTAATCAAGTGGTTCCTACCATGTTCGACTTCAACACATTTAATCGCATGGATAGAATCGTACTAGTTCGGGAAGCAGAAATCAAGACCCTGGATCTAGTTTCCAATATCCAGGTTGCAAGGAGTTTTATTATTATACAGTAGACTATTCATTACAGATGGATGCACCCATGATGTGTCTACACTATTGATGTAATATTAAAATCATTTCTGTATCATAACAAGTTTAGTTAGTTTTTGATCTGAGTATAGGAATGCCTACCTCAGCGATGATATGTATACATATATATTTTTCTTTGAATGTTTTTACAAGTTCTGACTGGGGTGTCCACAGGATGATCCTTGAAATGATAAAGTACTGCACTCTTCATATATGACAGACTTCAGCATCATCTATTCCAGACTTTGCACTTTAGGGGGCAATCTGTTACACTAAAAATTGTCACCTTGACATTCTGCTGATTGTATGAGCTCATTAACACTCATACATACCTCCTTTGCAAGTCTGACATATCAGTTCCTCATATCAAGCCTTGAAAATCAGAGAGAAGTTCCTAAAAATCTCCTAAACTTTGGTGTCGCACTTTCTCTCTATCTTGCCTGCGGTCCCGCACCTAATGTTCAGCTCTCTTGCGTACCTGAACGCACTTTATCTATGTTAAATGTGCGGACCCTTGTAAGATCAAAAGGCGCAAGTAAATTCCAAAAAGCTCAATAAAAGTAAATTCTAGAAGCTTCTAGAATGGATCTTGCGGTGGCAGAACCGGTCTTGTGAGGTGCATGAATCCCTTACCTTATGGAGCTAACCCCTTGATGTGAGGAGCTTATCCCTTTGAAGGAGGATTCTATCCCTTCATACTTGGAACAGAAAACCTCCTCTTTTCCACTATAAAAAGAGGCATTGGGTAGCCTTAAAGGGGGTTGAAGCTTTATAATATTTGAAGTTAAGTGCTGTTGAGATTCAAACTCAGTTGATTAAGACTTTTGTGAGGAGATATTACATACCTCTATTAGTCTTGGTTGGAGGAATGGAGAGCTTATCAAAGTAAAGGAGATTCCTGCTTCAGACCCCGGAAATTCCTGTACAACATCAAGGCTCAGGTTGTAAGGATTTTCTTCTTTTGAAATTAATACAAATATACTCATTTTCCTCAATAAGCTTTCAATCAATGGTTTATTTCATAGATTCCTTGATCACTATGATAAGAATGGTTTATGATGATTTCTATACAGGTGCTATGTAATATTTTTCTTTTTTGTGACTACAGGTTTATGAGGAAAACTTCTTCAAGCACGCGAGGGAAATCAACGACTTCAAACAAGCACTGGACAAACGGTAAGTCCTTAACACCTCTATAGAGATTTTCATAAATCGTATATGCTTAGAGAAAGATTAGTCTATTTGGATGTTTATTGCTAGATACTTTTAGTACTATGGAGATCGGTCTTGTCCACAAGATGGATTAATCCTCCAACACACACTCACCTACCACCTTGAAAACTTCACAAGATCAACAACAAGCAATTAAAAGTAGTACAATTGTTACAGGGGAGAATTAGAAGAGCATATTTCTTACATTCAGAGATATTAAATTGAAGAATGAAGTTTTGAAGACTAGTACTTATAATCAGTTCTGGAAGTAGGCTTATAGCTCTTAGATTAGACTATTGTTAGCCTTTGACTCTGAGAAAGCAGAAATGCAAATGGATTTTCTCCAAGCACAAATTCCATAGCCAAAGACATCATTAGATTATAAAAAGACTACATTTGAATTTTATATTAAAGATATACATCCCATTGATTAAATGGAGATGCACAAGTATACAGGTGAAATTATTTCATCTACCCTCACTAACACTGCTATGAGTTTGTCCAAGTTTCAGGTTTCCTTAGCCAATATCTAGTCACATCTCAAGATGGATAAAATATCTTCTTTGGCCAAGGATTCAAGGATCAAGTCTTTGGAATACATAGTAATCAGAATTGGATATGATCCCTCCAACATCAGAGCTACAGAAGAGGTGATTAAAAATAAAAATGTTGACATAGAAGAATTAAGGAAGCAACTAAAAATGCTAGCTACACAGGACCCCTTGGAAAAATAAATTGAAGAGACCGAGTCCCAAAAATCAGACATGATGAAGCTCATCATGGAGCAGAATGCTCAGCTTAGAAAGATGGAATCAGAGATGGAAAAGATGATAAAATAAAAAGAACTAGCTGCCAAGCTTTCATTAGTTCCTTTGGAGGCAGCACCCCTTACAGCCATTCCCACAACCACACATTCTATAAAAATTACAGCAGACGGAGCTGAACAACTCACCAAGCAATGCAGAATCTATAAATCCAGAAAGAAGACATAAAGAATCTTTAGGACCAAGTGAAATTGTTGCAGGATCAGAAGTGCAGGAGTGATAGCTCACATGTAGCTAAATCCTAGAGAGTACAGAAGTTAATAGAAAGGTTGCATAAATATGTGAGGGAATCAACTATTGGAAATACCTTAGGCCAAGTCAAAGAGATAATTTGGACAGATATCATTGAATCCATCAATGAAATCTGGCCCTACATCTAGATTATATTTTAGCAGAAAGACATGATAGAAAAAGCCAGTGATACCATTCAAATCATAAAAGAGGAGCTTGGAGACATGCCAACTATTGCTAACAACATTATCAAGTTCCTAAATTCCAAGAACATGTATGAAATTGATGACTTTTGAGTGTAGGAAGGGACAGAAACAATTTTCGAGGTAAAGAAGGTTCTTACAAAGAGAAACTTGATTGTACAACTCGAAGAAAAATGTCATAGCTTAGAGATAATTGTAAGAAAATTTTTTAGTAGGATAGAACCTTTAACTCAAAAAGTTCTTCCTTCCTTATTTGTAATCAATGAAAAATTAATGAGCAGAGAGGATTATGTAAAGAAGTTGAATGAAATTGCCAGGGACACAACTAAATTTTCAAATATCAAAGGCAATATGAGAGGGAAAGAATTCTTAGAGGCATTGGCTCATGACCTTTTCATCGGGCATGAGGTAAACCATGTTTTTGTGGTAAAACCAACTTTTTCCAAGTATACCGAAGTTGATGAAATCTACAGGAAGGTCATCAGGTTAACTATCCCAGATCAAGATCGATGGGATAGGTTAAATGAGTTTTAGGAGTAAAATGTAATGAATAATAGTCATCTGCAGCCATCTCATGGTAAAATGCATCAAAGAGAATTACAACTAGTGTAGCCTACAAATAGGCCTACTCAGCAATTGATTCCTTGAAAGTAGATCTGGCATGCCTGATCACCCACGTCGAGTCTATCTTTTGTCAGAGTTAGAGTTTATTGTTCGATTTAGGATAATAATACAATATATATTGAGAAAAAATTACTTGTAATCAATTTTGTAATATATTAGTATAAATAATTCATTGTTTGAACTATTAGAGGTTGATTTCTGAACATATTTTTCCTACTACGCAATTGTAAATTCCAAGTTTTTTTTGGAGCATCAATAATACAAAGACTTCTTTTAGGATTCATGTGGTGTAATTACTGGTGAAGTGTTTCTATTGTTTCCATGTTTTCCATTGTTATTTCCTTTTCTTTGTTTATGGTAATTCTTAATTGCAAAATAGAAAGTGTGATGAATAGGGCATGTTATTAAGAATACCTTATTCTGGTTGCTCTTACAATTTAAATGTTTTCTACTTGAAGTCATATTGAGAAATACTTAATTTCTTTTCAATCTCAACTAAAATTCAATTTTATTCCATCTTCATTATTCATTTAAAATCTTAAAGAATCCAGTGAATGAAACCTAGCTTGCCCTATTACAACTCGTTTAAAAATTGATGCAAAACCCAATTTTATATTTTGACTCCATTACCCAACGGGAATATAAATATTTAATCAACCAAATCAATAAAAATCAAACAAAAACCAAATACAATCATAACTAGCCTAATATTTATTCAAAACAAAGTTAAATCACAAAGATAGATCCCTCTCAAAAGATGGAAAGGCTAGATCCCAGCTTCGAAAGTGGTTTTGATGTTGTCCTATGTGTTTATACTACCAATCTTAAAAAATATGGAAGGATAACAATAGGCATATCATTTAAATAAAATGCATGATCTCTTACCCAATGGTGAAATATCTTCTTCGTAATTGTATCCAACTGCACCAACCAAGATTCTACATGCACTTCTTTTCTCAAGCCACACTTATCCACCAGGTTAGAAATAACATAACTATAATTAGATCCAACATCAATCAAAATAGAAATATCTTGATAAAAAATATTACCATCCATGTTAGTGATATATGTCTAATGGGTTTCCTTCCTATTGTCCATTACTACTATGACCAACATCCCCAACTGTATGTGTTGTTGAGATTCAACAAGATGATGAGCTTAGTGAAAAGAGTCGCCTTCACTAAGTGGGCCCAGAGGGTATTTTTGGCGCAAGTCTATTTTTAGACTATTTTATTTTTAGACATGGTGATCATATTTCAGAAGTTGCAGGATGTTATTTGTAGATGGTTGATCAAGTTGGAAAAATAGATAAAAAATTTTAGAATATTGGGCTAAGTCTATTTATAGATCGTCAATCTAAAAATAGATGCATGTTGATTATTATTAGCTCTTAATAATAATCAAACTCTAAACAACAACTTATTCTCTTAGAGCACTTCATTTTAGAGGTGGCACAACAACTGACAGAAGGAATTACGCTATTCCTAAGGGTTTACTAGAGCTATTGCATGGAGGACTCAGTTAGAACTCAAGTGGCAGAGTTATGACACATTTGGAAGAAGTAGTTATGGAGATGTATTTAGTTTAACTGAGTTAGACTCAGTTGAGCTAGTTGTATCTAGTATAACTGATTGATACACTAGTGAGAGTGGAGTGAATTAATTATTTAATTAATTCACAAATAATAACTCATTAATAAACTAAACAATATAGAAGTTAACTATAGTGCATGGCAGTTTCAGTGGAGACCAGTGGAGAGATAGGTGAAAGGGAAAGATAGACTATCTGTTGTGACTATAGTGATGCATTGATTGCATCACACACCCAGTGGAGATGCCAATGAGGATTGCGCAGTCTAGGATGGAGTAATTCAAATTCATTCAAAGCTATTCTTCAGCAGAGATTGCGCAGTGGAGGCAGGCTAGAGGGTGGCAAAGATTGGTGCATGGATTTGCAAGATTAAGCCTGATTAGTGTATGACGATTGTATTGTACTGAGGGCTTGTGATAAGCTTTGTATGTTTGTATGAGATTTTCATATCATCTCCATGTTACATAATATATATTTGGGGTTTTTAGCTTCAGGATTTCCCGGTTAAAAACTGTGTTATGTGCAACTGATAATTTTTGTTAATGCTTCACATGTGTGTGAAATTAATTTTTCCGCAAAAGATTAACAAGTGGAATAGATTCAGTATCTTGCATAAAGTTAAATAGTGTGAGATCAGGTGGATCTTGGACATATGCATGCTTAGTGCATATAATTTCTACATGGTATCAGAGCATTGCTGATTGAAGATTTCAATTGTGAAGTGAGTTTGTGCTGGTGGACAGTTCGAATTTGCTACAGAAGATTCTTGGTGTAGAAATCGAGTATGCATTGAAATGTCTTTCAATGGGTTGAGATTGGAGTATGCCCTTGATGGGAGCTCAAATTACATAGCCTGGAAGGACAGGATGGAGGTGGTGCTGGAGGATAATGGGCTGAAGGAGTTCATCGATAGAGATGCTCCTAAGTCGGGATATAGCGATGTTGCATTACTTGATGCATGGAAGAATAAGACTGCAAAGATGAGGAGGATTATGTTGGAAGGTGTGAAGGACCACATTGTGTCTAGCCTTCATGGGAAAGCCACTCCATTCTTAATGTGGAAGGATTTGACAGACTTGTTCCAAAGTAGAAGTGACCAGAGGAAGTTGGCACTTAAAGACAAGCTCAGAAAAATAAAAATGCAGAAAGGCGATAGTATTCCAAAATGCCTCACGAAGTTTGTCCACTGTAAGGATGAGCTGGGAAGTGTGGGGGTTACTATTGATGAAGAAGACTTAGTGATCTTGGATCTCCTTGGGCTTCTGAAGAGTTGGCATAGCTACGAATACTCTGTCAATGGACGGGAGAAACTACCGAGATGGGAGCAACTTTGGTCGGATCTTGTGTAGAAGGAGATAAGATGGGGTACCAGGGATGGATATTCATCGAATAATGAAGATGAAGAGAATTGCGCTTTGGCTGCCAAATAAAGGAAAGGGAAGGGGAAGAAATATTCTTCTAAATCCGGTGCGAAAGGCAAGAAGCAGGACTTGTGCAAAGTGAAGTGTTTTCACTGTCACGAGCATGGAAATTTCGCCACTAACTGTCCACAGAAGAAGAAGAATAAGCAGGTTGTTGGATCTGTAGCTAGAGAGGCCTTAGCCTCGCAATTTGAGTTGGATTTTTCCTTGATCGCATGCTTGGTGTCAAGTTGCATGGGATCGGTGTGGTATCTTGACAGTGGTGCTTCTTTCCATATGACGGGAGACAAAGAGTTGTTTAGTGACTTGGAGGAGAAGGACCTCCAGTTGCATATAGAGATGGGCGATGATGGTTGGTACAGTGCGACTGGAATTGGGACCATTACCTTTGTGAGGCAGTTCGGTAATCCATTCTTGTTGAAGAATTTCATGCAAGTGCCAGGTTTGAAGAAGAACTTGGTCTCAGTCGCAATGCTGGAAGACAAAGGTTATGATGTTTTTTTCAGTGAGGGAAAATCTTTCCTTCAACATAAAACAACGGTTCAAACCAAGAATATAGGGGTTAAAATTAAGAATATCTACAAGCTAGAGGTAGATGGTTGTGCTGCAATGGTGGGCAAAGCAAAAGAAGTGGTGAGCCGAGATGAGGGCGAGTTATGGGATGAGAGATTGGGCCATCTTCACCATGGCGCTTTGAAGATTTTGCAGCAAATTTCTACTAGACTTCCCAAGGGTACTCTTGCGTAGTCATATCAGTGCAAAGGATGTACAATGGGTAAGTTTGTGAAGACCACCTTTTATGAGAAGGATAATCGTGCCTCGATGATCTTGGAGAGAATTCACACAGACGTGTGTGGACCATTCTCGGTTGCTTCAACAGAAAAACATAGGTATTATGTGTTATTTTTTTATTATTATTCTTGTAGATGTTGGATCTTCTTCATGCAGAAGAAGAGTGAAACGTTCTCAAAGTTCTGTGAGTTCAAGGCATTGGTAGAGAAGGAGTCAAGGAAGCAGGTGAAATCTCTATGGAGCGATAATGGTGGTGAATACATCTTGGGTGAATTTAAAGACTTCTGTAGAAAAGAAGGAATTCGAAGAGAACTCATAGTGCCTCATAACCCACAGCAGAATGGGGTCGTGGAGAGAAAGAACAGAACGATCGTGGGTGCTGCACGAGCGATGCTACATGACCTGGGCCTACCGATGCACTTGTGGGTAGAAGCATGCAACACTGCAGTTTATGTGAAAAATCGTTGTCCTCATAGAGTACTTGGCATGAGTACACCCGAGGAAGATTTTATAGGTAAGAAGCCTGATATTTCTCATTTGAAGATTTTTGGCTCACTTGTTTACATTCATGTCATGAAGGATGCCAGGAAGAAGCTGGAGCCGACTGCAGAATTTGGGATATTTTTTGGGCACATAGAAACACCCCATAACTATCGTGTGTATTTTCCATACATTCAGATGATTGTTGTGCGATGGGATATAAAATTCAATGAGGTGAAAGCCATGAAGTTGTCGCTTGAGATGGAGCTACACGTGCATGTGGAGGAGGAACTTCTTGTTCCCAAAGATGAGCCTCTGGATGTGGATCAGCCATAAGAGGAGATTCATGGAGTGGAGGATTCCACTCATGCATAACCAAACATCAGACAAGGCAGAAAACATACCACAGAAGCTGAGAGACTGAAGCTGGATGCGGCACAGAATGAAGGAGTCCCTACATCAAAGCGCAGACAAAGACAGTCACCTGACCGATATACTGGATACATGGCTCTTATGAGAAAATATATTGTGACAGAGCCATCTTCTTTTGAAGAAGTAGCGCAGGAGCCCACATGGGTAGATGCCATGGTGGAGGAGTATGACTCCATTGTTAGAAACAATGCTTGGGAGATTGTTCCAAGGCCAGTGGGAAAATCAGTTGTAGGATCAAGATGGATCTGCAAGGTAAAGCAATCTGCTGATGGGAGCATCGAAAAGTATAAGGCAATATTTGTTTCCCGGGGCCTCTCACAGATTGAGGGGATGGACTATGAATAAACCTTTACACCTGTCGCACGGTATTCTTCCATACGAACCATCCTTGCTCTCTCAGTGCAGATGGGTTGGCACATTCATCAGATGGATGTGAAGACTATGTTCCTTAATGGGACCATTGATGAAGAGGTGTACATTGAGCATCCTGAAGGATTTGAGATCTTCAACAGCGAGTCGCATGTGTGCAGGCTTAAAATAGCGTTGTATGGGCTAAAACAAGCACCCCGTGCTTGGTACACTCAGATCAATAGCTATTTCACTGGACTTAGCTTCACCATGAGTGAGGCGGATGCAAACCTGTACCAGATTGTGGTGGAGGGTAAGCTTTTAATCATTGTACTTTATGTTGATGATTTAATACTAACAAGTGATGAGTAGTTGATACACTCATGCAAGGCTGATCTTGCAAAGGAGTTTGAGATGAAGGATTTAGGTCTCCTTCATTATTTCCTTGGATTGGAAATATGGCAATGGGAAGGTGAACTGTTTATGTCTCAAGGCAAGTATGCCCAGGAGATACTGGAGAAGTTTCACATGCAAGGCTGCAAGGCTATCGACACTCCTCTTCCAGGAAATTGGAATAAAGAGGATGCTACATCGGAAAAGGTAGTGGATGCCCTACCTTTATTGACAGTTGGTGGGTTTTCTCATGTATTTAGTCCATACAAGACCAGACATATGCTATGCGGTGAACCAGCTTTCACAAACAATGGTTAAGCCTACCAAACTCTTTTGGAAGGCAGGCAAGCATTTCCTGAGATATCTCAGGGGAACATCTGAGTATGGTTTATGGTACATTAAGACAGATGAGGTGAAGTTGCATGGCTTCATGGATGCAGATTGGGCAGAAAGCCCACCAGATAGAAAGAGCACATCACGAGGGATTTTCAATATCGGATCTATGGCAATTTCTTGGTATAGCAGGAAAAAAAATCCGTGGCACTCAGTTTAGTAGAAGCAGAATACATGGCAGCAATTTTAGCTGCATGTGAGGCTATCTAGATGAGGAAAATTCTAGTTGGTTTGTTCGGTTCACATTTAGATCCCACGGTGATTCATTGTGATAATAAGAGTTGCATTAAACTCTCTGTTAATCCTGTTTTTCGTGATAGATCTAAACATATTGATATCCGGTATTATCATATCAGAGATTATGTGTAGCAGAAGATCATGTTGCTTCAGTACATTCCCATGGAAGATCAAGATGCAGATATTCTGATGAAGGCGCTCACCAGGAGAAAATTAGAATACCATAGAGGCAGGATCGGGGTGAAGGATAATCCCTATCTTGCTGAGAGGGAGTTTTGAGACTCAACAAGATGATGAGCTTAGTGAAAAGAGTCGCCTTCACGAAGTGGGCCCGCAGGGTATTTTTGGCGGAAGTCTATTTTTAGACTATGTCTATTTTTAGACATGATGATCACATTTTAGAAGTTGCAGGATGCTATTTGTGGATGGTTGATCAAGTTGGAAAAATAGATGATTCTATTTTTAGAATATTGGGAGAAGTCTATTTATAGATCGTCAATCTAAAAATAGATGCATGTCGATTATTATTAGCTTTTAATAATAATCAGACTCTAAACAACAACTTATTTTGTTGGAGCACTTCAGTTCAGTGCACAGATGTGGCACAGCAGCTGACAGAAGGAATTACGCTATTCCTAAGGGTTTACTAGAGCTATTTCATGGTGGACTCACTTAGAACTCAAGTGGCAGAGTTATGACACAGTTGGAAGAAGTAGTTATGGAGTTGTATTTAGTTTAACTGAGTTAGACTCAGTTTAGCTAGTTCTATCTAGTCTAACTGATTGATACACTAGTGAGAGTGGAGTGACTTAATTATTTAATTAATTCAAAAATAATAACTCATTAATCAACTGAACAATACATCAGTTAACTACATTTCATGATAGTTTTAGTGGAGATCAGTGGAGAGATAGGTGAAAGGGCAAGATAGACTATCTGTTATGACTATAGTGAAGCATTGATTGCATCACACACTCAGTGGAGATGCAAATGAGGATTGTGCAGTCAAGTATGGAGTAATTCGAATTCATTCAGAGCTATTCTTCAGTAGAGATTGCGCAGTGGAGGCAGGCTAGCAAGTGGCAAAGATCGGTGCATGGATTTGCAAGATTAGGCCTGATTAGTGTATAACGATTGTACTATATTGAGGGCTTGTGATAATCTTTGTATGTTTGTATGAGATTTTCATATGATCTCCATGTTACATAATATATAGTTGGGGTTTTCAGCTTCAGGCTTTCCTGGTTAAAAATTGTGTGATGTGCGACTGATAATTTTTTTTTATGCTTCACATGTGTGTGTAATTAATTTTTCCACAAAAGATTAGCAAGTGGAATAGATTCAGTATCTTGTATAAAGTTAAATAGTGTGAGATGAGGTGGATCTTGGACATATGCATGCTTAGTGCATATAATTTCTACATATGCCTCTTAAGCACTATATATATGGGGTCTACGACCCTGGTACTGCAATAAATCCCTCTTGTGATGATGCTTGCCACATATCCAACAATGCAATGGTGCTCTACCATCACCTCTAGTATGTTTTTCTCTAGGCTGTGATCCATGTCCCTTATGAGTAGTACTGAACATCTTGTAAGGAACCACATTTTCTTTCTCACCTCCATCTTGAGGTCTTCACGGTTTTGGTGGGCATCTTCCTATAGCGTTATCATTTCCTTTCAAGTCATGATTAGGCTCAATTTTGTGTTTTGACTGCTCATAACAATGCTTCATCTTTCGAATGGATTCTTCTAGTGATCTAGGCTCATCAAAATCAATCTGGTTTCTATATGCTACTGGAAGTCCACCGATAAATCTCTGAAGCTTGGCCTTCTCCTCCTTGAAGTACGACACATATCTCAACAACTCCAAGAACCTATTAGTATACTCATCATCTGTCATGGAACCCATCTACAACTCATAAAGCTCCTTAGTTGTGGCATCATACTACCTCTCCTATAGGTACTTCTTCTTGAAGAGCCTCTCAAAATCATCCCAAGTCAATTCATTATCCTGAATACCTTTAACATTATTCACATCCTCCCACCAGACATCTTCTTTCCCTTTAAGACTAAAAGTGGTTATCTTGGCTTTTATGTTCTCTGTATAGATATCCAATCTGACTAATTTATTCATCCCAAGAAACCATGCCTCTACATATTCTAACTTCTTCATCTCCCCATCGAATGTAGGTGGCTTGACTTTCTTGAACTCTTCAGGAAAGTACTCACCCCTCCTATAAGGATGATGATGATGACGACTAGGATGATGTCTCCTAGAAGATAAACTAGAAACATGCCTGTACATACTAGTCCTCCTATGAGGTGTGTGCAATGATGTGACACCCCTAATTATGTCCCCTCTATGTGACACCAAGACCTGTTACCGTAGGCTCCATTAGTATTTTCCTCCTCCTCTTCATTGATCCTCATCTGTACCTATTTCTAAAACTCTAACAAGCTCTGAAGAATCACTCCATTATCCTCTATTTGTTTTTCTTGAGCCCTTGAAAGTCTTTCCTGAGCCTCAACCAACCTGTCATTATCTACCTTACAACTTCTTATCTCTAGCCTCAAGATCCTCAATGTATCTTCTACACCAGGAGAATAATCATCTCCTTGTTTCTCAATTGATCTATAGGGAGAGTGACGAGAACTATAGTCTACGATTTTTCTCGACATCCTTGAGTCTCTTCTTCCTGCAATTATATAATTTTAGAAAAACAAATAGATAAAAAAATAAATCCATACCTTATTGTTGTTCAAGGGAGGCTTATCTCATCTGCAAGATCAATCCACATTAGCATGTACGTTTATAATCGTAAACATATCTAGATAATGAGCATATCAACTTATACCATCATGCATGACCATACCAATAGTATACCCTATTCGCATGCATGATGAAAATAACCTTGACAACATCAGACTTTTCCCCAAAAAGAGAGTAACCATGCCCTGATACCACCTGTGACAAACACCTCCCCTCACATCTACCCACTTTCACCAGCTTACCTGGGGTAAACATGATATGAGGAGAATTTATGATCAGAATCAACCTCCTAGGTGACCTTAAGGAAATGGAGTCAACAAAGGAACCTTATTGACTTCCCTCAGGTGCCACAAGACCCTCCAAGAGTAACCCAACCTATCTAGGTATCTATACCTTGAGCCAACTTGAACTTTCCATGATTTTTACACCTAGTATCTCCCTCACCAAGGAATTGGTGTGACTTGAAAGTCATAGTCTCTCCCATAGGAATGCATCAGTGCAACTCTGGACTTTATTACTCGATGTTGTGCCAACGACTGTGGATTTTAAGGCTATATTTAAGGGTTGGGGCTAGACCTCTTCCCAGAATTACCTGTAAAGTTTAGTATTCATAAATTTCACATTGAAAATGATTTTAAACCAAAAACTGACACCAGGACTAGGCCTGAGCATCGCCAACCGGGACTAAAATTATGTCAAACACTTCGCAAAAATTCAATATACAAGTCATGAATACAAGAATAAGCATAAGGTACTAGATATTCAAATGATACTTATCAATAAAGATAACCACCCTCTCCCATTAGTTCTCTTAACATTAATTAGGTCTTGTTACCATTATTCTTTTAGTTATAAGTAAAAACATGAAATTAACCATGACTAGAACTAGTCGCATAACCATGCTTATAACCAACATATAACTACAGAAATAACCATAAGATAATAGCCATTAAAGACACATAATAATGAGTAAAAAATAAAGAAAACTTAGATTTCATTAAACATAGGAAATATCCAACCAGATTCAAGACTTCCATGTACTACCCAACCATAGAAATGGTTGAACCAAATGTTTCTTTCATCCAGTCACCCTCGTGCCACATGAACGTGGGATTTCATGGATAAAATAATCCAAAAGAAACCAAGGGAATCTATAGGATAAACTACCGCCACCCTCACCATACCGTGATCTCACCTAAACCGACACATAGATCACAAAACCGAACCAAGCTTGGAATGCCTCCAGATCTCATCACTATCCTTGAGGAATTTTCCATCTCCTTGTCTCTAGGGTTTACCACAATCCACACTAGATCACTAGGCCCTTACTGAGACACCACCTTGAGGCTTTAGTGTGTATCCCATCAAAACTGGTCAAGCAATTCCTAGGCCTTTGGGAATGTTCCTCAGACGATGTCCGCCCTGGATTCCGAAACCATCTAGCAATTCCAAAGCTCACAACCAAGAATAATCCAATCACACCATGTTTATCCAAAAAAATTCAAGGCAAGGATGAAAACCGTTTTCAAAACCTAGAAAAACCATGCCACCAACAACAAAAGAACCAAATACCAACATGCACATACCATGCATGTCAAAACCAGCTAGAAAATCATACATGCAATTTTTTACCTGCAAGTATTCCTTCTTAAGCTTCTTGATCATGATCTTCCTTTCATGACTTTTTCTTTCCTTTTCTTTCCTTGTCCTTATTTTTCTTGATCTTCCTTCCTTTGCTTTATTTTTCCTTCATTCGCTTGCTTGACGTCCTTTCTCCTCTTGCTTCGCTTCTCCTCTTTAAGTGTAATTCTGAAAATGAACTGACAAAAGGCTACTAATTGATGTTGAGGTATTTTTATCATTATTGCCTCTAACTTATTCAATTTACCATTATTTTCCTTAAATCTCCTCCTCGCATGCAACATGTGACATTTCACCTTCATTTTCTCCTAATTTCCTTTATTTTCATAAATAAATGTGTCAAAATGCCTTTTTTCCTTTTTAATTCCTTCGCAATTTCCTTTTCCAATTTCCCCTTAGCCATAAACACATCCAGTGATTCCCACTAGGATATATTTTCCCAACATTCCCATTGCAATAAGTGTCCCTTAACCATGGACTTATTTTTTCCTTTATTAACTTTTTTCCATGAACTTTTAGCCCGGGTATGTTACAAAATTATGGTTTCCATTTTGTTTATATATTGGTTATATGATGTATTCGAGCTATGGCTCTTGTGATGTTCTAATAATTTATTGAATGGTTGATGAATGCATGGGCTAATAAGTTTTATTGTAGCTAGTTAGAGAGGGCTTGGAGCCTTCTTGTTGATTCTTAGATGAAAAATAGAATTTTATGACCAGATACGCATTCATGACCTATAGCTCACATATTGACCATATGTTTCATGAAATTTATGATGTGTACTTGGCATTCTATGGAAATTTCTTGCTTCAAGTTTGATTGTCTAGCATTATTGTGATGTTAGCTATGGTTTTGGAAAGTTATAGGAAGTTCTGGGAGTGGTCTGGAGACTAGTTTGACATGGTTGTTGGCCTAAAATGTCTTTACCTTACTGGTTGAGTTCTATAAGCATAATAATCTATAGGAATGTGCCCAGACTCAATTCTCTGGTTGGAAATTGTTGCAGTCTCTACAACACCCTCCAAAATTTTGACTACCATTTCAAATTTTCGGAGCCCCTTAGAAACAAAGAGAAATTACTAGGTCACTAAGTCGCAAAAGTAAACAATTCATGAAAACCGCGACCTAGCGACCTAGCGACTCCGCGACCTCAGGTCGCCAGGTCGCCAGGTCGCATATCCCCTAAACTTATGAAAAATGCGACCTTGCGACCTAGCGACTTCGGGTCGCCAGGTCGCAATTTGGTAATTTTCAGAAAATCGCGACTTAGCGACCTTGCGACCCAGCGACCCCAGGTCGCCAGGTCGCAAGGTCGCCAGGTCGCAAAACTCAAAGTTTGACAAATCTGCGACCTAGCGACCTGCATTAATTTCCCGCACGTGTGACTTTCTATAAAAGGGAGGTCGCAGGTCGCATTTTTTACATTCAGCGATTTGTAAGGAAAACGCCTCTGACAGCTCAACTGACGAGTTTTTTCCGGGTAAGTTGCCATTTCTTCCTGGTATTTCCGTTTTAATGATTTTCTTACTAAACCCATCTCCCCTGTAGCCTTTAAATTGTCTTTTGGCCATGCTTTAATGTTTTCTGAGGTTTTGCAAATTACATATTGCATAAATTGCCCAAAACCTCACTGTTTGCTGTTTCACCCCATGGCATCATCCCTTTACCTTTAAAATCATGCCACAGCTCTCCCTGGGCCCAGAAACCTTGCAAATTCCCAAGAGAAAGGGGGTAAAAAAGTTCAAGGCCGCGCGCACCAAACCCCCGGCAAGCCAGTCTGCGACCTGCGACCCAGCGACCTAGTCGCAAGGTCGCAGAGTCGCATTCTCTCCAGTTTTCGGGATTTGCGACCCTGCGACCCAGCGACCTAGTCGCCAGGTCGCTAGGTTGCACTTTACATTGTTTTCGTAGATCTGCGACCTAGCGACCCAGCGACCCCAGGTCGCCAGGTCGCAAGGTCGCAAGGTCGCGCCCGGGCCCTGTTTGTGTGATCCGCGACCCAGCGACTCACCAGTCCAGTTTTGCATTAACGCAGTTATGTTTCATCACTAAATTGTAACTGGTTTTTATCGCCATGTCGTTCTTATCGTGGGACTCCTTTTGGAATTTGACAGGTGAAGACATAGAGTGCATACCTGTGCTCTCAGATTCTAGTGACATGGCGCCCCTGCTATCTCGGAGAAAGGACAAGAGAGTAGTGGAAGAGATCGATGAGTTGGTGGTGGTGTCCCCACCCCCAATATTCCGAGATACCTTATGTACTTTTTCGAAAGACGACAGCATGAGATGGTACCAGATTTATCAGGAGTTCGCCAAACTGCCAGAAGAATTTCCAGAAGATCTCCCAGACCGAGAAGTATACTTGGCGGTAAAGAGGTCCAAACTACATCTGGCAGGAGCGCATCCAGCCATATTCCCATGTCCGGAGATCATAGACTGGATCATACAAAAGACAGACCCCGAAAAGTTTGTGATCAGGGATTCCCAAGGCAGAGCTTTCACTACGCTGGTAGGCTCGGATGCACACATTTATTATTCACTGCCTCGCCCAAACCAGCATTTCACTCGAGAATGGGCTGCTACTCACGCCGTCCCGATAGTTGATACTATTAAAAAATGGTGGGAGGAGCCCGAGAAGTTCAAGGTAAAAAAGAACCAGGAATACCCAGTGGCGAGCCTAAGAAAAGTTTATAAATTGGTTGCTGCGATGCTCTGCAGGCTTTACGGGCGCCCAGATTGCTCCACTTTCAACGGCAGTTGGGCCACTATTATGGAGTATGTGACAACACAGGGCACCCGTTTTAACTGGGCCGGCATAATGATGACGTCGATGCAGACCAACTTGAACTCGGCATTGGCCCCGAACGAAGGAATGCCTGCTGAATTTTACATGGCTTCATACCTACTAGATGCGGTTTGCGCCCGAGTAGAGTTTGATGGATGGGAGCACAACTGGGACTCCGAGAACACGCGCGCAATCCATCTACAACTCAAGGTATTTTGGGAGTCCAAATACAAACAGGATATAGATCAGATCTCCCAAGTATTTGTTCCTTCTCTGTACATACATTTATTTGGCCAAGACGCCCCTTGCATGTCATGGCGGGCCAAGGAGACTCTGGTTAAAGTGGCGCACTGGTTCCCTTTCCCTGGGTACACCTTCATCCGAGTCTTTGGAACTTACAAAGCGCCACATGCTATGCCTTGCTTCGTGACGGACAAAATGCTGATGCAGGAGGTGTGCTTTCAGATGTCACATGGATTCTCCAACATCCTGTCTAAGGGCAAAAAGAAGCCATGGCCCACTCTGCCCCTCACTATTGGTGCATTCACAGTTAAAGACTTCAAGGAAGTACTAGCAGAGGCAGAAGAAATGAGAAGTTATCATCTGGGGGCACTTGAACATCGAAACTATGACCCAGAGAGACTAGTCCCTGAACACTGTCGGAGAGCCAACCTCAAGTGGACTTATCAGCATCTTGAGCGCCCAGCGGAAGATGAGAGAAGAAACTGGTATAATGCTGAAAGACAACTTGCTCCGGGAATTGACGTGGTCCAGGAAGACTCAGATGATCAGAACTTAGAAGACAGAAGACGTCAGTTAGGAGTTTCCTCTTCATCCATACTCCAGAAATCCCGAACCAACACAGGGCCAACTCCATCCATCAAACAAAAGGAGGCAGAGGCAAAAGCCCAGCAGGAAAGGGAGAAAAAGCTAAAAGAAGATGAGGAGGCACGTCAAAAGAGTGCAACAGCAACACAAAAGAAGAAGCTGGCCAAAGAGGCCAGGAAAGGAAAGGAAGATAAAGAGGCGCAAGCTGCAGCGGAACAGGCGCTTAAGGCAGAGCTGGACAAGGCAAAGGCTGAACGCCAAAAGAAAGCCGAGCAGGCTGCTGCAGCTGAACAGAAGAAGAGGGCCGAAATAGAAGCAGCAGCAGAGGCTGAACGCCAAAAGAAAGCCGAGCAGGCTGCTGCAGCTGAACAGAAGAAGAGGGCCGAGATAGAAGCAGTAGCAGAAGCTGAACGGCGGAGGAAGGAAGAAGAAGAGAAGAACACAGAGGAAAGAGAGGATGACACGCTAGATGATCTTGAGGTAACTCCTCTCGACATACCTTTGGGCCGTACACAACTCTCTGATGTTAGATCGCCCCAGAGATAGGAAGAAGATGTGTTCGACCTGACTAGACTCACATTTGATCAGTTTTCGTTCAAAATCCGTCAAGAGAAGAGGAGGTCATTGGCACATAGTCCCTCTGCATCATCTGCAGTATCCACAGGCAAGGATATAGTTTTGGATACCAGGACTAATCCGGTAATGATAGCGTCAGCAGGTACTGCCTTCGCTGCGGCTACGGAAGAGAATGTAACCCGGATGAGTAGAGAAATAGTATCTCTACAAAACAGACTGCACGCAGCTGAGCAACGCGAAAAGATAGCAGAGCAGGAGAAAGCAGAATTGCAAGCAGAAGTCCAGCAACTTCGAAACCAAGCTCTACCAGAAAATGAAGTCTCGCTTGCCATTTTCAAGGAGTGTGAGGTGTTGGAAATGACTATGAGACAGGTATATGGTGAAATGTTCACCATCAAACAAACAGTCGCTCCTCTGGAAAGAGCACGAATGGAAACCAGGCAAAGACAAGATCAGCTCAAAGAGGCTTCACAGGCGTTGGACAGGATGATGGGTTGGACCGTACAGTACCCTCAGGCACCTGAAAATTTGCCTAAGAGGGACTGGATCCACACGCAGGATGCAAAAGTTCAACTCCGCATAGCAATGCAATCTGGAGACAAATTGTCTAAAGACATGGACAAAGTGATGTCCTCGTACGACCACCTGATTAGTGGTATCGACTCAATGCATACGCTGCATCACATCCCATCGCTTGGAGCATTAGAAGAGGAGAAAACCTGGGAACAAGTAAACCAGGATATTCAAACATTCTTGCATCCTATCATGCAGGCCGCAGCTGATCCAGAGCCTTCCGCATCTCAAGAGCATCTCAGTCAATTCATCGCCGCTCCAGCGCGGATTTATACCAAGCTTGCGTCGCTCTCAAATCAGATCGGACAGAAAAGGGAGACCTTAGTACCAAACGCTTTGGAATGTGTGCATAGGTTGAAAGAGGAGGTACCTCTGGTGTCCCCCATAGCGGCAGAATACCAGGCATGGCAGGATTTCCTCAGGGAACAACAGGTTGACATCCCTGACATTAACATTTCGCGTCCCGGTAGCAGCAAGTCCTGAGCAGCAAGAAGAACCAGGTCGCAAATCGCACCAACAGGACAGGTCGCAGGTTGCATCTCCTACCTAGGTCGCAGGTCGCATCTCCTACCTGGGTCGCAGGTCGCATCACCTACCCAGGTCGCAGAAGGAGTGGGTCGCAAGGTAACCCAAAGGTCAAGAAGGCGAACAGTCAAGGAAACCCAACGGACAAATTTTGGCATTATAAATACTCCTACGGGACATTGTAAATGGGGCTTTTCTTTTTTGGGAGAACTCAAGAGCTACATGCATTTGTATTGAAAGATCCTACATTTGAGCATATGAATATAGAGTCTTGTTAAAACACCCTATGGTTATGATGTGTTTTGCTGTATGAACATTTTGCGTATTCCTTGTACAGTTTCAGAATATCCTATGATTAATGAAGTTGCATTATTCATGTCATCGTTTATGCGTCATGGCTATCCGTGTTGTATCAATGATCTTCATTTCATTATCTGTTCCATTAATGAATGTTAATGAACTATTTTGTTAGCATTTCGTTTCATCTTTCAGTAAGTGGTGAGGTATCTTATCATAAAGAACTATTTCTTTTTTGATTAGACTACCGAACAAGCATTACCCCACAAAAGATGTGTTGCTAATGACATCTCTTGAGGTGTGTGTGCTTTATCTATAATCTTGCTACGCATAGTGTTTGATTCGTGCTTAACACATTAATCTTGTATTATGTATCATGTGAATGAGTGTATGTCCGTAGGTTCGAACAGGTTCTTTTGAGACCGAAGGGAAGTCATCTTAAGTGGTAGCCGGACCCACACCCCGGACGGGATCCCTACTCCAAACGGTTTAAGGTCTAATTGGGACTTTCTACCGGGGAGATCCCCTACTGTTGGCCGGACAAATTTTCCCGTCAACAGAAATGCATGTGCCATAGAAATATCGAGAGAATATAAGAAGAAGATGATATGTAAAAGGTTAACATTTAAAGTAGCATATAAATATTCAATATAGGTGATGCTGGCTATCATGTTCCCACATGCATCTTTTAAGGAAAAAGAAATGAATAAATGGAAAGAAATTTGGACAAAATTTTGGCCATCTTTAATCCTTGGGAAAAATTCAAAGTTCCATGAGATTCCATCTGAATGAGATGGCTCTGTAGAGGTCCTATAATTTGCAATTTTTAAAGAGTAAGTTAAAAACATTATCTTCTTAGCAAATGCTTCACATTCTCACCACTCGCTTATTGTGGAAATGGAGAGTGTTGTACTACCTTAATCACATCAGTATATCAATAGCTACCAAAATAGTTTATCCTTATGCTGATCTATTCTTTTGCACAAACTTAAGAAGTTAATTATACTTAAGAATATTAAATTAGCCTTGTGCAGAGGAAAAAATATTCACTCAATATAGTCCCCACTTTTCAAGAAACTCCCCAACACAAAATTTCTTTGCACACCATTTTTTCCTCAAACCCTATTTCCTACGCTTCCCAAACACCTCATTTCCCGCACTTCCTGCACACCCTTTCTCCTTTCTCTACATTTTTGTTTAGACCCACCCACAATTCCCTCGCTTACGTAAGTGACCATTCCCACACATGCTTTCCTGCACAAAAAAATTGTAATAATTTCATAACAAATTAATATATAAATGCTTCATCTACTTATTTATCGTCAATTCTGGTATCATTGGATAGCACTTACAAGTGAAATTAGCCTTTTTTTTCCATGCCTTGACTTCACATAGTAAATTAGCCATGTGCACAAGAAAGAATATTCACTCGATATACTCTTAGCTCTTTAATAAACTTTCTCACACACAATTTCTCTGCACGCGTTTCCTCCCACATGCCCTTTCTCCTTCCCCTGCATATTTGTTTAATGCCCCAGTCATAGTTTCACAACAAATTGATATATAAAATATTTGTCTACATATTTCTCGTAAATTCTATTATCATTCAATAGAGCACTTACCAATGAAATTAAACTTTTTTGTCCATGCCTCAACTATTCATATTAAATTATCCTTGCAGAGGAAGAAATCTTCATTCGATAGATTCCCCACTCTTTAAAAAACTCGACAACATACCCTTTCTCCCACACTTCTTGAACATTGCTTCTCCTTCCTCCACATATTTTTTCAGCCCTTGCCACCTCCCCCTTCTTAGTTCTAGTATCATTTAGCAGAGAAATAGCAATGTTATGCATAACAATATCAGAGCAATAACCGACAGAATAACTACCCAGAAAATTATGTTCCATTACAAATCACTTAGAGAATTGAAAATTAGAAATAAGATTTCCATAAATTTGAAAATTATTTTTGATGTTTTTCTCAAAAAAAAAAGGTTAAAATTATAAAAGCACAAAAAAATAATTGAAAGTCAATGCACTTTGACCGTGAGGCAAATAGGAATAAAAAATTAGTATATCAAGCAAAAATAAAGAACTCATTTAATAAAATCTTTCATTCCCATGTTTTAGGCAAACCTTAGTGGTATTTTTTTTTTGGGTTAGATAGACATGTTTTATATTTTGATTTGTCTTTCAATTTTGAACAAAAGTAATTTATTTTTTGTTGGGTACTTCAATTGAATTAGTCAATACTTCACTTTATTAGGCATATATATATATATTCATAAATCTAATTTTTTAATCATGAAATTTGTGAAAATCATTTATCTTTGTGAAATTTAAAAGGTGGAAATCTATTTAAAATATAAAAGTTTTGTTGAATATATCACTCCTTAGTATGCAAAGTTTAAAATATTTGAGAATATTTTTATTAAAATATTAGAATTTCGAATAATTTTATATATAATTTTGAGAATTTTTAAGCTCAAATGATATTATCTTATAAAATTTAGTTTAATTATTTTTTTAAATAGAAATTATTAAATTTATTTCTATAGAAATTATTATTTTTATAAAAACATAAATTATCAATTTATTTATATAATAAAAATTATTAGATTTGATTTTAGAGAAACATAAAATATTAATTCATTTATATAATTTAGTCTTGAAAATAACAAATATCATGAAAATTACCTACATTATAAATAAAATAGCACTATACTATACTAATAGTAACGATCAAGGCTAAATTAATAGTAGTGCAAATGGATTGCTACAATCCTCTCTCGCGATGAACTAATAAAAACTTTTAAAATTTTGTCAAATTCAAAATAGACATTTAAGTAAAAAAAAAAAAAAAACTAAAACTAAAAAATAAATAAAATGATGATTCACAAAATAAAATAAATAAATAAACTCTTACTCTCACACATTTATGTGGAAAGCATTTAAAAAAAAAATTGTTTAACTATCTCTTTACAAACTTATAAACATTATAATTCTATAAATAATTTTTAACTTTTATTAATTGCCTCTCTAAAAACCTATAAACGTATTATTATATAAACTCTTGTGAATTAGTGAGTACACTATTTTTATTAAAAAAAAACATTTAAATGAAATTACACCAATAAATTTGATTTTAAATTAATACTTTAGATATTGTATTACTTTCTTCTCATCATTCAATTTAAAATGTATAAATGTTTCAAACAGTGTAAGCAAAAGTAAGATTCAGTAGCAATATATGAATTTTCAGTTCGTTTCACTAAATTTCTCCTTTTCTGCCTTTCAACTCTTTAATGCAATTACTTTCACGTAGAAGGGATGCAAAATATTTTTTGTGTTATGGGAGGTGAATTGGTTGACAAGTATGTTTAAGCGTTGACTCTGCTGATAGAATGATCATGATTATTTTAAAAAATTGTGAATTTATTTGATTATGCATATTGATTATCCTTTTATTTTGTATTTATAAATTATCATTATTCTGACTAGAATCCAGTGATTCTCCACTACGTATAGCGTAGAAATCCACTAGGTAAAGTAAAAGTCCATTATTGTTTTCCACCATGGATGGTGTGCATTGCTTTTGAAAGAAGATAACAATCTGTTATAATTTTTTAATTTATTTTTATCATATCAATTACATTCTTGGTTCAATCATTACTGGTCAAAAACATTTAACATCATTCGTAACTTTTTATAATATCATAAGATTTGAGTGGAGAAAATGATTCGGTCCATAGGCCATCAAAATTGATAGCCTTCCCTCTCGCTCGGTTTTTATTTTTACTTGCTCTCATATAGTTAGTATCTCAGAAAACAGTGTTGGAATGTTTTCTTGGAAATAGAGAACAGTAATTTCTTCAAGTATATGTAGCAGCTCAGCTCTTAATCAATATATATCAGAAATTTATGATTTTTGTAAAAATCGAGGTGTTTAATATTGGGGGCGTCTATTTTTCTAGCTTGGTCATGATGGACAATAGACAACCCTACCGATCCTTACGAGCCCCATCTAAGGCCATGTTCTTTTGTAAATGGAGTGGAATTTCCCTCAGTACCTGGAAAGACCAAAGGAGCGGAGGAACGATAAAATGGTAAGAGTAGGAGAAAGTTGGGTTGTGAAGATCCATAGATGTGAATTTGACAGCGATTAATCTCTCCATTAAATAATCTATGCCAGCAATAAATCTGCCCATTAAATAATTATAAAATCCAAAATTTGAAAGGGTCCACTGTGCCTAATTAATTATGCGGTGACTTCAAAACTATGCCGTAGCCCCGTTATTCAAAACTTCAAAGAGTCCACTGTGGCATAGGCATTAATTATGTGTGACTTGACAACTATGCCGTAGGCCCAGCACAGCGCAGACCAATTCTCATAGGAGTAGAGTTGTCTGCCGACGTCATGGAATAGTTCGGACAGTAAAAAGGCTGGAATTTGGTAAAAAAATTTAAAAAATTTATATAGTTGGAGTGTTTAAATAAATTTTTTTTTTTTATGGTGGAAATAGATTTATCATCATAAAAATTTTCAGGACACTTAAAATCTTGAAATTTGACAATTATAATCTAGATTTTCAAAGATTTCTGTTGAAATTTTTCATATTCTTGTCAGGATTTCTAAATTATTTTGTGATTTTTTTTAGACTACGGCATTCTCATACCATGCTTAGTTCTATGAATATGCAAATGAAATGAAATGAATTGAAATTTTAGAGTCTATGATACTAAAAATAGTTTATAGGACTGTTAATCGTTTTCTTACTAAAATTGACGATGAAGTGGTTTAACTTTACAACAATTGTTTCCCTAAAAACAAAATGCTAAAAAAGATAAAAATAGTATATGGACCATCAATTTTTTTCTTATTCAAATTGATGATGAGCTGGCCTAACCTTCCAACAATCTCCTCACTGAAAGACAATGCCAAAAAAGAAAGACTAACATATTCTCATAGATTACAATGGAGTCGTCTAACGAGCCGGAGGAATTGCCCGGACGGTCAAAATTGGCCGGAATCCGGGCCAAAAAAATTTTAAAAATCTTGCAGAAACAGTGTTTGAATCCTGATTTTGACATTGGAAATGGATTCAGCACCATCAAAAACCTGCAGGACACCCAAAATATTAAACTTTGATAATTATAACATGGATTTAGAAAAATTTCTGCCGGATTTTCTGAAAATCTTATCGGAATTTTCATGATTTTCAGGGCGATTCCTCTGGCTAGTTAGACTACGGCGATTACAATGCCAAAATATTGATGATAATATATTCCCATAATTTTTATGATATTTTTGAACTCAGTGATAGTCAGAAATTTCCTTTAAATACATACATATATGGGTGTACAACTACCTTTTTTAATAGGGTAATCTAAAAAACCCACAGAATAAACCAGAAATTCAGGTAAGATTATAAAAAAATTTGGCAAAGATTTTTGAAAATCTAGATTATAGTTGTTAAACTTCAATATTTTGGATGGCTTAAAAATTTTTAATGATGCTAAATCCATTTTTACCATAAAAATGTAATTCAAACACTCCAACTACCTGATTTTTAATTTTTAATTTTTTTTTGTCAAATTCCAACCAAAAAAAATAAAATTCAATCCTATTACGTCCATAGACAACTCCTTTTGAATGCAGGAGTTTACTGTTACATGTGCTTAAGGTATATTAAATAACGTATGGCATTATTGGTTGCCTTCCACGTTGTTGGGAGATAGCGACTGCAACTAAGACTTTTCCTGGATACCCATTGAAACTTCGAGAAGATGCCACCCGATCCTCTGTACAGCAGTCATCTGTCGGCGGCCACTAGCTAGTGGAGGGCGGCAATGCGATTTGTTTGTGTATTGACCACGAAAGGTATTTTTTTTTTTAATATGAAAAGAAGTACACATTAAATGTATGGGGATAATGTCAGTCGGTCATTTCACATTACATAATTGTGTTACAGACTAATGTGAGTGATTTTTTTAAGAATATTTCAAAAAAGAGTAGTCTATAGTGCGATTTTTTGAAGGTTTTTTTATATTTTTTTGGTTTAATTTCTCTAAATTTCGACAGGAATTTATTGAAAATAGAAGTTTGATGAGTAACCTCGCACAATCGAAGTGTCCTAGGAGTATTTGAGAGTGTTGAATCCATATATACAGTCAAAAAACCAGTTTAAATAACATAAATCAAGATTTTACCTCAATTTTTTTCACCAGATTTCTGCACCTGAAACTCCAAAAAGTCGCACTAAAGACCACTCCTTTACAAAAATACTTGAACTAAAAATTCCGAAATTCTAAGAGCTCCATAATATATAGAACCTGTCAATAAACCTAAAATTAAGTCGAAGATCAACATAAATGAATATAATATGCTCATGGGATTTCGGTTATTTGTAAGACTTGTAAAAAAGATTAATTACATCAGGGAGTCTGACCGAAATAACAGCTGAATCATACTGAAATCTTTCTTGCTATCCCCAAAATTATATACAATATACAGCCGAAAGGAAACATCTTCCAGCTCCAATTACAATTCCACATAGTGGCTGTAGAGTGAGAAAATGGTATTTCGTAGATCAAATTTGACTTACAGATTAGGTGGCCTGAGTAATTGCAGCAGCTTCTGGCTTCTTGTTTCAGGCTAGGCGAATCAGAGAATGCCTACACATAGGGCAGGAAGAATGCGAGGTCAGCCACTTATCAATACATTCCACGTGGAAGCCATGATTACAGTTGGGCAGCACTCGCAGCTTTTCTCCTTCCTCGAATTCCGCCAAGCAGATGGAACAGCCAGTCGCCAATCCCGGTGACAGCTTAGAAGCAGATGTGTAAACAACACTCGACAGTGCTTTCATGCCCGCCTTCTTCATTCCAGTGTTGGCCAGACGGATAGCAATCCGATCGGATGATTCGACCCCCATTCGTCTGCAATAGTAACGCGCACAGCCAATGAAGGAGAGGAGGCCAAGCAAACAGATGAGAGCGCAAACCATAACTGCGAGAATGACAGCTAGATCAGAGTTGAAACCGCCCTCGTTGGGTTGGGAATTAGACTGCCGAATTTGCTCTTCTCCCCCTGGAGAAGGTGCCGGAAGAGAACCTAATAACTTCCTATGAGAATTTAAAAAGCTCATTTCGCTGGATTCGACCTTAAATCCTCAACAATTTAGTAAAAAATCTGTCCGATTCCTGAAATTCGATGACGAAGGAGTACTGGGAAAGAGAAAAAGCAAGGCCAGAACGAACTCTGAAGGCGTGAAACTAGATTACCAGTCCGGGCAGTTTCTTCTATATGTAATTGGAGAGCCGCCTGTTTTCTATCTCTGCTGTCATATCCAAATCCCTGAGAATTGCTGCCTATATGACACGTGTTTCACTAAGTCGGTATCTTGCCTTTTCGATTTGTAATATATCGTACACTCGTTTTATTACACGCGTTTACCAAGTTGGTATCTCGCAATGCTGTAGTTTAAAAAAGTAATAGAATGGTAGAGATTTTGAAAAAATTTGGCATCAGAATTTTTCATACAGTTGTTAAATTTTATCGTTTTCGATAGTGCTGAATCTATTTCCACTTTTAAAAATAGATTCCAAACACTGCAACTACTTCATTTTTTGAATTTTACATTCGGACAAAAACCTGCAATCCAAACTATTGAGTAGAAAACAACTCCGGTAG
Source organism: Pinus albicaulis (assembly GCA_034641835.2). Taxonomy (NCBI): domain Eukaryota; kingdom Viridiplantae; phylum Streptophyta; class Pinopsida; order Pinales; family Pinaceae; genus Pinus; species Pinus albicaulis. The sequence continues at coordinate 966,281,400 of CM076583.1, read as the reverse complement.
AAAACAACTCCTCTAAATATTTCAATCCCTTTCACGTCGCACTCATTATTTTTAATGTTTATCAGATTACACTCGTCGTTATGAAGCTCTACTATCATTTGCCCACTGGTCAAACTTTGTCTCACCGACAAATATGATCAATTTGCCCACTGGATAGATTTTTCTCAGCATCAAATATGATCATTCAAACTCTATCTCGGCTGCTTTACACGCGTTATTATTACCTACCTCTATCACTTAAATATCTCGTTACCTCTAGATATTTATATCTCACCCTTGTATCTTAGATTTTGTCTTTAAATGAAGAGGTAGATGTAAATATATATTAAATTTGCAATGTAATGTTTTTTTTAATATTTTAGTTTTATTATAAGGTATGGTATTAGATATTCAATTTTGCTTTGATTATGTATTAGTTATTTTTGATCAAAAGTTTATGATCCATAAATTAATATTGAAAATTCAATGTTTGTTATTTTTTATTATTATCTAAATATATTTATTTGTAAGGTGATTGATTGAGGTTTTATTATGGGTTGTTTAATAACTTCCAATTTTATTAGTTATTAATTTTTTGTTTTTAGTTTTATTTATTTTTTATTTAACTTTCTTTTTTTCATTTTTTTTTTTATTATTATTCTATTTTCAACACTTTTAGTTTTTTCTCCATATTTTGAATTTATGATGACTTATTATTATATTAAAAACATATTTTAATAAGTTTAATTATAAAAAACTATATATATCAATAAAAAAAACACATAAATAAATAAATAAATAAATATATATATATATATATATATATATATATATATATATATATATATATATATATATATATATATATATTAAAGTGTATATATGTTAATATTGACAATATTAGTTAATCATATTTCTTAATTTTTGGTGATAGCATTCAACAACACAATAGTTTACTAGCAATTGCCCCAAAATGTGCAACTATACACCGAAGGAATTAAACATGCCTATGATGTTATTGCAAAAATGTTGCAACAAAGGAAAGATAACAACCCAAAGGGTGTATGATGGAGGAGAGGAATTGTGTTCAGGCTTGCAATGGTCACACACTTGTGCCGATGTCTCTCTAACAGATGTTGCTTGAACCACCTGGCTAAATCATTTTTTCCCAGTTGTCAAAATCTTATATACATATTATATCGAAGCTATAACATGCAAGGTAATGAGGAGAAATATTATCGTAGGTCCTCGTGGGAACTAGTGCAAAAAAAATGTAATTTCATAGAGGTGTGTGTTGATAATGAGATTAAATAAAGAGCATCTTTCACTCGAGTGACCTTCAGATTCTAGGATATGCTGAAATCAACATAAAGAATATTTGCCTTGAGTGAAGAGAGTTATTATTATTTTTATAAGACCCTATTGGGAAATTTGTAATATTTAAAGTGAATGATTTTGAGTCTATAAAGTCCTATGACCCTTGAAGCACGAGTTGGCCCTACTCAAGGAGAAATCGGCCTAGAGAGGGCTAACTGCCCTCTTGGAAAGGCTATATAAATAATGAGATTTGATCCATTGTGAGACACTTCTACAATTTGAATTCTCAAGTAACAAGAAGCAAGACAAGAAGAGCAAGGAAGCTAGAATACAAGAAGAATTACCTCAGTGAAGGAAAGAATATGAAATCTTGATATTTATCCTAACATGTGTGAAATCGAGGGTTTTTTTTCTGTCACAAAAGTTCGAATATTACATATAGAAGTTGCAGATCCAAGAGGGGGAATAAATTTGTAATCGAAGCTAGCTTGAAGAGGATTTGACTAAGGTTGAATTGGAAAACCTTGAATCACTTAAGGAAGCATTCTTTATAAGGTTGACACATACCAAATGCCAAAGTTGCATGTTTGTTGCACGAGGTCAAGAAGTTTCTCCAAAGGACTGAATTCTAATACTCAGATAGATTGGAAAGGCTTGAATGTAGTTGACTTTGGCTTATTGCAGAAGGGTTTCTGGGAGGTATAACTCGGTGCTTGGGGGAGGACTTAGTTTAGCGTTTTGGGTCTTGGTTTTCGCAGCTAAAACTGATTCTATAAGAAGAAGAGGTTATTTTTTGGAATTGCCCTTGGAGGGGTTTTTCCCTAGCTTGGAGCCTCATATTTGTGTCCATTGTCATTATTTCTTTTCTTCACTTGAAAATTGTTTCATAAAAATATGTAATAAAGAAACTCAAGAATATAAATAAAGTTTATAAGAAATTATTAGGAATAAGGAGAAATTGAATTAACAGATGCCCTACTATATTCTCCAACATGGTTTCAAAGCTACGGTGAATAAGAAAAGATAGCTGAAAGATCACCTTGAAGGGTTTTCTTTTCAAGGGAATTCATTTATTGAAGGACACTAGGAAAGAATAAAAATAACCATTCATCTATAAGGAGAGAATGACATCAAGATTTCATTGAAGAAGAGCTCATCATCAATCTCTCATTGAAGGAAGGAAGGAAGGACAAGTTCTTATTGAATATTCTCTAGTGCATCATCTTGAGGAATATGAAGCATAAAGGAATCTTGGAATCATTATTCACTCATTGAAGTTGTTCAAAGACACCATTGTTGTAGGCTTCCTAGAAGTCATCATTCTAAGGCATCATTAAAGTCTCCTTGAAGGTCCTGAAAACATCAATATAGTTGGAGACATCATAAAAAAGGAGGAATCTTGATTGAAAAGTGTTATATTATCTTCTATGTCTCAATTTAGAAATCACATGGCTACATTTTGCAAGGAAAGAAACAAGCTCGTTGGATCAACAAAATTCCTTGCTTGGAAGAAAATGATTAACTTGGAACGTATAAAAAGTGAATTCATGGAATATGTCCTTGGTAAAGTAGTTATATTTCACAAAGAGAAGACTCAAGATTTAGCGAAGTAAAAGAAGGGAGAATTAAGGGCACAATGGATTATTGTAGAAAGAATTAAAGATCGGCATGTTTCATTTATTGTTGATATATAGACATCTAAGGCTATGTATGATAAAATGGTAAAGTTGTACTCTATAAATAAATCAAGTCAAAATATTTCCTTGAGGAATCAACTATATAGAATAAGGAAATAGAAAGATGAATACATCGCCACCTATCTAATGAATACCTCACAAATAAGAGGCTAATTGTAAGGGCTTGGCGAGATTGTTTCCGACTCTTAGATGCATATTTGTCTCGTAAATGCTTTACCACGTGATTGGAGTATTTTTGCATCTAGAATCTACTCAAAGAAATATACTACACATTTTGATAATTTATGGGCTCAATGTATCTTGGAAGAATCTACGATCAAGGAAACGGATAAAAATGAATCAAATGAAACGTCTCAGGACTTTATTGCTAAGATCAAGAAGCTGAAGCAATGGATGTTTGGAAACTGCAAGAAGAAGCTATATCTATCCAATATTCAATGTTATGGATGCAATGAGTATGGACACTTTAAGAGGGATTCTCCAAATATGAAATATAACATAAAAATACTAAGAGGTGAAGATCAAATTGTTGAATAAAAGGGAGAACCCGAGAAGAAAAGGAAAGGAGAAGATCCCATGGATATTCACTATTGAAGGAAGCTTCATCACTGGCAGGTTCCTTATGAAATTTTTCTTTCTTTAATTATGTTTAAAGTAGAACAACATGCATAGTTGCATTCTCTATTAGAAGTATTGATTTTTGTAAAAGGGTGGCATCATAGATAGAAATACATGATAGTATAAAAAATAGAATATACTCGTTTAATTTTCTCTAGGAAAGATCATTTATTTTAAAGAGAATGAGAAGATTGGAACCATATTGCATAAAATTGTTCATCCACACATTTTATAACATCATGTTAGAGAAAGTCATTTTGCAAAGAATGAGATCATCAAGATCCTTTAAGAATCACCATTTTGTAAGATTCTTAGAAGCAACATTATGACTCGTACATATTCCATCCAGTATGGTAACAATACTATTAAAGGATGAAGGAATGCAAATGGTCAAAATTGTAGTATGAAAGGCATAATGAATGCATTTCTTGGAGAAGAAACATATATTCATCAAGTACAAGAAGAAATATCGTTCAAGAAGGGAGGGCTAGATGATTATATGAAAGGCAAAGGTATGAATATTTTTAATGTCACTCTCTTCTAGGGTAAGGTTCATACCTACAAGAAACTTGTAGAAAGAGGTGAATATAAAAGTATGCTCGATAAGTCTACTATATAATTGTATGATGCTTGAAAGAAGAAATTTTACATGCTTTGGAATGGATGTAGATCAATACTCTATCAGAAGATTGCATAGTATAAATAGATGAATATTGATCAACATTAAGCACATTCTGTGTAAGAAAGAAAATGGAGTGAACAATTACAACTCCAAGGAAGATATTGTATCTTGGAAATTAAGCTTGATCCATGGGCACTCTGATTCTTGTAATATATGGAGAAGGATAAAGCAAAAGGTTTTTGATCTCAAAGAGGAAAATACCTTCATGAATGGGGAAATCATGATAAGGTAAGTCTAATATTAATATCATGATATTGGTTATTTTATTAACATATTATTTTGCTACCTAGAAGGATATTTCAGGAATGCATGATAACAATTGAGGCAAGTTCAACTCTTGGTAGAAAACTCAATTCAAAAAAAATATGGATTAAGTGTTCAGTTTTGGTAATCCTTCAAATATTATGAAATCAAGATGTCTATATCATCATATTGGGATTGAAAGGCAGCAATATAGGATAATTGATGATCATTTTCCTACATCAACAAAGACCACTCTCATATTTAGAGGGAATAATGATGGACTTAATAATATTCCTTCACTGATGATGACTAAAAGAAAGTGATATGAAATGTTGATATACTGAACCCTGTCACCAAATTGAAGGAAGAAGATCACTCCACAACATCCAGGAAGAAAGAAGCTCAACATGATAAGATACAAAATAAAAAATGAGTCATGCAACTATCTCCATGAAGAACTAATAACTGATACATTTATGAATGAAAGCTAAAGAGCTTTTGGTTATGAATTCCCAATCGAAAGGGAGATTAGGAATCTCGTGCATATTTTAGAGCAATAAAGGATTCTCCTTAAATATGAGCAAATATATATTCCCTAAACAAGAAGGAATGGGGATTTACTCTCTGGCTGAGAGGAGTGATGACAAACAACACATTGGTATTCACTTCTTCTCGTGGTGTGCACTAAGCTAGGACTAACAACCACACATTTAAGTGAAGTCCATGAAGAGAGAATGGTGGATGGAGGATTGGATAAGCATATGTGATTTCCTTGAGGATAGACAAATCCAAGATAGGAAATGGACCAACACTCTTTAAGGATTGGATAGGTATCCAAGACAAGAGATTTCAAAGAGGACCAATATTCTTTGAGGATTGGGAATCCATGATAAGGATAGTCATAAAAGGACATACCTAGTGAACATCTGGATGTGGTATGTTCCTTGAAGAGGTAGTGTGGTATCTAATGTAAAACCTCCCAACATTATGCACAATACTCTTGTATAAGAAATAGGTTGTCAAGTTAAGGCCTTACTATGTTAACAATGTTGGTCATGATGTTGATGCTTTAAGATATCTTACCAATCTTCTTATGAAAAATCTTTATTTTGAGAATAACCTTGTACCAGGTGTACAATTATCAATACCTCCTGAGTTAAGGAGTGCTAGAAAATGTAACTAGCTTAGGTCTTCATAATTGTCAATGTATTCAAATAATTATGTATAATTTATGTTACAAGAAAAAAAGAAAGGAAAATATTATTTTAAAGTATGTGTGTCATGCTTCATTTTGATGGTAGCCTAGGTAAAGCATGTTCTTCATGATTCTAGAGTTTGTCATGTCAAAAAGATATGTTTCTTGAATCAAGAGAACCATTATTATTTGTATAAGACCCTATTGTGCTAGTTGCACCATGTAAATGTTAATGATTTTGTGCTTAGAAAGTCTTATGATCCTACCAGCAAAAGTTGGCCCTAGTCAAGTACATGTTCACCTAGATTCCTAGAGAAGGCTAATCGACCTCTTGGAAAGGGTATATATGGAATGAGATTCGATCCATTTGCAATTGACTTATTGCAATTCACATCGTCACATATGTTGTAACATGTAAAAGTTAATGATTTTGTGTTTAGAAAGTCTTATGATCCTACAAGCACAAGTTAGCCCTAGTCAAGTAGATGTTGACCTAGAGAGGGCTAATCCACCTCTTTGAAAGGGTATATATGGAATGAGATTCAATCCATTTGCGATAGACTTATTGCAAGAGGTAGAGATGGGTATCAAGAAGCTGGGCGCTGGAAAAGCAAAAGACTTAGATGATCTCCAAGCAGAGTATCTAAAGTGGGGCTTAAAATTTCTTTCACCTCACATCACAAAAAATTTCAACAACATCTTACAGCAGGGGTTCCCCACAGATTGGACAACTAGTATGGCAATACCTCTTTTCAAGAGTGGTGACGTCAATAATCCTTCCAATTATAGAACCATAATGATAAACCCTTTGTTTGCAAAGTTATTTGGAAGCATGTTGGAAAAGAAAATTAGCAAGTGGGCAGAAGAAAGAAATAAACGTGCTAAAGGGCAAGCAGGTTTTAGACCTAAACATTCCACAGTTGATCATTGTATAACTTTAAGGCACAACATTGAAAAAGGTTGGGAAAATAAGGAAGAAGTTTTTTGTTGCTTTGTTGATTTCAGAAAAGCCTTTGACACGGTTCCTAGGGATAAGCTTTGGGGCAGAATGGATGAACTCGGGGTTCCCAAGCATTTGAGAGCAGCTGTGCATAGGTTGTACGAAGAGGTGAAAGTCAAAATCAGAACTTCAGCTAGCATTTCTGAAAGTTTTAGAAGCGATATCGGGGTCAAGCAAGGTTGCCCATTGTCTCCTACCCTTTTTGGGTTATATATTGACAAGCTTGAAGAGTGGCTAAATTCGCAAGGGGGTGACGGTATCCATTTGGGCAAGTTCGTTATCAAGCTTCTTTTGTACGCAGATGACCTTATATTGATTGCTAATTCGGCTCTTGGTTTGCAAGAGCATTTACATTCCCTTGAGCATTTTTGTAAAAGGGTTGGGATGCAAGTCAATATTAGCAAAACGGAAGTAGTGGTTTTCTCTAACAAAAGAAAGCATAACCAACATAAGTTCTATTTTGGAGGCAACATTTTGGAAGAAGTTGCAGATTACAAATACCTCGGAATTGACTTCAACATAAATTTAAGTTGGGATGGTTGTAGAAAGAAAAGAACTTTAGGGGGTTGGAAAGCATTTTATGCTCTTCAAAACAGGTGTAGAGAGGCAGAGCTGTGGGACTGGAAAACCATTCTAACTCTTTTTGGGCTTCTAGTGATTCCGGTGATTCTCTACGGTTGTGAACTGTGGGCCAGTAGCACAACCAAGATGCAGTGGAAACAAATTGAGAAAATTCAGAAACATTTGATTACAAACAAATTCAAAATTAAAAGTGCAGTTCCTTATGCTATTCTGTTAAGTGAAACAGGGGCTGCTCCTATTGAAGCAATTGCTATGGTGCGAGTCATAAGGTATCTGAAAAAAATTGAGCAAATGGAAGAGGATAGATGGCCTAAGGTTGTGTTTAGTGACAGATTGTGTAAAAGACAAAAGACTTGGATGCGGCAAAATAACAAATGGTTTAGTAAATGGGGTATTTGCTTGAGCATGTGTCCTACAAACAGTAAAGAGATAAAAACTTTTGTTATGGATAAATTCCACAAACATACTTGGAAGAAAGAGCTAGAGAGAAAGAAGAAGTACTACATAGAAGAGTTTAACTCCACGCATAACCATCAACAAAAGGCATACATAGGGGCTAATATTTCTTGGAGATCAAAAATTCTTATTTCTCAATTAAGGACTAATTCTCATCAACTCCGTTGTGAAACAGGGCGCTGGAAAAGGCCAAAAGAAATGTGGGAAGAAAGAGTATGTATTTTTTGTTCCTCCGGAAAAGTGGAAACATAAAAACATTTCATTCAAGAATGTGAGGCCTTCAAATACACCAGGGAAAACTATGCAGGTACTCTGGCAGCTAATTCTTGGGATAAGCTATTCAGCGAAGAGTTTGTCGATAAGTTGGGAGTGGTCATTGTAAAACTTCACAGGAAAAGGGCCGAATACAAGACTCAGATAGAGAAGCAATCTGTCCCATAGGCTATTTTTAGCCTCGTGGACATTAAAAATTCTTTCTTTCTTTCTTTCTTTCATGGTCACGTGAGAAGCAAGAGAAGAAGAGCGAGGTAGCTACAAGAAAAGAAGAATTACCTTAGCGAAGGAAAGAAGTCGAAATCTTGATCTTTCTCCTCACACGTGCGAAATCTAGGGTTTTTGTTCTGTTGCAGAAGGCGTAATATTGCAGATCCAGATCCAAGTGGGGACGCTTGAAGAGGATTTGACTGCGGTTCACATGGAAAACCTTGAATCACTCAAAGAAACGTTCTTTAGAAGGTTGAAACATAGTAAAGAGCTAGGGTTTTACTGTACCAAAGGCCGAAGTTGAAATGTTTCTTTAGAAGGTTGAAACATATAAAAGAGCTAGGGTTTTTACTGTACCAAGCGCCGAATTTGCAGGTCTGTTGCAGGAAGTCGAGAAGTTGCTCCAAAGGACCGAGATCTGAGATTGGGATAGATTGAAAGGGCTTGAATCTAGTTGACTTTGGCTTATTGCAGAAGGGTTTCAGGGAATTTATAAAACTTTGTGAAAATTATCATTGGCCAGACAGATAGCAACATGATCGGATGAGTCGGCCCCCATTTGTCTGCAATAGTAACACGCACAACCAATGAACGTGATGAGGCCAAGCAAACAGATAGAGCGCAAACCATAACTGACCTCGTTGGGTTGGGAATTAGCGCACCGAATGTTCTCCTCGCCCCCAGGAGAAGGTACCGGAAGAGAAGCTAATAGCTTCTTACTACCTGACAACAGTGAATTTGAAAAGCTCATTTCGCTGGATTCGACCTTAAAACCTCAACAATTATGTTAAAAGTCTATCCGATTCTTGAAATTCGATGACGAAAGAGTGCTGGGAAAGAGAAAACAAGTCCAAACATAAAGGCCACAAGGAACTATGAAGGCGAGAAACTAGATTACCAGTCCGGGCAGTTTCTTCTATATGTAATAGGAGAGCCGCCTGTTATTTATGTCGGCTGTAAGATCCAAACCCTGAGTATTGCTGCCCATATTACACGCGTTTAACTAAGTTGGTATCTTGTGACCCAGGAAAAGGCCCAGGAAAAGTGGCTAGGCCAAATAGTGACTGGTGACCTGAAGAAGTCCTCCGTAACGTTGATGACTGGCAGCAGACGGTATCTTTAAAATTTCTCCGTATTGTTCTGCGTCCATTTGGCAGCTAAACTTCACAATCCCTGGACAATCTTCTTGGTTCTAAGTATCATTTTGTGTTCATCTTCTTGGTTTCAGCCCACTGGGAACACATTCAAATTGCGGTGCATTATTCTGGGGATTTAACACAACAACAAAAAAATCATTTTGATTCCGCGGTTCTAACAGCTCTCGTGACCAGATTTTAAAGACATATACTTGGGTCTGCTTTCTTTGACTGCTGAGCATCTTCATCAAGCATGTGTTATGAATAACCTGACGGGATATGCTCCAGGATCAACGAGCAGAGGATTTGTCCTTTGATTGATTTAATTTCATCATTATTTTACTCCGCGCTATTATTGCTATGGATCATGATTTGGCAACATCCATCTAGCTGAGAAGAAATCCGCCATTCTGGGCCAGCGGGCACTTCTGGAAAGAATATGCAATCCATAAATGAGATTTTTTAATGTATGGTTCTTCGTCAATTTTATACAGAGGACAGAGGACAGGGACAGAGCAGCAAGGGCAGAGCATAGAGGACAGGGACAGTGGGCAGAGCAGTAGGGGCAGAGCAGCTAGTTTTCAGTGGATAGCGGGCAGAGCAGCAAGGACAGATCAGCAAGGACAGAGCAGCAAGTTTTCAGTGGTCAGACCAACAGAGATTGAAGAGTTAAGCATATAACAAAGGGTCAGTTTTGGGCAGAGATTTTGATTTCCCCTAATATCATCATGAGAATGGAACAAGAAACTTTAGAACCCGTAGAAACAAATGATATAGGGCAAGTGAAAATTGCCTCATCAACGAAAACTGGGAAGTGGGTTTGGGTCAATGCCAAACAATATCAGGGCATTTTAAAAAGGAGATTAGCTCGTCTAAAATGGGAGCAGACAAAGAAGAAAAAGTCTCAAAGGGAGAGTATTGTTCGCAAGAAACAACATTCAAACAAGTTTTCTTCGCAAGCATGTGGCAACAAGTCCAAAGGAAAAGGAAAAGTTAGTGATGAGTATGCTTTATATAGTCCCACATCCACACCTCTCACTTGGTCATCTGACCTTTATGTGAGAGAACTCTTAAATGTAAAAGAAAGGTTGGAAGTAGTAGAAGCTAAAGAGCTGGAAAGAGATTGTACAATCCATATAATAACAGCGGAAAATCAGGCTTTAGCAGAAAGCAACAAAGTTCTGAAGGAGCAAGTGTCATTACTGCAGGAAGCTCTCCGAATAGGGAAAACAGAATGGCAACACATGAAAGCGGAGGTGCAAAACATGAAGAAATTTGCAGTGGAAAACACAGAGGTGATGAATGCGAAGCCACCCCAGGATAAGGGGAAAGCAGTTGCTCAAATAGACAACAATGAAGAAACATCAAGAGAAGGGAGGAAAGAAGATCCCACAAAACTTTCCAAAACTTGGGCTCAAGTTGTTGGCAATTCTACTAAGAGGAAAGGAGAAACAAACATCCAGGTTAACAACATGCAAGATAGAGAAAGCAAGGAAAGACTGGATAGAGCAACAAACATAATTATTAAAGGGGTGAAAGAGTATGGTAAAAATGAATGTACTCTTGACCTTGCAAGAGACTTCTTGAAAGACAAAGTCCAATGGCAAGGACAAGTATGTCAAGCATGGAGAGTAGGTAAGCTCAACGGTGAGAGAGCCAGGCCCATAAAAGTCATCTTGCCCAACTTGCATGATAAAGATATCATTCTGAGAAAGAAACAACTCTTAAGGGGTTCTCGGTTTTTTATAGAAGAAGATTTAACTGTAAGACAACAAGAGGAAAGGAGGGATGAAATGACAAAAGTTAGGGCAGCAAGAGATGAGGGAAAAAGAGCATGGATTTATAAAGGTAAAGCCATGATTGCACAATTTGGACCTCCTTCCAAAACAATGCAACAAAATGATAACAAAGAAGAGGCAGCAAACTCTTTAGCAAGAAATGAGGAAGAAAGGTCATTATGGGCACGCAGGGACAAAGACTCAACTGTGAGTCTTGCATGTCAAAACAAATAGCAATCAAGTCTTACCCAGGTTTCCTTAAGATTAGTTTGTTGGAACTGCAGGGGTTACCCATGGAGACGAGGACCTGGGTTAGGGCCTATTGCGGAAGGTAGACACATAATTTGCCTCATAGAAACACATGAGCATGAAGGGTGTAAGACACCTTTGTTTGAAGGGTATTGGAAGATAGCAGTGTGGAACAAGGCAGCAGGGAATGGCAAAGGGCACAGGGGTATCATGGTATTAGTAAGAGAAAAAAAAGGTCGTTTCATTCAGCTAGAAAAAGAAGACCCAAATAAACAATTTGTTTGGCTTAAAATATCAGAAAATGGAAATCTCATTAGAATTGCAGCATGCTATTTTGCACCGCAAGTTCCAAAAATCTACAAAAGTAGAGGGCTTGACCACAAAGATCCCTTTGCAGCCCTAAAAACGGATATTGCAATATATTCTCAGCTAGGTGAAGTCCTTATAGTGGGGGATTTCAATGCTAGAACTGCAAGTGAACAAGCTAGCATTCTTTGTTGTAAAGAAGACAGTGACCCTATCTGGCTTACAGAAGAGAGTAATCTTCAGTGGAAACGAATTTCAGAGGATAAAGGCTGCAATATCTTTGGAGAACAACTGCTTATGCTATGTGGGGCTTTCGATTTAGTCATTTGTAATGGGTTGACTAAATGGGAAAAGTCCAGTAATTTCACTTGCAATACTTACAATGGAGCAAGTGTAGTAGATTATGTAATTTGCTCACATAGTTTGTGTGAGAAAATGGAGGAAGTGTTGATTGGAGATCAAATTTGGGACTTAAAATCAGATCACAAGCCAATCTATTTAAGTTTCTCTTGGATCGGAAAAAAGCAATTAGGGTTGAAAAATCAATGTGTTCAACAAAATCCCCCAAAGGGCAGAATTCTTTTGAATCCAGAGAATTGTAATACCTTCAAAATAATGCTAGAGAGGCTCTTCAAGAAGGAGGAAATCCCATCTCATGGCCTTCATAGTCACAGATTAACACATTTAATTCAAAGCGCACTTGTTGAGTGCAAAAGAGCAAAAATTAAGAAGTCCGAAAAAAATTGCTTTCCGGTTAATGCTTGGTTTGATGAGGAATGCAAAAAGGCAAGGAGAAGGTGGAAGGAATCAGACACGGATAACATAAAGCTCAAAGCTTACAAGCAGTTAGTAAAAAAGAAAAAAGCCAATTTTATGGTTTCAAGGAGAGTAGAACTAATCTTCCTCGGGAAAAATAACCCCAAATTATTTTGGAAGGAGCTCCAATCGAAAAAGGTGCAAACTGAAAACAACATTACAGCTTCTAAATGGTTTGACTATGCAAGACAACTTTATGAGCAGGATCCCAAGGTTGACCCTCCTCCCTTGGTCAACACGGACACAAAACTCTTCACGGTGCAAGAGGTAGAGATGGGTATCAAGAAGTTGGGCGCTGGAAAAGCAAAAGACTTAGATGAACTCCAAGCAGAGTATCTAAAGTGGGGCTTAAAATTTCTTTCACCTCACATCACAAAAATTTTCAACAACATCTTACAGCAGGGGTTCCCCACAGATTGGACAACTAGTATGGAAATACCTCTTTTCAAGAGTGGTGACGTCAATAATCCTTCCAATTATAGAACCATAATGATAAACCCCTTGTTTGCAAAGTTATTTGGAAGCATGTTGGAAAAGAAAATTAGCAAGTGGGCAGAAGAAAGAAATAAACGTGCTAAAGGGCAAGCAGGTTTTAGACCTAAACATTCCACGGTTGATCATTGTATAACTTTAAGGCACATCATTGAAAAAGGTTGGGAAAATAAGGAAGAAGTTTTTTGTTGCTTTGTTGATTTCAGAAAAGCCTTTGACACGGTTCCTAGGGATAAGCTTTGGGGCAGAATGGAGGAACTCGGAGTTCCCAAGCATTTGAGAGCAGCTGTGCATAGGTTGTATGAAGAGGTGAAAGTCAAAATCAGAACTTCAGCTGGCATTTCTGAAAGTTTTAGAAGCGATATCGGGGTCAAGCAAGGTTGCCCATTGTCTCCTACCCTTTTTGGGTTATATATTGACAAGCTTGAAGAGTGGCTAAATTCGCAAGGAGGTGACGGTATCCATTTGGGCAAGTTCGTTATCAGGCTTCTTTTGTACGCAGATGACCTTATATTGATTGCTAATTCGGCTCTTGGTTTGCAAGAGCATTTACATTCCCTTGAGCATTTTTGTAAAAGGGTTGGGATGAAAGTCAATATTAGCAAAACGAAAGTAGTGGTTTTCTCTAACAAAAGAAAGCATAACCAACATAAGTTCTATTTTGGAGGCAGCATTTTGGAAGAAGTTGCGGATTACAAATACCTCGGAATTGACTTCAACAGAAATTTAAGTTGGGATGGTTGTAGAAAGAAAAGAACTTTAGGGGGTTGGAAAGCATTTTATGCTCTTCAAAACAGGTGTAGAGAGGCAGAGCTGTGGGACTGGAAAACCACCCTAACTCTTTCTGGGCTTCTAGTGATTCCGGTGATTCTTTACGGTTGTGAACTATGGGCTAGCAGCACAACCAAGATGCAGTGGAAACAAATTGAGAAAATTCAGAAACGTTTGATTACAAACAAATTCAAAATTAAAAGTGCAGTTCCTTATGCTATCCTGTTAAGTGAAACAAGGGTTGCTCCTATTGAAGCAATTGCTATGGTGCGAGTCATAAGGTATCTGAAAAAAATTGAGCAAATGGAAGAGGATAGATGGCCTAAGGTTGTGTTTAGTGACAGATTGTGCAAAAGACAGAAGACTTGGATGCGGAAAAATAACAAATGGTTTAGTAAATGGGGTATTTGTTTGAGCATGTGCCCTACAAACAGTAAAGAGATAAAAGCTTTTGTTATGGATAAATTCCACAAACATACTTGGAAGAAAGAGCTAGAGAGAAAGAAGAAGTAATACATAGAAGAGTTTAACCCCACGCATAACCATCAACAAAAGGCGTACATAGGGGCTAATATTTCTTGGAGATCTAAAATTCTTATTGCTCAATTAAGGACTAATTCTCATCAACTCCATTGTGAAACAGGGCCCTGGAAAAGGCCAAAAGAAATTTGGGAAGAAAGAGTATGTATATTTTGCTCCTCCGGAAAAGTGGAAACAGAGAAACATTTCATTCTAGAATGTGAGGCCTTCAGGGACACCAGGGAAAACTATGCAGTTATTCTGGCAGCTAATTCTTGGGATAATCTATTCAGCGAAGAGTTTGTCGATAAGCTGGGAGTGCTCATTGTAAAACTTCACAGGAAAAGGGCCGAATACAAGAGTCAGATAGAGAAGCAATCTGTCCCATATGCTATTTTTAGCCTCGTGGACATTAAAAATTCTTTCTTTCTTTCTATGTTACACTCGTTCTATTACACGCGTTTACCAAGTTGTTATCTTGCATTTCAATTTTTTTGAGGTCGCACTTATTATATTTAATGTATATCAGATTACGCTCCTTGTGAAGCTCGAGTATTATTTACCCACCGGTCAAGCTTTGTCTCGTCCACAAATAGGATCAATTTGACCACTCGCCAACCTTTTCCTCAGCATCAAATATGATCACTTCAATCTCTGTCTCGGCTGCTTTACACGTGTTATTATTACCTAGCTCTAGCACAAATATCTCGTTACCTCTATATATTTATATCACAAATATATAGTTACCTCTAGATATTTATATGTCACCCTGTATCTTAGATTTTGTATTTAAATTTATTAAAAAAAACTAAACATATTTTTTCTACAAAGTAGAAATTCAAAATTAAACATTTTAATTTTAATAAATATATATCTATTTTGTATTTAAATTTATTAAAAAAACTAAAGATAATTTTTTCTACAAAGTAGAAATTCAAAATTAAACATTTTAATTTTATTATATGAACTAATACATGGTATTATATATTCAATTTATTTTGACTCTTTATTAGTTTGTATTTTATCAAAAAATTTCATTTATACTTAAATTTGTAGAAATTCTTTGGGTAGTAATCACATGCAAAAGAACGAGGTCGACGCGTTTCGAACCAACCAGTGTGGTTCATGTAATCACATGCAAAAGAACGAGGTCGACGCGTTTCGAACCAACCAGTGTGGTTCATCAGGATGAACCACACTGGTTGGTTCGAAACGCGTCGACCTCGTTCTTTTGCATGTGATTACTACCGAAAGAATTTCTACAAATTTATATTATGGATCACAGAAGCTTAGATTCCAAAAATTCATTTATACTTATTTATATTTTTATATTGGAAATTGAATGTTGGTTATTTTTTATTATTATTTAAATTTGTTTATCTGTAAAATGATTGGTTGAGGTCTTATTATGAATTGCTTAATAGCTTCCATTTTCATTAGTTATTAATTTTTTGTTTTTAGTTTTTCTTCTTTTTTATTTAACTATATTGTTTTTATTTTTATTTTCCTTTCTTCTATTATTTCTATTTTCATGACTTTTAGTCTTTTCTCCATATTTTCAATTTAAGATGAGTTATTATTATATTAAGAACATATTTTAATAAGTTTAATTATAAAAAATTATATATATTAATAAAAAACTCATAAATAAATAAAAACACACACATAGATATATTAAAGTGTATATATGTTAATAAAGTTAATATTAGTTAGTCATATTTCATAATTTTTGGTGATGATATTCAACAAGACAATATTTTATTAGCTGTTTTATTTTCGTGATTAAACCTTTATATTTTTATTGTCTTTTAGTTTAATTAAGTTTTATTTAAGCTAAGCCACAAGTACTATCTACTATGTAGCACTTGTTATTTCTCTTTGTTCCTTAGAATTTCCGGATTTTAATAATATAATTGAGTCAAAAGGTCAAAAATTTCTTGAAGGGTCTAATATTATCTTTTCTGGAAATTTGTATTTTAAATATTTCTTTAATTCCATATATATATATATATATATATATATATATATATATATATATATATATATATATATATATATATATATATTATTTATTTATAATTTTTATATATTTCTATAATATTATGTGTCCATTTCTTCTTAGACCAAAAACTTGGTATATTTATTATATTAAGTACTTAAAATTAAGTATAATTCACTTCATAATATATAGATAAAATATTAGTGAATATATAATTTTATAAATTTTATATAAATTAATTAGAAAAAATTGGTATATTTTCATATTATATAGATAAAATTAACTATAATTCATTTCATAATATTTAGATAAACTAACCATTTCCCCTAAAGGTGCAAAGGCACACCAAAGGAATGGAATATTTGGGAGATCATCACACCACTCATACCAATGCACACATTGTTAATTGTTTCTATGAGTGGAGCAAAATTTCTTCTTGATAAGAATATGTAGATGATAAATATATAGAGCCAGTCAGAGATGTTAGAAATGAGCATACAAATCTCTGAAGAGGACTCCACTTGTTAGATTTTAATGACTGACGAGTAGAACTAACCTACTATTAGGATTGACAAAGACATTTTCGGTATTCAGAAAGAAGTCATTGTTATTTCCTTCAATAAAATCCAGTGTAAAGGAGGTTGAATTGAAGTAGAGTGACACTCTTCTAGAGGTGGAAAGGGAGACACTCTTTTGGGAAAAACAACCTAATTTTTTTAATCATTTTCTTGTTAAGTTCATTTTTGTCCTAGTTTTGAACTCCTAGGTCCTATGTTTTGTAAATATGAGAACTATGATAATAAAAAAGTCCTTTTATAAGAAAACAAATAAATTCAAGTGAAATGGGTAATACATCTCACCTCTAGTGACTGCAATACATAATTTTTTTGGAATAGGAGTTACCTTCTAAAGTAGAAAAACTTGAATTCACCAACCAATTTCTAGGTCGTTCCTGTGAAATCCCAAGCACGCCATTTTTTATCTCAGGCTTGGGCTTGGGAATAAAACTATCAATCCTTGTATGCTTAAAATCACTCTCCAAGTCCCCATAATTTTCCATTTTTGCGTAAAAGGAACTCCAATGACATTGATTTTGGTCAAATATTTGATAGCACATCCAATCCATTAGATTGATTAAAATAAGGTGGCACAAAAGCGACATTACTCCATGATTAATCTATAAGAATTAAATATTTCATTACACTACAGTTGAAGCTGCTACTACAAGCTATGGCAAGAACCCAAGTTGGAATTCTCATACCCAAGTACAGGAATGACTCCACCAAAAACCTCTACGTTGACCCAGGAAATTATGGACACTGTTGTTGTAGGTGAATTGACATTTCGGCCCTCAAATCTACTCCAAAAAAATTTCAAAAACAAATGTGGGCTCTCCACACCAGCTCCAACAAAATCAAGAAATATCCAAGTGGTGCAAATGATCCTGGGATAAATTGCGCCATCCTCCAACAGTTTCTATCGCTAAATACTGAATGGAACTAGAAATCATGCCCTTAGAACTGCTCAGAAAATTTTGTAAAATTAATCCTAACCTCCTGTCACCAAACTCACAAAAACCCAAAAAGGCTTTGGGTTGACTCCACCAACTGCCATTGGCCCCCAACAAGTGCAAATCACCCAATCTCACCAAAGAACACCCCACAATTTGATATTGCTGAAATAGACCAAAATCTACCATGAGAATTTTCTCCTAGCTTCGGCTAGTCCTCCACTTACCTCCTATCTCCAACCCTTATCTATCGACAATTCTTATCCCTTATTCCCTTGCGTAGGATAAACCACATACCCCTACACACTTCTAAATGAAAATATTTCATCCTACATATTTTTTTCTCTCTATCCCTGCAAAATCACCACAAAATTCCCAACTCCAACTAGGAAAACCCTCCTGCAAATAACTAAGACTCAAACTCATTGTATGCTGGACCACACTAAATAAATCGAATTTCCTCTATGCCTATGAAATACATAGAGCTTGGAATACTGCTTTGAATGAAGCTCTATGAAAACCCAACAATGGACTCTTTGAATTCCCAACTAGGGAGGCACTCGAAGTCCTCTGAATATGGAGTGGAATCACGCCTAAAATTCTTGTGCTAAACAACTCTAAGCGAAGATGAAGTGTTTAGTCTAATACTGAACTGTTAAGTCTAATAGTCAAAAGATGATTAGCAAATGAGTCCATCCTCCTTTTATAATTTATCACCATGCTCCTAGACTCCCATTTTAACTATTATTTTATTGGTGGGGGCCATTTTCCACTACATGGATTTTTCTTCCATTTTAATAACATAATAATTTGCCACAAATATCCGTTAAAATAATACTTACCAAATTTCTCCAAAATAATATTTTTCCCTTTTACTTAATATTACAAAAATTGGGAAAAAATCTCATGCTCACAAAATTAGGGATATTACGATCCTCCGCGCAAAACAAAATCTTGTCCTCGAGCAATGCCCCAACAAGTGCTACCTCTCTCTACTGGCCCAAATTATCACTTCAAGTAGTATTGGGGTCCCAAAAGTGCCACTGAGTCACTGTGAATCTGTGCACCATATTTTCATAAACGAATCCCTCGATACCAGGGTCCCATGCTAATCTCAGAAGGATGCCACCATGTCGACACTGTGCCACTCTGATTATAAATGACTACCCATCATGTGCATATTGTATCCTCCTCTCCTGGAACATGATGGTGAAGTACAGGTAAAGGCCAAATACATCCTGCCCAGGCATGTCCATGATGTTAAAGCCTACTCGTCCAAAGTTAAACTTGAACCTTTACAACAACAAGGAAAGTTTTCCTTGCCATACAATGAGGCCTTCACAAACCCCCATGTTTTAACCCAAGAGTGAACTAGATCAATATCTATCATGACTCTGCTCATCATGAGACAAAGTCATCTATCAACGAGCTAAATCCTTGGATCCCATAGCCAAAATTGTTGTTCCATAGCTCCGACAGCTCTTGGAATCCATCAGTGCCTCATCTCTAGTCCCTGTGTGCAACCAATATATAGGCTCCATATATCCTGAACTAATCTGATGCATACTAAACTGCAATGTGCTTGTCACTATGTAGTATCAATGGCCCTAGAAATCATATGTGCCAAATAGATACCCCTAGATGAAAACAATAGATAAGTATCTTATACTTCCAATCGACTTAGTGTATATGAATTCATCCTATTCCTGCCAACCATCACCACTAAGTCTGCCATGTTCCCTCTTGATAATGAGCAAATACAATGTTTGGAGCCCAGAAACCCACTCGAAAATCACCTGAGTCATACATGGTATCCCTTTCGCATGCACGAACCCAACATGCCCTATGGAAAGAGTACCACATGTATCCCCTGTGACCTGCTCCCCAGGTGTAGAATCAGTGATGAACAATATACCACCTCTGCAGAAGATCACCTCATCCCCCAGCCTGCGGTTTTCCACTAGCGCACTAACCCTACTCCTCCACTAGAGAATATTTAGCATGCCCCTAAGGCATTCAATCTCATAACATCGTCTTAGAAAAATACCCCAACTCCTGCTATTGTTGAGATTCAACAAGATGATGATTCTAGTGAAAATTAAGCACCTACACTAGGTGGGGCCCACAGACTATTTTTAGGTGTATGTTTATTTTTAGAATGGCGACCGAATTCTATTTATAGATGAGGTTCTATTTTTAGATGCATGTGCAAAGTCTATTTATGGATTGCATGTCTAAATATAGAATGCATGTCGATTATTATTATATCTTAATAATAATTGGACAATAAATATTAATCTATTCTATTGAAGCACTTGATTTTAGTTAACTGAAGTGGAAAACCAGTTAGATGAAGAAATTTCGAGTTCTAAGGTTGGTTGGTGGGACATGCAAGTGGACTTAGTTGTAACTGAGTGATTCAAAGTTGTAACAGAGTTGGATGTCTAGTTATGTGAGTTGTGAAGTAGTTTAATTCAGTTAAGTGAGTTAAACTCAGTTGTGCTAGTTGTAACTAAAGATACACTAGTGAGAGATCAGTGAATTAAATATAAAATTAATTCACATGGAGTGATCTCACATGCAATTGAAGATTTACTGTACTATTAACTACATGCATGTCAGACCCAGTGGAGAGATAGGTGAAAGGGAAAGTTTGACTATCAGTCGTGACATTAGTGGGTGAACTCATGCAACCACACACACATTGGAGATGCCAATGAGGATTGTGCAGTCAAGGCAAGACCGTATCTCATTCATTCAGGGATTGTGATCAGCAGGGATTGCGCAGCGGAGGCAGGCTATGAGGAGGCAGTAAATTGGCACATGTATTTGCCAATTTTTTTATGATAGTGTGAGACAATTGTATATTGTACTAAGAGCCCTTGGATTAGAGTTTTGTATGATATTTTTTCATGATCCATGATATATACATAATATATGATAGTGGGGTTTTTAGATTTATGATTTCCCGGTAAAAACATTTGTGTTATGTGTGATTGATCTTTCTTCATGTCTTTGCAATTGGCGGTCGCGTTTTAAATTACACAAAGATTTTAGTAGAAGGATTATGTATTTAACAGTGACATATAATTGTTATATCAAGAGAATCACGGAAATATATAATTGTATTAAGATTTCTACACTATCCACACCATGGGTCTAGATCAAACACAACAAGGCTCCACTCAATTTCACGTAGTGACAACGAGTGGGCGATGTGTGGGTGTCGATGGATATGATCAAGAACCTGTGTGCATTCTACCATCCCATCTCATGACTTATCTGCTCTCCTAACTTGGGTATGTCCACCTCAGTGGTATCCATGACATCCTCATCAAGGAATCTCCCTCCTAGTAGCACTCCCTCAGTTTTCAATATAGCCCTGCACATTAGTGCATATAACCATGTATCCTCATGTCCCCTAGCATACAAATGCACCTAGATGCACATCTATGTGTATCGTCAAACCCTTCTACATGTTGTTGTATCATCCCGTATC
Source organism: Pinus albicaulis (assembly GCA_034641835.2). Classification (NCBI taxonomy): domain Eukaryota; kingdom Viridiplantae; phylum Streptophyta; class Pinopsida; order Pinales; family Pinaceae; genus Pinus; species Pinus albicaulis. The sequence goes on along the minus strand of CM076583.1, from coordinate 966,260,073 downwards.
AGTGGGTATTCCCTTTGTATCGATGTGTCCATCATTCTATGAGGAAATGCACTATGATGTGAACAACTCTTCCTACACCACGGTGTAGCCCTATACCTTCATGCTCCTCTGCATATTGTTGCGCACCACTGCATACACCTATACACCCCTAGATATCAAGGTCTGAGACTAAGTCCATAGGCATCATCCTGCATCCTGTTAGGGTCACCATCTCCACTACCACACCTCCATAACATTGGAGGGGTGGTCCTCCCCTCCTCATCCTCTAGAAGATATTTGACAGGAAAAGATCCCTAAATTCTAATGGTGGTTTCACTAAGGTGTTTTTACTCTGTGACCTTTGTGCCCCACATATCCACAAAAATTCATCATCACCATACGCTGTTTTTTCTAACGGCCTGTCGATGCCACCTCCTCCGACCAGCCTCAGCAGAAGTATGTAGATCCTTCTATGACCCCACGTACGTCCAACATGCCATGAAAACTCATGTTGTGTCTATCCATTATCTTATTAATCTATCCTATCACTACTGCTACCCGAGTATTTGATGAAGACCTGAAAGAGAAGGCATGATCAGTCTCCAGATCCATCACCCCGCTAACACCATCACTAACTAAGTCCATGATGTGACAGGGAATCCCACCTGGATCCAAACAACAGTATGGCCCTCTAGCCCCTTTGGTAATCCTGACCTTTGTGGAACTGTGACCATGGATGTATCCAACCTCCTATCCTACTCCATTGGGTACCAACTCAGTACCTCTTTGCATCCAATCCCAAAGGAGGGATCGAATTTACAAGCTCACGTGTACAGGAAAATTCCCCATGTTGACGTTGTGGCATACTCAGCGCAAGTTGCCTTCTCCCGCTCACTTGGTCATCACCTATGATCTATCTAGGCAAATCTGCCTCCCTTTGTCTAGTGCATAAAGGTGGGATAATAAAGCTGAAAGCCCCACCAACATGACTCTGAAGTAAACTAGGTTGAAATCACAATGTGTGCTCTATGAGCCACCCCTCGTCAATGTCTAACCAAAAGGACAATTACATATCCTCCTTCATCACAACTTCAACATGATCCTCGAACTGCTCCTCTATCGAAAACCCATCATAAAAAGCATGCTCACTGGTCAGCGGAAGGTGGTTGACATCCAACAACTCTGTCATAGATTTGTATGCCTTTGTACCTATCATCTCCTCATCAATGGGGAATACGTCCCCTGACACCTCATCAACTTGTGCGCTACTATCACCTGAAAACTCAGACATGGCCCCAAACACCTCATCAATTGATGCCTCAACAAGTGATGGCACTTCCTCAACGTTGGACATCTCTATGTCTCCTAACACCTCATCAATGGATGGCCCTATGGGTGTATGCTCTACTCTCTCCCCCAACGTGTCAATCAGAGCTATCAAAGGAATCTCAAACAAGGGTCTCTTGTGTCACGTTGGGTGTATCTATGTGCCCCTCACCACCCTGTGTTCCCTTAGCCTCATGCTCAACATCCTCCTCGGTCTCTTGATATCTAAAGCCAGGTCTCCACCAACAAAAGCACCTCTTGGTCTCACCCCCTAATTGTCCCTGTCTTTCTTACTCCTTTTTTGGAGATCTAGTGCCCTGCGTTTATTGACTTTCTCCACATGATGTAGATAATTGCAGCTCCATAGTCTACACACCTCTAATGTCTCTAGACACCTCTAATGTCTCTAGACATTACTGTAAGGATGATGATGGATTTGGTTAACACCTTCCTCAACTAAGCCAATCTCTCATGACGAAAGAGTAAACAAGTCCAAATAGCAAGGCCATAACGAACCATAAAGGCGAGAAACTATATTACCTGTCCGGGCAGTTTCTTCTCTATGTAATTGGAGAACCGCCTGTTATTTATCTCTAGTGTCATATCCAAATCCCCTGAGTATTGCTGCCCATATTACACGTGTTTAACTAAGTTTGTATCTTTCCTTTTCGATGTTATAATATATTACAGTCGTTCTAGCACACGCGTTTACCAAGTTGGTATCTTGCATTTTCAATCTTTTTCACGTCGCACTTATTATTTTTAATGTTTATGAGATTACACTCGTTGTGAAGCTCTAGTATCATTTGCCCACCCGTCAAGCGTTGTCTCAGCGGCAAATATTATCAATTTGCCGCTGATTTACACGTGTTATTATTACCTAGCTCTATCACAAATATCTCGTTACCTCTAGATATTTATATCTCACCCTTGTATCTTAGATTTTGTCTTTAAATGAAGAGAAGATATAAATATATATCTATTTTGTATTTAAATTTATTAAGGCATTAAATTTTTAATGTAAGGTTTTTTTTCTTAAGAAAATAGGAATTTAAATGAAACAATTTAGTTTTATTATATTTTGGCAAGATATGTTATTAGCATTTAATTTTGTTTTGATTGTGCATTAGTTTGTTTTTATTAAATATTTATGCTATTTATTTATAATTTAAGATTGAGAATTTAATAATTTATTTATTTGTATTGGTTGAGGTCTTATTATAGGTTTTTTTTAGTAATTTTCACATTGCACATAAAATTGTCTACCTGTTTCGAACCAACCAATGTGGTTCATCTCCAAGACGAGATGAGAAATCAAATCCACTCATTAAGCTTATATAAATGTAGAGAAGGCCAAGTAGCTCTTGGAACAACAACTAGTTTGACTAGGAAGAAAAATGATTTATGATAATAAAAAAAAAAATTTATTTAACATTATTACAAAAATGTACTACTGAGTATAAAGTCAAATCAACCATTAGAATAACGGATAGTTTGACTCAAAAGACCAATTTTATTTATTTATTATTTGTATTATTATTATTTATTTTTATTTTTATTTTATTTATTTATTCATTCATTAATTGATTTATTAATTTATTTGTTTTTGAAAAAAAGGGGGGTGGAGAGATAAGACCTAGGAGTATAGGGCAGGGATCCAACACCTGCTAATGTTCAATCTCTAAAGCCTCCCTTAATTTACAGTGATGAAAATGGTCAATCCTAGCAATAACCTTAACTTCTTCGATGCATATGTGATGGTTCATCTTTTTTACCTTGTTCATCTAGGCCTGAGGAACGGGATCTACCCTCAGCCCTAGCTGAACATGTTAAAAAGACGAACCATCACATATGCATCGAAGAAGCTAAGGTTATTGCTCGGATTGACCATTTTCATCACCGTAAATTAAGGGAGGCTTTAGAGATTGAAAAAAGACATGTCAATTTCAATAGAGACGACTGCTGAAACATTAGCTAGGTGTTGGATCCCTGCTTTTTTTTTTTCAAAAATAAATATATTAATAAATCAATTAATGAATAAATAAATAAATAAAATAAAAATAAAATAAATAAAATAAAATAATAATAAATAATAATAATACAAATAATAAATAAATAAAATTGGTTTTTTGAGTCAAACTAGCCATTATTCTAATGGTTGATTTGACTTTATAGCCAGTAGTACATTTTTATAATAATGTTAAATATATATAAATATAAATATATATATATATATATATATATATATATATATATATATATATATATATATATATATATATATATATATATATATATATATTATCATAATTAAATTTTCTTCCTAGTCAAATTAGTTGTTGTTCCAACAACTACTTGGCCTTCTCTACATCTATATAAGCTTAATGAGTTGATCTGATTTCTCATCTAGTCCTGAAGATAAACCACACTGGTTGGTTTGAAACTCGTTGACAATTTTATGTCGAATGTGATTACACCGAAAGACTTTGGAAAAATTACTATGATCACAGAAGCATGAATTCAAATACTAATTTTTGTTTTTAGTTTTCTTTCGTTTTTATTTAACTTTCTTGTTTTTTAATTTTTATTTTCAATTTAAAATGACTTATGAATATATTAAAAACATATTCCTATAAGTTTAATCATAAAAAATTATATGTATTAATAAAAAATGCATAAATAAATATAAAGAAACACACACACATATATATATTAAAATATATATATGTTAATATAGACAATATTAATTAATCATATTTCTTAATTTTTTGGTAATGGACTTCAACAACATAATGTTTTAATTATTTATTTGATTCCCACTATAAAATTAGAATAATTTACATGAATGAAAATTAAAATATTTTATTTATAATTTATATAATTTTTTTATAATATTATGTGCTTATTTCATCTTAAAATAAAGTATAATCCACTTCATAGTATATAAATAAAATATTATCGAATATATAATTTCATAAATTTTATATAATTTGATTTGGAAAATTTGATATTTTTTGATATGAAGTCCATAAAATTAATTATAATTCATTTGATAATATTTAGATAAAATATTATTGAATACATAATTTTATAAAATTTCTATAAATTAATTAGTATAACCGTTAATAAATGCAAAATTTAAATTTTATTTAAAATGAAAATATTTATATATTTTTAGTTGAGTTGAAATTAATTATGATTAGCACAAGCACATTAGTAAAGGTGGTTTATATAAGAGGAATGATTCATTTGTATCTACTATTGTTAAATATATAATAAAAAAAAAATATTATAATAAAAATATTATTTTTCAAATAATCTTCTGGTCATAATTTCTCTGTTTCAAACTAGTGAGTGTAGTTCATCATTGATGATTGGGTTGATCTAAAACACTTAATCAAATATATATTGTAGAAATGTGCAATAGTCATTGACCAAAAAATCAAAAAATAATATAATTTAATGGTCGGAAGATATTAATATAATAAAATATTATAATCAAAGTCAACAAAATACTTTTGAAAATAACAAACAATGGCAGAATAATATAGGCACACGAAAGAAAACCATAAGTAAATGCAAAAATTCTTTAGATTTTGTCAAATTTGTAGCAACAAGGGCCACTCTAGATCAACTATGGACAAAAGGATGGAACTAATGGTGCCTATGGCACTAGGTCTCTCGCTGATTACAGGTTGGATAAAGATGACACGATTATAAATGGAAGATTCTTAGATACTCCATAAGGAGAGGTGACATACTGTAACATCCTTCAATATGCTCATAATTTTTTTTTTACAATTCATTGTTTTAACTTTAATTATATATATATCAGACTTCTCTTAACAATAACACAAACATACCCCACCTGGGATGTATAGAAGTTGCGCATCTTAAGAGTTTCTCTATACACAGATAAAGACTTAAACCTAAGGCTATTACCTAGCTTCCCACTTCACGAGGTGAATAATCTGACAACATATCTATTTGTTTTAAAAGGAGATATTCGTCCCCTAATTTTGTATGCTACCCTGTACTTACAATCATCATAGCTATTAATTGAATTAATGCTAAAACCTTTATGCTCGACCTTATCACCATAGTGAAATCTTGCAATTGATCTGTTTTACTTTTATTGGAAAGTCCACTCTGATCTGCCATTTAATTTCATGGCGGACAACTGGTCTTCCTCTTCACTGTCGATCTGATTGCACCGGGATCCAACGGTTGTTTTGGGTTAAGGTTTCAGGACCTAAGGTATTGACCTCCCTTCCCTAGCCGTTTCTTTGTCATTTGGTGTTTGCTGTAGCGCTCTTCCAGCGAGCCTTACCGTATCTTTTTCAATACTCAACAGGATTTGTTCCTCGGCATTCATGAGATTTTTACCTTTCAATCTTTCGGTAAGTGAACCTCTGGTTTTGTGTGAGTTTTGGCATTATTTACAGTGAAATTTGGAATTTTTTTACAATCAAAGAGGTTTATCATTATCGAACCTGAATATAGATTATGTTTTCCAAAATTTCTTATTTGTTATCTCTGCTATTACCCATTCTCATTTTGTTTTCTATGCTCTGGTCACCTTCTTGGCTAGGCCTTCAACGATGCATCAAATTCCTTCCTCTAGATGGATTTCTCACTGCAATTGTGCTGCCGCAGATGGAATCCTTTTGTAAAATCCTCTATAGGCAATGCCCATATTTGAATTTATGTAACCTATGATACTATAATTCTATAGTTATACTCACCAATTTTTTCTGATGATTCTTCTTACAGGTTAACCCTTTTTGTTTTCCAGTAAAGGATTCTCACTGGTAAGGTTACCTTATTTATTTTGAATCAATCTCTCCTTTATCTTTTGGGTATTTGTAAAAATTATTCATTTAACTTTCTCTCATCTATTTGCGTAGGTAAAATCTTGGTCTAGTATTGTGGTGGAGAATATTTCATTAAACCCAGCTTGGTAATTCTTCTAACATTCTCAACCTGCTCCTTCAGGTACTTTTCTTTGCTTATGAGTTGGCCATGGGACCTTGAGGTTGCAGGGGTTTTCATCTATCTAAGAGGTCTTCCTTCTTTTTCTAGTTTCTTTAGGTTTTGGAACTTCGTTCCACAAACTGTGCCCAAACTGGGCATGCTGTAGATGCATATGTGTATCGGTTGTGTTTATTTATTTTCCTTCCTAAAATCACGTTCAACATATTTTACATTTGTGTCTCAGCTTATGTCTTTAGCAATTTGAAGATTTCACTATAGGCTTTGTAACGAGGTTCCCTCACCGGGTGAGGCGTGTTCGTGAGTCATGGTTAAGATGGAACATTTCTTGTTCCAAATTCTTGCTCGCATTTATGAATTGATTTTTCGCATCTATGGATAATTTATTTATGCCATTTTTCCAGTTTGTAACTAAACTTGTTATGAAAGTTGGTTACCTCCAGCACTGGTTTATATTTACCACTTTACTGTTATCTTTTGGTCAACTGGGGTTTTTAGTGCTGAATGCGATATTTCTGGGTTTCACAACATATGATACAAAAGAACATGCTTATGCTATGTACTGGATAAGGTCAAGCTATTTCATTGTTAATAAATTGTTCAGTCCTATCTATATTCAGTTCTGTCACTGTTTTAGCAATACTATTGCTATACTTATGAATTCAAGAAAGAGTTTTATGTATTTTATTTCTTTAAATATCAGGGTTAGAAATTTACAGAAAATTATTATTTCCTTCCATACCATGGTTTAGTCTTCTTTCTTGTACTATGTTGACAGATATACTTTATAATTTAGAAGCAATTCATCTTTAATCACAATTCTTGATTTTTACCTGTATTTTTCTGCATGGCTCTGTTACTATATCTAATTCTCAGTATGATGCCCTCTACAGCTTACTATTTTTTAATGTTCCGTATTTACATATTCTTATCCTCCTATACTGTTAACTACAGAATACTCCTTCTATGTCCATATTTTACTTTTGTTACTGTTTCATTATAATAAAATGGCCAGACCATTCTGTCCATGTTTTATCATAGTTACAGAGAACAAGCAACACGAAGCCTTCGCCTTGATGGCTCTATGTTAACAGTTCTTTGTCATATATTTATTAGTGATGATTTTAATTCTAACTGGCCAACTTATTTATAAAACAAAACATACATAGAAACTTCTCTTTTCATAATAAAGTATTATAACTTCTACAAATTTATAACATACAAACTGTTAATATATTTCATAAACCAAACTAAGATTCCCAGTGATAGATAAACTTATCTGTCTTTGAATTTATGACTGATGTTATCCTCCCTACCTCGAGAGAGGAAATTACGTGCTTGTCTCTCCCTCGTGCTCCACTTCTGAGCCATGTGAGTTGACAAAGATTCTGGAAGAGACCTCGAGACATTCCGATCTAGTCTTCTAATCCAGGAAATTCACAGGAATCTGATTAATTCCACTAGTCACCACTAGCTCAGGAATTCTTCTCTCCAATTTCCTCCTTCCAGTTACCGAACATAACCCCTCTTCCTCACTAAGGTATTCATTTATCCTTAGAGGTTAGGGTAAATTTTTGAACTGTTTCTGTTCAAATACCTCTCAGTTCTTGGAATAATTTTACCATCAATCATTTTCTTTTTTTATGGAATTCACTTCCATCACTAATTTTATTTAATGAAAATTAATTTCTTCTCATAATGTAATATTTCCAAAAAAATAACAAATAAATGTCTTAGTGTCTTAAAAAACATAACATAGCCATTAGTTGGCACTGAAGCTAACTGTCACAACTTCCCCCCCTGGAAGTGAACACCATCCTCGATGTTTCATTCAAACTCAGCAAACAGTTCTGGGTAAGAATCCAGAACAAAACCTTCAGCCTCTCAGGTAGATTCATCCGAGCCGAAGTGCTTCCACTGCACCTTAACCTGGGTGATGGCTCGCTTCCGGAGCATGATTTCTCTTCGATTGATTATACGCTGAGGCTCGACCAGGAATTCGCCATCCGGTTCGACCTATAGTCAGAAAAAATTGGATTAATTTCTCATAAAATTTAATATTTCTTATCAGGTTTTGTATTCATATCGTACCTAAATGCTTTGCGAGTGGATTACATGCTTCGAGTCATGTATGTATCGCTTCAGTAACAATACATGAAAGACGTTGTGTACATAGATATGACTGGGTAGAGCCAATCGATAAGCCACTGGTCCTACCCTCTCCATTATTTCGAAAGGCCCATAAAACCTAGGAGAAAATTTGGCACAAGAGGCACACCTTAAAGTGCTCTTATTTGGTTTTATCCTTACATACACATGATTTCCCACTTCAAATTCACGATAAGTCCTTTTATTATATGCATACACTTTTTTTCAATCTTGAGCTGCTTTCAAATTTTTCCTAATCTTTCTTACTTCTGCCTCCATTTTAGCTAACATTCCTAGTCCTAGCATTAACTTGGTTTCGGGACTACTCCAATTAATAGGAGTTCAACACTATCGTCCGTATAATGCTTTGAACGAACTAATATTAAGAGACTGTTGATAACCGTTGTTGTATGAAAATTCTACTAGGTGCAGATATTCTTCCCACCTAGTTGGTTGCTATATTATGTACATGTGTAACATATCCTCCAAGATCTGATTCACCCTCTCAGTTTGTCCGTCAGTCTGTGGGTGGTAGCAATATTGAAATTAATTTGGGTTCCCAAACTCGTAAATAAAGTTTTCCAGAATGTTAAAGTAAACTCCACATATCTGTCAGATATGATAGTTTTTGGAATTCCATGCAACCTAAAAATTTCTCGCATAAATATATCTGCTATTTACACCATTTTATAAGTGGAATGTACTGGTATGAAATGTGCTACTTTATGTAATCGATCCACTACCACCATGATTGAGTCATTGTGCTTCTTTGACTTGGGTAACCCAGTAATGAAGTCTAAGGATATTACTCCCATTTCCACTCAAGTATTGGTATGGGATGCATCAATCCGGCTGGATGTCGATGCTCCACCTTTACCTGCTGACACTCTAAACATCTGTTCAGATTATCTGCAATATCTCTTCGCATACCTAGCCAAAAATAGTTCTTCATAATGGCTGTTAGCATTTTTTGATACCCGGGATGTCCAGAATAGTTACTTCGGTGGTATTCATTCAGGATCAGTTCCTTCAATTCCATTCAATTTGGAACATAGATTCTCTCTTTGAAAATTAACAACTGGCCCTTGTTAATTCCATAATCAGCAGATTTTCCTTGTTTTCTGGTCTCCTCTGCTTGTTGCCACATAAATTGGTATTCACGATCCTTCTCGGCTTCTATTTTTATTTGTTCCAGAAACTTGCATTCAATATTATTTTATTACAATTCATAAACACCATGCAACTTTCTACTCAACTTACTTAAAATAACTAGTTAATCTGCTATGATTAGTTTTGAGTACAAATATCTTTCCAAGAAAGTAGTGCCTCCATACTTGGAGTGCATGCACTACTGCTATCGGCTCCAAATCATAAGAGGAGTATCGCTGCTCATTCTATTTTAAATTCCGTCATTAATAGGAAACTACTTTACCTTCCTGCGACAAAATTGCCCCAAATCCTTCTTTACACGCATCCGTCCAGACCTCGAACTCTTTACTGGGACTAGCTACTCTTAACACTGGAGCTGTAGTCAATAAATTTTTTAACCTTTCAAAATTGTTTCAACATTCCTTCGTCCATTTAAATATTTTTCCTTTCCTTTGTAAGGAGGTAATTGGGAAAGCAATATTTGAGAATCCCTTAATGAACTGTCGATAATAACTAGCCAAACCCATAAAGGATTGGGTATCTACCACATTTTTGGGTACCCTCCATTCCATAATCGTCCTAATTTTCTCTGGGTCAACTGCAATTCCCTCAGTAGAAATAACATGACCAAGGTACTGAATTTCTTCCTTGAAGAAATAACACTTGCTGAACTTAGCATACAACTGATACTTCCGTAACATCTCCAACACCATTCTTAAGTGCTCTATATGCTCCTCCACATTCTTAGAATAAATTAATATTTCATCAATAAATATCAGCACAAAATTATCCAGAAAGGGGTGAAATATACCATGCATCAACCTCATAAAATTTTGTTGGTGCATTAGTCAATCCGAATGGTAACACTACAAACTCGTAGTGCCCATATCTGGTATGAAAAGAAGTTTTGTATATGTCTTCATCTTTTATCTAGATCAGATGATATCCCGAACTTAGGTATATCTTTGAAAATACGGTAGCTCCCTTCACCTGATTGAACAAATCATCAATCCGTGGTAGAGGGTATTTATTTTTGACAGTCAACTTATTGAGCTGTCAATAGTCCATGCACATTCGCATAGTTCCATATTTCTTCTTTACAAATAGCATCGGTGCTCCCCAATGGGACACAATGGGTCAGATATACCCTTTATCCAACACTTCTTGCAACTGCATCTTTAGTTCTGTCAATTCTAGTACGCTCATTCGGTACGATTCCCTTGAAATTGGTGATTCTCTAGGCATTAACTCTATGGTAAAATCAATGTCCCTTCTCGGTGGCAAGCTTGGTACTTCCTCTGGAAATACATCCATAAAATCTTGCACCACTAGAATTTTTTCCATCATTAGAGTCTTTTCTTTGGAATTAGTAAAACCCAATTGAATAGCATATATTTGACATCCTTTCCTCATGCACTTACTCATTTGAGAGGCTGTAGTAGGACGCGGTTGTAGGGGTTTATTGATTCCTTGAATCCCTTTACGTGTTCCATCTTGCATTCTGTAATATATAACTTTTTCCTTACAATCCACTAATGTCCAGTGCTTCTCCAACTAGTCCATGCTGAGTACCAAATCGTAGGATCCCAAGGGTAATATATTCAGGTCCACAGTTAGCTATGTTTCACTAATTTATAGTGTACAGTTCGAAATTTTGGCACAAACGTTTCTCTTTGATCCCGTGGCTAATTGTACCAACCGTGGATTCCTGAATTTAAGACTTTGAAATTTACATATTTCTACTAATTTAGGACTTACGTAGCTTAAAATTGCACATGGGTCTACCAAAATAGAAACAGGTTGAGAGAGTAGCTTACCTTCCAACTCTATTCTTGTTGGTTGGTAATCTGCCTGATGATCTTCCAATGCTGTGTTAATTTTGGGTATATTTCTGGCTACATCCCCCACTATAGAAGCTTCTTGTAAATTGGTAACCGCCTTTCTCCTCCTTCGTTGTGGGAAATTCCTGTAGTAGTGAGCCTCACCACACCCCCAACACTGTAGGGGTGGTTTCTGATCTTGTGCTTGGTCTGGCTTGCTGGAGGCTTCCGCGAGTTTATCCTCTGTAGGCCACCGGATTCTTTGATGGTTTCTACCAAACTGCTTGTAAACTGAGTTTCTGGCAGTATTCTTGAAATTATTGGTTCTGTTTTTCTTGAAGTTTGAACTACCTTTATGTCATTCCTTAGACTGCCAGCTTTTACCCAACTCTCCTTTTTCCTTAGATTGCTGATAGCACATTCTTGCCTTGTCCATGGTTTTGGGATTCATGAACTCAATTCGTTCCTTCATGTGAGTTGGAAAACTTCTTAGGAATCGCTAAACTTTAGCCTTCTCATCCCTTAGATAAGGAACATAGCAAACTAAAGAAGTGAACTTGGTGATGTATTCATCCATCGTCAATTGTCCCAATTTTAAATCATGAAACTCTGTAGATTTTTTTTCATAGAAGTGCTCAGTTAAGTACTTGTATTTAAAATATTGCTGGAACGAATCCCAAGTCACATCTTGATCTTTTATGCTGCGGACATTCTTAACTTCCTCCCACCACAGTGTGGCCTTTTCCCTCAAATGATAGATGGCCAATCTGGCTTTAATATTGCTGCTATATTCGTAGACTTGAAAATACGTGTTCATATTTATCAACCATGCCTCAGACACCTCTTCCGCTTCTCCATCAAACGTAGGTGGTTTTATCTTTAGAAACTCACCTTGCAGCTCAACTCTCTGTTTCTTAACTTCTTGCTGTTCTGACACATTACCCAACTCAGCCTCATTGTAATTTCTATTCTTATTACTTAGCTGTGATTAACTTCTTTCCATTATGTCAGTGGTGTGATCCCTTCTTTGTCGTTCATTTCTTTCCTGCATGTCTCTATCAGGACTGGATTGTACCACTCCTTAATTCTGCTTGTCTGAAAGGATCTAGAATATTATTTCTCGCTCTTATTAGGTGACCCATAGGGTCCTAATGTGCGAACTCTGCTCTGATACCAATTGTAACATCCTTCAATATGCTCATAATTTTTATTTTTACAATTCATCATTTGAACTTTAATTATAATCAATATATATAGACACACACACACACACACACACACACACACACACACACACACATATATATATATATATATCAGACTTCTCTTAACAATAAAAGAAAAATACCCCACCTAGGATGTATAGATGTTGCGCATCTTAAAAGTTGCTCTATACATAGATAAAGACTTAAACCTAAGGTTATTACCTAGCTTCCCACTTCACGAGGTGAATAATTTGACATCATATATATTTTTTTTAAAAGGAGATATATGTCCCCTCGGTTTGTCTACTATCCTGTACTTACAATCATCATAGCTATTAATTGATTTAATTTTAAAACCTTTATGCTCGACCTTATCACCGTAGTGAAATATTGCAATTGATTTATTTTACTTTTATTAGAAAATCCACTCTGATCTGGCATTTAATTTTATGGTGGACAACTGGTGTGCCTCTTCACTGTCGATCTAATTGCACCGGGATCCAACGGTTTTTTTCGGTTAGGGTTTCAAGACCTAATGTATTGACCTCCCTTCCCTAACCATTTCTTTGTCATTTGGTGTTTTCCACCGTGCTCTACCAGGGAGCCTTGTCGTCTCTGTGTCAATACTCAACAAGATTTTTTCCTCGGCTTTGATGAGAATTTTTCCTTTCAATCTTTCGATAAGTGAAACTCCGGTTTGCTGTGAGTTTTGGCATTATTTACAGTGAAACTTGGCATTATTTATAGTGAAAGAGGTTTATCATTATAAACCCTGAATATAGATTATGTTTTTCAAAATTTCTTATTTGTTATCTCCACTATTACCCATTCTCGTTTTGCTTTCTAAGTTCCAGTCACCTTCTTGGCTAGGTTACAACGATGCATCAAATTCCTTCCTTCGGATGAATATCACACTGCAACTGTGCTACTGCAAATGAAATCCTTTGGTAAAATCCTCTACAGGAAATGCCCATATTTGAATTTATGTAACCTGTGATACTAGACTTCTATAGTTATACTGACCAATTTTTTCTGATGATTCTTCTTGCAGGTTAATTTTTTTTGTTTTCTAGCAAAGGATTCTCACAGGTAAGGTTACCTTATTTCTTTTAAATCTGTTAGATGATCCAAAAATAAATATTATCATAGGTTATAAAGTTTGAATAAAATAATTATTAATTTAAGATATTAAATTAATAATTATTCTAGAATATTTAATGAATATTTGAGATACTTAGAAATAGAATTTTGTTATTTAAAAATAGGACTCTAGAATAGAGTCATTTCCTAGGCTCTAAGTTAGGAATAAAGTTAGTAGAATAGTTAGAAAGTCCTTTAATGTAAGTGGACACTTGTTATTTAATAAGTGATCCATAATTAGTGGAAGTTAGGACATTGAGCTTATAAATAGCTCATTGCAAGAGTGTTTTTGTGGTTCGGGTGTAAACTCTTGCATAATTCCAATGTAATTGTTTTTTCTGATTAATAAAATTACGTGTCTGAGGACACTTCGGCCATTATTGTGGTATCAGAGCTACGGTAATGTTGCAGTGGATATTAGGAGGAGGATTCTAGCTCTACCAGTTCTTGGAAAACTCAACTCCATTGAATTCATCAGCAAATGATTGGTATGGAATTTGTCAATATTTTTGTTTAAAAGAACAGGGAATTTATTATTGCTTTTAGATTTGTAAATTCTAAAATCAATTTTATTATCAAAACAAAAAAATTTGCAGATTGATGCATCCAATTTACAGTCCTTGTTAAAGCAGTGTCTCGAAGAAAAAATTGTGGATTGATGCATCCATGCACTTTTGCTTTCCTCTTTTTATTCTATAAACATTCTGATTCCTAGATTGAATTTTTTCATTGAGTATGTTGGCATGGACCACTCTATTGCCAATACAATCTGCAAAACATGTTTATTCTTTGAAATGAGCTTTCAATATGTTGGCGTGGACTACTTTGTTGCAAAACGGTGCTGCTGTGTTGAAGTGTAGCTATTGGATGCAAACCTATTACTCGAGCCTGGGGTACCGGGACGCTGGAGCTAATGCCATGAACTGTTCTGAGTTGAATTAAAGCAATGGTATTCGAGCTTTTTGGAGATCTTTGAAATCGAATCACTGTAAAAAATGGTAATTGAGCTTTGGATCAATGGAGAAAGCACCGGTATTCGAGCATTTTGTAGAGCTTTGAAATCGAATCACTGTAAAAAATGGTAATCGAGCTTATTCGAATCACTATAAGCAACGATATTCGAGCTTTGGTATCAGATCGCATCCCGCACTGAGAAAACCATAGAAATTTTGATTATTGATAAAGAGCCTATAGTAGAGAAGTGCCTGGAGCTTTCCAATCAACTTTTTGGTTTTGTTTTATACCCGACTTGCCAGTTTTCCCCATCATTATGAAACTTTTTGGAAGGAAATTGATGTTGTCAAGAAAAAAACCATGAATAGACAGGATTTAAAGATAGAAGAGGTTGGAGTGGCAACCTTGTTTGCACTAGAATGCTATGCATGGTTTTGTGGCTAGTGTTGACTTCATATTTGGAAAACTCAGCAGCAATGTTTGAAACTTGTCAAATTCTGGTTCGTAGTTATCAACAAAACGTGAGCAAGCATAATTTTTTTTTTGGAGTTATAATTTTTTTTTTAATTGAAATCATAATTGGAGAAATAAGGTGAAGTAGAATCTCAAATCCTACTTTGAATAAGTAGAATTTTTTTTATGTAATGTTATTGTAATATTTTTGGAGTAAAGTAATTTTTTTTTTGTAATGGAGTAATAAGGTGATTTTTTGTAATTTGTTTCTGGAGAGATAAGTGTGACTCAAAGTAGTTTTACTTTGAGGGGGGGTAGCTTTTTTTTACCAGATTGTGCTAGAGCATCATTGTAAAAGTCAAAATTTGAAATTTACCTTGTAAATATTTGAGAAATTGACTAGAGCCAAGTGCAAAGCTCAGTCATTTTTCTCCTGTTTCAACAACTATTCGAGGGTCAAGGCCAAGCCCCGATAGATCATTTTTTTTGCGTCATGTGTCGTTTTTTGTGTGGCGTGTGTTGTGGCATGACGAGTTGCTCAATTTTTGTGCTTGATTGTTTTGGTGCACTGCTTCAACACTCCAATGTCGAAATTAATTAATCTCTTCTCTGAAACTAATAAGCTAAAAGGATTGAAATCCTATAAGACATGGCGACGTCTAATTGAAAACACTCTTATTTTTAATGAATTGTGGCATGGCATTTTGGATGGCAACATTAAGCCAAATAAACCAACAGATCCAGATTCACACGCAAAATGGGAAATAAAAGATGCCAAGGAATTAGCTCTTATAAAAGCTTCAGTTACTAATTAAATGTACATACACATTGAGAATTATTCAGATGCATGGGCTGCTTTACATACATTCAAAGATCTCTTTGATACACAACCTGAACCAAAGAAAGTTGATCTTCAATTAAAATTGCTTCAACGGAAATTAACTGAAGGTGGTGATGTCCTTGAGTACATTTCATGACTTAAAAACATTAAGCAAGAAATCATCAATGCTGGTTTTCAAGCTATTGATGAAAGCTTCTTAACTACAATTTTAATTGCTGGATCGCCATCATCATATACTCATTTTTTGGAAACTTTGCAAGTCATTGGAAAGTTAGAGAAGATCAAATTTGATGAAATGAGTGACATGTTAGCACAACATGATAACAAATTTGGGAAGAAGAAGCAGATTGGGGAAGATGTCTTCCTCACCGAAGCTAGTTCCAACAACTCCTCAGCTGACAATTACAAAAACAAAGGAAAAGATAATTTTAATAGAAATCAAGCAGTGCAAAGTCGTGGTCGTAGTCAACACAGAGGAAAAAACTCCAACAGAGGCTGCAATTCAGGCAGAAACAATTTTCAAGGCAAAGGAAACAATCAAAATAGAGGATATCATCAAGGCACAGGACAGAGTCCAGGGAGAGGACAATCTCAAAACAGAGGAAAAAGTAGAGGTCGAGGACAGTCTCAAGGCAGAGGATAGTCTCAAGGAAGAGGCACCAATTTGAGTCAAATTGTTTGCAGATAATGTAACAGAGTTGGTCATTATGCAGCAGATTGTAGAACTTCTATTGAAAAAATTTCTAAGTTTCATCCAAACTCAGCTCAGTTTACAAATGATGAAGATGATCCCGATAGTTTCGAATATGTTTTCACAAACACAAAAGTAATAGCTTTACAGGTTTCAAGCTTTCTCCGTAGTGATTATGAAGATGCATGGATTATTGATACAGGTGCAACTCAATACATGAAATTTCGATGTGACTTCTTCTGGAGTTTCAAAGAATATCATCTGAATTCAATCTATCTTGCTGAAAAAACCAAACATACTCCTTCAGGAAAAGGTGTAGTTAAATTTTTTTTACCAGGCATCAGAGAAAGAATGATTTCTAATGTATGGTATGTCCCAACATTCAAGCAAAATTTGTTGTCCTTAGTAACAATTTGACAAGCAGGGCATACAGTGATTATGCAAGATGGCTCAGTTAAAATCAACTCAGTGAAACAAAACATGCAAACAGTAATGACAGGTTATGAAGATGGAAAACTATTAAGGATGAAAGGGATAGTTATTCTAGGACATTTTGACTTTGCAGGCATAGCAAGTACAGGTATTTCACCAATCAGATTATGGCATGTCAGATATGGCCATCTCAACTTTGACAGACTCTCTCAGTTACAAAAACAGGGCATGGTTAAAGGACTTCCAACCTTCAAAAGGGAAAATGCAAAGTGTGAATCTTGCATTCTTGGAAAGCAACATCGAGAGACTTTTCCCACCAGTTCCTGGAAAGCAGAAAGACATTTGCAGTTGGTTCATAGTGATATTTGTGGACCCTTCCCAACTTCACTTGGAAGTTGCAGATATTTTTTACTTTTTATTGATGATTTTAACAGGATGACATGGGTTTATTTCTTAAAGCAAAGGTCAAAATCACTTGAAAAGTTCAAAGCATTTCATAAGCTTATTGAAAATGAAGTAAAGGAGAAGATTGGCACTCTTCGAACTAACAACGGCGGATAATTCACTTCAAATGAATTCAAAAAGTATTTCATGGAAAATGGAATCAAACAACATCTTACCAATGTCTACACTCCGCAGCAAATTGGGGTCGTAGAAAGAATGAATTGTACATTGTTAGGAATGGCGTGATCTATGTTAACTTTCAAAAAGTTAAGTCCTTCATATTTGGCTGAAGTAGTTCATAACACTGTCTATTTGAGAAGCAGATCTCCCACAAATTCTTTAGACAGAATCACACCCTATGAAGCATGGTTTAGATTCAAACCATGGGTTAAGCATCTTAGAGTTTTTGGATCTATCTGTTATGCCTTAGTTCCCAAGGAAAAACGAACTAAGCTTGATGCACGAAGCTTAAAGTGCACAATGATTGGGTATTCTGATGAAAATAAAGGGTACCGAATTTTGTCCAATGGAAAATTTATTGTAAGCAGAGATGTGATTTTTGATGAAACTGAGAGTAAGAGTGTTGAAGAAGTTGAAAGTCTTCTTCAAAATTTAGAAATAAAAACTGATAAAAGACATGGAAATTTAAAAATTCAACCAAATTCACCAAGTTGGTATGAACTTGAATTTCCTTCATCTGATGATGACTCATCCAATCTGTCTTCTTCATTAGCACCATCCAGGTCTTCTAGCAGTTCATCCAACTCTCCTAGCAGCAACATTTCTTCTGGAAATGCCTCTCCACCCCCAGAACCTGCGGTTGCTCAATCCCAAACCAGTGAACATCAATTGCCGAAATGGGCGGTTCAACTCTTGAAAGATGTAAGGCCTAATGAACAAAATAAAACAGGAAGAAGGGGATCGAAACAAAATGAAGGCAATTTTTCTTTGATAGCAAATGATTTTACTGAACCTTATTCCTATCAAGATGTATTAAAACATAAAGCATGGAAACAAGCAATGGTTGATGAATATCAGGCAGTTCAAGACAACAACACTTGGTAACTTGTTGATTGTCCTAAGCATGTTAAACCTATTGGATGCAAATGGGTTTATTGAATTAAGTACAAGAAAAATGGTGATATTGACAAGTATAAAGCAAGACTTGTTGCTAAAGGTTTTGCGCAACAAGAAGGGATAGATTATGAGGAAACGTTTGCTCCTACAACTAAATGGAACACCATCCACCTCACACTTGCCTTAGCAGCTCAACAAAGATGGAAAGTTCATCAAATGGATGTAAAAAGTGCTTTTTTCAATGGAGATTTACAGGAAGAAGTGTACATGACACAACCAGCAGCTTTTGAAATTGAGGGACAAGAACATAAAGTCTACAAACTAATAAAGGCTTTATATGGGTTAAAACAAGCTCCCCGAGCTTGATATGCCAAAATGGATGACTACCTTCGCAAAGTTGGTTTTCATCGCAGTGAATCTAATGATACCTTGTATGTATGCCAACAAGGTAAAAATCTGGTGATTTTGATTATGTATGTCGATGATTTGATCATCACACGAAACAATGATGATCACATTGCACATGTGAAAAAGGAGTTACATGCAGGTTTTAAGATGATAGATTTGGGACTACTTCACTACTATATTCGAGTTGAAGTATTCCAACGTGCACATTAGATCTTCATTTCCCAAAGTAAATATGCAGCAGAAATTCTTCAGTGATTTGGAATGCAGGATTTTAAGCCTGTCCTTACCCCTATAGAACAAAACTTGAAACTTTCAAAATTTGAAGGGGGGGAAAAGGTAGATAGCACTACTTACAGAAAGTTGATTGGCAACTTGATTTATTTGACAACCACTCGTCTTGATCTATCTTATGCAGTCAGTATTATTTCACATTTTATGCAGGAACCACTAGACAGCCACTGGAATGCAGCCAAAAGAGTTCTTCGATATATCCAAGGAACAAAATATTTTGGTCTTCTTTACAAAAATACTAAAAATTTTGTACTTGGTGGATTTTCAGATGTCGATTTTGCTGGCAGTATTGATGACAGGGCATCAACCTCAGGTTACTTAATGAACATGGGGTCAGTTACAGTTTCCTAGAGTTGCAAGAAGAAAGCTACAGTGGCCACTTCTTCAACAGAAGCAGAGTACATTTCAGCATGGGAAGCAGCGTGAGATTGTTTGGTTACGTTGTGTTTTATAGGACTTGGGAATTCCTCCAGCAGAAGCTACTTCGTTATTCATCAAAAGTCAGTCAGCAATAAAGCTTGCCAAGGATCTAGTTTTCCATTCAAAGAAAAAGCATGTGGACACCAAGTATCATCATATCAGATCTCTCATTTCAAAAGACATCATCAAGCCAGTGTATTGACCTTCAGAAGATCAGACCTCTGACATTTTCACGAAACCTCTTGGCAGAATAAAATTTACTAAGTTCAGGGATGAACTTGGTATATGTTGTAATGTATCTTTGGATCATAGGGGGGAATGTTAGATGATGCAAAAATAAATATTATCATAGGTTATAAAGTTTGAATAAAATAATTATTAATTTAAGATATTAAATTAATAATTATTCTAGAATATTTGATAAATATTTGAGATACTTAGAAATAGATTTTTGTTATTAAAAAATAGGCCTATAGAATAGAGTCATTTCCTAGGCTCTAAGTTAGGAATAAAGTTAGTAGAATAGTTAGAAAGTCAATTAATGTAAGTGGACACTTTTTATTTAATAAGTGATCCATAATTAGTGGAAGTTAGGACATTGAGCTTATAAATAGCTCATTGCAAGAGTGTTTTTGTGGTTCGGGTGTAAACTCTTGCATAATTCCAATATAATTGTTTTTTCTGATTAATAAAATTACATGTCTAAGGACACTTCAGCCATGAAAATCGATCTCTCCTTTAGCTTTTGGGTATTTCTAAAAATTATTTATTTAAATTTATCTTGTTTATTTGCGCAGGTAAACTCTCGGTCTAGTATTGTGGTGGAGAATATTTCGTTAAACCTGGGTTGGTAATTCTTCTAACATTCTCAACCTGCTCCTTCACATACTTTTCTCTGCTTATGACTTGCCCACGGGACCTCGAGGTTTTAGGAGTTTTTGGATCTCTAAGAGGTCTTCCATCTTGTTCTGGTTTCTTTAGCTTTTGGAACTTCATTCCACAAACTGTGCCCAAACTGGGCATGCTATAGATGCATATGTATATCAGTTGTGTTTATTTATTTTCCTTGCTAAACTCGCATTCAACATATTTTTCATTTGGGTCTCAGCTTATGTCTTCAACAATCTCAAGATTTCGTTGTAGCTTTTGTAACGAGGTTCCCTCACTGGGTGAGGCATGTTCATGAGTCATGGCTAAGATGGAACATTTCTTGTTCCGAATTCTTGCTCGCATTTATGAATTGATTTCTTGCATCTATGGATACTTTATTTATACCATATCTTCAGTTTGTAACTAAACTTGTTATGAAAGCTGGTTACTTCCAGCATTGGTTTATAGTTACCATTTTACTGTTATCTTTTGGTCAACTATGGTTTTTAGTGTTGAATTCAATATTTATGGGTTTAACGAACATATGATACAGAAGAACTTGCTTATGCTATGTACAGGATAAGGTCACACTCTTGCATTGTTAATAAATTGTTCAGTCTTATCTATATTCAGTTACGTCACTGTTTTAGCAATACTGTTGCTATACTTATGAATTAGAGAAAGAGTTTTCTGTATTTTATTTCTTTAAATATCAGGGTTAGAAATTTACAAAAAAATATTATTTCCTTCCATACAATGGTTTAGTCTTCTTTCTTTTACTATGCTGACATATATACTTTATAATTTAGAAGCAATTCATCTTTAATCACAGTTCTTGATTTTTACCTGTATTGTTTTGCATGGCTCTGTTACTGTATCTAGTTCTTAGTACAATGCCTTCTACAAATTTCTATTTTCTAATGTTTAGTATTTACACAATCTTATCCTGCTATACTGTTAAATACAAAATACTCCTTCTTTTTCCATATTTTACTTTTCTTACTGTTGCTTTACAATAAAATTTTAGACCATTATGTCCTTGTTTTATCATAGTTACAGAGAGCAACCAACAAAAAGCCTTCGCCTTGAGGGATTTGTGTTGACAGTTCTTTGTCGTACAATTATTAGTGATGAGTTTAATTCTAACTGGCCAAGTTATTTATAAAACAAACATACATAGAAACTTCTCTTTTCATAATAAAGTACTGTAACTTCTACAGATTTATAACATACAAACTATTAATATATTTCATAAACTAAACTAAGATTCCGAGTGATAGATAAACTTATCTGTATTTCTATTTCTGGCTGATGCTGTCGTCCCTACCTCAAGAGAGGAAATTACGTCCTCGTCTCTCCCCCGTGCTCCACTTTTGAGCTATGTGAGTTGAAAGAGATCCTGGAAGATACCTCGAGACATTCCATTCCAATCTTCTAATCCAGGAAATTCTCAAGAATCTGAGTAATTCCACTAGTCACCACCAGCTCGGGAATTCTTCTCTCCAATTTCCTCCTTCCAGTTACCGAACAGAACCGCTCTTCCTCACTTAGATATGTCGTTATCCTCAGAAGTTGGGGTAACATTTTGAAATATTTTTGTTCAACTACCTCTAAGTTCTTGGAATAATTTTACCATCAGTGTTTTATTTTTTTATGGAATTCACTTCCATAACTAATTTTATTTAATCAAAATTAATTTCTGATCATAATATAATATTTCCAAAAAAATAACAAATAAATGTTTTAGTGTCTTAACGAACATAACATAACCATTAGTTGGCACTTAAGCCAATTTTCACACATACACAGGTACTATTCTAGTTTTGGTTTCAATAGGCATAACGATCATCATTGTTATCATCCTTACATGAGGAGTGACACAGGATATTTTATGGTTGAGTTTAAGAAAGAAAATTCACCAACATTTGATGGAGAGATGAAAAAATTAAAATATGCAGAGGCATGGTTTCTTGGTATGAGGAAATTCTTCAGGGTTCATGACTATTCAGAAAACATGATGCAAGTGAGAAAGAAAATATGGTTCCTCACAAGATGTTCAATTCAACTAGGAAGGGAGATAGAGAACAGTAGAGGAGAGGTGATGGTAGAGCACTGTTGCAATGTTGGATATGTGGCAAGGATCATTGTAAAAGGGTGGGTCCGCAGTATCAGGGTGGTAGAAAACATATCTATAGTTCACAGGAGGCACAGACAGTTGGGGATGTTAGTCATAACATTCGTCGAATTTATGTAGTTGTGGATAACATGTAGTTATATCATCAGGCATCTATTGTTGAGATGTACAGTAAACTTTGTGATCAAGTTGTTTCTATTTTGATTGATCCTGGATCTAATTATAGTTATATTAACCTTGACCTGGTGGATAAGTGTGGTTTGAGAAAATAAATGCATGCAAAATCTTGGTTAGTGTAGTTTTATACAGGTACAAGGAAAAGAATTCACCATTGGGTAAGAGCTTATGTGGTTGAGTTAAATTGTATGCCTAGAGCAACATACTCGAAAATATTTCCATTGGGATCATACAATATGTTATTGGGTATGGATTGGTTATATCTTCACAGGACCAAGGTGGATTTTTATGACAGCCATTGAGTTCATGGATGACAATGCGTAACCAAAGGTCTTATAGGGAAATAAGAAAGCCACA
Source organism: Pinus albicaulis (assembly GCA_034641835.2). Taxonomy (NCBI): domain Eukaryota; kingdom Viridiplantae; phylum Streptophyta; class Pinopsida; order Pinales; family Pinaceae; genus Pinus; species Pinus albicaulis. Next base: position 966,236,765 of record CM076583.1, on the reverse strand, counting down.
TATGTTAGGATGGTGACATCTATGCAAGCCAAGCACAGTCGTATGAAAGGTTGTGTGTTATTTGCAGTACATATCTATAGTGACAAAGGTAAGGAAGTTGAGGATGTAGATGTTTTCAACACGTATCCAGTTCTATAGAAGTTTCAGGATGTATTTCCCACAAATATTTCAGAGTTTCTACCTCACAAGGAAGTAGAATTTTCTATTGAGTTGGTACCAGGGCTAGCACCAGCATCAAAGGTAACTTATAGGATGATAAGACCTAATTTGGTAGAGTTAAAGTTGCAGATGATAGAGATGCTTAATAAGGGATGCATTAGGACAAGGGTATCGCCATGGGGTGCATCAATGTTGTTCATGAAGAATAAGGATGGTACTCTTAGATTAAGCATTGATTAGAGGAAGTTGAAAAAAGTCACCATCAAGAACATGCATTCATTGCTGAGGATCGATGATTTTTTTGATCAATTGAAGGGAGCAACAATGTTCTCTAGGATTGACTTGAAATCATGATATCATCATGTACACATCATGTTAGTGTCAGTCTTTTCAGCCTGTCACCAGTGATCAAATGGGCTTTTACAGTGTCTTGTTAGGTTTTCAAAGTCAAATTTTTTTCATTTCATTAGGTTTTCAAATAAGAATTTGGTCACTAGATAGTGTGTCTAGGGATATTTCCAATGCTTTAAAAAATTTACACGTCGGTCCTTGTCATCACTCAGTCTAGTGTACCATCATTGAAAGATCATCATCATCACTCTAGTTAACATCGTCAAAATTTTATTCATTTCAGGGTCTCTATTAGGTCATTAGGGTTTCAGTCATTTTTTCAATGTACATGCCAAGTTCAAATTAAAAATAAAAACAAAATATTTTTTTTTTATGTGCGGACAACATCTTACCTACAACAAGATCGTACCACACGTAGAAAAACATGGACATTAATCGGAAGTTGCAAGAAAGTGTCTTTGATGATAATTTTCTGGATGATATAGAATCAAATAAAATTGAAGAAATCAAGCCACTAATTCATGAATGAATAGTTCAAGATAAAGTAAATAGGTTGATCAAAAAAAAAAAAATCAAGGTATATCTATCATAGCACAAGCTTAATTTTTAAATATATTTTTAAAGAAAATATATCTAAGAACCTTACAACTCATGAGGCCTATGTTGAATTTAAGTTAAATACCTTGTCTGATCATGCCAACATGAATGCCTCATGAATAAAGAAATAGATCGTGATTTTCTAACTTTAAAATAAAAGGTTGTTTTGGTGTAGTTTCTCCATATTTAATCTTGATCACTTCCTAGTGAGTCACCTATGTATTATTTCCTTCATGATATTTGAAACTATTCAAAAGGTCACACTGTTCTTTACCACTGATCTCCCTAGTGTTTACCATGTTCTTGTTTTTTCATTATCGATAATATGAAGTTTGTTTCTTCTATTATTTGTGCATATAGTAAAAAATGTATGGAAAGGTAGCATTCATCACTTCAAGAGTAGTAAAAATAATTCTATTGAGAAAATAACTCCAATAATGAAAGAGATTTAGTAGCATTTATGGAGTTGGCGAACATGTCTTGTTCTGTGGTGTTGGCTACTCATCATAGATTTCTTGATCTTGTGTAGAGGAAATGAATTTGTATTTATCTTATATTACATTAACTGTGAAATTTCCAACATTCGCGACACACTTTCCATCACATTTGTAGAGAAAATTATAACATAGTATCACACTTTTATTATAAGAGCTAAATGATCCTATATGCAACAACGATGGATTTCATCACTTAAGAGCAGTAAAAACAAGTTTATTGAGAAAAAAACTCGAACACATTTGTAGAGAAAATTATAACACATTATCACACTTTTATTATCAGAGCTAAATGCTCCTATATGTAACAACGACGGATTTCATCACTTAATGACATTGTTTATTGAGAAAACAACTCTAACACATTTGTAGAGAAAATTATAACACAATATCACAATTTTATTTTCAAAACTAAATGATCCTATATGCAACAATGATAGCTTTCATCAGTTCAAGAGAAGTAAAAACAAGTGTATTGAGAAAACAACTCTAGCACTAAGAGAGATTTGGAAGCAATTGTTGAATTGGTGAACATGTCTTGCTCTATGGTGTTGAATATTGGGCATATATTTCTTGATAAAATTACAATAGAGTGTCACTTTTTTCTTGTCATATCTAAAAGGTTCCTATATGCAACAAATACCTTGTGCCTCATAGTTTAAATTTATGCAAGGAGGAGGAGAGGAGGAGTGTCAAGGTGCAAACTAGAATAAGAGGAGAAAGAAGAGCCATTTTCTTTTATTGTGGATCAAGTTATAAACTCGAATACACTCTCTCTTCAGAAGAATCTACAATATATATTGGATGGAGGGAAAGGTTATGATAAAACTTGTACAAAAAACCCCTTAGGGTTGTACGAACTTACTGTATTGTTAATCACATAGTGTCAGTTTTGTAAAACTATAATCTACAGTAAGGACTAAGCGGGCTTTTTCTTTCGTAATTTTTGTTCGGAATTGAAAAATATAAAAATTATAAAATCATAAATTATGTAGTGACTTTTTTTTTTTAAATTTGAGAATAAAAAGTTGAGTAAGTTTGACATCATATAATATGAAAATTGTTTATCATTATAAAGTAAAACACATGTAAGATATTTTAGCTACAATTATGTAATTAAAGATATGTATATAGTTTTGTTTTGAAGGAAGAAATTTGATATTCATTAACAAGAAAAATCCAAAAGAGTTTGTATGTAGTTAAAAACTCTTATGTATTTACAAACTATTAAAATTAAGTAATAAAAGGTAATTTTAGTGTTATTTAATAAATGAGAATTATGAAAATTCATCATTATTGCTCAAGATAAATCATGTAGTGTGAAATAATTTTAGAATTTTAAAAGGTTCACATATTTTAAAAAAAAATCATTATTAAAAAACTAACATTATAAATAACATATATAAAATTATTTACTTGTGGATCTAATGGCCTAAAACATTTCAATCGTCTAAAATTTGATCCAATGGCTTAGACATGGACACAGTGGCAGCTAGGGGAGTTGTTTTCAAATAAGAACACTTTATGGGATAATTAATAAAAGAAACAAAAATAAATACACACACACACACACACACACACACACACACACACACACACACATATTAAAGTGAATATATGTTAATATCCATAATATTAGTTAATCATATTTCTTAATTTTGGGTGATAGCATTCAACGACACAATATTTTACTAGCAATTGCCCCTAAATGTGAAAAGATACACCAAAAAAATTGAACATGCCTATGATGTTATAGCAAAAATGTTGCAACAAAGGAAAGATAACAACCCAAATGTTGTATGATGGAGGATAGGAAATCTATCCATGCTTGCAATGGTCTCACACTTGTGTCTATGTCTGTCTAACAGATGTTTCTCAAACCACCTTACTAAATCATTTTCGCTTGTGTTGATGTATGTCTAACAGATGTTTCTTGAACCACCTTGCTAAATCATTTTCTCCCAATTGTAAAAATATTATATACATATTATATTGAAGCTATAATATGTAAGGTAATGAAAAGAAACATTACCATAGGTCCTCGAGGGAACTAGTGCAGAAAAAATGTAATTGCACAGAGGTGTGTGTTGACAATTTGTGCTAGTATTTTTTGATGATATACTAATCTGCAACAGGTCTTGGAAGGATCATGTTCAACATGTTGATAGGTGCTCAAACTATTGCAGGAGAAACAATTATATGCAAAAAAATCCAAATGTTTCTTTGGAGTAAAAGAGGTGGAATATCTAGGTCATATTGTATCTCACGAGGGTGTTAAGGTAGACCATAAAAAAATTAAAGTCATTAAGGAATGGAGAGTCCCCACAACCATAAAGCAATTGCAAGGATTTCTTGGGTTAACAGGGTATTATCTCAAGTTTGTTAAGAATTATGGGATAATAGCAGCACCTCTAACAACATTATTGAAGAAAGTGTTAGAGTCAGCCTTTGCAGCCTTCCTTCAGTGATCAAACATGCTCTTACAAAGTGATTTTAAGGTGTCAAGGTCAAATTTTTGTCATTTCAATGAGTCTTCAAGCAAAATTTGCTCACTAGGCATTAGGTCTAGGGTTTGTTTTCACTCTTTTCAAATTTGTCCAAATGTTGGTCCATGTCACCATTCAGCTGAGTGTACCATCATTCAGAGGGTTTTCATCATCATGTCAAGTTCCATTGAGTCATTTTACACCTTGTTCATGCTTCAGTTGTGCCTTGGTAAGGTCCATTTCCCTCTCCTAGGGTTTTGGAGGTAATTTCTCTTGGATGGTCAAATCATCGGAAAAAATTGTATCCTGACATTCACACACCTTCCCCTATCCTTAATATACCTCATTAAACACTTCCCATCACTGAGATCCCCCAAATTCCTCATTTTTCCACAAACCCTAGTTTCTTGCCACAACTTGGCAATTTTCTAGGCTAGGCCTGTGTTTTGCCCTTTTGGACCCCTTCCCCTCACTCAATCTCTGTGATTCCACTTTCCCCTGCTTCCTAACATCCCTCCCTACTTCCCAAAATTTCCCCAAGAATTTAGAAGCCCCCTATCCCCTTCATTTCGCTTCATTTTGACAAAATTCCTTGTTTCACACATCGGGGTAAGTTTCACTCAAAAGAGGTTTCAGAGCAATCAAAGATGAATTTTGGAAAAATGAGAGAGGTTTTTGTTCACAACATTCCAAGGAAGAAAAACCTCCTTCACTTTTTACACAGGTATCATGGTTTTAGAGAAATGTCAAAAATACCGTTGCCTCAGGAGAATTGAATGCACCTCTGAAGTGACCTTGGGAAAATCAAGATTTCTCCTAGCATGTTTGGCCAAATGACTTGCATGATGAGTCAAATGATAACTAGACAAAAATATCTTTCCAATGAGCTATCATGAGCTCAATTTGGAGTTGAGGAAGACCTTCAAACATCGCTGCACAAAGACTTTCCTTGAGGCACCAGAATAGCTCCGCTTTCATTTTGACTAGTGTTGGGAGATTTGATTTTGGACAGGGTAAATGAAATCAAATTGCACATCTCAATTTGTGCTGGAAAGTATTCCAAGAGATTTCCAACGAAATATCACACGCCCGACGGGCCAATCTGAAGGCCTCCAAAAAGCTTCCTTTCGAAAAATGCACTATGTGGCAAGAGGCATGCCACCCACTTGGAGGATGCGACCCACTGCATGCGACCCACATGTGCGTTTTGGCCAGTGCGACCCACTGGAACGCATGCGACCCACTTGTGGCATGCCACCCACTTGAGGGAGATGTACTCTACTCTAAGAATGAGCCCGTAAAAGTCATATTTACGCCTCATTCACATGTGGAATCGACTTTCCACATATTCATGGAAGTTTTCAATCAATGCTCAGTAGATTTTAAATATGGTTGTGATGTCTTAAAGTGGGAAAATTGATTTATTTGAATGGAGAGGTGAAACCCTATATGCATAGAAGATTTATTCCCTAGGGTTTTAAATACATATGGATGGTTTTGTGAAGGATTTCCCACTTTGTTTGGTTGATATATATACCTCTGCATATATTGTCAAAATTTCATTGCCCTCACACTCATTCTACCACTGTTGTCATCATCATTTTACCATTGTTATGGCTTTTTGTTTCACTGTGATCATTGTCGCATTGTGTCTCACTTCCCATTGAAAAACATAGTCTTCTACTCATTGTTCCCTTTGACAAATTTTATCCAGTATTTTAAAGGCTGCACCCCACATTTTGCACTTGGTACTCATTTGTCAAGATCCACTTGTAATCAAAACAGAGACTGTTATTTTATCCAAATTCACCGAAACAGAGCTATTACCATTGTGTGTTTCCTATGATACTTTGGTATATATGCGATATATTTGGGTTTTGAGAACGCATTGAAACTTTGACTTCACTGCATCTATATCAATATCTACATTGCAAATATCTTGTTCAAAGCCATGTCAGAGACAGAAGTCAGAGTATGAGCAGGAGTCGGACAGTGACTCAACCATTGAGGTTGATGTACTGAGATGGAGCATAGCAGTGCACCAGTAGTGGTAACATATCAGAGAGGCCACGGAGCTTTTTTTGCAGCATCACGACGAGTACTATCTCCACCCGGGGTGGAAGGGGTCTCGTTGACTTCATCAACAGCGCGAGTACTATCTCCACATAGCGTGGAAGGGGTCTCGCCTTCTTCATCGGCGTAGGTACATTCACAGGATAATGATAGAGACAAAGACATGCTTCGTCACATGAAAGGACATTATTGGGCTCGCATGCATGTCTGCAAGGCAAAAATGAAGATTCTGAAGAGGAGATTGAGCGAAACACTAAAACGGTGGAAAAGGCCCGATCCACTTCGGATTTTGGCCAAGGCTTCGTTGGCTGGGAAAGATACATGATGGAGGATCTTCGCTCCGAATTTGAGCAAATTTGGGAAATTTTTTGTCATTTTGAAATTTTTGGTCTAAAAAACAGGTTTTTCAGTTAAGTGGGTCTCGCACTCATATGCTCACTTTTTTTCGGGACACTTGCTGAAGGAAATTTTTGCATTTTTGGATTTTTCATGGTTAGTTATGCATCCTCAGACATTACCTAAGCATTTCATCAAAATCTGGATGGTCAAAGAGCTCAAAAACACCATGAAAACCACCTTGCTGCCACCTTTTGCACCAGCAGGAAGTACTTCTGGGAGAAAGAAGTTTTCGAGGGTCAAATGAGCTCCAAATTCATAAATTCCACTTGGGTTGGATAGTCAACATCCAGGGCTTTCCAACGAGCTATCATGAGATCAATTTGGATTCCGAGAAGTACCTCAAATTCAGGCTGGAAAAAATGCGACCCACTCGGCTCAAATGCGACCCACTTAAATTTTTGCTGAATTTTCAACTGCCAGCTCAGATTTTCGCCTAGTATGGACCAGTTTTGCTTGTGGATGGAATTTTTGGGTTTTTATGATGTAAATTTATGTTTGGCATGTAACTTTGGCTTATTTTTATCTATTCTAGAAGATTCACTCTCAAAAGGGTAAAAAATCATGTAATGGATCAGTTTCCACTCTTTTAGAGGCAAGTTGTTAGCTGCCTAGATTGTAGTTCCATGATTAGAACTGGTTGAAACTGATCCCTGAAGAGGGAATTCGACCCCTAGAGGTGGGGAAAGGTGTTAGAGTGATCTATATATTGTAATTTCTGAGGCATTCAACAGGTTGGACTCTTGGGATACTTTTGATATCATTGTACATACTTTTCATATTTTGGCTAAGGAAAGATCAGAGGTTTTGCGGCACTTGTTGGGATCCTTGCGGTGTTCTGTTCTTGATGGTGTTTCCTCTTTGTTTACTGTAAGTTTCTTCATGTTTAATGTATGCCATCCTTTCATATGCTTCTGAACTAAATTGAATGAGTAAGTGAGGTTGAATCCATTGTTTACAGTGCTCTACCTTTGATTCAGTTAGTTCTATATGTTTTCAGCTGTTTGGAGAGGATCCAAGTTCTTCTTTGCCCTCTTCAGCTCCTCGTCGGTCTGATCTGTCCATATATTCAATCAAAAGCATCAAGACATTCACCTACCTCGCCCCAACTCAAAATCTGCAAAGGTCTAACCTTATCCCCAGACCCAAAATCTGTTTTCCCATTTCTCCAGCGAAAACCAAAAAACCAAAAAATCAAACATACCTATCTCTTTACTAGCCTAAAATCAGTTCTTATTGTAAGTCATCTCGCATCCTATTGCTCATTTTCTCGAGATTGACGGAGAGAGCGCTCTCCTATCCTCGTAGGGCTAGCTACGAGGCTGAGCGTGGTTTGATGTAGCCTTGAGTTTTACTTCATTTCAGCTTGAGGTAGATTTGAGCGCTAACATAGTGGCGACCATACTAGGGAAGAAAATGGTTTTCTTGTTACTGTCATTTTCTATAGACGGAGTCTGAAGTCACGCCAAGTAGCCTTCGAAACGCTGTTGCTATGCATCATCGAAGTAGATAAACGCTGCTTCAGTCGATCTCCGGTTTAACTTGTAATCGTAGCACTTAACTTATAAATTGCCCCAGTACGTGTATCAAGTTCAGATCTGATCGTTGATGGTGAACAACGGTCAGACATCGCAAGGCTGAAATCATTCACCTGGTGACTTCATTCACTGAAAGATCCAGACAATCAATGCTTCATGGTGACTTCACTACAGGGAGATCAGTAGCTGTGAGATTTTCAAGATGGACCGAATCACAAGAAGATATGCTCCCATGAGCCGAGATCACATTCCAGGTTTTCCGAATAAGATGCCCAAGGTAGATTGGTCCAGGAATCTGCCTACTTTTAACGATGATGGTAAGAAAGATGCTTCTTTACATCTGATTAGATTTCACATGCATATTCGCAAGTTGAAGGTGGCTTTTCCTGAAGATTGTTTGATGAAGATATTCCTAGCCACTCTGGAAGGTGAAGCCCAATCTTGGTATGAAAATTTTCCGCTGGCCTGTATGTATTGTTTAAAGGATTTTCATGCCCTGTTCATTGAAAGATATCAAGTATCTTATCCATCATTAAATTTAGTTCATGACTGTTGCAAACATGCTTATTCTTTTATTGAAAGCCTGGAGAAATATTATGAAGATGATAATTTCATGGATGATGAGATCATGGAAGCATTGTATGAAAACCCATTTCAGCAGCATAAAGACGATCATGAGAATTTGCAGCAGGATCAAGATCTTAGTGTGGTAAAAGATGAAGGAATTTTGCATCTTGATAGTGAACAGGAATTACATGAAATTGATCAGCAGTATGAGGAAAATTTGTATACTCCTTCACTTGAAATCAATGAAGACAATCACTGTTTGAGCAAAAGAAAACAAAGGGTATTATCTCCTCTGTCTGAAGATGAGATAGATCAGCTATTGAAAGGTCATGTTCCAGCTCAAGTTAACACAGATCTACAGTGTGCACATGGTAAAGAAAGTGATGGTGGAACTTCTTCCTTTTCTGAAATGGATGACAGTCCTGTAAGCAGCTTTATAGATCAGCAGGTTGAAAATGTCTATATGGCTGAAAGAGATGAAAGAGAAAGTGTCATTTCAGATCTGTCCATGGAAGAAGACAACGTGCAGGAAAGTCAAGTTTCAAATGCAGATTTTGATAATGTCCACTCAGTCATATCAGATCTAGATTCAGATTGTAATGACCAAGCATACCTTGTACCGAATCTTGAAAAGGAGAGTTTTACTGTTGAGATCATAGACAAAATTTTTGATTCAAATGTTGTCAGTTCATCAGAACAGAGTCTTCATAAAGAGGTAATCCAATCAGTTGATGTACGACAAGATGGGATCTTCATTCAAGTAAGTGAAACAGTTCGTTTGGATGAATTTATGGTAGATGCTAGAAATGTCATGTTTGGGTATCAAGAATCAGCTGAAGTTTCTTTCCTTATGATTGATGACTATAATGAAAATCCGGCTGTCCTATCATATGAAGATGACCTATCATACTTTCAGAGTACAAAAGATCAAAACATTCTGGATTGCCTTTCATTTTCTTCATATGTCTCATGTGTTGAAATGTTTTCTCAAGAAGAGATCTGCTCATCTACCTGTTCAGAGTTTTTTGAAGCCCAGGAGCATACTTTTACTGAAGTACATGATAAAGACAGATCAGAAGCAGGAGAAAAAGACACCTTGTTTCTTCAGCAGGAGGTAAATCTTCATGTTTTTCAGGACCCAATGGCATATTTGTTGTAGTCAGCTGTGAAAGTGATTATTGCAGTGTTCAGTGATGAAGGAGATCATGGTCAGCTATGTTTTTGGATGCCCAATTATCAGTTTGTATTGTTGACCAGGAGATCTGATCGGGAGAATCAGTCAAGAGGGCATCTATTGGTTTGGTTACATTGGAAATCCCACTATACATGATTGTACATATTTCATTAGTATGCAGGTGGTTGTCATCATGATTCCAAATCTTGATGGATTGCTGCCTTTTTTCCAAAAGCTTTGTAAAATCTTGTTTTAAGTCAGTCATGAGTCATTTGTGTTTGGTTTGTTGAGTCAGTTTTTTCAAGTTATTTCAGTTTGCCATCGAGTCAAGTTTCAGTCAAGTTTCATTCAGTTTTCAGTCAAGTTTTCATTCAATAAATGTGTCAAAGGTTTTGTGTTATCCGTTCAAATAATGATTCCATCGCCCAATGGATGGAGGCACTGTCTGCTCTCCCAAGTTCTACGGTTCTTGGCACCTCCACGGAGCTGGAGCTACCATCCCCATTGGAGCCAATGTTAGAGTCAGCCTTTGCAGCCTTCCTCCAGTGATCAAACATGCTCTTTCAAAGTGATTTTAAGTCAAGGTCAAATTTTTGTCATTTCAATGAGTCTTCAAGCAAAATTTGCTCACTAGGCATTAGGTCTAGGGTTTGTTTTCACTCTTTTCAAATTTGTCCAAATTTCGGTCCATGTCACCATTCAGCTGAGTGTACCATCATTCAGAGGGTTTTCATCATCATGTCAAGTTCCATTGAGTCATTTTACACCTTGTTCATGCTTCAGTTGTGCCTTGGTAAGGTCCATTTCCCTCTCCTAGGGTTTTGGAGGTAATTTCTCTTGGATGGTCAAATCATCGGCAAAACTTGTATCCTGATGTTCACACACCTTCCCCTATCATTAATGTACCTTATTAAACACTTCCCATCACTGGGATTCCCCAAATTCCTCATTTTTCCACAAACCCTAGTTTCTTGCCACAACTTGGCAATTTTCTAGGCTAGGCCTGTGTTTTTCCCTTTTCGACTCCTTCCCCTCACTCAATCTCTGTGATTCCACTTTCCCCTGCTTCCTAACATCCCTCCCTACTTCCCAAAATTTCCCCAAGAATTTAGAAGCCCCTTATCCCCTTCATTTCGCTTCATTTTGACAAGATCCCTTGTTTCACACATCGGGATAAGTTTCACTCAAAAGATGTTTCAGAGAAATCAAAGATGAATTTTGGAAAACTAAGAGATATGTTTGTTCAAAACATTCCAAGGAAGAAAAACCTCTTTCACTTTTTACACAGGTATCATGGTTTTGGAGAAATATCAAAAATACCGTTGCCTCGGGAGAATTGAATGCACCTCTGAAGTGACCTTGGGAAAATCAAGATTTCTCCTAGCATGGTTGGCCAAATGACTTGCATGATGAGTCAAATGATAACTAGACAAAAATATATTTCCAATGAGCTATCATGAGCTCAATTTTGAGTTGAGGAAGACCTTCAAACATTGGCTGCAACAGCACTCTTCCTTGAGGCAGCCTCATTCTGCTCATTTTGACTAGTGTTGGAAGATTTAATTTTTGATAGGGTAAATGAAATAAAAATTGCATAATTCCACTTGTGTTGGAAATTATACTCCAAGAGCTTTCCAACGAGCTATCACACGCCCGATTTGGACACCGGGAAGGCCTCCAAAAGCTTCCTGCAAAATGCACTATGTGGCAAGAGGCATGCGACCCACTTGAGGGGGATGCGACCCACTTGGCAGATGCGACCCACTTGTGCGTTTTGGCCAGTGTAAATTTGAACGCATGCGACCCACTTGTGGCATGCGACCCACTTGAGGGAGATGCGACCCACTTAAAAATAGAGCCCAGAAAAGTCATATTTACGCCCAAATTCATGTGGAATCATCTCCAGCTGCTTTCAAACAGGTTCTAAACCATTGCTCAGTAGATTTTAAATGTGGTTGTGGTGTTTTGAAGACTTTAAACATTTGAATGGAAAAGTGAAACCCTACATTCATGGCAGATTTGTTCCTCGGGGTTTTAAATACATATGGATGGTTTTGTGAGTATTTTCCCACCTTATATGATTGATATATCTACCTTTGCATGTATTGTCAAAGCCCCACTGCCTTCACACTCATTCTACCACTGTTGTCTTCATCATTATTTTACCACTGTTATGGCTTTTTGTTTCACTGTGATCATTGTCACATTGTGTCTCACTTCCCATTGACAAACACAGTCTTATACTCATTGTTCCCTTTGACAAATTTTATCCAGTATTTTAAAGGCTGCACCCCACATTTTGCACTTGGTACTCATTTGTCAAAATCCACTTGTAATCAAAACAGAGACTGTTCTTTTATCCCAATCCACCTAAACAGAGCTATTACCATTGTGTGTTTCCTATGATGCTTTGGTACATATGCAATATATTTTGGTTTTGAGAATGTATTGAAACTTTGACTTCACTGCATCTATATCAATATATACATATTGCAAATATCTTGTTCAAAGCCATGTCAGAGACGGATTCAGTTTATGAGCAAGGATGTGAGCAGGACAGGGACTCAACCGTTGAGGTTGATGTACTGAGATGGAGCATAGCAGTGCACCAGTAGTGGTAACATATCAGAGAATCCACAGAGCTTTGTTTCAACATCACGACGAGTACTATCTCCACCCGGGGTGGAAGGGGTCTCGTTGACTTCATCAGCAGCGCGAGTACTATCTCCACATGGCGTGGAAGGGGTCTCGCCTTCTTCATCAGCATAGGTACATTCACAGGATCATGATAGAAACAAGGACATGCTTCGTCACATGAAAGGACATTATTGGGCTCGCATGCATGTCTGCAAAGCGAGAATGAAGATTCTGAAGAGGAGGATGAGCGAAACACTAAACGGCGGAAAAGGCCTAATGCACTTCGGATTTTGGCTGAGGCTTCGTTGACTGGGCAGGATACATGATGGAGGACCTCCGCTCCGAATTTGAGCAAATTCGGAGAAAATTTTGTCATTTTGAAATTTTTGGGTCAAAAAACAGGTTTTTCAGTTACGTGGGTCTCGCACTCATATGCTCACTTTTTTTCGGGACACTTGCTGGAGGAAATTTTTGCATTTTTGGATTTTTCATGGTTATTTATGCATCCTCAGACATTACCTAAGCATTTCATCAAAATCTGGATGGTCAAAGAGCTCAAAAACACCATGAAAACCACCTTGTTGCCACCTTTTACACCAGCAGGAAGTACTTCTGGGAGAAAGAAGTTTTGGAGGGTCAAATGAGCTCCAAATTGGGAAATTCCACTTGGGTTGGATATTCAACATCCAGGGCTTTCCAACGAGCTATGATGAGCTCAATTTGGATGCCGGGAAGTACCTCAAATTCAGGCTGAAAAAAATGAGACCCACTCGGCTCAAATGCGACCCACTTAAATTTTTGCTGAATTTTCAACTGCCAGCTCCGATTTTCGGCTAGTATGGACCAGTTTTGCTTGTGGATGGAATTTTTGGGATTTTATGATGTAAATTTATGTTTGGCATGTAACTTTGGCTTATTTTTATCTATTCTAGAAGATTCACTCTCAAAAGGGTAAAAATCATGTAAATGGATCAGTTCCCACTCTTTTAGAGGGAAGTTGTTAGCTGCCTAGATTGTAGTTCCATGATTAGAATTGGTTGAAACTGACCCCTGAAGGAGGAATTCGACCCCTAGAGGTGTGGGAAGGGGTTAGAGTGATCTATATATTGTAATTTCTCAATCATTTTCAGAGGTTGGAGAGGTTGGACTCTTGGGAGACTTTTGATATCATTGTACATATTTTTCATATTTTGGCTAAGGAAAGATCAGGGGTTTTGCGGCACTTGTTGGGATCCTTGTGGTGTTCTGTTCTTGATGGTGTTTCTTCTTTGTTTATTGTAAGTTTCTTCATGTTTAATGTATGTCATCCTTTCATATGCTTCTGAACTAAATTGAATGAGTAAGTGAGGTTGAATCCATTGTTTACAGTGCTCTACCTTTGAATTCAGTTAGTTCTATATGTTTTCAGCTGTTTGGAGAGGATCCAAGTTCTTCTTTGCCCTCTTCAGCTCCTCGTCGGTCTGATCTGTCCATATATTCAATCAAAAGCATCAAGAATTCACCTACCTCGCCCCAACTTGAAATCTGCAAAGGTCTGACCTTATCCCCGGACCCAAAATTTGTTTTCCCATTTCTCCAGCGAAAACCCAAAAACCAAAAAACAAACATACTTATCTCTTTACTAGCCTAAAATCGGTTCTTATTGTAAGTCATCTCGCATCCTATTGCTCATTTTCTCGAGATTGACGGAGAGAGCCCTCTCCTGTCCTCGTAGGGCTAGCTATGAGGCTGAGCGTGGTTTGATGTAGCCTTGAGTTTTACTTCATTTCAGCCTGAGGTAGATTTGAGCGCTAACAGAAAGATGCATTTTCATGGACTCCTGAAGCAAATAAGGCCTTTGAACATCTTAAAGAGGCAATGTGCCTAGCACTAGTCTTAGCTAAGCCAGACTTCACAAAAACCTTTATTGTGGAATGTGATGCCTCAGGAAATGGAATTGGTGTTGTTTTAATGCAAGAATGAAGACCCATTTCTTTTGAAAGTCGTCCAATCAAAGGAAAGATTTTACAGAAATATATTTATGAGAAGGAAATGTTAGCAATACTACATGCACTAAAGAAATGGCGACCTTACCTAATGGGAAGACACTTCAAGATAAAAACTGATCATGGTAGTCTTAAACACTTTTTGGAATAAAGACTATCTTCATAAAAGTAGCAAAAATGGGTAACAAAGATGTTGGGTTATGACTTTGAAATAATCTACAAAAAAAGGAAGCTAAATGTTGTTGCATATGCACTCTCAAGAAAGAATGAAGAGGTGGAAGCATTACTTTGTGCCATTTATATTATCCAACCAGATTGGATAACCGAAGCAAGGGTTGAAAGGAAGAAGGATGAAGAAGTGTGGACACTCATTCAAAAGTTGCAGCAAGATCCTAGTACATCTGATACATTTAGTTGGAAAAATTATTCCTTATGGTAAAAATATCGCTTATATCTTTGTAAGTGTTCCCAAATAAAAAAATATTCTTTTGGAATTGCACACTTCTGCTTTAGGAGGACACTCAGGATTTTTAAAAACTTACCATAGGGTGAAGACAGATTTTTTTTGGGATGGCCTTAAATCTGATATTCAAAAGTTTGTAGCGGAATGCTTTGTTTGCCAGCAAAATAAAGTTGAGACAGTTAAGACCCCGGGTCTTCT
This sequence comes from Pinus albicaulis, assembly GCA_034641835.2. Taxonomy (NCBI): domain Eukaryota; kingdom Viridiplantae; phylum Streptophyta; class Pinopsida; order Pinales; family Pinaceae; genus Pinus; species Pinus albicaulis. The sequence continues at coordinate 966,221,647 of CM076583.1, read as the reverse complement.
ACAACCTTTATCCATTCCAAGTCAACGTTGGGAGATTTCATTGTATTTTATCACAGGTTTACCCAAGTCCGAAGGAAAGAGTGTCATAATGGTGGTAGTTGATAGACTTACCAAGTATGCACATTTTTGTGCGTTATCTCATCCATTTAAATAAAGTAAAATTGCTACTAAATTTATGGACACAATTCAAAAGCTACATGGAAACCAAAAGATCATTGTGAGTGACAAAGATCCCATTTTTACTGGAAATTTTTGGACGGAGTTATTTTCTTGTTTGGGTACTCAACTAGCTCATAGCTCGTCTTATCATCCTCAATCCGATGGTCAAACTGAGATAGTGTGTTAGCCACCTATAAAATTTGCCATATCAAATGGTGGCTAAATATTTTTAGGCCTTCAAGAAATAATTTCATGACCGAATTGTTAGTTCTTAAATTCTTATGATGATTATTACCCTTTGACTTAATCTTCACTGCTGTTTCAATATTAATCCTAAAATACCTACTGTTTACCAAGAGAAAGACTGCTTAAATTTCCATTTTCCCTCATTACACTTCTCCATTTATTCTCAATTTAATTCATAAAAACCTTCATTTAACCTCCAAATCATCAAAACCCTATTTTTTTAAACCTTATATCTCCCTCTGATTTGGTTTAAAACCCCTCCTTTCATCTATCAGAACCTTCATTTTGGCTTAAAAAACACTATTTTTGGGCCTAAATTAGTCTTTTGCACTATGTAGGTCTTAAGCCCCCGAGGGCTTATGTCCTTTAGCACCTTCCTCCATGCGTCCTTAGCCCCGTAATCGGGCGCTTAAAGGCCTACAAACCCTCTTCTGAACCCTTCGTTCCTTTATTTTTTCATTTTCCTAACGTTTTGATTTAAATGAATATAGATCGTTGATTTGCACAGATCAACGACCATTGGGTCACTTTTCCTTCTCTTCATTTCATCTATCATCCCTTTTCCCTTTCAAAACTCCACCCCTTTATCAAATCTTTACCATTCATTATCAAGATCCTACGATCAGTATTAAACCCAATAGGCCAACACCCGTCCACCCCGTAATAAAATTGCTAACGCACTCCAGACCCACTCTAATTTTCCCTCACAGCTATTGAGCTTTTTCACTCCATGATAGCCGTTGATATGTGCTCCTTTTGCTAGATCAACGGTCACGATCCCATCACGCGCCGTCGAGCCCTATGTCCCACCATACATCCTCTGTGTAGCTTTCCCTCCATCACGTTTTATCTGCGTCGTTCGATCTCTCGATGCTCATCCAATGGCTTAAACTCCACATCGCGTAATTTTTGGCTTGCCTTCCCAGTGCGCTACTTCAACGCGAAATAGGCGGTTTCCATTCTCCACATGTCATGTGATGAATGGAATCGTGTTCCAAAAGGCAATACCGCCTACCCCCCACAAATGTTGCGCAAAAACCACTGTTGGTTTTCCAAAACCACTTAACCTCAATACGCGGCCTAATTCAAATTAAAAACCCTGTTTTGTTTTCCGCCATGGTCTTTCTCCTTCCACTGCTGCATCCATTCATCCTCACAGCTCTGAAATATTTCCATGAACCTCCTAAGCAGTTCTAAACTGATTTAGTAGGATTTAAATAACATTTTTTTGTTTTTATGCAGGTTTAATGAAGTTCAAGATAAAACCCTCCTGCAGGAAATTATAGTGTTTGGGCCAAGGATGACGATCCTCATAGCCATGAATGAAGATTAGGGAGATCAGGGGTTTAAATTTCATGGTTTAGAAGGGTCGATGAGTCATGATCATCGACTTTTCAGACAAATTCTTTAAACAAACCCTCTGCACACCTACAACAACAAACACAGTCAAATTTAATCAAATGAAGGAATATCAGTGTTAAGATGAATATCATAGCATAATCAAAGGTTTAAAGATGTTAATCAAAGCTTGAAAGGATCAAGGCATGAACTCTGGAATCAAAGGCCTAATCCACAAAATCAGATCCGAAAGCCTCGAATACCACATCAAAGGGGCTAGTTGAATCCCCCAGCTACCAAAATGCCACCTTGCAACCTTCTGCCTCGAAGGAATACCCGGATCAAATCTCAGTGAATAACATTAAGGCTAAAGAATGCTAACAGTTATTACTGTCAGTAAAGTAAAGTTAAGAACATATTTTAAACTCAGTCAGTAAAGTTATTGTAAAGATAAGAAAGTGTCTTAAAGTCAATCTTTTTACCCACTAAGCCTAAAAAATAGAAACAGAGTAAATGAAATAGAGTTGTAATTCAATGCATTCCTACCTTATGCCTTGCATGGTTTTTAAGGCTGGAAGTTGCATTTAGTATAGAATTAATGATACTCAACCCAAGAGCTCTTCCACCTCCTCATTTCTTATATAAATACTTCTGAATAAGATGAGAGGTTGGTTGGTTGGTCACTAGTTGTAACACTGAAACTCTCTGAAATAATACATAGTCTGTCTGAAGTTGAAGAAGAAATTGAAGTCTTGAAAGCTGGATTATGCTTTGACATGCTTGTTCTTCAGAAGGCTCTATCATTGGATCACTAAGCTTGGCTATTGGTGATGTATTCTGAACTGTCTACTATTTGTCCCGTTTTCCTTATGTTTCATAAAATTATTACTACAGTAGGATGAAACGTTTAGGCTAAGAAATGACTCCTGGAAGCACCTTAGACCTGTTTATCCTTCATTGTTTTATGTTTTCTTTTGCTAAGGCATTTTAGAGTCTTTAATCATTCTCTTGAACCCTTTTGCTAGTCTATTTCTCAAATAGTTCAAATAGTTGGTTCCAGCACGATTTATGGTTTTCCCTGCTTGTCTGTTGCCACTTGAAAGCTATTTTTGAAGTCTCCCTTTGAAGTAACATTGTTTACAGTTAGCCAAGGAGGTATGTTTTGATCATACCCTTTTTCCCTGCTTGAACAATTATTTTGAAGGTCTTTATAGTTGTGATCATAGATGTGTTAGGTGTTCCCTCTTCTATGAATGCAATTATCAATGAATATTTTATGTTTTCTAAGTCCTTTGAAATAAAATCTTTGAGGAAATAGGATGTGCTCCTGAATCTTAGATTTCATTTTGAAAGTTGTCTTGAAATAATTATTTGGTTAAAGTGTGGTTTGTAGAATTCATGGTTAGCCCTGTCTATCAAATACCTCTTTATTGTTCAAGTTATTCTTTTAAGTTCCCTTTGTTGAGAATTCAAACTCTCTTTCAATTCATTAATGTCCATCTCATTCACAAAAATTAAAGGATCTTGTGGCCAAGTTAGATTTTCCCTTTGATATACCATATCAATTGATGAGTTTGTCATAAACCTCTTCTTGACTCCATTGCCCAATGAATCTAATACTTCTTCTTTCCATCTATACTACTTATACCTTTCATGTTATATTGTGCCAATTCAACCAAACAAAAAAACCAAACAAACACTTGCACTTAATAACTAGTTTAAAATCAATACTTAAAAGAAAACAAGATATACCTTTGCAAACAAATAATTTGATAGATCCCTCATTGAGAACAGGAGGACTAGATCCTGGAACTCTAAAGATTGTTTCTGATGTTTCCTTGTCTTTTTGCAAGCCAATCTATCAAAACACAGGACCCCAACATAATGGCGATCACGGTGGGTCTCTGAGTAAAATACTTAAAACAAAACACTCACTGTTTAGTGTAGTATAAGTAGCTCTCTTCGAGCACTACCAAAGCAAATGGTGATCATGATAGGACTTATTTGAATCAGTGACAAACTAAGTAACCCTTAGGATTCTCATAGAGCCTTATCAAACCTTGAAGGAATCAGCTAGCTCATTCATAAGAGTAGACTATGTTTGTCTCATCACCGTAGCTAAGTGTTGAAATAGATTTAGGACACTCTCATAACCCATAGGACTAAAAAAACTCAGAAAACCCAAAAAAAAAAAAAAAAACATTTCAGATTGGTATTCAAACCTTTTAATGGTGGTGGAACATAAAACATTTTACCTTCTAAAGCTAAAAATTTCCACCTGGTGACTCCACAATCCTAAATAGACCTAAAGACTCCACTAGGAAAACCATTACTATTATAACATCATACAAACTCAGTTAAGAGGACTTTGAGGATTAAAGTTTTCTTGCTAAAAGATCAGTTAGCCTACCAAATATTGTCATATTTGGTTAAAATTTTCTTGTTGTTGGGTCTGAAAACATAGCATAGTGGCTTCTAGGAGAGTTCATGCTAGAGCATATCCTGACCCAAACCCTCCTGAGATAGTTGATAATCCTGAAAGAATACTTAGGAAGTATCCTAAGGCTCAAGCTTCAACTATTGTCAGACCAGTCCAAAGAGCTAATTCTATTCCTAAAAACCTTACAGCTCTGTAAGATTCACAAGTTGACTTAAGAAACCCATTCAGAACTAGGTCACTTGATGATATAGATCAGATAGATTTTGAGTCTCCACCTTCATCCCAAGATAGAGGTGAACATCCTGGTAGCAGAGAAACTACTCCACCTAATTTCCATTTCCTTCATAATTTTGGTTTCTCTCATCCAAGATACGCTCAACAATCTCTTCCTGGTCCATACACATCTATTCTTCACACACCCACTATTCAAACCACACCATTCCATCAACCCCCTCCCATTTTACATCCTCCACTTGTAAACCTCCCACTTTTTCCACAACCTCCTATCATGGAAACATGGCATGCTCCCCTAGTCCTTCCTTTGCCTTTAGTCAATATTCCACAAGATTATCAGTCTAGGATACCATTGTATAATTCTAGTGGTGCTGCTACTGCTTCACAACATGTGGACAAGATGAATGACTATTTTTATAGGAATGAGATTGATGATGAAAGATCAAACTCAGATTGTTTGCTCAAAGTCTAGGGGGAGAAGCAAGAAAATGGTTCAAAGTCTTAACCCCTAATAGTATTAATGACCTCCAAGCCCTTCATCAGTTATTCCTAAACAAATGGGAAGTTAGAAAAAACCCTCTCCAAATACTTTCAGACTACAACAATCTCAAAAGAAACACTATGGAAAGTGTCCAAAATTATTGCACTAGGTTCAATAGTGTTTATAATGCACTGCCCCCAGACTTGAAACCTCCACAAGGCTCAGCTTTAAACAAATTTCCTGAAGGATTTGATCCTGAAATGGCCTATCAGCTGAGAGAGATAGATCGTTGAACTTTAGAAGATATGCAGAAAGGAGCCTTAGCTGTGGAAGTAAATCTAATTGAGAAAAGAGCCAGGATGAGGAATGAAAAGAAAGTATCATTTAGGGGAGAATCTGCACCCTCCACATCTAGCTCAAAAATGGAAAGGATGATGGAAGAAATGATGAAAAAGATGAGAATACTTGAGAAAGCACAACCAAGAGACAATCATAACAACCCCCAAAGCAGAAATATGAATCAGAATTATAGAAGAGAAAACAATCAAGATAGGCAAAGGGACAATGACCAATAGATTAGACCTCCCTTCCAAAAACAACTATGTAGATCAAGACAAGGAAGAAAGGGAAATTGAAATATTGGGAGAAAATCATGTAAACTTGATTGGATCAGACAGTGAGGATGATGTCTTCCTCACTGAAGAAGAACAAGGTTTCTTCTCCTTAGAGAAAAATGAAAACACTTATGAGGATTCTGAAGATTATAGGTTGGGGTTTGAGAATGCAATCATGGAGGTACACAAACAATATGATCTTAGAAGCAAAGGGAACATAGATCATTCAAATGACAAAAACACTAGCACTGTTGTTAGGAAAAATGCAGAAAATCAGCCTAAGAAAATAGCAGAGAAACCCAACGTTTTGGCTAGGAAAACATATTTAAACAAAGAGAAAAGCAGCCAGCCAAATGTTGAACAAAGAAGCCCTAGAACTTTAGCTAGTGGCCCTAACAAAATTATCCCAAATAGCAGTCCAAACAAATTTCAGCAAATCAGAATTGCCGAAAGGAATTCAATTGAAAAAACAGATGTAAATATGACAAAATCAATAGTTCCTTTCAGCCTTGAGGGAGAGATTGCAAAGATAAAAATTACCATACCTCTAACTAAACTAGTAACCCAAGAAGTGTACAAAAACCAAGTTTTGAAAGCTTTGAACTTAGGAAGTGACACTGATACTTTAAACTTGACATATGACAAACCTGAGTTGTTGTTTGGTCCAGAAGTTGAAGGAAAATACCAAGAAGGATTTGTCCCTCCCTTCTATGTCAATTTAAATATACATGATAGGATATTACACAATGCCATGTTAGACTCTGGAGCTTCACATAATCTTATGCCCAAAGTAGTGATGGAAAGCTTCGGCTTAGAAATTACTAAACAATACAAGGATCTGTATTCCTTTGATTCAAGCAGAATCAAATGCTTGGGTTTAATCAAATATTTGTGTGTAAACTTATCTTAGATCCCTGCTAAGAATCTAGTTATGGACATAGTAGTAGCCGATATTCCCCCAAAGTATGGCATGCTTTTATCAAGATCATGGGGAGGCAAACTTCAAGGGAGCCTTCAAATGGACATGTCTTATGCCACCATCCCATTTTTAAACCAAAACAGGAGATTATACAGGGAATCCCACATGAAATACATGGTGAGAAACATAGATAAACCAAAAAACTCTCCAATCTATTCCATTCAATAAAGTTTAGATTCCTTTATCTTGTACAATGAAGATCAAATCACTCAACAAGAAAAGGAAAACAAAGAGGAAATCACTTTACTAGGACAATCAAAACTCCCCTCAAATCAAATACAAAACATTAGCACTTCTCAGCAACAAGAAAATGAAAATGAGGCAGAAATACTTTGGACAATAAACTTTGATGGGTCTTGTAATAAAACAAGTGCAGGGGTAGGTGTATGGATTCATAATACAAATCAAGGTTATTCATATAAACTAGATTTTCTATGCACCAACAATATTGCTGAATATGAAGCCCTTCTCCTTGGCTTACAGTTGCTTAAACAATTAGAAGCCCAGAAAACATCAATACTAGGAGATTCTGAACTTATTATAAGACAAATCAGAGGAGAATATTCAACTAAAAACAAAAGACTTAGAGAATATCGAAATGATGCCCTTGATTTATTAAAGACTTTTGAAAAATATGAACTCATTTTCATTCCAAAAGCACAAAATCATCTAGCAAATGAAATTTCCTTCACTGCTAGCAATTGCCAAGTACCTCAGATAAATTAACATCTTAACATAAAGGTCAAAAATAGGCCTGCAGTGCCTGACAATGAGGACCACTGGCAAGTGTTTGACACTGAAAAACACATAGATGATTTCCTAAAATCAGAAAATGATTTTTCCATACCAACATTAGAAACCAGCCACGAAGAAAACTGTTTGGATAATGAACAAATCCCAGAAACAGAAATGACATATTCTGCTGATATAAATCACTGTGAGAATATTTTTGAAGCAGAATTAATTGAAAACACAGACCAGAAAGACTTGGAAGTTTTACAATGCAAGAATGATATAATTCCAAGAGGTGTCACACCTTTAGAACACCTTTTTGACTTTAATGATGTAGCCAAAGAACCAAGAATGGAGCTTGTGGAAACAGATGTAGAATAACATAACATAGGTATCCTAGTAGAACCCAAGATGATAAAACTATCCAGCACTCTCCTAGCTCACATAAAATTGCAATACCTAGAGCTATTCAAAGAGTTTATAGATGTGTTTGCTTGGGGATACAAAGATTTGAAATCTTATGACACTAGCATCATTCAACACAAAATTCCTCTTAACGAAAACTAGAAACCTGTCAAACAAAAACTAAGAAGGATAAACCCTATTTTATTGCCTTTATTTAAGAAAGAAATTGAAAAGATGTATGATGCTGGGATTATAGTATCCCTTAGATATTCAGAATGGGTGTCGAACCTAGTCTCTGTTAGCTAAAAGACAGGAGAAATTAGGCTCTGCATTGACTTTAGAAATTTAAATAGAGCCTCCCTAAAAGACAACTACCCCTTGCCAAAGATGGACCATATAATTCAAAGGGTAGTTGGGTCAAAAAGAATATCACTGTTGGATGGGTTCTCAGGTTACAATCAGGTGTTAGTGTTCCCAAGTGATCAACACAAAACTACTTTTACCACACCTTGGGGCACCTTTATGTATGTCAAAATGCCATTTGGTTTGATGAATGCAGGGGCCACCTTCCAAAGGGACATGGACATAGCCTTCTTAGAAGATATTTTCTATTTTATAATCATTTACGTTGATGACATAATTGTTTTCTCTAAAAATGATGAAGAACATTTCATTCATTTAAGAAAAGTTTTTGAGAAATGTAGGAAATTCGGCTTATCTTTGAACCCCAAAAAGACACTCTTTGGTCTCCAAGAAGGTAAAATTCTTGGTCACATAATTTCAGAAGAGGGAATCGGAGTAGATCCTGAAAGGATTGATGGCATACTGAAAATCAGCCATCCAAGAAGCCTTAAAGAATTACAATCTTTCATTGGGAAGATAATTTTTTTGAGGAGGTTTATCCCCAACCTTATTGAGCTATTAAGAAACATTACAAACATGCTTAAGAAAGAAGTAGGTGTTAAATGGACTGGTTAAACAAGCTCTCACTCAAACACGAGTCCTGATTAGTCTAGATTTCACCAAAGATTTTTATATCGTTTATTTTGCATATGAACATACAATAGCCGCAGTATTACTTCAAAAGAATGAATTGGGGTAGGAACAACCAATATCATTTTTTAGTAGGGCCTTAAGAGATGCTCCTCTCAAATATAACATCATGGAGAAACAAGCCTTAGCATTAGTGAAAGCATTAAAATACTTTAGAGTCTACATTTTACACTCTCACATCATTGCTTTTGTCCCACATACTATTGTCAAGGATATTCTAAGTCAAGACCTTGATGATAAAAGGGGGAAATGGATTGCTACTATTCTTGAATATGACTTAGAAGTCAGGCCCACCAAACTGATTAACGGGCAGGGGTTATCAAAATTCATGGCTGAGTCAAACTTCCAAGCACTAGACATGAATATGGTGGATGTGTTGGAAGAAATAGCAGAATTGACTGCTCCTTTTAGTGGAGAAACATTTTTGAAATCTCCTTGGTATGCTGACATCATTTATGTGCTTTTGTATTTAAATTCCCCTCCTTCTTTGTCTAAAACTAAAGCTATATTTTTGAAACAGAAGGCTTTGAATTATTGCATATTAGATGGGGTATTATATTGAAAAAATGTTGTTGGAATTTTTCTTAAATGTTTACTTAAGGATGATGCAGGAAAAATCACGCATGAGCTGCATGAAGGAGAATGTGGAGGACACCTCTACTGGAAGACCACAGCAAACAAAATCCTCAGATCTGGTCACTATTGGCCCACCCTTTTCCCAGATACCTAGAAGTTAGTCATGTCTTGCCATAAGTGTCAATTTTTTGATGGCAAAAGAAAGCTCCTTCCCTTACCCCTACATCCTATCAGTGTTGAGGCACCCTTTCAACAATGGGGCTTAGACTTCATTGGGGAAATTCACCCATCTTCATCAGCCCAACATAAGTGGATCCTAATTGCCACTGATTATTTTACTAAATGGATAGAAGCCATACCCTTTAGTAATGCTACTGACTCTGTCATTATCAAGTTCCTTGAAACAAACATCCTATCCAGATTTGGTTGTCCTAGAAAAATCATAACAGATAATGCTGCTGCTTTCAAATCTAAAAGAATGGTTGATTTCTATTACAAATACCACATCACCTTGGGCCACTCTATTACCTACTACCCCCTGTTGAAAATGCAGCAAGATGATGGAGCTTAGTGAAATGAAGTCGCCTTCACTAAGTGGGCCCGCAGGCTATTTTTGGCGCAAAGTCTATTTTTAGACTATGTCTATTTTTAGACATATGGAGCATGGTCCAGGGGTTGCAGTATGCTATTCTTGGAGTATTGGTCATGTTGGTAAAAATAGATGGGACTCTATTTTTTGGACCTATAGGTCGAAGTCTATTTTTAGACTGCCTCTCCTTAAAATAGGGAAGTCAAATATTATTTACCCATAATAATATTTGGACTATAAACTTCAGTTTACTCTCTTGGAGCACTTCAGTTCGAGCCTTGGAAGTGGCTCATGCATCTGACAGAGGAATTACGCTATTCCTAGGGGTTAGGTGAGCTCATGCATGGTTGACTTCAGTTAGGACTTCAGTGGCAGAAGTTTGGTGGAGTTGATGAGACAGTTGGTGGAGTTGTGTTCGGTTTAACTTAGTTGAACTAGTTGTGATTAGTTTAACTAGCTAATCAACTAGTAATGAGTAGAGTGAATTAAATATTATTTAATTCACTAATTATTAACTCATTATTCAACTTGAGAACACATCAGTTCACTACAATTCATGGACAGTTCAGTGGAGACCAGTGGAAGAGGTAGATGAAAGGGTTGAGATAGCTATCAGTTGTGACATTAGTTGTGCATGAGAATTGCACCACACTTGGAGGAAATTTCCCATGAGGATTGCACTGTCAAGCCAAGGAGATTCGAAGCTTGGATATCTCATTAGACCAGCCTTGATTGCGCAATAGAGGCAGGCAATTAGTGGATGAGTTTTGAACCTGTGACTTGTTCAAAACCAAGCTAATTTGTGTGTAACTATTGGAGACAGTACTGAGTACTTGTGAGGAGTATTGTACTGAGATTGTTACATGATTTCTCTTCCATTATAATATACTATAGCTGGGGGTTTTTAGCTATAAGCTTTCCCCATACATACTGTGTAATGTGTGTGATGTTTTGATGATCTTTTGATCGCATACCGCTTGTTTTATTTCTGCATGTGTGATGATCTGAGTAGAAGAGATTATGTGTTGCATATGAATTCGAATTGATATGTGATCAGGATAATCTTGGTGGATAAATATTCATTATTCAGAAAATTTCTACATGGTATCAGAGCTAGATTAATCGTCGGAGCAAGATTGATCATCACAGTGATTACAAACTTATTTCGGTAGACAGCATGCGGGCCAGGTAGCCTCTGGATCCATCCTTTCCTTTGAAAGGTGATACATCCAGTAAATGCCCCTACAGTTGATCTATGTGCTAGAAATAATTTGTTCTCACAGATCAAGAGCGGTGGAGTTTTGAGCTTGGAATTCGAATTTTGCAGCAGTTTGTTTTCTTGGTGCCGGAGTTGAAAATTTCTTTCAACGGTTTGCGACACGAATATGCTCTTGAAGGCATTTCGAATTATGTTGCATGGTAAGATCGCATGGAGGTAGTATTAGAAGATAATGGACTGAAGGAGTTCGTAGATACGGATGTCCAAAAGCCCACTGATCCTGCTGAAGTCGAAGCTTGGCAAAAGAAGATGGCGAAATGTCGAAGGATTCTGTTGGAGGGCGTTAAGGATCACATTGTATCTAGCCTGCATGGAAAAGCTTCTCCATATTTAATGTGTAAAGCGTTGACAGATCTATTCCAGAGTAAGAGTGACCAAAGGAAGCTGGCGCTCAAAGATAAGCTCAGAAACATCAAGATGGAGAAAGGTGACAGTATCACCAAGTACCTCACGAAGTTCACTCAATGCAGAGATGAGCTAGGAAGTGTGGGGGTGACTGTCGAAGAAGAGGATATGGTGGACCTGGCTCTCCTTGGTCTTCCGAAAAGTTGGCATGCATATCAAGATAGTGTCAACGGTCGGGAGAAGTTGCCGGGATGGGAGCACCTTTGGGCCGATCTCATGCAGGAGGAGATAAGGAGGACTACCAGGGACGGATCTTCATCAAAGGTACATGATGAAGAAAATTGCGCTTTGGCTACCAAATCAAAGAAGGGGAAGAGCAAGAAAGCTTCTCAGTCTGGTGCAAAAGGCAAGAAGCAAGACATGTCCAAAGTGAAGTGTTTTCACTATCACCAGCACAGACACTATGCCACAAATTGTCCGCAGAAGAAGAAAAATAAGAAGGCTGCCGGATCTGCAGCAGGAGAGGCATTGGCTTCTCAATTCGAACTGGATTTTTCACTGATCACATGCTTGGTTTCAAGTGTGGCGGGATCAGTATGGTTCTTGGACAGTGGTGCGTCATTTCACATGACCGGAGATCGAGATCTGTTTTCAGATCTGGAGGAAAAAGATCTTGGAGTGCACATCGAGATGGGCGATGATGGTAGATACAGTGCGACTGGTATCGGTACCATTTCCTTTGAGAGGGAGTCTGGTAAACCTTTCATATTGAAGGAATTTTTGCATGTTCCAGGATTAATGAAGAACTTGATCTCTGTGGCGATGTTGGAAGACAGGGGTATGATGTGGTCTTCAGCGAAGGAAAAGCTTTCCTGCGCAGTAAGACTACTGGTGAGACCCGGAAGATAGGGGTTCGAGTCAAGAACCTTTATCAGTTGCAAGTAGATGGGCTGTGAGAAATGTTTCATGCAAGGCGGGAGGGAGTTATATGGTGTGGCGGGATGATGAGGGCGAAGCGTGGCGCGGGGAGATTGGGCCACCTTCACCCATGGAGCTTTGAAGATCTGCAACAGTTTCTCACAGGCTTCTGGAGCACTCTTGCGCAGTCACGGAATCGGTGCAGGGGTGTACCTTGGGGAGGTATGTAGCCACCTTTCTGAAGGATAGTCGTGCCACGACGATCCTTGAAAGTTCACAGACGTGTGTGGTCCTTTCTGTAACCCAGACGACAAAGCACAAGCACTATGTGATCTTTGTTGATGATTTTTTTCGGAAGTGCTAGATCTTCTTCATGCAGAAGAAGAGCGAGACATACTCAAAGTTCTGTGAGTTCAAGGCGCTGGTTGAGAAGGAATCGGGGAAGCATGTGAAGGTTCTTAGGAGCGACAATGGTGATGAATTCATCTCTGTTGAATTCAAGGAATTTTGTAGCACATAAGGGATTCGGAGAGAGCTCATCGCACCCCATAACCCACAGCAGAACGGGGTTGTTGAGTGGAAGAACAGAACGATCGTGGGTGCTGCACGGGCGATGTTGCATGATCGGGGCCTACCCCTTCACTTGTGGTGAGGCATGCAATAAACGATATATGTGTGAACCATTGACCACTCACAATATTCTTGGCATGAGTACACCGGAGGAGGCATTTTCTGGCAAGAGGCCTGATATTTCTCATCTGAGAATTTTTGGCTCACTTGTCTACATGCATGTGATGAAGGACACCAGAAAGAAGCTGGATCCGACCACAGAGGTTGGAATATTTGTGGGGTACACTGATACACCTCACAACTATCGGGTGTATTTACCAGACAGTCGCAAGACTGTTGTGCGACGAGATATCAAATTTCAGGAGGAGAAAGCCATGCAGTGTTCACTTGAGAGGAAGCCACACTTGCATGCAGATGAGGAGCTATTAGTTCCTAAGGAGGAGCTCCTGGATGTGGATCAGCCACAAGAGGAAGTTCAAGAGGTGGAAGAAACCACCCATGCAGCGCCAACCATCAGAGGGCGCAAGCGCACTACAGAAGCTGAGCGACTGGCTTGAGATGCAGAGAAGGTTGTAGGACCACCTACAGCACAGCGCAGAGAGAGGCAGTCACCGGATCGGTACACTGGATACATGGCTCTTGTGAGTCAATGTGTCGTGACGGATCCATCCTCTTTTGAGGAAGCTGTGGAGGAACCCGCATAGGTAGATGCCATGATCGAAGAATATGATTCGATCGTCAGAAACAGTGCATGGGAGATTGTCCCAAGACCGGAGGGGAAATCAGTGGTGGGTTCGCGATAGATCTAAAAAGTGAAGCAGGAGGCTGACGGGAGTGTGGAGAAGTACAAGGCGAGATTTTTCGCCCGTGGCTTCTCACAGATCGAGGGGATCGATTATGAGGAGACCTTTGCACCTGTCGCAAGGTACTCTTCCATACGGACGATCCTTGCTCTCTCAGCGCATATGGGATGGCACATCCATCAGATGGATGTGAAGACTGCGTTCCTCAACGGAGTCATTGAGGAGGAGGTGTACATAGAGCAGCCTGAAGGTTTCGAGATCTTCAGCAGTGATTCGCATGTGTCTTAGGCTCGGGAGTGTTGTACGAGTGAAACAAGCACCTCGTGCTTCGTACACACGGATAGACAATTATTTCACCGGACTTGGATTCTCCAAGAGTGAGGCGGATCGTAACCTATACCAGATTATGGTGGAGGGTAAGTTGTTGATCATTGTACTTTATGTAGATGATTTGATTCTGACGGGTGATGAGCTATGGATACTTTCTTGCAAGGAGGATATTGCAAGAGAGTTTGAGATGAAGGACTTGGGCCTCCTTCATTATTTCTTGGGATTGGAAATTTGGCAGCGCAGTGATGGACTATTTGTTTCTCAGGGTAAGTATGCCCGGGAGATATTGGAGAAGTTCAACATGCATGGGCACAGCTGTTGTCTCCTCTTCCTGGTGGTTGGAGGAAGGAGGATGCTACTTCGGCGGAGCAGTGGATGCCCGGACATTGTCGATTGGTGGGAGTACTTATGTATCTGGTCAATACACGACCGATATATGCTATGTCTTGTTAACCGACTTTCGCAAGCTATGGTTAAGCCTACCAAGCTCTTGGAAGGCGGGCAAGCATGTATTGCATTATCTTAAATTAGCATATCGGGATATGGTCTATAGTACGGACGGGAGGATGGAGGCGAAGCTTTCCGGCTTCAGCGATGCGGGTGGGGGAGCCCAACGGACCGAAAGAGCACATCTGGAGTTTTAGCATTGGGTTGACGACGGTTTCTGGTAGTATGAGACGAGATACGCTGGCAATTGGTACTCTCAGTGATACATGGCGACGAAGCTTGAGCGCATGCGAGGCTATTTGGATGAGGAAGATCCTCGTTGGATTGTTCGGGTTGCATTTGGAGCCTACGGTGATCTACTGTGATAACCAGAGTTGCATTAAACTCTCGGCTAATCCAGTATTTCATGATAGGTCCAAACACATCGACATCAGGTACCATCATATCAGAGATTGTGTTCAGCGGAGAATCATGATGCTTTCATATGTTTCCACGGAGGATCAGGATGCCGACATCCTGACGAAGGCGCTCACCAGGAGCAAGTTCGAATTCCACAGAGGCAGGATAGGGATTGCAGATAATCCATATCTTGCTGAGAGGGAGTGTTGAGAATGCAGCCAGATGATGGAGCTTAGTGAAATGAAGTCGCCTTCACTAAGTGGGCCCGCAGGCAAATTCTGGCGCAAAGTCTATTTTTAGACTATGTCTATTTTTAGACATATGGAGCATGGTCCAGGGATTGCAGTATGTTATTCTTGGAGTATTTGTCATGTTGGTAAAAATATATGGACCTCTATTTTTTGGACCTATAGGTCGAAGTCTATTTTAGACTGCCTATCCTAAAAATAGGGAAGTCAAATATTATTTACCCTTAATAATATTTGGACTCTAAACTTCAGTTTACTCTCTTGGAGCACTTCAGTTCGAGCTATGGAAGTGGCTCATGCATCTAAAAGAGGAATTACGCTATTCCTAGGGGTTTGGTGAGCTCGTGCATGGTTGACTTCAGTTAGGACTTCAGTGGCAGAAGTTTGGTGGAGTTGATGAGACAGTTGGTGGAGTTGTGTTCGGTTTAACTTAGTTGAACTAGTTGTGATTAGTTTAACTAGCTAATCAACTAGTAATGAGTAGAGTGAATTAAATATTATTTAATTCAATAATTATTAACTCATTATTCAACTCGAGAAAACATCAGTTCACTACAATTCATGGACAGTTCAGTGGAGACCAGTGGAAGAGGTAGATGAAAGGGTTGAGATAGCTATCAGTTGTGACATTAGTTGTGCATGAGAATTGCACCACACTTGGAGGAAATTTCCCATGAGGATTGCACTGTCAAGCCAAGGAGATTCAAAGCTTGGATCTCTCATTAGACCAGCCTTGATTGCGCAATAGAGGCAGGCAATTAGTGGATGAGTTTTGAACCTGTGACTTGTTCAAAACCAAGCTAATTTGAGTGTAACTATTGGAGACAGTACTAAGTACTTGTGAGGAGTATTGTACTGAGATTGTTACATGATTTCTCTTCCATTATAATATACTATAGCTGGGGGTTTTCAGCTATAAGCTTTCCCCATACATACTGTGTAATGTGTGTGATGTTTTGATGATCTTTTGATCGCATACTACTTGTTTTATTTCCGCATGTGTGATGATCTGAGTAGAAGAGATTATGTGTTGCATATGAATTCGAATTGATATGTGATCAGGATAATCTTGGTGGATAAATCTTCATTATTCAGCAAATTTCTACACCCCCAAGGAAATGGATTAGCTGAATCCTCCAACACGAGCCTCATCAACATCATCAAAAAGTTGTTGGAGCAAAATAAAAAATCATGGCACAGTAAGTTGGTTCATGCCTTATGGGCTGATAGATTAACTACAAAGAAGTCAATAAATATGTCCCCCTATCAGCTGGTCTATGGCATGGATGTAGTCTTCCCAACATAATTAGGAGTTCCAATCATGAAACTCCTTCAAGAAGTGCAGACTGAGGAAAATGATATGTAGAGAAGAATCAACCAAACTATTCATTTACAACAGTCGAGAGAAGAAGTCTATGAAAGAACACAACTAGTCGGCAAGACAAATCAAGAAACTGTTTGATAAAAGGACTAAGGCAAAAAATTTCCAAGTTGGAAATGTGGTTCTCAAATGGGATTCAAGAAGGGAAGAGAAGGGAAAACATGGCAAGTTTGAGAACCTGTGGAAAGGACCCTATATTATTCATGCTAAGAGGGGTCACAATGCATTTTTCTTGAAAGAATTGAATAGAGAAGATCTATGTGGAGGTCCTGTCAATGCCAGGATGCTCAAGCATTACTTCTGTCAAGAGTTATGAGTTTCAAATCTTTTTTACTTTCCATTGTAAATTATCATTGTCTGAACATTGCATTCAAAGTTAGAAAAATAAAAATACAAAAACAATAGAAAATAAAAGAGGGTAGATAAAAACAAGAAAGGTACAGCCCCATACCAAAACGAGCGACAAAATCTGAAAGTGTGCAAGCCTAAATGCCACTTCTAGAAACACACTTCTAGTTAGTCATACAGCCTAATCATGACTAATTAGCTTTTCAATTTACTATTGATAGGTTAGTGAATTAGATCAACCAAATAGCATAATCTTGTCTTATCAGTAAGGTAAATTAGGATAGAGGAAACAAAGGTTCAAACAAATTCAATATCTGAACTTACGAATCTCAAAAGAAGAATGGCTCCAATTAGATTAAATCTTGAGCCAAAGATAGAAAACAAATAGGTTCCAATATGCTTAAAAATTGAACCAGATGAAAGAGAAGACACAACTCAAACAAATTCAAAACAGAGCTGAAGAAATAATGAAGGATGTTTAGTTTTCAGATCTTAAGCTTTCACAGCTTTGTTTATTTTTCTGCAAATAAAATCTATGTGCAGCTTGTTTTTATGCCATAGATCTGCAACAAGTCAAATTTCTTAATCTTAGCTTGGCTGCTTTTAAATTTCCTGTTTTAGAATTTAGAAAATAAATGTCTGTTAGATAGTTTAATCCTGACAGATAGTAGTTAGGTAGAGAATTTATGAACTCAACTGTTTAAACTGAGTTCATGGTGAAATAAGAGTATAAATAGGTTAGTTTCCTATTTTTTCAAAAGAATAAAATGTTGATGAAGAGAGTTTTCTAGTCCAAATGCACTTTGAAAGAAGAAAATATGTTAGGATCATTAGGAATGGGTAGGTAGAGATGTTGTTTTGATGGAATTCCATTATTTTAGATTGCTACAGAGATTATCAAATCAAAGAAAGGTCAACTAAAGGAAAAGAAATTTGTTGCCCAATGGATAAGGAACTGGTCTGCAAAGCCAGAGATAAATTGTCTGAAATTCTTGACACCTTCAAGAAGATGCCATCCCCATGTGGAGCCACTGTTAGCCACCTATAAAATTTCCCATATCAAATGGTTGCTAAATCTTTTTGAGGCCTTCAAGAAAGAATTTCATGACCGAATTGTCAGTTCGTAAAGTCTTATGATGATTATTACCCTTTGATTTAATCTTCACTGCTGTTTCACTATTAATCCTAAAATACCTGTTGTTTACCAAGAGAAAGACTGCTTAAATTTCCATTTCCCTCATTACACTTCTCCATTTCATTCTCAATTTAATTCATAAAAACCTTCATTTAACCTCCAAGTCATCAAAACCCTCTTTTTTTAAACCTTATATCTCCCTCTGATTTGGTTTAAAGCCCCTCCTTTCATCTATCAGAACCTTCATTATGGCTTAAAAAACACTATTTTTGGGCCTAAATCAGTCTTTTGCACTATGTAGGTCTTAAGCCCCTGAGGGCTTATGTCCTTTGGCCCCTTCCTCCATGCGTCCTTAGACCCGCAATTAGGCGATTAAAGGCCTAAAAACCCTCTTCCGAACCCTTCGTTCCTTTGTTTTTTCATTTTCCCAAAGTTTTGATTTAAATGAATATAGATTGCGTATCTGCGCGGATCAACGGCCATCGGGTCACTTTTCCTTCTCCTCATTTCATCTATCATCCCTTTTCCCTTTTAAAACTCCACCCCTTTATCAAATATTGACCTTTCATTATCAAGATCCTACAATCGGGATTAAACCCGATAGGCCAACACTCGTCCACCCCGCAATAAAATTGTTGACGCACTCCGGACCCACTCTAATTCGCCCTCACGACTATTGAGTTTTCGCACTCCATGATAGTCATTGATCCGTGCTCCTTTTTCCAGATCAACGGTCATGATCCCATCACATGCCATTGAGCCCTATGTCCCACCATACATCCTTTGCGCAGCTTGCCCTCCATCGCATTTTATCCGCGCCTTTCGATCCCCCGACAATCATCTAACGGCTTAAACTCCGTATCGCGTAATTTTTGGCCTACCTTCCTAGTGCGCTACTTTCGCGCGAAATAGGTGGTTTCCATGTTCCACATTTCACGCGATGAATGGAATCGGGTTCCAAAAGGTAATACTGCCTACCCCCCCAAATGTTGCATAAAAACCACTGCCGGTTTTCCAAAACCACTTAACCTCAATATGCGCCCTAATTCAAATTTGAAACTCTATTTCATTTTCCGCCATGATTTTGCTCCTTCCACTATTGCATCCATTCATCCTCATGGCTCCGAAACATTTCCATGAACCTCCTAAGCAGTTCTAAACCGATTTAGCAAGATTTAAATAACATTTGTTTTTTTTATGCAAGTTTAATGAAGTTCAAGATAAAACCCTCCCGCAGGCAATTATAGTGTTTGGGCCAAGGATGACGATCCTCATAGCCATGAATGCAAATTAGGGAGATCAGGGGTTTAAATTTCATGGTTTGGAAGGGTCGATGAGTCATGATCATCGACTTTTCGGACAAATTCTTTAAAAAAACCCTCTACGAACCTGAAACAACAAACACAGTCAAAGTTAATCAAATGAAGGAATATTAGTGTCAAGATGAAGATCAGAGCATAATAAAAGGTTTAAAGATATTAATCAAAGCTTGAAAGGATCAAGGAATGAACTCTGGAATCAAAGGCCTAATCCACAAAATCAGATCCAGAAGTCTCGAATACCACATCAAAGGGGCTAATTGAATCCCCCAGCTACCAAAAGGCCACCTTGCAACCTTCTGCCTCAAAGGAATACCCGAATCAAATCTCAGTCAATGAAATTAAGGCTAAAGGCTGCTAATAGTTATTACAAACAAAAGAACACATTTTAAACTGTTAGTAAAGTTATTGTAAAGATAAGAAAGTGCCTTAAAGTCAATCTTTTTACCCACTAAGCCTAAAAAACAGAAACAGAGTAAATGAAATAGAGTTGTAATTCAATGCGTTCCTGCCTTATGCCTTGCATGGTTTTCAAGAATGGAAGTTGCATTTAGTATATAATTAATGATACTCAACCCAAGAACTCTTCCACCTCCTCATTTCTTCTATAAATACTTTTGAGGAAGATGAGAGGTTGGTTGGTTGGTCACTAGTTGTAACACTGAAACTCTCTGAAATAATACATAGTCTGTCTAAAGTTGAAGAAGAAATTGAAGTCTTGGAAGTTGGATTATGTTTTGACATGCTTATTCTTGAGAAGGCTCTATCATTGGATCCTTGAGCTTGGCTGTTGGTGATGTATTTTGAACTGTCTGTTGTTTTTCCTGTTTTCATTATGTTTCATAAAATTCTTACTACAGTAGGATGAAAAGTTTAGGCTAAGAAATGACTCCTGGAAGCACCTTAGACCTGTTTATCCTTCACTGTTTTATGTTTTCTTCTGCTAAGGCATTTTAGAGTCTTTAATCATTCTCTTGAACCCTTATGCTTGTTTATTTCTCAAATAGTTCAAATAGTTGGTTCCAACATGATTTATGGTTTTCCCTGCTTGTCTGCTGCCACTTGAAAGTTGTTTTTGAAGTCTCCCTTTGAAGTACCATTGTTTACAGTTAGCCAAGGAGGTCTATTTTGATCATACCCTTTGTCCCTGCTTGAACAATTGTTTTGAAGGTCTTTATAGTTGTGATCATAGATGTGTTAGGTGTTCCCTCTTCTATGAATGCGATTATCAGTGAATCTTTTATGTTTTCTAATTCCTTTGAAATGAAATCTTTGAGGAAATAGGATGTGCTCCCGAATCTTAGATTTCATTTTGAAATTTGTCTTGAAATCATTGTTTTCTTAAAGTGTGGTTTGTAGAATTCATGGTTAGCCCTGTCTATCAAATACCTATTTATTGTTCAAGTTATTCTTTTAAGTTCCCTTTCTTGAGAATTCAAAATCTCTTTCAATTCATTAATGTCCATCTCATTCACAAAAACTAAAGGATCTTATGGCCAAATTATATTTTCCCTTTGATATGCCATATCCATTGATGAGTTTGTCATAAACCTCTTCTTCAATCCATTTCCCAATGAATCTGATACTTCTTCTTTCCATATATACTACTTAGACCTTTCATGTTCTGTTGTGCCAATTCAACCAAACAAAAAAACCAAGCAAACACTTTCACTTAATAACTAGTCTAAAATCAATACTTAAAAGCAAACAAGATATACCTTTGCAAACAAATAATTTGAGAGATCCCTGTATGAGAACAGGAGGACTAGATTTTGGAACTCTAAAGATTGGTTATGATGTTGCCTCGTCATTTGGTAAGCCAATCTATCAAAACACATGACCCCAACATAGTGAATAAATGTTTGGAAGGATATCTTTGTTGTTTTGTATCTGATAAACAAACAAAATGGGTCAAGTGGTTACCTCTTGCTGAATGGTGGTATAACACTTCCTTCCATAATGCAACAAAAATGACCCCATTTATGGCACTTAATGGATATCATCCAGTGTCCATCACGTCATATTTAAGAGAAAATTCAAATGTTCAAGCAGTGGAAGATCACATCAAACATCAACAAGAAGTTCTCCAACTCTTAAAGGATAACCTAAATTTCGCACAAAATTGAATGAAACAACAGGTAGATCAACATCGCAGCGAGAGAAGTTTTGATGTAGGAGACTGGGCATTGTTACGGCTACAACCATTCAAACAAATGTCCCTCAAGCAAGCTAAGAAGGATAATAAATTATCACCAAAGTACTATGGTCCTTACAAGGTGTTGCAAAAGATTGGTACTATGGCATACAAATTGGAGCTTCTTGCTTCTTCGCAAGTGCATCCATTTTTCCATGTTTTATGCTTAAAGAAGGTCATACGTGAAAATCTTCCAGTTCAAACAATATTGCCAGAACTTGATGAGGAAGGAAAAATCATATTGGAACCTGAAGCGGTCACTTAAACAGGAACTCAACAACTACAAAATCGATCAATTTCAGAGTATCTCATCAAGTGGAAGAACTTACCCACTACAGATTCTACATGGGAGGATGAGAATTTTATACAGAAGCACCCAGAGCTACTTAAGCGTTGAGGACAATACTTTTTTGAAGGAGAGGGGCATGTTAGGTCCCTATATTACTTGTTTAGTCCCTTATTGTTATTAGTGTAGCCCCCTTATTTTTATTGTTGTACCCCTGTAACCCCAATATTGTTATTATTGTGCCCTTACATTATTATTGTTAGGTCAACTTGGATTATATTGTGCCCCCATGGACTCCTATATATAGAAGGAGGTTTTGGTCATTTGTAGCATCGAATAATTGTTCATTTATGTAATGTATTAGAGGTTTCCCCCTTGAAGTGGTTGATTTCTAAGGCGTTGATCTCTCTTTTCTTCTATTTTTGGAGCTGTTTTTATAACAAATACTCTTAAAGGATGAAGGAATGTAGATGGTCAAAATTGCAGTATGAAAGGCATAATGAATGTATTTCTTGGAGAAGAAACATATATTCATCAAGTACAACAAGCAAGCTCATTCAAGAAGGGATGGCTAGATGATTATATGAAAGGAAAAGGTATGCATATTTTTAAAGTCACTATCTTCTAGGGTAAGGTTCATATCTACAAGAATCTTGTAGAAAGAGTTAAATATAAAAGTGTGCTCGATAAGTCTTCTATATAACTGTATGATTCTTGAAAGAAGAAATTTTACATGCTTTGGAATGGATGGAGATCATGACTCTATTACAATATTGCATGGTAGAAATATATGAATATTGATCAACATCAAGCGCATTATGTGGAAGAAAGAAAATGGAGTGAACAATGACAACTCCAAGGAAGATAATGTATCTTGGAAATTAAGCTTGATCCATGGGCACTCTGATTCTTGTACAGTATGGAGAAGGATAAAGCAAAGTGATGTTAATATCAAAGAAGAAAATAGCTTGATGAATGGGGAAATCATGATAACGTAAGTCTAATATTAATATCATGATATTGGTTATCTGATTAACATTTTATTTTTCTACCTAGAAGGATATTTCAGGAATGCATGATTACATTTGAGACAAGTTCAACTGTTGGCAGCAAACTCAATTCAAAAGACATATGGATTGAGTCTTAGGTTTGGTAATCCTTCAACGATTATGAAATCAAGATATCTATATCATCATCTTGGGATTGAAACGTAGCAGTATAGGATAATTGATGATGATGTTCCTACATCAACAAATATCACTCTCATATTAAGAGGGAACAATGATGGGCTCAATAAAATTCATTCACTGGTGATGACTAAAGGAAAATGATGTGAAATGTTGATAGCCTGAACCTTGTCACCAAATTTCAGAAAGAAGATCACTCCACAACATCTAGGAAGAAAGAAGCTCAACATTATGAGATACAAAAGAAAAAAGGAGTCATGCAACTATTTCCATGAAGAACTAATAGTTGATACATTTATGAATGAAAGCTAAATAGCTTGTGGTTATGACTTCCCAATCGAAAGGGGGATTAGGAATATCCTCTATATTTTAGAGGAATAAAGGATTCTCCTTAAATAGGAGCAAAGATATATTCCCTAAACAAGAAGGAATGGGGATTTACTCTTTGGTTGAGAGGAGTGATGACAGACAACACGTTCATATTCACTTATTCATGTGTCTTGGACTAGGCTAGGACTAACAGCCATGCATTTAAGTGAAGTCCATGAAGAGAGAATGGTAGATGGATGATTGGATAAGAATATGTGATTTCCTTGAGGATAGACAAATCCAAGATAGGAAATGGACCGACACTCTTTAAGGATTGGATAGGTATCCAAGACAAGAGTTGTCAAAGAGGACCAATATTCTTTGAGGATTGGATATCCAAGATAAGGATAGTCATGAAAGGACATACCAAGTGAAAATTTGGATGTGGTATGTTCCTTGAAGAGGTAGCATGGTATCTGATGTAAAACCTCCCAACATTATGTAACATACTCTTGTATAAGAAAGAGGTTGTCGAGTTAAGGCCTTACTATGTTGACAATGTTGGTCATGATGTTCATGCTTTAAGATGGCTTACCAATCTGAGTCTTCTTATGACAACTCTTTAGTTTGAGAATAACCTTGTACCAAGTGTACAATTATCGATACTTTCGGAGTTAAGGAGTGCTGGAAAATGTAACTAGCTTCGGTCTTCATAATTGTCAATGTATTCAAATAATTATGTATAATTTATGTTACAAGAAAAAAAGAAAGGAAAATATTATTTTAAAGTATGTGTTTCATGCTTCATTTTGATGGTATTCTAGGTAAAGCATGTTCGTCATGATTCTAGAGTTTGTCATGTCAAAAAGATATGTTTCTTGAATCAAGAGAATCATTATTATTTGTATAAGACCCTATTGTGCAGGTTGTAACAAGTAAACGTTAATGATTTTGTACTTGGAAAGTCTTATGATCTTACAAGCACAAGTTGGCCCTAGTCAACTACATCTTGACCTAGAGACCTAGAGAAGGCTAATCGACGTCTTGGAAAGGGTATATATGGAATGAGATTCGATCCATTTGCAATTAACTTATTGCATATGTTGTAACATGTAAAAGTTAATGATTTTATGTTTAGAAAGTCTTATGATCCTATAAGCACAAATTAGTTGACCTAGATGTTGACCTAGAGAGGGCTAATCGACTTCTTGGAAAGGGTATATATGGAATGAGATTCGATACATTTGCGACAGACTTATTGCAATTCACATTGTCACGTAAGAAGCAAGACCAGAAGAGCGAGGTAGCTAGAAGAAAAGAAGAATTACCTTAGCGAAGGAAAGAAGTCGAAATCTTGATCTTTCTCCTCACACGTGCGAAATCTAGGGTTTTTGTTCTGTTGCAGAAGGCGTAATATTGCAGATCCAGATCCAAGTGGGGACGCTTGAAGAGGATTTGAGTGCGGTTCACATCGAAAACCTTGAATCACTCAAAGAGACATTCTTTAGAAGGTTGAAACATAGTAAAGAGCTAGGGTTTTACTGTACCAAAGGCCGAAGTTGAAATGTTTCTTTAGAAGGTTGAAACATATAAAAGAGCTAGGGTTTTTACTGTACCAAAGGCCGAATTTGCAGGTCTGTTGCAGGAAGTCGAGAAGTTGCTCCAAAGGACCGAAATGTGAGATTGGGATAGATTGAAAGGGCTTGACTCTAGTTGACTTTGGCTTATTGCAGAAGGGTTTAAGGGAATTTATAAAACTTTGTGAAAATTATAATTGGCCAGACAGATAGCAACCTGATCGGATGAGTCGGCCCCCATTTGTCTGCAATAGTAACACGCACAACCAATGAACGAGATGAGGACAGGCAAACAGATAGAGCACAAACCATAACTGACCTCGTTGGGTTGGGAATTAGCGCACCGAATGTTCTCCTCGCCCCCAGGAGAAGGTGCCGGAAGAGAAGCTAATAACTTCTTACTACCTGACAACAGTGAATTTGAAAAGCTCATTTCGCTGGATTCGACCTTAAAACCTCAACAATTATGTAAAAAGTCTTTCCGATTCCTGAAATTCGATGACGAAAGAGTGCTGGGAAAGATAAAACAAGTCCAAACATCAAGGCCACAAGGAACTATGAAGGCGAGAAACTAGATTACCAGTCCGGGCAGTTTCTTCTATATGTAATTGGAGAGCCGCCTGTTATTTATCTCGGCTGTCAGATCCAAACCCTGAGTATTGCTGCCCATATTACACGCGTTTAACTAAGTTGGTATCTTGTTTTTTGGATGTTTACTATATTACACTCGTTCTATTACACGCGTTTACCAAGCTGTTATCTTGCATTTCAATTTTTTTGAGGTCGCACTTATTATATTTAATGTATATCAGATTACGCTCCTTGTGAAGCTCCAGTATTATTTGCCCACCGGTCAAGCTTTGTCTCATCCACAAATATGATCAATTTGACCACTCGTCAACCTTTTCCTCAGCCTCAAATATGATCACTTCAATCTCTATCTCGGCTGCTTTACACGTGTTATTATTACCTAGCTCTAGCACAAATATCTCGTTACCTCTAGATATTTATATCACAAATATCTCGTTACCACTAGATATTTATATAATCTCACCCCTGTATCTTAGATTTTGATTTTAAATGAAGATATAAGATATAAATATATATCTATTTTGTATTTAAATTTATTAAAAAAAACAAAATATAATTTTTTCTACAAATTAGAAATTCAAAATTAAATATTTTAATTTTATTATATGAACTGAACACATCGTATTATGTATTATTTCACCAAAAGAGTCTCCCACTTATATTTATTCATATTTTAATATTGGAAATTCAATGCTGGTTATTTTTTATTATTATTTAGATTTATTTATTTGTAAGATGTTTGGTTGAGGTTTTATTATGAGTTGTTTAATCATTTCCATTTTTATTAGTTTTTTTGTTTTTTTGTTTTTAGTTTTTCTTCTTTTTTATTTAAACATATATTTTTTATTTTTATTTTCTTTTTTTCTATTATTTCTATTCTCGTGACTTTTAGTTTTTTCTCCATATTTTCAATTTAAAATGAGTTATTATTATATTAAGAACATATTTTAATAAATTTAATTATATATATATATATATATATATATATATATATATATATTAATAAAAAATATATAAATAAATAAAAACACACATATATAGATATGTTAAAGTGTATATATGTTAATGAACGTTCAGCTCAGATTGTCAATTGCGGTTTCTGCAGTCATAAACTCCAAGTATTCGCTGGCAATCAGAAATCCGCTTGGGGCAGCAACTGATCCTATTTCAGCGCATCAAATTAAGAACCATCAGGCTGTTGATGGTGATCTTCTGCAGGTCCACAGGTTCTGATGATCATTTTGTTTAATCATGCTTCACAAATGTAGTCTCTTGCTATCCCAATTTGTCCGAATCTATACCAAATTAGTCTCTTCTATAGTTAAACATAATCGGAACAAACAGGAATTTGGGTTCGCTGAGGTTTCCTCCTCCTCTGTTCTTCAAACTCAATGCTGTGTAATTCTGGAGCTCAGACTCCCATTTTATCTTTTTTGAATTCAATACAACAACCGATTATGTCAAAAAAAAAGTGTATATATGTTAATAAACTTAATATTAGTTAATCATATTTCATAATTTTTACTAATGGCATTCAACAACTCAATATTTTATTATTTGTTTTATTTTTGTGATTAAATCTTTATATTTTTATTTTTTTTTAGTTTAATTAAGTTATATTTAAGCTAAACCACAAGTACTGTCTACTAAGTAGAGCTTGTTATTTCTCTTTATTCTCTAGAATTTCCTAATTTTAATAATATAATTGGGTCAAAAGGTCAAAATTTTCTAGAAAGGTAGAACATTATCTTTTTTGAAAATTTATATTTTAAATATTTCTTTAATTCCACATATATATATATATATATATATATATATATATATATATATATATATATATAAGAAAATGAAACTATGCTATTTATAATTTATATAGTTTTTTATAATATTATGTGTCAATTTCTTCTTACACTAAAAACTCTTTATATTTATTATATTAAGTAGTTAAAATTAAGTATAATTCACTTAAAATATTATTGAATGTATAATTTTATAAATTTTATATAAATCAATTAGAAAAAATTGGTATATTTTCATATTAAATAGATAAAATTAACTATAATTCATTTCATAATATTAGGTAAACTAACCATTGTCCCTAAAGGCACACCAAAGGAATAGAATATTTGGGAAGATCATCTCGCCACTTATTCCAATGCACGCATTGTAATTGTTTCTATTAGTGGAGAAAATTTTCTTTTTGATAAGAATATTTAGATGATAAATATCTAAAGCCACTCAGAGACATTAGAAATGGGCATACAAATCTATGAAGTGGAATCCACCTGTTAGATTTTAATGACTAACGAGTAGAACTAACCTACTATTAAGATTGACGAAGACATTTTCGGTATTAAGAAAGAAGTCATTGTTAGTTCCTTCAATACAGTCTAGTGTAAAGGAGGTGGAACTGGAGTAGAGTGACACTCTTCTAGAGGTGGAAGGAGAGACATACTTCTGGGAAAAGCAATCTAATTTCGTTAATATTTTTTTTGGTTAAGTTCATTTTTGTGCTAGTTTTGAACTCCTAGGTTCTATGTTTTGTAAATATGAGAACTGTGATAGTATAAAATTCCACTTAGAAGAAAAAAAATAAATTCAAGTGAAATGGGTAACACATCTCAACCCTAGCGACTGCAATACATAATTTTTTTTCAAATGGGAGTTACCTTCTAAAGTAGACAATCTTGAATTCACCAACCAATTTCTAGGTCGTGCCTCTGAAATCCCAAGCACACCATTTGTGATCTCAGGCTTGGGCTTGCGAATAAAACTATCAATCCTTGTATGCTTAAAATCACTCTCCAAGTCCCCATAATTTTCCATTTTGGAATAAAAGAAACTCCAATGACATTGATTTTGGTCAAATATTTGATAGCACATCCAATCCATCAGAATGATTAAAACAAGGCGACACAAAAGAAACATTACTCCATGATTAACCTATACGAATCAAATATTTCATTACACTCTAGTTGAAGCTGCTATTACAAGCTATGGCAAGAACCCATGTTGGAATTGTGATGCCTGATGCAGGAGCATCCAAGTCAAATTTTCATTATTCAATTATGTAATAAGGGGGGTGAGACATTTTAATTATTTTATTAATTAAATTGCTTAATTTTAATAAATTAGGAGAGAAATTATAAATGTGAGGATTTTGTGTAAATATCCCTTAAATAAATAAGGATATGAGTGGAGTTAATTTAGGTAGATAATTTAGAGATGAGAAATTCCATAAACAGGACTTAGTTGGGTCCAAAATAAGATTAATCTAAATTGGATTTTAAGTTGAGATTTATGAGGAGAAAATTATGGAGTGGAACAAATTATTTTTATGTATAAATATGTAGCTTATGAGGGTGAGAAAGGAGAGAGTGTGAGGTGAGGAGTGCAGAGAATCAAAGAGTTGATTTGAAGGGCCGAGAGTCAAGAGGACGCCCAATGTAATATTTGGCAAAAGGGTTTTATGTTTTAATATCAGTATTTTTTTTATTATGCGGCTCCCTTTCCTTCATGTTCATTTTTAGAGTGAAATATTTTTATGCTGTGCGAAGTATGTGTGGTTTATATGCTAGGGTTATTATTTAACCCAGAACCCCGGCATCCTTTTGGTATCAAAGCAGGAAACGATTTCCTGCGAGAGCTTGGGAGAGAGTTGATTGATATATTATACTTTTCGTTTAAGTCTGCAATTTATATGTATGTTTATACATATGCTGTATGTGTTAAAAACTTGAATGCAGGTGATCGATTGACAAAGCTGTGGAGGTGCCTCCCGAAGCTGGACATCACAATGGATGGTGTAGCAAACTACTAGCTCACAGGCGGAGCTGTGGTATGAAGTAATTAAGTGTGAATTTGCAGTGGTCTACGCATACAACAGAGCGTGGAGCTATGCACACGTAGCAAGGTGAAAGACATTGTAGAAATATTGGATGTTGTATAGCTATGTATACAGGCCTCTAAAAGAGTGTGAATTTGTAGCGAAGGCTTTAGCTTTTACAGTTCCCATGCAATCACATTTTCAAGGATTGTACTATGATGGTGAAATTTTGAGATTTCTATCAATGGATCAAGTTCTGGTGAAGTTAATTTCTATGAAGGTGTTAGAAAAATAAAGGATCGGGTTCATTGCATGGTTGGCCGAAGTTATCAACAATATCGAACATGTAGAAAAAAGGTATAATATTTCTCACATGGATTTTTATAAGATTGTCAAGATTTTGAATCAATTTCGTTCAGCATAACTATAGTGAAAAGAGAATGTACATTTATTCAACTGAGGCTGCTAGGCGTGTTGGGGGTCGAGTTATGTTGATGGAGGACCAATGAGCAGATGCAAAAGGTCGTGTGCAGAGGACGAAGTTGATGGTGGATTTCTGTCTGGCGTAGATTTTGAAGAGCGTGGTGGTGCTCAGAGCTGGTGGGTTAAGAAAAGGTGAACATAAGAAACATGTGTTTGGAGACAACACCCTCAAGAATTTGGAACATCTTCGCAAACAATCTCAAGCATTGACTGGAGCCAATTGGCGAAGCTGTAGAATCGAAGTCAAGCAGCGAAAGCATGTCATGGAGGTGGTATATGCTTGCGCAGATACTGTAGCATCGATGCTTGGAATTCATTTGTTCAGCGTTGGCATTTTGGAGAGATATGGATATCACGTGTAATTGATCACTTCAACAAGTGTTTGAAGCATTTGCAATGAACAGCTATGAGTTTGTTTGTTAAAGAAGACTTCCATCGAAAGCGCAGAGACTGTCATCCCAAAGCCAGGGTTGAATCTACAGTGGAAAAGAGTGCGTTGACATGTGTGGAGCCATGTCCATTAGTGAACTACGATGCAGTTGCAGCACCGTATAGCTTGAAGGTCAATTATGCAAATATGAAACACTGTCAAAACACCATAGCGTGGGAGTGTTGACAAGTGGCTTATTAAAACCATGATGGTGAGCGAATTAGCAGAGTCGATTTACATGGAACCTTTGTTGTCGATACAAAGTTAAATGTCAACCCCACAGTGGCATGCGTGGAGGCTACACGAAGTTTGGTTGCATTGCATTATGTATGGTGAGGAAAAAAAGGTTGATATTACATGTGCCATAGGTTATAATTGAATAAATGTTGATATTATATGTGCGTAGGTTAAAATATATATATACGAAGGCAGAAGCACAATCTTGCTTACGGTGGTTTCGAATTTTGTTGAGATATGGTTCGAACCATGGTAACGTTAAAACATATACTTTTTCAACACTGTATGCATGTGGTCGAATCAAATGAATTACATGGATGTAACTTATGAAGGTTGAAGCTGTCATATATTTTTGGTTTAAAATTCATGCTATTCAAATCCTTTAATGGATTCCAATTTGTAAATGATATACTTCAAGCGGGGTTTTAAAAAAAAATACCATTTGGAAAGTAATAAATGGTATGTGGTCTCAATATATTTACATCATTGTGCTGGGAAATAAGTGGGCAATTTTACATTCACTAAAGTTGTGGAAATCTAGAAGCAAACTAGTTTCATAAGGAAAAGTCTGGGCCTCAGTAAAATTTATACAATTTACTACAATGAATTGATTGGTAGGAATTGGGTGTTCTTTATTCCTACATCATTTTTCTCTCATGTTGTTCAAGATTGTGAAATCAGCGTGAAAAGGTGAAGGAAAAATTTTGAAAACCAAACAAGGGTTTTCACACAGCCTCGGAGAGAATATATCTGATGTGTGTGGAATTCAAAAATCGACAGTGGAGATTGGAGAAGAGCCTCGAGATATATGTGGCCTATTGATCATGAAATCATTGGATTGATGGATGGGTCTTTGAAAAGAGGGGTTTCATTTTCAAAAGGTCTGAAGATGGTGGAGATTTGGAACTAAAGAGAGTAGCGGTAAATATGCTATGGGCGCAGAAGGTAAATCATAATGTTTATTGTTATTTCATGGAGGATAACACAATGACGGTGTTAATGAAATTCCAGTAAAGTTGTGTAAACCTCTTTTTTTTAAGTAATGTGGATTTTCACCATGCTAAAGTGTATTGAAATCTTGAAACATGCATTTTTATGCATAAGGTGGATTATTCACAATTTTGGTTGCATCGTTTTCAGATTAAAGTTTTTAGTTGGAAATGGGAGGACTTTTGTGATTTGTGTTTATGATTGAAACAAAAACAAACCACAGTTATTTGATGTTGTAAAACCTTTGTTTTTACCATCATGTGATGGAATTTAAGGAGGTGATGTTCAGGATGAACACAACGTACAAGTTGTACATCATTTCATGAAGAGGTTGCTTGTTCTCTATACACAGGTGAAGAGATGCGAATTAATGTTGTATGGTGCATAAAAATACAGGGAAATGTTTTCATTAAGATGACGAGTTTGTAAGCATTGACAGTGACAAAGATGGCACAGAAGAGTGGAAACCAGAGGGTTGAGACTGCAGAGAGGAAGGTTTATTAATAACCTTAACAGGAGCATGAGGTATGATAATTCGGGAAGGTATTTTTGAACATTGAGAAGTGAATGGTTTATTTATTTTCACCTTAAAATAAATGTGAGAAAACCTAGATTTCATTTCGATTAAAGACTTCAGTATCATGTGAAGTGATGAGGACAAACTGATGATTTTCATAAAGAATGAAATATGAAAGAAAGTGAAGATTGTATAACTTGAAACATCCATGTAGAAAATTGAATAACTGTTAAATTATTCACCGAGATTATCCTGATCACACACTATTTGAGCTTCATGCATAATACATAACCTCTTCTACTATTGATCATCAATTTGTGGAAATATAAACAATCGCATGCGCACATTAAAACCATAAACAATCACACATATAAACACAGTATTTATGGGAAAGCTTAAAGCTGAAAACCCCCAACTATCTATATATTATAATGATAGAGATCATGTAACAATCATTGTACAAAATCCTCACAAGCTCTCAGTACAATCTCCAATTGTTACACACTACACAAGCTTAGATCATAGAAAACACATGCTCCAATCTGCTCCACCTGTTAGCCTGCCTCTACTGCGCAATCCAATATGGATAATACATAGATCCAGGTTCAAATCCCACTGGTATGTACTGCGCAATCCTCATTGGCCTCTCCATCAATGTGTGGTGCAAACTCATGCACCAGTATAGTCACAACTGATAGTCACACTGCTCTTTCACCTACCTCTTCACTGGTCTCCACTGAAACTGTCCATGCACTGAAGTTAACTGATGTATTCTTTATTTATTAATGAGTTAATAATTAGTGAATTAATTAATAATTAATTCACACCACTCTCACTAATTGTATCAATCAGTTAGACTAGATACAACTAGCTCAACTAAGTTAAAATGAACAGAACTCCATTAACTATCTCATCAACTCCACCAAACTCTGTCACATGAGTTCTAACTGAAGTCAACCATGCAATAGCTCCACTAAACCCTAGGAATAGCATAATTCCTTCTGTCAGCTACATGTGCCACA
Source organism: Pinus albicaulis (assembly GCA_034641835.2). NCBI lineage: Eukaryota > Viridiplantae > Streptophyta > Pinopsida > Pinales > Pinaceae > Pinus > Pinus albicaulis. The sequence goes on along the minus strand of CM076583.1, from coordinate 966,188,630 downwards.
TCTGTGACTTGAACTGAAGTGCTCCAAGAGGATAAGATAATGTTTAGAGTCCAAATATTATTAAGAGCTAATAATATTCGACATATCTATTTTTAGACTGGCAATCTAAAAATAGATTCTACCCAATATGTCTAAAAATAGAAGTCCATCTATTTTTCCCGACTTGACCAACCATCCACAAATAACATCCTGCAACTCATAGAACATGATCCATATGTCTAAAAATAGACTTTGCGCCAAAAATACCCTACGGGCCCACTTAGTGAAGGCGACTCCTTTCCACTAAGCTCATCATCTTGTTGCAATCTAAACACTCCCTCTCAACAAGATATGGATTATCTGCAACCCCTATCCTGCCCCTGTGGTATTCAAATTTTCTCCTGGTGAGCGCCTTCGTCAAGATATCAGCATCCTGATCCTCCGTAGGAATGTATGAAAGTAACATGATTCTCCACTGCACACAATCTCTGATATGATGATACCGGATGTCAATGTGTTTATATCTATCATGAAATACTGGATTAACCGAGAGTTTGATGCAACTCTGATTATCACAATAAATCACAGTAGGCTCTAAGTGTGAACCGAACGATCCGACCAGGATCTTCCTCATCCATATAGCCTCGCATGTAGCCAAACTCGCGGCCATATACTCAGCCTCTGCTGAACTGAGTTCCACGGATCTCTACTTCATGTTGTTCCAAGAAACTGATGTCGACCCGATACTGAAAATCCCTCCAGATGTGCTCTTTCTGTCAGTTGGGCTCCCTGCCCAATCTGCATCCGTGAAGCCACACAGCTTCACATCATCCGACTGTCTGTACCACAATCCATATCCCAATGTGCCTCTGAGATAACGCAATACATGCTTCCCCGCCTTCCAAAAGAGCCTGGTAGGCTTAACCATAGCTTGTGAAAGTTGGTTAACTACATAGCATATATCGGGTTGTGTATTGACCAGATACATAAGCGACCTCACCAACTGTCGATAAATAGTGGCATCCACTACCTCTGCTGAAGTAGAATCCTTCTTCCTCCAACCACCAGGAAGAGGAGTATCAACAGGCTTGCAACCATGCATGTTGAACTTCTCCAGTATCTCCCGGGCATACTTACCCTGAGAAACAAACAGTCCACCACTGCGCTGCCAAATTTCCAATCCCAGGAAATAATGAAGGAGGCCCAAGTCCTTCATCTCAAACTATTTTGCAAGATCCTCCTTGCATGAGAGTATCAATAGCTCATCACCTGTCAAAATCAAATCATCTACATAAAGTACAATGATCAGCAACTTACCCTCCACCACAATCTGGTATAGGTTAGGATCCGTCTCACTCTTGGAGAATCCAAGTCCGGTAAAATAACTGTCTATCTGTGTGTACCAACCACGAGGTGCTTGGTTCAACCCATACAACGCTCTCTTGAGCCTGCACACATGCAACTCGCTGCTGAAGATCTCGAAACCTTCGGGCTGCTCTATGTACACCTCCTCCTCAATCACTCCGTTTAGGAACGCAGTCTTCACATCCATCTTATTAATGTGCCACCCCATCTGCGCTGAGAGAGCAAGAATCGTCCGTATGGAAGAATACCTTGCGACAAGTGCAAAGGTTTCCTCATAATCGATCCCTCTATCTGTGAGAAGCCTCGGGCAACAAATCTTGCCTTGTACTTCTCCACACTCCCGTCAGCTGCCTGCTTCACTTTGTAGATCCATCTCGAACCCACCACTGATTTCCCTTCCGGCCTTGGGACAATCTCCCATGCACTGTTTCTGACAATCGGATCATACTCTTCCACCATGGCATCTACCCATGCGGGATCCTCCACATTTTCCTCAAAAGAGGATGGCTCTGTCACGATACATTGACTCATGAGAGCCATGTATCCAATGTACTGATCAGGTGACTGTCTCTGTCTGCGCTGTGATGTAGGTGCTCCTACAACCTTCTCTACATGTTGAGCCCGGAGTCGCTCGAAACACGCCAGTGCGCTTCCGCCCTGCGATGGTTGTGCTTGCTTGGTGGTCTCTTCCACTCCATGAACCTCATCTTGTGGTTGACCCACATCCTGAGACTCATCCTTAGGAACTAATAGCTCCTCATCTGCATGCGAGTGTGGCTCCCTCTCAAGCGAACACTTCATGGCTTTCTCCTCCTGAAATTTGATATCCCATCGCACAACAATCTTGCGACTATCTGGAAAATACACACGATAGTTATGGGGCGTATCAGTGTACCCCAAAATATCCCAACCTCCGCAGTCGGCTCCAGCTTCTTCCTGGCATCCTTCGTCACATGAATGTAAACAAGTGAATCAAAAATCCTCAAATGGGAAATATCAGGCCTCTTACCAAAAAATGCCTCCTCGGGTGTACTCATGCCAAGTATCCTGTGAGGACAACGGTTCTGCACATATACTGCAGTATTGCATGCCTCCTCCCACAAGTGAATGGGTAGGCCTTGATCATGCAACATCGCCCGTGCAGCACCCACGATCGTTCTGTTCTTCAGCTCAACAACCCCATTCTGCTGTGGGTTATGAGGTGCTATGAGTTCTCTTCGAATCCCTTCTGCGTTGCAAAAGTCCTTGAATTCGCCATAGATGAATTCACCACCATTGTCTCTCCTAAGAGCCTTCAAATGCTTCCCCGATTCCTTCTCAACCAGCGCCTTGAACTCACGGAACTTTGAGTATGTCTCGCTCTTCTTGCACGCAGAAGATCCGACGCCGGGAAAAATCGTCAACGAATACATAGTGCTGTGCTGTTATCGAGCTGCGAGAAAGGTCCACACACATGCGTGTGAAATCTTCAAGGACCGTTGGCATAGTGGCTATACGGCCTAGGCGAAGGGTAAGATTTTGGAAATTTTCTAAGGTACACCCGCGCGGCAGTGCGACTACACAAGAATTGCCTTTGGGATACGAGTCGAAATGCGCTCTTTGTATCTTCAGAACTCCATGAGTGGTGGCCCAATCTGGGGTGCCACAACTCGCCATCATCATTCCGCTCATCGCCTTGCCACTACCATTGCAACGCGGCCACCTGCAATTGATAAAGGTTCTTAACTCGAACCCCTATCCTCCAGGTCTCACCAGTTGCCTTACTACGTAGGAAAGCCTTTCCCTCGCTAAAGACAACATCATATCCCTTTTTTTCTAATATCGCCACAGAGATAGGATTCTTCTTCAATCCCTTGTTTTCTAATATGTCCTGCTTCTTACCTTTCACACAAGAATGAGAAGCTTTCTTGCTCTTCCCCTTCTTTGATTTGGTAGCCAAAGCGCAATTCTCTTCATCAGAGTTCTTTGATGACGATCCATCCCTGGTACTCCGCCTTATCTCCTCTTGCACAAGATCTGACCAAAGTCGCTCCCATCCCAGCAATTTCTCCCGACCATTGACAGAGTCCTGATAGGAATTCCAACTCTTTGGAAGCCCAAGGAGAGCCAAGCTCACCAAGTCCTCATCATCTACAGTAACCCCCACACTTCCCAACTCATCCCTGCATTGGGTGAACTTCGTGAGGTACTTGGGCATATTGTCGCCTTTCTCCATCTTTATGTTTCTGAGTCTGTCCTTGAGCACCAACTTCCTCTGGTCGCTCTTGCTTTGGAATAAATCTGTCAAGGCTTTCCACATCAAGAATGGAGAAGCCTTACCATGTAGGCTGGACACTATGTTATCCTTCACGCCCTCCAGCAGAATCCTTCGACACTTTGCTGTCTTCTTTTGCCAAGCCTCAATTATGGCAACATCGCTAGAAGTAGGCTTTGGGACTTTAGCATCTATGAACTCCTTCAACCCACTGTCATCCAGCACCGCCTCCATCCTGTCCTTCCATGAAACATAATTCGAGCTACCCTCAAGGGCATACTCCAATCGCAATCTGTTGAAAGACATCTCAACTTCGACACCAAGAAAACACTGTTGCAAATTCGAATTCCACCAGCACAAAACTCAACCGCTTCAATGTTTTGCAATTTCTCCAATGATCAATAATGCTCCGATACCATGTAGAAAATTGAATAACTGTTAAATTATTCAACGAGATTGTCCTGATCACACACTATTTTAGCTTCATGCATAATACATAACCTCTTCTACTATTGATCATCAATTTGCGGAAATATAAACAATCGCATGCGCACATTAAAACCATAAACAATCACACATATAAACACAGTATTTATGGGAAAGCTTAAAGCTGAAAAACCCAAACTATCTGTATATTATAATGATAGAGATCATGTAACAATCATTTTACAAACTCCTCACAAGCTCTCAGTACAATCTCCAATTGTTGCACACTACACAAGCTCAGATCATACAAAACACATGCTCCAATCTGCTCCACCTGTTAGCCTGCCTCTACTGCGCAATCCAATATGGATAATACCAAGATCCAGGTTCGAATCCCACTAGTATGTACTGCGCAATCCTCATTGGCATCTCCATCAATGTGTGGTGCAAACTCATGCACGAGTATAGTCACAACTGATAGTCACAGTGCTCTTTCAACTACCTCTTCTTTGGTCTCCTTTGAAAGATGTCTGCATGCACCTAAAGTTAGCGTGTATTCTTTAGTTGATTAATGATTTAATAATTAGTGAATTAATTAATAATTAATTCACACCATGCTAATTGTATCACTCGATTTAAGACTAGATACAACTAGCTCCGTACAAGATTAAAAAAGCTGAACAAAACTCCGTGCTTGTCTCATCGCTCCACTGAGGAACGTCCACATGGTTCTAAGCGGGTCCAACCATGCAATAGCTCCACTAAGCCTAGGAATAGTGCACTTCCTTACGCTGGGCTGCAGCTCATTGCGTCGCACAACGATCTTGCGACCGTACGGAAAATACACACAATAGTTATGGGGCGTATCGGTGTACCCAATGTCAACCTCCGCAGTCGGCTCCAGCTTCTTCCTGGCATCCTTTTTCACATGAATGTAAACAGGTGAACCAAAAATCCTCAAATGGGAAATATCGGGCTTCTTACCAGAAAACGCCTCCTCGGGTGTACTCATGCCAAGTATCTTGTGAGGACAACGGTTCTGCACATATACTGCAGTATTGCATGCCTCCGCCCACAAGTGAATGGGTAGGCCCTGATCATGCAACATCGCCCGTGCAACACCCACGATCGTTATGTTCTTCCGCTCAGCAACCCCGTTCTGCTATGGGTTATGAGGTGCTATGAGCTCTCTTCGAATTGCTTCTGCGCTGAAAAAGTCCTCCAATTCGCCATAGATGAATTCACCACCATTTTCGCTCCTAAGAGCCTTCACCTGCTTCCCCGATTCTTTCTCAACCAGTGCCTTGAACTCACAGAACTTTGAGTATGTCTCGCTCTTCTTCTGCATGAAGAAGATCCAGCACTTCCGAGAAAAAATCATCAATAAATATCACATAATACCTGTGCTTTGCTATCGAAGCTACTGAGAAAGGTCCACACACGTCTGTGTGAATTCTCTCAAGGATCGTCGTGGCGCGACTATCCTTCTCGTGAAAGGTGGCTTTCACAAATTTTCCTAAGGTACACCCCTTGCACTGATCTGACTACGCAAGAGTGCCTTTAGGAAGCCCAGTAGAAATCTGCTGTAGTATCTTCAAAGCTCCATGGTGAAGGTGGCCCAATCTCCGGTGCCACAACTTGCCATCATCCCGGCTCACCACCTCTTCCGCCTTTGCCTACTCATTTCTGTGCCTATCTACTCCGCACCGATAAAGGTTCTAACTCGAACCCCTACCTCCAGTCTCACTCGGGCCTGCTCATTACGTAGGAAAGTTTTCCTCGCTAAAGACAACATCATATCCCTTTTTTCTAATACTGCTACGTAGATAGGATTCTTCTTCTGTCCCTTTGTTTTCTAATATGTCCCGCTCTACCTTCGCACCAGAATGAGAAGCTTTCTTGCTCTTCCCCTTCTTTGCTTTGGTAGCCAAAGCGCAATTCTCTTCATCAGAGTTCTTTGATGACGATCCATCCCTGGTACTCCGCCTTATCTCCTCTTGCACAAGATCCGACCAAAGTCGCTCCCATCCTGTAAATTTCTCCCGACCATTGAAAGAGTCCTGATAGGAATGCCAACTCTTTGGAAGCCCAAGGAGAGCCAAGCTCACCAAGTCCTTATCATCTACAGTTACCCCCACACTTCCTAGCTCATCCCTGCATTGGGTGAACTTCATGAGGTACTTGGGCATATTGTCGCCTTTCTCCATCTTTATGTTTATGAGTTTATCCTTGAGTGCCAACTTCCTCTGGTCGCTCTTGCTTTGGAATAAATCTGTCAAGGATTTCCACATCAGGAATGGAGAAGCCTTACCATGCAGGCTAGACACTATGTGATCCTTCACGCCCTCCAACAGAATCCTTCGACACTTTGCTGTCTTCTTTTGCCAAGCCTCAATTACGGCAACATCGCTAGAAGTAGGCTTTGGGACTTCAGCATCTATGAACTCCTTCAACCCATTGTCATCCAGCACCGCCTCCATCCTGTCCTTCCATGCAATATAATTCGAGCTGCCCTCAAGGGCATACTCCAATCGCAATCTGTTGAAAGACATCTCAACTCCGACACCAAGAAAACACTGCTGCAAATTCGAATTCCACCAGCACAAAACTCAACCGCTTCAATGTTTTGCAATTTCTCCAATGATCAATAATGCTCCGATACCATGTAGAAATTTGAATAACTGAGATATTATTCACCGAGATTCTCCTGATCACACACTATTTTAGCTTCATGCATAATACAGAATCTCTTCTACCATTGATCATTACATGCGGAAATAAAATCAATTTCATGCGCACATTAAAACCACAAACAATCACACATATAAACACAGTATTTATGGGAAAGCTTAAAGCTGAAAACCCCCAACTATCTGTATATTATAATGATAGAGATCATGTAACAATCATTTTACAAACTCCTCACAAGCTCTCAGTACAATCTCCAATTGTTGCACACTACACAAGCTCAGATCATACAAAACACATGCTCCAATCTGCTCCACCTGTTAGCCTGCCTCTACTGCGCAATCCAATATGGATAATACATAGATCCAGGTTCAAATCCCACTGGTATGTACTGCGCAATCCTCATTGGCCTCTCCATCAATGTGTGGTGCAAACTCATGCACCAGTATAGTCACACTTGATAGTCACACTGCTCTTTCACCTACCTCTTCACTGGTCTCCACTGAAACTGTCCATGCACTAAAGTTAACTGATGTATTCTTTAGTTGATTAATGATTTAATAATTAGTGAATTAATTAATAATTAATTCACACCACTCTCACTAGTGTATCAATCAGTTAGACTAGATACAAGTAGCTCAACTATGTTTAACTCAGTTAAACTGAACACAACTCCATTAACCTGTCTCATCAAGACTCCCAAAATCCCGTCACATGAGTTATGATCAATTCAACCATGCAATATAGCCCACTAAACCCTAGGAATAGTGTAATTCCTTCCTGTCACCGATATATCTCAAGGTACGTCTTGGAAAAAAAGTATCTCTGGAAAATACACACAATAGTTATGGGGTGTATCAGTGTACCCCAAAAATATCCCAACCTCTACGGTCGGCTCCAACTTCTTCCTAGCATCCTTCGTCACATGAATGTAAATAGGTGAACCAAAATCCTCAAATGGGAAATATCAGGCCTCTTACTAGAAAATGCCTCCTCGGGTGTACTCATGCCAAGTATCCTGTGAGGACAATGGTTTTGCACATAAACCACAGTATTGCATGCCTCAGCCCACAAGTGTATGGGAAGGCCCTGATCATGCAACATGCCCGTGCAACACCTACTTCATCGTTATGTTCTTCCGCCTCACAACCCCGGCTCTGCCTAAGGTTATGAGGCTACAGAGTTACTCTTCGACCGTTTCGCGCTCGAAAAAGTCCTCCACTCCGCCATAGATGAATTCACCACCATTTTCGCTCCTAAGAGCCTTCACTTCGTACCCATTCTTTCTCAACCAAAGGCCTTGAACTCACAACTTTAAGTATGTCTCCCTCTTCTTCTACATGAAGAAGATCCAGCACTTACGAGAAAAATCATCAACAAATATCACATAATACCTGTGCTTTGCTGTCGAAGCTACTGAGAAAGGTCCACACACGTCTGTGTGAATTCTCTCAAGGATTGTCGTGGCGCGACTATCCTTCTCGTGAAAGGTGGCTTTCACAAATTTTCCTAAGGTACACCCCTTGCACTGATCTGACTGTGCAAGAGTGCCTTTAGGAAGCCCAGTAGAAATCTGCTGCAGTATCTTCAAAGCTCCATGGTGAAGGTGGCCCAATCTCCGGTGCCACAACTCACCATCATCCCGGTTCACCACTCCTTCTGCCTTGCCTGCCATTACAATACAGCCATCTACTTGCAATTGATAAAGGTTCTTAACTCGAACCCCTATCCTCCGTGTCTCACCAATTGCCTTACTGCACAGGAAAGCCTTTCCCTCGCTAAAGACAACATCATATCCCTTTTTCTAATATCGCCACGTAGATAGGATTCTTCTTCAATCCCTTGTTTTCTAATATGTTCCTTCTTACCTTTCACACAAGAAGGAAGGATGAGTAGCTTTATTTCTCTTCCCCTTATTTTCTTTGGAAACCAAAGCGAAATTACCTTCATCAGAGTTCTTTGATGACGATCCATCCTTGGTACTCCGCCTTATCTCCTCTTGCACAAGATCCGACCAAAGTCGCTCCCATCCTGACAATTTCTCCCGACCTTTGACAGAGTCCTGATAGGAATGCCAACTCTTCAGAATCCCAAGGAGAGCCAAGCTCACCAAGTCCTCATCATCTACAGTCACCCCCACACTTCCCAGCTCATCCCTGCATTGGATGAACTTCGTGAGGTACTTGGGCATATTGTCACCTTTCTCCATTTTTATGTTTCTGAGTCTATCCTTGAGCGCCAACTTCCTCTGATCGCTCTTGGTTTGGAATAAATCTATCAAATATTTCCACATCAAGAATGGAGAAGCCTTACCATGAATTCTGGACACTATGTTATCCTTCACACCTTCCAACAGAATCCTTCGACACTTTGCTGTCTTCTTTTGCCAAGCCTCAATTATGGCAACATCGCTAGAAGTAGGCTTTGGGACTTCAGCATCTATGAACTCCTTCAACCCACTGTCATCCAGCACCGCCTCCATCCTGTCCTTCCATGAAACATAATTCGAGCTACCCTCAAGGGCATACTCCAATCGCAATCTGTTGAAAGACATCTCAACTTCGACACCAAGAAAACACTGTTGCAAATTCGAATTCCACCAGCACAAAACTCAACCGCTTCAATGTTTTGCAATTTCTCCAATGATCAATAATGCTCCGATACCATGTAGAAAATTGAATAACTGTTAAATTATTCAACGAGATTGTCCTGATCACACACTATTTTAGCTTCATGCATAATACATAACCTCTTCTACTATTGATCATCAATTTGCGGAAATATAAACAATCGCATGCGCACATTAAAACCATAAACAATCACACATATAAACACAGTATTTATGGGAAAGCTTAAAGCTGAAAACCCCCAACTATCTGTATATTATAATGATAGAGATCATGTAACAATCATTTTACAAAATCCTCACAAGCTCTCAGTACAATCTCCAATTGTTACACACTACACAAGCTCAGATCATACAAATCACATGCTCCAATCTGCTCCACCTGTTAGCCAGCCTCTACTGCGCAATCCAATATGGATAATCATGAGATCCAGGTTCAAATCCCACCAGTATGTACTGCGCAATCCTCATTGGCTTCTCCATCAATGTGTGTGCAAATCTCATGCACCAGTATAGTCACAACTGATAGTCACACTTGCTCTTTCACCTACCTCTTCACTGGTCTCCACTGAAACTGTCCATGCATTGCAGTTAACTGATGTATTCTTTAGTTGATTTAGGAGTTAATAATTAGTGAATTAATTAATAATTAATTCACACCACTCTCACTAATTGTATCAATCAGCTAGACTAGATACAACTATCTCAACTAAGTTAAACTGAACACAACTCCATTAATTGTCTCATCAACTCCACCAAACTCTGTCACATGAGTTCTAACTGAAGTCAACCATGCAATAGCTCCACTAAACCCTAGGAATAGCGTAATTCCTTTTTTCAGCTGCATGTGCCACATCCGTGACTCGAACTGAAGTGCTCCAAGAGGATAAGATAATGTTTAGAGTCCAAATATTATTAAGAGCTAATAATATTCGACATATCTATTTTTAGACTGGAAATCTAAAAATAAATTATGCCCAATATGTCTAAAAATAAAAGTCCATCTATTTTTCCTGACTTGACCAACCATCCACAAATAGCATCCTACAACTCATAGAACATGATCCATATGTCTAAAAATAGACATAGTCTAAAAATAGACTTTGCGCCAAAAATACCCTAGGGGCCTACTTAGTGAAGGCGACTCCTTTCCACTAAGCTCATCATCTTGTTGTAATCTCAACAATCCATTGTCATAATTTTTGGGTCGAGTCTTGAAGTGAAAACAGGTTTTTAGAGTCAAATGAAAGTTTGGATAGTTTTAAGTTGAGATTGAGTATTTTCATTCAAGATGAAAAATTGGTGTAAGTCTGAAGTCAAAGAGTCGTAAGATAAGCCAAAAGTCTGAATGTAATTGGGTGCATGATTGGTAGAGCCTGACACCCAAAGAATTGGTCATTGTAACACATGTGTTTCTAAAGTTTTGCTTACAGCAAAGTGAAGCAAGAGGGTTACCAGACACTGGTTCCAACACAGAGAACCAAGAGAAGCCAAGCACAAGAGGAGAACTTGCATTTTGATGAATAGAAACTGTGAAGGATTGATGAGAAGTGGATTAAATGAAGTCCACACATGAACAGATGCAATTCACAAAGAAGGGGAAGATGACTGTTGATAGTTATTTACGAAGATCTCATGAAGACCACAAAAGAGGGAAGAAGAAGGAAAATGCCAAGGTAAGTGGCATATATGAAAAATTTACAGATGAAGAGTATGAGCGGGAGAAGGCTGAGATAACGATTCATCTTGAATTGTTAATGGAGTTGTTGCAGGAAAATGTGAAAAACTAGACACATGGTTGGACCATGAAAAATAAGGTGAAGTGGCAGAAGGTACACGAAAAGAGGGAAAAACAGGTAAACATACAGTTGATGGAAGAGCTGAAGAAGCTCGAACATATGTTCAGTTGTGAAGAACTCAGAAAGGCTAAGTAAAAAGTGGATGTTTCCATTTGTGGCCCGGAACAGGGTGAAATTCTAGGTGAAGAGATCAGTGAGGAAGATCTCATGAACTATTGGGATAGTTCAGAAGCGTCTGAAGATTTATTGGCGAGAGAAACAGATGAGGCCATGAAGACTTACATTTTTTCTCACAGTTTATGTATGTTTGCAGGATGTGCAGAAGATGGTGAGCAGTCTGATGGAACTGTCACAAAGGAGAATGAAACTTTTGAGGTAAAGTCTGGTAGAGAATTCCTTTTAGCGAAGGAAATTATTGATTTGTTACAACAGGAAGAAATCATAAATGAATTCTTGTTTGGGGTAAGACAGCAAGTCGAGGCTGTTATGGAGCAGGAGCAAAATGGAAATGCGAAGAAAAATTCCAAGGAGGTAAACAAATGTATTTTTTTAATAAAACTACTGACGAAGTTTTACAATGTAATGATGCTGAAACTAAGACAACTCAGGAAGATTTCCAGAGGAAGAGTGAAGGTAGTGATGAAGTACTGAAAAGATTTCATATGGAAATTGAGTTTTTGGAATGACGACTGAAGGAAATTGATGGCAAATAAAAATTTGCAAAACATGATCCAGAAGAAATTACAGTTACTATGCATGATAGAGATGAAATATTTTTAACATTTATGGAGTTGAATGAATGTTATAAATTTTCAAATAATGATGTAACTATAGGTATAGAAAATGACATTAACAGATATGATGTCGAAATCAGAGCAATCAAGCAGAAGTTATTTGGCATTGAGATGGAAGATCAGAAGCAGCGAGGGAGTTATGTCTGTAGGGACATAAAGGAGACAGTGAATCAGCAGGATGAATATGGAAGCAGCCAGTAGTACGGAACAAAATCTAGTGAAGTCTCAAAAGTCAATGATGAGAGATTGATGCCTGAAGCATCAAAAGAGATCGACAGGTCTTACCTTTTTAAAATTAACAGTTTATTGGTGAATGTAGGTACAGTACTTGATGAGAGGGTTGTTGCTATAAAAGAAATCCAAGACTATAGTTGTAATCAAGAAGGAGTTCTTCATTATTTTCTATTGCGGGAAGTTGAGTATTCAGCTCAGTTGGAGACGAAATAATTCAACAAAGAAGTATTACTCCAAGGAATTGGAAAAAGAAAATGTTGGAGAAGCCGATGGAATCTGATTGATAGAGTGAAGGATGAGTTATCAAATCAATTTGATACTTCAAAGGACCACAACAGAATAGAGTATGGAATCCTGGAGGGAGCAAGTCATCAGGACTTGTGGCTGTCGCATTGTTACATAAAAGCGACAGACCTCATAGACAGGAGTCTATGGAAAATTCTCTACATGGGGAGTCTGATGCAGGAGCATCCAAGTCAAATTTTCATTATTCAATTATGTAATAAGGGGGGTGAGACATTTTAATTATTTTATTAATTAAATTGCTTAATTTTAATAAATTAGGAGAGAAATTATAAATGTGAGGATTTTGTGTAAATATCCCTTAAATAAATAAGGATATGAGTGGAGTTAATTTAGGTAGATAATTTAGGGATGAGAAATTCCATAAATAGGACTTAGTTGGGTCCAAAATAAGATTAATCTAAATTGGATTTTAAGTTGAGATTTATGAGGAGAAAATCATGGAGTGGAACAAATTATTTTTATGTATAAATATGTAGCTTATGAGGGTAAGAAAGGAGAGAGTGTGAGGTGAGGAGTGCAGAGGATCAAAGAGTTGATTTGAAGGGACAAGAGTCAAGAGGCTGCTCAATGTAATATTTGGCAAAAGGGTTTTATGTTTTAATATCAATATTTTTTTCTATTATGCGGCTCCCTTTCCTTCATGTTCATTTTTAGAGTGGAATATTTTTATGTTGTGTGAAGTATGTGTGGTTTATATGCTAGGGTTCTGATTTAACCCAGAACCCCGACATCAATGCCCAAGTCTAGGAATGACTCCACCAAAAAACTCTGCGTTGACCCAGAAAATTATGGACACTGTTGTTGTAGGTGAACTAACATTTTGGCCCTCAAATCTACTCCAAAAAAATTTCAAAATTAAATGTGGGCTCTCCACACCCGCTCCAAAAAAACCAATAAATATCCAAGTGTTGGAAATGATCCCAGGATAAATTGTGCCATCCTCCAACAGTTTCTATCGTTAACTACTAAGTGGAACTAGAAATTATGCCCTTAGAACTATTCATAAATTTTTGTAAAATTAATCCTAACCTCCTCTCACCAAACCCACTAAAACCCAGAAATGGTTTGGGCTAGCTCCACCGATCCGCGCTAGCCCCCAACAAGTGAAAATCACCCAATCTCACGAAAGAACACCCCACAATTTGATATTACTGAATTATACCAAAATCTACCATGAGAAATTTCTCCTAGCTTCGACTAGTCCTCCACTTACCTCCTATCTCCAACCCTTATCTCTCCACAATTCTTATTCCTTCTTCCCTTGCGTAGGATAAAATAGATACCCTTACACAATTATAAATGAAAATAATTTTGTCCCACATATTTTTTTTCTCTCTATCCCTGCAAAATCACCACAAAATTCCCAGCTCCAACTAGGAAAATCCTCCTGCAAATAACTGAGACTCCAACTCATTTTATGCTCGACCACACTAAATAACTCAAATTTCCTCTATGCCTATGAAATACACAGAGCTTGGAATACAACTTTGAATGAAGCTCTATGAAAACCCAACAATGGACTCCCTGAATTCCCAACTAGGGAGGCACTCGAAGTCCTCTGAATATGGGGTGGAATCTCGCCTAGAATTCTTGTGCTAAAGAACTCTAAGAAAATAAGAAGTGTTGAGTGTAATAGTGAAGTGCTAAGTGTAATAGTCAAAAGTTGATTAAAAAATGAGTCCATCATCCTTTTATAATTTATCACCATGCTCCGAGACTCCCATTTTAATTATTATTTTATTGGTGGGGGCCATTTTCCACTACATGGCTTTTTCCTCCATTTTAATAACATAGTAATCTGCCACATATTTCCAATAAAATAATACTTGCCAAATTTCTCCAAAATAATATTTGTGCCTTTAATTAGTATTACCAAAATTGGGAAAAATTTTCATTCTCACAAAATTGGGTATATTACGATCGTCCGCGCAAAAAAATTCTTGTCCTCGAGCAATGGCCCAACAAGTGCTCCCTCTCTCTACTGGCCCAAATTATCACTACTAGTATTATTGGGGTCCCAAGAGTGCCACTGAGTCACCCTAAATTTGTGCACCATATTTTTCATAAATGAATCCCTCGATACCATGGTCCCATGCTAATATCAAAAGGATGCCACCATGTCTACATTGTGCTACTCTGATTATAACTGACTGCCCATCATGTGCATATTGTATCCTCCTCTCCTGGAACATGATGGTGAAATACAGGTAAAGGCCAAATACATCTTGCCCAGGCATGTCCATGCTGCCAAAGCCTACTTGTCTAAAGTTAAACTTGATCCTATGTAACAACAAGGAAAATTTTCCTTACCTTACAATGAGGCCTTCACAAACCCCCATGTTTTAACCCAAGAGTGAACTAGATCACTCTCTATCATGACCCTGCTCATCGTGAGACAAATTCATCTATCAACGAGCTAAATCCTTGTATCCCATAGCCAGAATTGTTGTGGCATAGCTCTGACAGCTGTTGGAATCCATCCATGCCTCGTCTCTAGTCCCTGCATGCAACCAATATATAGGCTCCATATATCATGAACTAATCTGATGCATGCTAAAGAATAATTCCTTGTCACTGCGTAGTATCAATAGCCCTAGAAACAACATGTGCCAAATAGCCACCCCTTAAATGCAACCAATAGATAGGTATCTTATACTTGCAATTGACTCAGTGTATGCGAATTCATCCTATTCCTGCCAACCATCACCACTAAGTCTGCCATGTTCCCTCTTGATAATGAGAAAACACAATGTTTGGAGCCCGAACACCCACTGGAAAATCGGTTGAGTCATACATGGTATCCCCTTCTCATGCACGATCTCGACATACCCTGTGGAAAGAGTACCACATGTATCCCCTATGACCTGCTCCCCAGGTGTAGGCTCAGTGATGAACAATATACCACCCCTGCAAAAGATCGCCTCATCCCCCAGCCTATGGTTTTCCACTCGCGGACTGACCCTACTCCTCCACTTGAAAATATTTCGCATACCCTAAGGCACTCAATCTCATAACGTCATCTTAGAAAAATACCCCAAGTCCTCCTATCCACACCATGGGTCTAGATCGGACACAACAAGGCTCCACTCAATTTCATGTAGTGCCAATGAGTGGGCGATGTGTGGTTTCCAATGGATATGATCAAGAACTGGTGTGGATTCTCCCAGTCCATCTCATGACTGATCAACTCTCCTAACTTGGGTATGTCCACCCCAATGGTATCCTTGACATCCTCTTCAGGGAATCTCCCTGCTAGTAGCACTCCCTCAGTTTTCAATGCAGCCCTGCACACTAGTGCATATAACCATGTATCCTGATGTCCCCTAGCATACAACTGCACCTAGTCGCACATCTTTGTGTAACGCCAAACCCTTCTACATGTTGTTGTATCAAGCCAGAACAATTGGTATTCCCTTTGTATCGATGTGTGCATCATTCTATGAGGAAATGCACTATGATGTGAACCATTATTCCTACACCACGGTGTAGCCCTATACCTTCATGCTCCTTTGCATACTATTACACACCACTGCATACCCCTCTACATCCCCAGATATCAAGGTCTAAGACTGAGTCCATAGGCATCATCCTGCATCCTGTCAGGGTCACCCTCTCCACTACCACACCACCAAAACATCGGATGAGTGGTCCTCCCCTCCTGATCCTCTCAAATATATTTGACAGGAAAACCTCCCTAATTTCTAATGGTGGTTTCACTAAGGTGTTTTTACTCCATGACCTTCGCGCCCCACATATCCAAAAAAAATCCTCATCACCATACACCGTTTTTTCTAGTGGCCTGTCAATGCCACCTCCTCCGAGCAGCCCTAGTAGAAGTATGTAGATCCTCTTATGACCCCACATATGTCCAACATGCCATTGCAACTCATGGTGTGTCTATCCATTGTCCTATTAATCCGTCCTATCACTAGTGCTACCCGGGCATTTGATGAAGACCTGAAAGCGCAGGCGCAATTAGTCTCCAGATCCAGCACCCCACTAACACCATAACTAACTAAGTCCATGATGCAACGGGGAATCCCACTGAGATCCAAACAATAGTATGGCCCTCTAGCCCCTTTGGTAATCCAAGACCTTCGTGGAACTATGACCATGGATGTATCCAACCTCCTATCCTACTCCATTAGGTACCAACTTAGTACCTCTTTGCATCCAATCCCAAAGGAGGGATCGAATTTACAAGCTCATGTGTACAGGAAAAGTCACCCATGTTGATGTTGTGCCATACTCAGCTCAAGTTGCTTTCTCCCGCTCACCTAGTCATCCCCTATGATCTATCTACGCAAATCTACCTCCCTTTGTCTAGTGCATAGAGGTGGGATAATAACGCTGAAAGCCCCACCAACATGACTCTAAAGTAAACTAGGTTGAAATCACAATGTGTGCTCTATGTGTTGCCCCTCGTCAATGTCTAGCCAAAAGGATGGTTACATATCCTCCACCATCACAACTTCAATATGAGCCTCCAACTGCTCCTCTATCGACAACCCATCATACACAACATCCTCACTGGTCAGCAGAAGGTGGTTGACATCCAACAACTCTGTCAAAGATCTGTATGCCTTTGTACCTATGAGCTCCTCATCAACGAGGGATACATCCCCTGACACCTCATCAACTTGTTGTGCACTGCTATCACCTAAAAACTCACACATGGCCCCAGACACCTCATCAATGGTTACCTCAACAAATGATGGCACTTCCTCGACGTTGGACATCTCTGTGTCTCCTAACACCTCTTCAATGGATGGCCTTATGGGTGTGTGCTCTACTCTCTCCCCCAAGGTGTCAATTGGAGCTATCAAAGGAATCTCCAACAAGGGTCTCTTGTGTCACGCTGGGTGTATCTATGTGCCCCTCACCACCTCGTGTTCCCTTAGCCTCATGCTCAACCTCCTCCTCGGTCTCTTGATATCTACAACTAGGCCTCCACCAGCAAAAGTGTCTCATGGTTTCCCCCTAACTATCCATGTCCCTTCTACTCCTTTTGTGGAGATCTGGTGCCCTAAGTTTGTCGACTTTCCCCACATGGTGCAGATGGTTGCAACCCCATAGTCTGCGCACCTCTAATGTCTCTGCGGTAAGGATGATGATGGATTTGGTCTAACACCTTCCTCAACTAAGCCGATCTCTCATGACGAAAAAGTAAACAAGTCCAAACAGCGAGCCTGCCATAACGAACTATAAAGGCGAGAAACTAGATTACCTGTCCGGGCAGTTTCTTCTATATGTAATTGGAGAACCGCCTGTTATTTATCTCTATTGTCATATCCAAACCCCGTTAGTATTGCTGCCCATATTACAGGTTTTTAACTAAGTTCGAATCTTTCCTTTTGGATGTTTAATATATTACACTCGTTCTAGTACACGCGTTTACCAAGTTGGTATCTTGCATTTTCAATCTTTTTCACGTCGCACTTATTATTTTTAATGTTTATCAGATTACACTCGTTGTGAAGCTATAGTATGATTTGCCCACCCGTCAAGCTTTGTCTCAGCGACAAATACGATCAATTTGACCATTGGTCAAGCTTTTTGTCAGCATCAAATATGATGACTTCAAACTATTTCTCGGCTGATTTACAAGTGTTATTATTACGTAGCTCTATCACAAATATCACGTTACCTCTAGATATTTATATCTCACCCTTGTATCTTAGATTTTGTCTTTAAATGAAGAGAAGATATAAATATATATCTATTTTGTATTTAAATTTATTAAGGAATTAAATTTTTAATGGAAGGGTGTTTTTTAGAAAATAGAAATTCAAAATGAAACAATTTAGTTTTATTATATTTCGGCAAGATATGTTATTAGAATTTAATTTTGTTTGGACTACGTATTAGTTTGTGTTTTACCGAACATTTATTCCTACTTATCTATTGGGAATTTAATGTTTGTTTTTATTTATTATTATTTAAATTTATTATTTGTATTGGTTGAGGCCTTATTATAGGTGTAGTTGTCTTTAGTGTGACTTTTTGAAGTTTCAGGTGCTGGAGTCCGGTGAAAATTTTTGAGGTAAAATCTTGGTTTTTGTTATTCAAACTGGTTTTTTGACTCTATATATGGATTCAACACCCTCAAAAACCTCTAGGGCACTTCGATTGTGCAAAGTTAGCAATCAAACTTCTCTTTTCAATAAATTCCTGCCAGAATTTAGAGAAATTACACCGTAAAAAGTCACCGTAAAAACCTTCAAAAAATCGCACTAAAGACTACTCGATTATAGGTTCTTTAGTAACTTCCATTTCTTTTAATTACTAATTGTTTGTTTTTAGTTTTATTTCATTTTTATTTAACTTTCTTCTTTCTTTTTTTAATTTTTATTTCCAATTTAAAATGACTTATTAGTATATTAAAAACATATTTTAATAAGTTTAATTATAAAAAATTATATATATTAATAAAAAATGCATAAATAAATATAAAGAAACACACATATATATAAATGTATATACATTAATATAGACAATATTAATTAATCATATTTCTTAATTTTATGGTAATTGCATTCAACAACCTAATATTTTAAATGTTTCTTTGATTATCACTATAAAATTAAAATAATTTACATGAATGAAAATTAAAATATTTCACTTATAATTTATATATATTTTTATAATATTATGGGTTTATGAATTTATTTCATAAAAAACAAAATGGGTATATTTCTCATATTAGATAGTTCAAATGAATTATAATCCACTTCATAGTATATAGATTAAACATTATATAAACATTATCGAATATATAATTTCATAAATTTTATATAATTTAATTAGAAAAAATTGATAATTTTGATATTAACTCAATAAAATTAATTATAATTCATTTTATAATATTTAGATAAAATATTATTGAATATATAGTTTTCTAAAATTTCTATCAATTAATTAGTATAACTGTTAATAAATGTGAAATTTAATTTTTATTTAAAATGAAAATATTTATATATTTTTCATTGAGTTGAAATTAATTATGATTCACATAACCACATTAGTAAAGGTGGTTGATATAAGCGGAATGATTCATTTGTAGTTCATGATCAAGAGAATGATGATTGCATTGATCCAAAACACATAATGAAATATATATTGTAGATATGTGCAATGGTCAAGGACCAAAAGTTCAAAAAATAATATAATTAAACATTCAGAAGATATTAATCTAATAAAATATTATAATCAAAGTCAACAAAATCTTTTTGAAAATAACAGACAATGACAAAATAATATAGCCAGAGGAAAGAAAAGCATAAGTAAATGCATAAATGCTTTAGAGTTTGTTAACTTTGTAGTGATAGGGGCCACTCCGGATCAACTATGGACAGAAGGATGGAACTTATGGTGCCTATGGCAGTAGGTCTCTCGCTAGTTATAGGTCGAATAAAGATGACACGATTAGAAATGGAAGATTCTTGGACACTCTGTATAGGAGAGGTGACATACACAGGTACTATTCTAGTTTTGGTTTTGATAGGCATCATGATCGTCATTGTTATTATCCTTACAGGAGGAGTGACAGGGAATATTTTCTGGATGAGTTTAAGAAAGAAAAGTCACCTACATTTGATGGAGAGATGAATAAATCACAAGATGCAAAGGCATGGTTTCTTGGTATGAGGAAATTCTTTAGGTTGCATGACTATTCAGAAAACATGAAAGCTAAAATATCTATGTTCAATGTCAAAGGTAAAGAAGATATTTCGTGGGAATATGTCAAGAATGTCAGGGGTATATATGAAGAGGAACTGACTTGGAATGACTTCGAGAGGCTATTTTAGAAGAAGTATCTGTCGGAGAGGTATTATGATGCTAGAGCTAAGTAGTTTTATGAGTTTTAGATGGGTTCCATGACAGATGATACGTATACTAGCAGGTTCTTGGAGTTGTTGATATATGTGCATTACCTCAAGGAGGAGAAGGCCAAGGCTCAAATATTCATCAGTGGGCTTCCAATAGCCTACAAAGAGAAGATTGAGTTCAATGAGCATAGATCATTGGAAGAGGTCATTCGAAAGCTGAAGTATTTTTATGAGCAGTCAAAATGAAAAGTTGAGCCTAAGCGCGATTTGAAAGGAAATGAGAAAGCTAATGGAAGATGGCCACCAAAGTGGGAAAAACCGCAAGATGTAGGTGAGAAATAAAATGTGGTTCCTTACAACAATTTCAATTCAACTAGGAAGGGACCTAGAGAACAGTAGAGGAGAGGTGATGGTAGAGCATTGTTGCAATGTTAGATATTTGGAAAGGATAATTGTAAGAGGGTGTGTCCATAGTATCAGGGTGGTAGAAGACATATCTATAGTTCACAGGTGGCACAAACAGTTGGGGATGTTGGTCATAATATTCGTCGAATTTATGTAGGTTTGGAAAACATGTAGGCATATCATTAGGCTTCTATCGTTGAGATGTACGATAAGATTTGTGATCAAGTTGTTTCTATTTTGATTGATCTTGGATCTAATTATAGTTATATTAACCTTGACCTGGTGGATAAGTGTGGTTGAGAAAATAAATGCATGAAAAATCTTTGTTAATGTTGTTTTCTACAAGTATAAGGAAAATATTTCACCATTGGGTAAGAGTTTATGCATTTGAGCTAAATGGTATGCCTACAACAACATACTTGAAAATATTTCCATTGGGATCATAAAATATGCTATTGGGTATGGATTGGTTATATATTCACAGGACCAAGGTGAATTTTTATGATAAAGCCATTGAGTTCTTGGATGAAAATGGGTAACCAAGAGTATTACAGGGAAAGAAGAAATCAACATCAGTTAGGATGGTGAAAGCTATGCAAGCCAAGCACAGTCGCATGAAAGGGTGTGTGTTATTTGCAATACATATCTCTAGTGAAAAAGGTAAGGAAGTTGAGGATGTAGATGTTTTGAACAGGTATCCAGTTCTATAGAAGTTTCAGGATGTATTTTCCAAAAATATTTTAGAGTTCCCACCTCACAAGGAAGTAGAATTTTCTATTGAGTTGGTACCAGGGGTAGCACCAGCATCAAAGGTACCTTACAGGATGAGAACACCTAATTTGGTAGAGTTAAAGTTGCAGTTGATAGAGATGCTTGATAAGGGATGAATTAGGACAAGGGTATTGCCATGGGGCACACCAATGTTGTTCATGAAGAAGAAGGATGGTACTCTTAGGTTAAGCATTGATTACAGGAAGTTGAAAAAAATGACCATCAAGAATATGCATCCATTACCAAGGATCGATGATTTGTTTGATCAACTTAAGGGAGCAATAATGTTCTTTAGGATTTACTTGAGATCACGATATCATCATGTACACATCATGTTAGTGTCAGTCTGTTCAACCTATCACTAGTGATCAAATGGGCTCTTACAATGTCCTGTTAGGTTCTCAAAGTCAAATTTTTGTCATTTCATTAGGTTTTACAATAAAAATTTGGTCACTCGATAGTGTGTCTAGGGCTATTTCCACTCCTTTCAAAAATTTACATGCCGATCCTTGGCATCACTCAGTTGAGTGTACCATCATTGAAATATCATCATCATCACTCCAGTCAACATCATCATGATTTTATTCACTTGAGTGTCTCCATTATGTCATTATGGTTTCAGTTATCCAAAATCTGTCATTCCATGCATAAATCTAGAAAAGGAGGAGTTGTGATAGGTAAATTTATTCAATGAAGTTTGGTTTCAAATGTAATTCATGTTTTAAATATGGAATAAGTTCCTAATGTTCCTAAAGCTGCATATGAAAGTTTCAAAACTACAAAATTTCAAAACAAAGTGAAAAGACATGTATTGGGCCATCCCTTTACTATGAAGAAAAGTAACCACCACAAGCTATAAAAGACCAATCAAGCTCATTTTCTCATTAACCTCATTGAAGAAGAGCTCTCATTCATCACCAAGTGATTCATCAGAAAATTCAAGTAAAAAAAATTCCAAAATTTGATGCCAAAGAAGCCACGCTGCGCTTTATGGGCTACACACCACGCTTTCTTCCACTTGTTGTGTTTTCTCTCCTAGAGGCATCAAATCAGATTTTGAAGGTTTTTGAAGGCTATCAAGGTGTCTAGTATTAGTGAAAATTTACTATACACCTCAAGTAACTCCTCCTTGCAGCTCAATTTCATTGATTTAGAGTGAAAGCCCTCCAATGGTCCCTACGCTGTGTTTTAGTGGTTGGCCTATATTTTCAAAATTTTCAAGGTAAATACATCTTCTGATAGTTTTCTACCCTCCCTCACACCCAATACCATCTCCCATAGCCTCACATCCCTTCATTCCCATTTCCTAAACCAAAAACCCTAAACCCTAGCCTAATACTGCAATTTTTGGTAGTTTTCCTATCTAGGACTCTGTAAAAATTTCCTAGCTCAATTCCCATATCTATTTCACTCAATTTCACTTCCTAAATTTTCCTAAAAACCCTATACACTTCCCTAAATTTTCCTACTCACATCTCCCTTCTCTAACCCCTTCATCCTATCCCTTCACTCCCTTCCTCTGTTTTGTCCCATTACGATTTTTCCCCTTGCAAAACATCAAATGGAGGATAAGAAGTCTTACAATAAGGGAGGCCAGCTGATAAGACATGAGCCCTTAACCACTCATGAAATGATTTCTTCACCACTATCCAAGCACTGTTTTCAAAGGGTAGGATGTCTCCCTTTTTGTGAACAAGTTGAGAAAGTCAAATACCATGCCACATTGACCAAATTGTTTGCCACTCAACTAAAAAAGGACAAGGTAATGATTGCAGGGGTTAAATTCACTATATCAAATGATGTAGTAGTTGAGGCCATAGGGATACCCAATCATCGTGAAACATGGTTCAATAACCAAGATCTAGACATTCAAAATTACCAGCCCGATCTCAAAAGACATTATCAACAACACATGAAGAAGATTTTTACTGTTGGGAACCTCCTTGAGAAGTATACACCACTAATGAAGATCATAATGAAGTACTTCATCCGTGAGGGAGGATTTTCTAGAATATATGGGTATCATGTTAAACTTTTCATGCATTTCACAGGAGTAAAGCCACACAATTTTCCCTATTACCTCTACAGAAGTTTGGCAAAGATGGTAGAAAACGTTCAACATAAGTAGAGTAATCTTGAAATCAGCCTCTTTCACCATGCTCTTATCAAAATAATTGTTTTACACTATCCTGAGCAGAAGAGAATCACCTGGGAAACTTTCATGGAAGCATATGTCTTTTTGTCTTCTAGTAGCCAACCTACTAGCCGTAGCTCACCATCAACACCATCAACACTATCTAGACATGTGGAGGTTCGCTCCCCTAGCACAGTTTCAATGAGGAGGAAGATTGAGGCCAGTCAAACATACAAAATAGAAAGAAGACTTTTGTTTTCTCGTCAGATTGAGGAAGCGGCCAAGCCCACATCAACATAGCAGGGATTACATTTACAACATGAGACATTTTTTTATTATGAGGATCTCATATATAATGACATTGACATAGTAGACTTGGAGGCCAACGAAGAGCATGAAAACCTAGAGAGGATCATTAAGGACAAAGATTCTCAGATCAAATAACTCAAAGATAATTTGGCAAGGGCTAATTTCATAATTTCCTTCTTAGAGCAAGAGGAAAATTAGTTGAAGGAAAAACAATTGTCTTTAGAGAAAATTCAGTTTGAAGCTAGTATGAAAGATTTGAAAGGCAAAGCCGTGGTTGATAGTGAAGATTCAGAAAATCATGAAGAGAAGGTGAGAAGGAAGAGGCCAAGGACCATACATCTCTGAAAAGCACTTCAAAAAGAAATAGAGAAAAATCCACCAGATGAAGAGTTGAAATTTGAAGAAAGGATAGCCATGGAAATCATTGAAAATAGGGAGTTTTGGCTTGTCAAAACCAATATTCAATTAGATAAGCTCGTTGAAAAGGCCAAAAGAGACAACAAGTTACCAAAACACATGGTTGACCAATACTACACAAGAAATCATATTTGCAAGGTCAAAGTCAAACAATTGCAAGAAAAAATGAAGGAAAACATAAATAGTCAAAAGGATAAGGGTAACTTGGAGCTACTTGTTTATTCTTCCTTAGTATCGTAATATACCTTTTCACACATCTTTGGAGCAACTTTGAAGACTTTTGGAGCAATTTTTTTTTTTGGTGAAATTTTGGTCAAATTTGGCAATTTTGAAAACCAGTCACACTGGCAAAAGCACAGTGTGGGCCACACTACGCTTTTTTTGGGTGGGTTCATTAGATGAAAACTCGATATGGGTGGATACCACTTGATGAGTACATTAATCCTAGTCAGTGGTGGAGCCATGTCAACCACTTTTGGAGGGTCAAAATGCCCAAAAACAGTAAAAAAAGACCTTCATGCCCTCTTTTTGGAAGCCAGACTGTGCTTTCTAAGTACTCTTGAGAGAATGAATTTTTGGAGGGGAAGGAGCCACATTTTTTAGCACTTGAACATCCTATCATGTAGCAGACATCCATGGATTTCCATAGCAACTTTCATATTATCATTTGGACACTCGTAAGGCCTTAAAATTGCCTTTTTTCCCCAGCTTGATGTGCTTTCTCCAGGCATGCTGCAGTTTCTCCAGAATTCGTTGCGCTTTATCTAGCAAGCATTTTTCAGAGGAATTTTGACCTAGTTTGAGTTTTACATGTGTAATTGATGAATTATGATGATTATGTGATGTCATGAAGTGTAATTAAGCTGGTAAATAATGAAATTGGTTAGATACATGTTTGTTAATGTAATTTCTGGTTGAATGTATCTAGTTTCCTATGATGAGATGAATTAGGTGACCTTCAGTAGACATTAGGGTTTGTTGAACATATCATTTAATCAGCTCCATAACTAATGGATTCGACTCCTGAGAGAGGGGAGATGTTGTTTTGGTCTATATATATCATTTTCAGAGTCATTTGACTGGTTGGACATCAGAGGATTGTAACTCTTGTAGCTTGTACTTTCACTTTCCTATTCAGAAATCAAAGGATGCAGTTGCAGCTATTATTTGGGAATTCATGTGAAGTGAGTTTATGATCATGTATTTTCTCTATTATAGTCTTTGATGAATGATATATACCTCCTATTTCCATATATTGTATATTCAATGACTTTCCTTACAGTTCATAGGCATAATTATGTTAATTTAGCTATTTTTATATGGAAATGTCATTTTGTGTTTCATTCTTATAGTTTAATGAATTCATGATTGAGCATGCTCACTAAATCCATATACTTTTTCAGACCCTCCACCATACCTACAAAACCCTAAAGCCATCATAGATCCACTACTACCTTGCTCCTGTATATCTTTGAAGTTGTAAACCCATTTATACCTAGACCTAGCTACTTGGTTTTATCCTTGATCCAGCATCAAACCCTAAAAGACTCAAAACGTACCCGATTCTATCATATCTAGCCTAATATCTTTCATATCGCAGTCAATCCTTGACTGTGATCACATACAGAGAGCCCTCTCAACCTGGTAGGGCTAGATACTAGGTCAAAGTTGTATGTGGTTACCTTTGTCAGTCTCCTTTTCAGCCTTCAGAGAACTGGTGGAGTGCTAACACATTGAAGAAGAGAACATATACAAGGCATATTTTCGGACCATGTATGGTATTTGTGATTTTTTTGTAGTTCCATTTGGTTTGAATAATGCTTTAGATACCTTTATGTTTTTAATGAATAATGTGTTGTGTCCTGATCTTGTTGGATATGTGTTATATTATTTCCATGAATAGATGCATGCATGGGGGGATGATAGGCCCCTCTTATGTAGGGGTTTGCAAGGGGTGGGCGGCCCCCTGCACAGGGTCCAGGGTAGCTCCCCGGGAAAAGTTTTTTGGACCTTATTTTAGGTGGCCAGACCCACCTATGGTTTTGTGCATGGGTTTGCACATGGTTTTGGGCTCGTGATATTTTGTAGATCTGGTCAAAAGAACTAAGGTTATATTCTAATACAAGGTTAATGGATCGGGGTTTATGAATGCTTCGACATGTATATATATGTTTTTTAACACTAAAAGGAATATAATGAAAATCAAGATAGTAGTCCCGATTTGCGATCAACCAAGGGAAAAATATCTGTGTATATTTTCTTTATGTTTTATGCTCTCGCTATTGTTTATTTTATGTTCTTAAGAATTTGTTTGTAGATAATTTCTGTACAGTGTTAAAACTTACATTTGGTATCAAAGTTGTTTCGGCTTCAAGGGGGCACCTTTGCTGCTAAGGGGTTTTTTTTTTGGGCCTGTGGTAGACCCTGTTCAGTGGGAGATTTGTGGGACCGATTCTTGCGGTGAAAGAAGATGATGAGTAGTGGAAAGATAAATATCGAGAAATTTAATGGTGTGAGTTTTGAGTTTTGGAATCTCAATATGGAGGATTTGCTGGTGGATAAAGATCAGTGGATCGTGGTAGATCTAGGTACTAAAAAAATGAAAATTTCAAATGAAGATTGGGTGAAGTTGGATCAGAAGGAAAAGAGCAAAATATGATTGTGTATCTCAGATTCGATATTTTTGAATGTATATAGGGAAGCTACGGTGAAGGCTTTCTGGGTCAAGTGAGGGAGTTTGTACCAATCTAAGTAACTGGTGAATAAATTGTTCCTACGGAAAAAGCTATATTACCTAAGGATGAAGGATGGAGACTCGGTGAGAAAGCATCTGAACGCCTTCAATGCTGTGGTAAGTCAGTTGTCATCTGTTGATATTAAAATCTCAGATGAGGATAAGTGCATCATTTTTTGTGTTCTCTACCAGATTCGTGGGACTGTCTGGTTATTGCAACATCTAGTAATAAAAATACCTTGAATTTTGATGAAATTGTCTCAACCTTATTGTCAGAGGAAACGAGATGGAGAAATATGGAGTGCTAGAATGGATATTCCTTATATGTACGAGGAAGGTCCTAGAGTAGGAAAAAAATAATTTATCGAGTGGGAGATATAAATCTAGAGGGAGATCCAAATCTCTAAGGAAGCCTGTAAAGGTGTGCTGGAAATGCGGAAAGGAAGGGCACTTCAAAAAGGACAACAAATATAAATCTCTTGAGAAAGGAAAGGGATCTAATGATGCTCATTCTGTAGAGGAAAAAATGACCTTAGATGAAGGTGGGATGTGTATTTGGCTTCTTCTTTAGATACGCATGTAGATCATGAGGCATCGTTGATTGACTATTTGCATCCTTTCACTTCACTCCCTGTAGGGAATGGTTCTACGAGTATGAGAAGTATGATGGTGGTGATGTCTTATTAGGGGATGATAGGAAAGAAAAAATATTCAGACGTGGAAAATTCAAGCTGAAGCTGCAAAGTGGAAGGATTAGAACACTTCCTAGTGTTCTGCATATTCTGCATTGACCAAAAATCTGATTTTTGTAAGCAAGATGGATGATGCAGGTGTAAAAAAAATGTTTGAGAAAGATACCTGCAAGATGGTTCGGGGAGCACTGGTATTAATGTAGGGAGTTAGGATTGGAACTTTGTACAAGATTTAGGGTAGCACTTTTATTGATGGGTGCAATAGTTCTGTGGTTCTTGAAAGTGGATCGTAAAGCCTAGCGGTCTCTAGAGAAAAGACCATGCTATGGCATCAAAGGCTTGGACATATTGGAGATAAGGGCCTTTAGATACTACATGATAATGGTATGGTATAAGGTATTTCCAATTTCTCTTTCGTTTTCAATTTATGTGAACATTCTGTATATGAGAAGTAGAATCAGATGAGTTTTCCCTCTGGGGCTAAGAGGGCAGAAAAGATATTAGAGCTTGTGCACAATGATGCGTTTGGACCTGTGTCAGTTCCATCGCTAGGAAAGTCTGTGTACTATGTTTCATTCATAGATGAATTCTCAAGGAACACATGGATATATTCCTTAAGGAATAAATCTAAGGTCTTTGATAGATTTAAATAATTTAAGGCTCTGGTGGAAAGCCAAACATAGAATAAGATAAAGGTGACGAGGAAAGATAAAAGTGGAGAGTTATGCAAGAAATAATTTGAAGAGTTCTGTAAGAAGTGTGGTATAGCACGGAAACAAACTGCTCCATAAACACCTCAGCAAAATGGAGTTGCAGAAAGAATGAACAGAATGCTGATGGAGAAGGCAAGAAGCATGCTTAGTGGTACCGCGTTAGGATATGTAAATTCTGGGTAGAGGTAGTGGAGGTTGAATGTTACCTGGTTAACATATCACCTTCATCACCCTTGGAGGATAATACTCCACATGAGGTATGGAATGGTAAGAAACCATCTCTTTCACATCTGAGGGTATTTGGAGGTGATGCATATGTACATGTTCCAAAGGAGAAAAGGACCAAGTTGGATAATAAATCTGGAAGGTGCATCTTTGTTGGGTATAAGGATTGTTTAAAAGGTTACAAGCTTTGGAACCTAGAAATAAGGAAGGTTGTGTACAGTCGAGATGTGGTGTTTAGATAGGTGAAAAATGATGTTAAAAATTAATTACTACCAAAGGAACCTAAGAAGATAGATTTTGAGCTAAAGGAGGATGAATCAGAATCTACAATAGAACAAGGTTCAGAAGAGGAAGAGCCACAAACTCCAGCTATGAGGAGATAAGTATGGGAAAGAAGGCAAACAGAAATGTATAGTCCATCTAGCTTCTATTCAAATTTTAATTTAAATATCATTGATGATCAGGGAGGCAGTGAATAAATTGCATCCTTTCGCAAAATGAGGCATGAGATCTAGTGGAGTTGCCAGCTGGAAGGAAGCCCATTGGTAGGAAATGGATGTTTAAGAAGAAGATGAATGTAGAAGGCATGGTGGAGAAATAAAAAACGTTGCTGGTAGCAAAAGGTTATTCCCAGGTGCCGAGAATTTATTTTGGTGACATTTTTTCTCCTGTTTCCAAGGTTACTTCTATTAGATTACTTTTGTCTGTTGTTGTTGCATTTGATTTTGATCTAGAACTGATGGATGTGAAGACAACATTTCTTCATGGGGATATGGAAGAGGAGATCTACATGAAGCAACCTAAAGGATTTATGGTGAAGGGTAAGAAAGAACTGGTATGAAAAAAACAAGTCTCTCTATGGGTTAAAACAATCACCAAGGATGTGGTATCAGAAATTTGATACCTATATATAGGGACTTGGCTTCACCAGAAGCAAAGACGATCACTCTGTGTATTTTAAATTAATTGGTGACCATGTTATTTATTTGGTCTTGTATGTGGAAGATATGTTGCTGGTTGGAAATGACAAAGAAATTATCTAGTATTTGAAGATCCAATTGTTCTCCAAATTCGACATGAAGGATATTGGTGCTGCAAACTATATTTTGGGCATGGAAATTAAGAGAGATCGGGAAAAGAGGTAGCTCTGGTTAAACCAGAGGAAGTATTTCAAGATGATATTGCCGAGGTTCAATATGCATGATAGGAAACTGGTGAAGATTCCTATTCTTGTAGGTGTAAATCTATCTGTTGAATAATGTCCCAAGACACAAGAAGAAGAGGAGGATATATCTCATGTTCCATATTGTTACACACAAATTAGTCACTATCCCTGTACTCCCTGTTTCTGAATCCTGGAGGACCTTCAAAAGTGACCCATGTGTCTCTTTTCCATCATGAAAATGTGCCATTATATCCCTTACAGTGTACTGAAAAAACTATCTTTTAATCATTCTTGGAGTAGCTCCTTAAAGACATGTTAATTTGGAGTAGCGTGCCCTTTGTTTGTATCACTCATGCCGATGCCTCATCTTAAGACTGAAGCAGTTCTGATCAACACTGGAATGGAGATCATACCCATGCCGATCCACTTTTGGAAGGATTTTAATATGGAAATGAAGCTTTGATATCTAGAAGCTTCGTGGGTGGAGAGTTGGTTGTTTGTTCATGGGGATAGGGCCAAGCTTCTCCCTTTGGGCTTCTTGTTCCTACAAAAGAGGAACCACCCAAGGAGATAAACCATTTCCCCACCTTAAGTGGATCCATTTTCCCTCTCTGTTCACTATAAAATGGACAGCCTGCCATACCTCTACTAGTTATAACAGAGATAGAAGAACAACATAGAGATAACTATTGCTGTAGGCATTGAAGGAGAGTTAAGACCTTTAGAATTTTCGTACCAAGTTGAAACGAGTACTTTAAAGACATGCCTGGATCAGCTCCCATTGAATGAGAGCTATGATATCAAGGCATAGGTTGTAACTCTGCCTCTTATATTAATATGATATAAATTATTCTTACTTTCCACTCTTTTCTATAATGCATGATTTGATTTTTAGTATTCCTTGATCAACTAGATAGGTTTTTTTATGTGAAATACATATTATACTTTCATTTTTTGTGTTGTTTGATCTCCTGTGTAGGTAACTAAGCATTGGTGACAACGAGGATATAACTAAGAAGAGAAAAGGATTAAAGGACTCGAGTGAGGAGAAGCATCAGATCAAGGTAGGTCATCTATATACGATCTATGTCCATTTACAATCTAGGAAAGTAGGCATTAGATTGTTCCCTATTGTTAGTAGACCAATCCTAGGGCTAGAGGGATCTTTGATTTTTATTTTATTTTTTGTCGATATTTTGTCAAGTGTCCATCTCCTTTCATATGTGGTTTCTGCAACTTCTTGCCCACATTCATCTCTCTGTTGAAGTAATAAGACTGGTTCCATTTTAGTAAACCATTTCATTTTTTGTCCTTCTCCTTGATCGGTGCTGGTATTGCTCTGAAATTCCCGCCGAGGAGTGCTGAATGTATTTACATAGTCATTCTTTTCCTCTTCCTGCGCGGATTGCAGCCTCACGGCCATGCCGATTTCTGTGTGTATCTTTTTAGGGTTTCTTCTTATTTATGTGCTAGTGTGTCTTATCCTTCTGAGTTTATTTTTTGCTTGAATAAATAAATTTATTCTCTGTTCAATGACACTTTTGACTCGAGTTCTGCATATTTGGTCTTCTCATTTTCAAAGCAAGTGAATCCTTATCGTAGTAGGGTTTCTAGGTGTTTTCGGGCCATCCGAATGGTTGCATGATTTTTTAATTTCCAGACTTGTTATTGAGTCAAATATTGTCGTATCTTTCAGGATTTTGTTTGATTGAGTTTTTTTTTCAATTGATTCTCACAATTAGAACTTTCAGGTGTTAACATTGTGTGCATGTGTGTCTCTTTTCGCTAACAAGTGTTGGCTCCCTATAATTAGCAAGATTGGAAAAAGTCTGATCGAAGGGAGAACACCGTTTCAACCTCTTTGGGATTCTAGGATCTAGCCCTCCTGAATACGGAGAGGGATCTCTCCAATAAGTGTAAAGATGGATTTATCTTTAAGGTTTTGGGTAATGATATTTTAGGCTAGTTATGAAGTCCGAGGGTTTTTGTTTATTTTTGTATGGTTGAGCATGATTATTATTTGGGTGGAAAGTTCTAAATGGAAATAGTTTGAAAGGTGTATAGTTGCAAGCAAGTAGAACACGCTTTGGCCAAAAATATGGATGTTTCGCTGGTTTTAGTCCATTTGGCTATGGAGTCATAATAGGGTTTAATTGAAACAATCAGGTTCAAGAGTGGTCCATGGGGCAAGTCATCTATGTATAAGGATATATTTTAAGTTGATTTTATGGAATGAAATGATACAATAAGAAGGGGAATTAAACACATGAAGAACAAAGAGTAGCCCAAGATCTGGTAACTACTTTGAAACTAGCCAAATTTTGACATACACTTCAGAAAGGCATAAAATCAATCCAAGATCTGGTAAGTACTTCAAAAATAGCCAGCTTTTGATACACTTTCAGTAGAAAAACATTTAAAACACAAGGGAAACACAAATGATAACAAAGAATGGTCTAAGATCTGGTAAGTACTTTGAAACTAGCCATATTTCAACACAATCTTAGGGACACTTTCAGACAGCCTTTGGAGAAGAGACTAGAGGATAGGGCTAACCATAGACCTCCCTAGTTCATCTCTACTTAACATCAACTGAAAATAACTTTCAATAATAACAATTATCCTAGACAGTAGGACGAGGGAACGCCAGCATTCCTAACTGCTTAAACTGAATTAAATCATTCCTAAACAACATAATTTGGAAGAAAACATATAGATAAATATTATTAGTCAGAGAAGGGTACTGATGTACAATAAATCCTAACTCTATGCTTGTTTTTCTTTATAAGATAAAATGGACAAAGTGAAGACAGAAATAAAATAACAATTTACAATAAGAAAAACACCGTCGACATAGACCAGGATCCCATAAATCAGCTTGTATTGATGCTTCAAACCGGTTATAGCTTTAAGTCTAGTTTTTCAGTTCAGAAATCATCTTCACTTCTCAGCCTAACTATTCTATCACAAGCAGAGCTTCAAGAGCCTTTGAACACTATTTACAATCAGAAGTTATGAGCACAAGTATATTTCAAAGTTCTACAACCAACATTTTCTCATCTTCTACAGAAATATTTATAGAAGAAATGATTAGGTGGGATCTGATAAAATATCTCATGGGTCAATTAATATAGACTTTAATAGCATCTAGGCCTTTGAGGGGCTTGATGGAGAAGTTTACAGATGTTCTATCTGTATTAGTTGTTTTACATTTAAGATTTAAGCTCGGTGGGAGATTTTGTTGACTTTTAAGGCTCTGTTTCATGAAATAATAACTCTGCCGATTTTTTGCATTAAGTTCAATTAGCAAAATTAACTATTTCGTTGTGCTGAGGCAAATATCTTCTTTCTGATCAACAACTTCGGCCTCTATTTGAGTGCTTTGAAGCTATAGGTGGCATTGGGTAGCTGAGAGGAATCAATTGGCCTCTGTTGTGGTAGTGGAGGTCTTGATGTCTGATGATCTTTTAATTTCCCTTTAATTATGTTTTAACTTAATGGATTAGGCTTTTGATAATAAAACTTAGCCGTAATCCATTAGACTATGGAATTCATCTTCAATCTTCAGTTCTTCTTTGGAAGGTCTTCGACACTGATACTCTTTGTTTTATTTAATTTTCTGTGTCTTGTTGATGTGCAGGGCCACACAGGGCTCATATAGCATCAATGCCCATGAAGCATCGGAAAAACGTGGAGGTGAACCCTGTGAATGATCTTTCTGTATGTATAAAGGCATAAGGAATCGTCATCCCCAGCCTTTAGTTTTCCTTTAATGTAATGGAACAACCATTGAATGCCTGCAAAAGACAAAAATAACTACGAAATCCTGCATTTTTTGGGAAAACTACTTCAGAGGTTGTGGGGAGGAGCGTTGCCATTGGATGGCAGCATCCAACGGTGAAGATCTGTTTGCGGGAGGTCGAAAGGAGAGAGGTAGGAAGAAATAAGTCAAATTCGTCGATCTGCAGAGATTGACGGTCAGGATTAATTGGGAGGAAACATAATGCAAAGGGTCATATTATGGAGAGATGGCAGAAATATAAAGAGATAAGGTTAAAAACCCTTGGTGGAGGAAAAAATGAATTAAAAATCAAAATGGGTTTCAGGAGGAATATGAGTCGTCGGATGAGATTGGCTCATAAGGATCAACGGCTGAGGAGGCGTGCAATTAATCACAATAGAAATGGGGAAAATCCGTTTCGGAGGGAAAAAAAATTGTTTTCGCGTGAGAAAAAGGCAAGGAGGTGGTTTTGCCTTTTTGAACGTGATATGCATTCCTGCCCGACACGTGGCCTCGAAAAATAGCTTATATCGTGTGGCCTTCAGGAAATTATCCTTTGTGTTGAAAGTTACGCGATATGGAATGTGGGCCGTTAGATTTGGGGTCTCAGATCTGACGGTGGAGAACGAGCACGATATGGGATAGATGTGCGGGTGGAAGGAAGATGGGAAATTTTAATCTGGGCTGTAGGATCTAAGATGGACGGCTAAGATCAAATATTGAAGAAGGCAGGACCCACAGGAGGTAGGCCTGTCGGGTTAAATATGGGTCGTTGGATGTAGAAGATCGACAGCCATGATTAAATCTGAGGTTTAAAACAAAAAATATACAGGAAAAGAAAGGGTGAAGTAGGACCGTTAATCTGCAGAGATTGATGGCTAGGATTGGCCGAAAAACATTATGAGTGGGGCTGCATGTTTTTAAACCAAAGTTGGGAGATGAAATCTGGACCGTCCGATCTGGACACGTGGATGGTCCAGATGCAATCGGAGGGATGCGATCGGCGGGGGAAGAAACTGTATGGTGCCAATGTGATTGAGCATTGGCTGTCGATCTGCATATCAGATCGACGGTGGGAAATAAATTTGAGGGGGTTTGAAGGCAGAGAAAATTTTGCGATCAAAGCAAATGAGCGCCATCGGATCTGGGAAGGCGGGGAGGAGATTAACGGCTCACGATTGATCGGGGGTTGGCTAATCGGGGAGAGGTAATAACATGTTCCTGATAGAAATTTGCGATGCGATGCTACGCGGGCCATTTGATCGGCTTAAGATCAACGTCGGATATTGTTTACAAAGTTGCACCAACGGAAACCCTTTAATACATATGAAAAACCCCAAAAATTCATGAAATACAAAGGTTTAATGGTTCGGGGCGGGATATATGTATATGAAATGGTCTGGCACCTAACTGCAGTGCCTTTGACTATATGGAAAACAAAAGGCCTAGGGCTTATGCATGAAAAGGGCCAATCGCATGGGAACTTTGGTGTGGGTCTTTCAATCTAACCATTTTGATTTTATCTGATGCGATCAACACTTCGGGACTTAAACTCTTTGTCCCAGGAAAAAGTTATATGGATTGAAGTGGAAGGTGGGTGGTCTATACAATGGGGCTTAATCGCATCAGGACTTTTGATGCGGGGCTTTTCAATCTACCCATTTTTCATTAAAAACATTGTTTCGGCGGGTTTAGACCAAACTTAGGAAAAAATGGGTTTATTGAATTTACAAAGGGAAATAACAATCGAGAATGAGTTTATAAAATTTTTAAGCACCGAATGCGGGCATAAGGGTTATATGAAGCGTTAATATGATAGAGGTTTATAAAAAAAAGGGCTTAATCGCATCGAAGGCTTTCACATAAGAAATTGACTTGTGCGCTCTGATTTTTCCGATGCGATAAGCGCCTAAATGGTTTAGCACTTGGTTCCAACACCAAGGCATATGGTGTGGAAGTGGTTTAAGACTTAGCCCAAAGGGGCTTAAGTTTGTAATACAAAAAGGTGTATTTTTATGAAATTTTCAGAGTTTTTTAATGGATTTGGGGGTTTCGATAGAGTTCAAAAAGGAGTTTCAAACTCTGTAAAGAGGATTTTATAAAGGGAAAATGGAAATACATGGAAAATGGAGGAATTTCATGGGGAATCAAAGGGGTAAAAATGAAGGCTAGTTTTGCAGTGGAGGGAGGGGAAAAATGGATTTTGTAGCAGTCTTTTCTCAATGAAATCAACAGAATTTCATAGTTTTAAAAAAAAAAGAAACAACAGTGAAGATTGAACCAAGAGCATGATGCATCCATGAGTCTTCAAGAGATAACACTTTTAGCAATAAAACCTATTTCTTGAAGGCTCCAAAAATGTTTTAGCCACCATTTGATATGACAAATTTTATTGGTGGCTAACAGTGGCTCCACTTGGGGATGGTGCCTTCTTGAAGGCATCAAGAACTTCAGACTTGCATTCTCTGGGACGCTGATCAGTGCCTTATCCATTGGGCCACCTTTCTTTACTTGGATGATCTTCTTTGTTCTGAAAAATGTTAACAACCATAAAAAACAATGGAACTTCATCAATACAAGCTTTCTACCTACCCAATCCTACTGATCTAGCATTTTTTCTTCTTTAGAGTGCACTTGGATTGAAAAACTCTTTTCACAAAATTTTATTCTTTTGAAAGAATAAAACTAATCTAATTCTACTCCTTATTTCTCCATGAACTCAGATTAAACTATTGAGTTCATAAGCTTCTCTACCTAATCTACCAATCTGTTAGGGTTAAACAGTCTAACATATTTTTTCTCTAAATTCTACAACAGAAATTTAAAAGCAAACAAGTTAGGATTGAACAGTCTAACTTGCTGCTGATCTATGGCATAAAATCTAGCTGCACATAGATATTATTTTGTAGAAAATTAAATTAAAAATGGAAGGCTTAAGATCTAAAAGTTCAAAGCACTTCCTTCATCTTTTTACAGCTCTGTTTTCACTTCTGTTTGAGCTGTTCATTTTTTGAATTCTGGTTCATATTTTGAGCTGATTAGAACCAGTTTTTACCTTTGTTTTTGACTCAAGAAATAAACAAGTTTGAGTCATTCTTCTTTTGACACTTAGGTTCAGATTTTGAGCATTTTTGAACCTTTAATTTCTATCCTAATCTATCTACTGATAAGCCAAGATTAAACTGTTTGGAAAATCGAATTCACTATCCTATCAGCAGTAAATTTAAAACTAATTATTCATGATTAGGTTGTATGACTAATTAGAAGTGTGTTTTTCAGGAGTGGCATTTAAGCTTGCACACTTTCAGATTTGTTTCTCTTTTTGTTGGTATGGGCTGTACCTTTATTGTTTTTACAATCTGCCCTCTTTTATTTCTTTCACTTTTTTTTTTAATTTTTAATTTTTTTAAACTTTGAATGCAATGGTGGATGAAATATTTATAATGAGAAAAAAGAAAAAAAAGATTTCAGAACATAACATGGATCAAGAGAAGTAATGTTTAAGCATCCTGCCATTGACAGGACCCCCAAACAATTCAGCTCCATTCAACTCTTGTAAGAAAAAGGCATTATTACCAGCAGCTGAATGAATGAAGTAAGGGCCAAGCCATAAGTTGTCAAATTTCCCATGCTTGCCCTTGTCTTCCCTCCTTGAGTCCCACTTTAAAACTTTGTCCCCAACATTAAAATTACTGGCCTTTGTTCTTCTGTCAAAAAGCTTTTTAATGCTATCTTGCTTCTACAGTGTTTTGTTATAAACCTCCTCTCTGGTTTGTTGAAGGTGAATAGTCTGATTTATCCTTCTGATCATGTCATTATCTTCAGACTGAACCTCTTGAATCAACTTCATAACTAGCACACCAAGGCTGGTAGGAAAGATTGCATCAGTGCCATACACAAGTTTGTAGGGTGAGATACCAATAGATTTCTTTAATGTCAATCTGTCAGCCCAAAGTGCATGCACAAGCTTTGTGTGCCAAGACTTTTTGTTGTCCTCCAATAAATTCTTGATTATGTTCACTAAACTCTTGTTTGAGGATTCTGCAAGTCCATTACCTTGAGGGTAATAGGCCGTGGAATGTCCCAACATTATCTGATATTTGTGACAAAGCTCAACCATCTTCTTTGATCCAAATGTTGCTGCATTATCGGTGATGATCTTGGTAGGGCAGCCAAATCTAGAGAGAATATTATTCTCCATGAATTTTATGATAACAGAATCATTGGCTTACCTACAGGGGATGGCTTCTATCTGTTTAGTGAAGTAGTCTGTGGCAGTGAGAATCCATCTATGCTGGGCAGAGGATGGTGGATGGATTTCAGCTATGAAGTCAAGTCCCCATTGTTGAAAAGGGGCTTCAACCGTGATTTGATGCAGAGGTAAGGGTAGCAACTTCCTTTTGGCTTCAAAAATTTGACATTTATGAGAGGCAGTTATCATCTTATGCACATCAAGAAAAAGAGTAGGCCAATAGTAACCAGCCCTCAAAATTTTTTTGGTTGTTTTCTTCCAGTATAAATGGCCTCCACACTCCCCCTCATGGAACTCGTGCTTAACCTTCTCTGCATCATACTCAGGAAAACATTTAAGCAATATACCACTTTCATTTTTCCAATAAAGACATCTATCTATAATGCAATATTTTACAACTTTTAACTTCAAAAAACTTGCCTTTGTTT
The DNA here is from genome assembly GCA_034641835.2 of Pinus albicaulis. Lineage (NCBI taxonomy): Eukaryota > Viridiplantae > Streptophyta > Pinopsida > Pinales > Pinaceae > Pinus > Pinus albicaulis. The sequence continues at coordinate 966,150,304 of CM076583.1, read as the reverse complement.
TTGTCAAACCAGGAGGTGTATTCAAATTAAGCAAAACATAAAGAATATTAGCATACCGAGAAGAATTCATAAAATGGTCTTCAACAATGGGAGTTGATATTTCCTCTTGTTCATCCAAAGCATTAATCATATTAATATCAAGAACTTCAAAATTGGATTCAACCATTAATTTAGCTAGACCTTGGCTTTTGATGAGTTTAGTGGGTTTTATCTCTAAATCATATTCAAGAATAACAACAATCCACTTACCTCTCTTACCATCTTGGTCCCGTGTTAGAATGTCTTTCACAACTAAATTTGGGACAAAGGCAATGATATGTGAGTGCAAGATGTATACTCTAAAGTCTTTTAAAGCTTTAACCAAAGAAAAATCTTGTTTCCCCATAATGTTATACTTCAAAGGGGCATCTCTCAAAGCCTTGCTAAAGAATGCAATAGGCTGCTCTTGTCCTTGTGGATTTTTCTGTAAAACGATAGAAGCTATTGTATGTTCTGATGCAAATGAAAAAATATAAAAATATTTTGAAAAATCAGGACTTATTAGAACCGATGTTTTGGTTAACGCTTGTTTCACCAGCTCAAAGGACTTCTTTGCTTCCAAGGTCCATTTTACCCCTTGCTCTTTTTTCAACATATTTGTAATATTTCTAAGGAGCTCAGCCAAGTTGGGGATGAACCTTCCTAAAAAGTTAATCTTTCCAATGAAATATTGCAACTCTTTGATGTTTTGAGGATGAGAGATTTGCAATATCGCCTTGATCCTCTTTGGATCTATCTTAATACCCTCTTTTGAAATAATGTGCCCAAGAATTTTACCTTCTTGGAGACCGAAAAGTGTTTTCTCAGGGTTCAAAGATATCCCAAAATTTCTGCATCTCTTGAAGACTGTTCTTAAATGTTCTAAGTGCTCTTCATCTATCTTTGAAAAAATAGTAACATCATCAAGGTATATAATGATGAAGTAGCCCAGTTCTTCCAAGAATGCTATGTCCATGGCTCTTTGGAATGTTGCACCAGCATTCATTAGACCAAAGAGAATTTTCCCATACATGAAAGTGCCCCATGGTGTACTAAATGTTTTCTTTAATTGATCATTGGAGTGAACTAAAATCTTATTATACCCTAAATAGACATCAAGCAAAGAAATTCTTCTAGACCCTGCCACCCTTTGTAAAATATGATCCATCTTAGGTAAAGGGTAGTTGTCTTTCAATGAAGCTTTGTTTAAGTCTCTGAAGTCTATACAAAGCCTGTTCTCTCCTATTTTCTTCCTAACAGACACCAGATTAGACACCCACTTAGAATATCTAATAGGGACAATAATACCAGCTTCATACATTTTCTTGATCTCCTTCTCAACCAAAGGCAACTGAACAGGGTTTATTCTGCGTAGCTTCTGTTTGAATGGTTTTTGGTTTTCTCTGAGAGGGATTTTGTGCTGTATTGTTTCAATGTCATAGGATTTCAGATATTCGTAACTCCACGCAAAAAAAATAGAAAATTATTTAAATAGCTCTATGTATTTGAGTTTAATGTGAGCTGGTAAAGTCTTAGACAGTTTGATCATCATAGGTTTTAGTTTACTGCCTATATTGCACTCTTCAACTTCAGTCTCTACAGCCTCCAATTTTGGCTTCTTGGCCACATCGTTAAAATCGAACAACTCCTCTAAAGGGGCCAGACCCTTATGCAAACTATGATCTTTAGATTGTAGAGCTTCTAACTCCTTTGTTTCTAATGCTGCAATCATTTCTGTTTTTTTTTTCAAGTTTTCTAGAAAAAATATTAACATTAGCAAGCTCAGGAGACTGTTCTTCTTCATCAAGAAAATTTTATTCACCGTTGCAATCTGTTTCATAATCTGAACCTGAACTATGAAGTTCAAATGCATTTCTAAACTGCATGAAGTCTTGTATTTGTTTGTCTCTGTCAAACACCTGCCAATAATTTTCGTTATTAGGAACGACTGGTCGGAATTTTATCTGAGTTGTGCATTCTTTGGTTTGATATGGTGTTAAGCATATTCTAGCTGCAAAGGCTAAGCTGTGGGATATTTCTTTTTCTTGGGACAAAAATTACCTGGTACGCCTCAAAAGTTTTTAAAAGATCCACGAAATCATTTCGGTAGGTCCTAAGTCTTGGGTTATTTGTGTTGTATTCCCCGTTGACTTTCCTAATGATTAATTCAGAATCCCCATATGCTCTGATTATTTTGGCTCCTAACTTTTTCAACAAATGTAAGCCTAAAAGCAGGGATTCGTATTACGCTATGTTATTTGAACACTAGAATTTTAATCTATAGGAAATTCTTTCTGTGTGATTGTTCTCAGTGTTGCATATCCAGACACTTGCACCAGCATTAGTTCTAGTGCATGAGCCATCGAAGTTCATACTCCACAGAGGACTAGATTCGGGTTCATCTGTTTGGTGTTTGTCTTCTTCAACTAAAGTGATTTCTAATTGTTGTTGAATATCAGCACTTAGTTGAATTCATTTCAACTCCTCAGGTTTTTCATTGCGTTGAGGTTTGTTTTCTTGACTATCAAGGTTTAAAAGCAATGGATGCACGATTTGTATCTCAAAACCTGTGTTTGGTTTGCTAAAGTTTTCAAATGCAGAAAACTGTTTTGACACTTCCGTGTTGTGTTCTTCTTCCTCTCTATCAGGCATCAGTTTAGTTAAAGTCACCTGTTCAGTGAAATATTCATTGTTAAACAGGATAAAACAATCGAGGCCTGTATTTACAGAATATAGAGGAGAGTTTTGAGGTCTGTCTTGACTAGTAACCATATATTGCATATGGGATTCCCTGTAAAGTCTTCTTGTCTGATTGAAAACAAGGATGGTCACATAGATCATGTCCATCTACATAGTTCCTTGTAACTTATCCCCCCAAGATCTTGATAATAGCATTCCATACTTTGGGGGCACATCAGAGACAAAAATATCCATGACTAAGCATTTGGCTGGAATCTGTGCTAAGTTAACGTAGAGGTCTTTTATTAATCCTAGACATTTTACTCTGCTCGAGTCAAAGGAGTAAAGTTATTTATAAGGTCTGGTGATTTCTATACCAAAGCTCTCCATCACAGCTTTAGGCATTAAATTATGAGAAGCCCCGGAATCATGCATAGCATTGTGAAAAATCTTGTCATGAACATTTAAACTAACATAAAAGGGAGCAACAGGTCCCTCTTGATACTTACCTTCATTCTTTAGACCAAAAATAAGCTCTGGCTGGTCATCTTTAAGATTGAATGTGTTATTATTCTCTTCAATGTTAAAAGCCTTCAAAATTTGAGACCTATATACATGTTGGGCTACTAGCTCAGTCAAGGGAACAAAGATTTTAATTTTGGAAATTTCCTATTCTAGGCTGAAAGGAATTTGATTCTTTGAGGTACTTGTCTCAGCTTTATTAACTGCCAATCTATCAGCAACATCAGCTTGTTGATTTGCACTATTTACATTTGGCAGAATTGTTTTCACAGGAGTACCAACTGAAGTGTTAATACTGCTAAGGTCTGCACTCTATTTTATAATGTTTTGAGTGCCTTTCTCTTTACATTTATCAGAATTCACAGCCACTGTTCTATCCTTCTGTTTGAAAACCTTGGGCTTGTTTACAGTGCTGTTTTGTGAATATTTGTCAGAGGTTTTGGTGTTGGGAGTTTGTTCACTGGTTTTACTTCTAAGGTCATATTCCCTTTGAGATTAGATGATGACATTTTCCATGTTTTGATAATAACTTTCATCATCATCTCTGTTGTCATCATAAGGTTTGTATAGACCTTGTTTTCTATCATAATGAATCTCAAAGTCATCATTATCTACTCCCACCATGTTGATATCTTCCTCCTCTCTTATTTCATCTATTTCCTCAACCTTACTCACATAGTTTTTATGAAAGGGAGGAGTGATCTGTTGATCATCTTCCCTAGGTCTATTTGGAGGTTGGTTCCTTTTGAAATTCTGATTTTGGTTCTAGTTTCTATTTTGAGGAGTAGTTTGGTTTTGGCTTGCTTGTGCTCTCTCAAGGATGCTCATTTTCTTCATCATCTCCTCCATAATTTTTTCTATTTTTGAGCTGGAAGTGGAAGGGGTAGATTCCTCTCTAAAGGACACTCTTTTCTCATTTTTCATTCTTGCTCTCTTCTCCATTAAGTTAACTTCCACAACAAGAGCTCCTTTTTTCATATCTTCAAGAGTTGCAGGATCTCTCTCTCTCAACTGATAGGCCATCTCGGGGTGAAACCCTTCAGGAAACTTGTTTAGAGCTGAGCCTTGCAGAGGTTTTAGATCTGGGGAAAGTGCATTATATACACTGTTAAATCTAGTGCAGTAAGCTTGTACACTTTCCCCGGTGTTTCTATGGAGGTCCCTGTAATCAGAAAGGACTTGGAGAGGATTCTTCTTCACTTCCCATTTGTTTAAGAATGTCTGATGGAAGGCTTGGAGATCGTTGATACTATGGGGGGTTAAGCCCTTAAACCATTTTCTTAATTCTCTCCCCAAACTTTGAGCAAGTAATCTTAGTTTGATAGATTCATCATCAATTTCATTTCTGTCAAAGTAGTCATTCATCTTGTCCACATGTTGTGATGTAGTAGTAGCATTACTAGCATCAGATAATGGAATTTTGGACTGATAGTCCTGTGGAAGATTGACTAATGGTACAGGACGGACTAAGGGAGCATACCATGCTGCCATGATATGTGGTGGTGGTGGATTCACAAGAGGTGGATTAAAAAAATGGAAAGTGGGCTGAAGTGGAGTGTTTTGAACAGTGGATGTAGGATGAACAGATGTGGATGGACCAGGAATAGATTGTTGAGCTGATCTTGGATGAGAGACACCTAAATTGTGAAGGAAATGTAAATCAGGTGGGTTTTTTCTCTACTACCAGAATGTTCACTTGTTTCAGGAGATGAAAGTGAAGACTCAAAATTTAGCTGATCTAAATCATCAAGAGACCTAGTTCTAAATGGATTTCTTAAGTCTACTTGTGATTGTTGTAGAGCTGCAAGATTTTCAGGAACTAAATTAGCTCTCAAGGGTGATCTGAAAACAGATGAAAATTTTATCTTAGGAGACTTCCTAAGGATAATTTCAGGGTTATCAACTATCTCAGGTGGATCTGGGTCAGGAAAAGCTCTAGTATGAATATTTCTATGAGCCACTATTCTATGTTTTTCAGACCCAAATAAACAAGAAAATTTAAACCAAATATGACAATCTTTGAGAGGTTAACTGGTATTTTTTACACAAATTTTAATCCCACAATCCTCTAACTAAGTTTTAATGATATTACAATGATAATGGTTCTTCCCAGTGGAGTCTTTAAGTTCTGTTAAGGATTGTGGAGTCGCCAAGTGGAATTTTTTAGCTCTTTTGGAGGTCAAAGGTTTTATGGTCCACCACCATGTTTATTAAATATCAATCTGAAATATTTTTGGGTTTTCTGAGCTATTTTTCAGTCCTATTAGTTCTTAAGAGTGTCCTAAATCTATTTCACAACTTAGCTATGGTTATGAGACAAATACAGTCTACTCTTATGGCTAAGCTAGCTAATCTTTCAAGGTTAGATAAAATCTTATGAGAATCCTAGGGTCTGCCTAGTTTGTCATCGATTCAAATAAGTTTTACCATTATTACCATTGATTTGGTAGTGCCTGAAAAGGCTGCTTTTTACTCAAAAGGTTTTATGAAGTGTTTAAGGGAACCTAAGATGAAAATTCGTCTCAAGTCCCCAGCGGAGTCACCAGAAATGTTGGCTCCCTATAATCAGCAAGATTGGAAAAAGTCCGACCACAGGGAGAACACCGTTTCAAACACTTTGGGATTCTAGGATCTAGCCCTCCTGAATCTGGAGGGGGATCTCTCCAATAATTGTAAAGATGGATTTATCTTTAAGGTTTTGGGTAATGATATTTTAGGATAGTTATGAAGTCCGAGGGTTTTTGTTTGTTTTTGGATGGTTGAGCATGATTATTATTTGAGTGGAAAGTTCTAAATGGAAAGAGTTTCAAAGGTGTGAAGTTGCAAGCAAGTAGAATAAGCTTTGTCCAAAAAGATGGATGTTTCGTTGGTTTTAGTCCATTCGGCTATGGAGTCATAATGGGGTTTAATTGAAATAATTAGGTTCAAGAGTGGTCCATGGGGCAAGTAATCTATGTCTAAGGATCTATTTTAAGTTGATTTTATGGAATGAAATGATACAATAAGAAGGGGAATTAAACAAATGAAGAACAAAGAGAAGCCCAAGATCTGGTAAGTACTTTGAAACTAGCCAGCTTTTGACATACACTTCAGAAAGACATAAAAGCAATTCAAGATTTGGTAAGTACTTCAAAACTAACCATATTTTGATACAGTTTCAATAGAAAAACATTTAAAACACAAGGGAAACACAAATGATAACAAAGAGTGGTCTAAGATCTGGTGAGTACTTTGAAACTAGCCAGCTTTCAACACACTCTTAGGGAAACTTTCAGACAGCCTTTGGAGAAGAGACTAGAGGACAGGACTAACCATAGACTTCCCTAGTTCATCTCTACTTAACATAAACTGAAAATAACTTTCAAGAATAGCAATTAGCCTAGATAGTAGGACGACGGAACGCCAACATTCCTAACTACTTAAACTGAATTAAATCATTCCTAAACAACACAATTTGGAAGAAAACATATAGATAAAGATTATCAGTCAGAGAAGGGTACTGATGTACAGTAAATTCTAACTCTATGCTTTTTGTTCTTTATAAGAGAAAATGGAAAAAGTGAAAACAAAAATAAAATAACAATTTACAATAAGAAAAACATCACCGTCGACATAGACCAGGATCCCATAAATCAGCTTGTATTTATGCTTCAAACCAGTTACAGCTTTAAGTCTAATGTTTAAGTTCATCAATCATCTTCACTTCTCAGCCTAACTGTTCTATCACAAGCAGATCTTCAAGAGCCTTTGAACACTATTTACAATCAGAAGTTTCGAGCACAAGTATATTTCAAAATTCTACAACCAACATTTTCTCATCTTCTACAGAAGTATTTATAGAAGAAATGAGGAAGTGGGATCTGATTAAAGATCTCGTGGGTAAATTAATACAGACTTGAATAGCTTCTCAGCCTTTGAGGGGATCGATGGTGAAGTTTACAGATGTTCTATATGTATTAATTGTTTTACATTTAAGATTTAAGCTTGGTGGGAGCTTTTGTTGACTTTTAAGGCTTTGTTTCATGAAATAATAACTCTGCCAATATTTTGCATTAATTTCCTTTGTTAGAATTAACTATTTGGCTGCACTGAGGCAAATATCTTCTTTCTGATCAAAAAATTCGGCCTCTGTTTGAGTGCTTTGAAGCTACAGGTGGCACTGGGTAGCTGAGAGGAATCAATTGGCCTCTGTTGTGGCAGTGGAGGCCTTGTTGTCTGATGATCTTTTAATTTCCCTTTAATTATGTTTTAACTTAATGGATTAGGCTTTTGATCATCAATCTTAGCCATAATCCATTAGACTACGAAATTCATCTTCAATCTTCAGTTCTGTTGTGGAAGGTCTTCAACATTGATACTCTTTGTTTTATTTTATTTTTTGTGTCTTGTTGATGTGCAGGGCCACACAAGGCTCATATGGCATCAATGCCCATGAAGCATCGACGAAACATGGAGGTGAACCCTGTGAATGATATTTCTGTATGTACAAAGGCATAAGGTATCGTCATCCCCAGCCTTTAGTTTTCCTTTAATGTAATGGAACAACCATTCAATACTTACAAAATACAAAAATAATTATGAAACCCTGCGTTTTTTGGGAAAACTACTTAAGAGGTTGTGGGGAGGAGCATGGCCATTGGATGGCAGCATCCAACAGTGAAGATCTATTTGCGGGAGGTCGAAAGGAGAGCGGTGGGAAGACATAAGTCAGATCTATCGATCTGCAGAGATCGACGGTCAGGATTAATAAGGAGGAAACATAATGCAAAGGGTCATATTATGGAGAGATGCGGAAATATAAGGAGATAAGGTTAAAAAAACTTGGATCAAAATGGGTTTTGGGAGGAATATGAGCCGTCGGATGAGATCGGCTCATAAGGATCAATGGTTGAGGAGGCGTGCGATTAATCACAATAGAAATGGGAAAAAGCGGTTTCGGAGGGCAAAAAAACTATTTTCGCATGAGAAAAAGGCGGGGAGGCAGTTTTTCCTTTTTGAATGTGATATGCATTCCCACCAGACACGTGGCCTTGAAAAACAGCTTATATCGTGCGGCCTTCGGGAAATTATCCTTCGCGTTGAAAGTTATGCGATATGGAATGTGGGCCGTTAGATTTGGGGTCTCAGATCTGACGGTGGAGAACGAGCACAATATGGGATAGATGCGCGGGCGGAAGGAAGATGGGTGGTTTTAATCTGGGCTGTAGGATCTAAGATGGATGGCCGAGATCAAATCTTGAAGAAGGCAAGACCCACAGGAGGTAGGCCTATCGGGTTAAATATGGGTCGTCGGATGTAGAAGATCGACGGCTAGGATTAAATCTGGGGTTTAAAATGAAAAATATACAAGCGGAGAAAGGGTGAAGTAGGAACATTGATCTGCAGAGATCAACGGCTAGGATTGGCCGAAAAACATTATGAGCGGGGCTGCATGTTTTTAAACCAAAGTCGGGAGATGAAATCTGGACCATCCGATCTAGACACGTGGATGGTCCAGATGCAATCAGAGGGATGCGATCGGCGGGGGAAGAAAATGTATGGTGCCGATGCGATTGATCGCTGGCTGACGATCTATAGATCAGATCGATGGTGGGAAATAAATCGGAGGGGGTTTGAAGGCAGAGAAAAGTTTGTGATCAGAGCAAATGAGGGCCATCAGATCTGGGAAGGTGAGGAGGAGATCAATGTCTCACGATTGATCGGGGGATGGCCAATCGGGGAGAGGTAATAACATGTGCCCGATAGAAATTCACGATGTGATGCTGCGTAAGCCATTTGATTGGCTTAAGATCAACAGCGGATATTGTTTAAAAATTTGCACTGGTGGAAACACTTTAATACATATGAAAAACCCCAAAAATTAATGAAATACAAAGGTTTAATGGTTCGGGGCAGGATATATGTATATGAAAATGTCTGGCACCTGACTGCAGGGCCTTTGACTATATGGAAAACAAAAGGCCCGAGGCTTATGCATGAAAATGGCCAATCGCATCGGAACTTTGGTGCGGGTCTTTCAATCTAACCATTTTGATTTTCTCCGATGCGATCAATGCTTCGGGACTTAAAATCTTGGTCCCGGGCGAAATTTATATGGAGTGAAGCGAAAGGTGGGGGGTTTATACAACGGGGCTTAATCGCATCAGGAATTTTGATGTGGGGCTTTTCAATCCACCCATTTTTCATTAAAAACATTGTTTCGGTGGGTTTAGACCAAACTTAGGAGAAAGTGGGTTTATTGAATTTACAAAGGGAAATAGCAATCAGGAATGGGTTTATACAATGTTTAAGCACCAAATGCGGGCCTAAGGGTTATATGAAGCATTAATATTATCGGGGTTTATAAGCAAAAGGGCTTAATCGCATCAGAGACTTTCACATAGGAAATTGACTTGTGCGCTCTGATTTTTCTGATGCGATAAGTGCCTAAATGGTTTAGCACTTGGTTCCAGCACCAAGGCATATGGTGGGGAAGTGGTTTAAGACTTAGCCTAAAGGGGCTTAAGTCTATAATACAGAAAAGTGTAACTTTATGAAATTTTCAGAGTTTTTTGATGGATTTGGGGGTTTTGACAGAGTTCAAAAAGGAGTTCTAAACTCTGTAAAGAGGATTTTATAAAGGGGAAATGGAAATACATGGAAAATGGAGGAATTCGTGGGGAATCAAAGGGGTAAAAATGAAGGTTAGTTTTGCAGTGGAGGAAGCAGAAAAATGGATTTTGTAGCAGTTTTTTCTCAATGAAATCAACAGAATTTCAAAGTTTAAAAAAAAAAGGAAACAACAGTGAAGATTGAACTAAGAGCATGATGCATCCATGAGTCTTCAAGAGATAACACTTTTAACAATAAAACCTGTTTCTTGAAGGCTCCAAAAATGTTTTAGCCACCATTTGATATGACAAATTTTATTGGTGGCTAACAACAAGCATAGATCACAATTTCTTGCTTGCGATTGAAGTTTTCCTTGTGTGGTGGTCGGTGTGAAAATGAAGAGTGTCTTGTTCTGAGGAAATGAATTTGGGTCTCTCTTTGATTTTTGGATCTTCGTCTCTAGTAGAAATTTTTTAGGTTTCATTAGTACTCAAAGCAAGTGATTACTTTTGGATTGCATTCTACATTTTTCATCGTGCCTATAAAATATATATATATATATATATATATATATATATTTTTTGCTTTCATTTTTGCTTTAAAAATGAAAAGTTTCATTTCGATTCGCTTCTAGTGTGTTTAGTGAAAGAAAATAAAGTGAAAGATTTTCGTTTCGATTTATGATTATGCACTTGAATAAAAATTAAAGTTTCATTCCATGCATTTCTTTTCTTTCTGCATTGATTGTATGAATTTCTTCTCCATAATTAACATAGTTTTCATCGAAATGAATGATTGCTTCTCTCATTTAGCTGCATCCTACAGATTTAGGTGACATTGGTAGGACTTCAAAACTGAGACATAATTCAAGATAAACTTTAAAATTTATTCAATCAACCTAAGAAGAATTTGGAACCTAATGAATCACATTTAGATGTCTGGGCAAGAGACATGCCTCGACGTCGTAAAATGTAGGAGTTGTTGCTAACAGTTTGTGTTACAGCCTGAGGGTGATATCTCGTCCCATGTACAAAAGCATATTGACGTATTATAAGTATATTTGAGATGCTCTCATCAAACTATTACACATTAGACAACACTACTATGGAATTGGACTCCCACATACCATCGAGTATATTTTGGGAGACACCATTAGGCTGCAAACCCACCATAGGTAACTGAGTCGGTTGTTGGGTGTGGAGCCTGATTTTCATCCTGATTCAGAGATCCTTGTTTTAGCTGGATGTATACCCCAGGATAATTGTAAACCCTTGAAAGGGGGGAGTGCGGGGGAGACTTGTCCCCCCGTGGGGTTCGGGAGGGCTGACCCCCCGGCTGAGGGGTCCAGGGGCCAGCGGTCCCCCGACGGGGGTTTTGGAGGCAACGCCCTCGAAGCTAAAAACAGATGTAAAATTTCTTTGTAAAAGTATAGTAATTTCTAGTCAATCTGGGCCATTCATTAGGCAAATGATCTGACGGTAGAAGTTATGTTTAGTTTAGGGTTTTTTTCCCTAGAAGGAAACCCCTCTCTTTGTATGAGGGTATTGTATTGCGGCTTTGTATTACATGTGTATTCTCTGCGAAGGAAACAGATAGGGAGACTGTGAGAGAGAACAAAGGATATTACAACGAATCTACTGTAGGTTTTGTCTCTTTATTTTGCTGGATAATAGAAAGGAAGGACTGGTTGTTCGGGGTGGACGTAGCCCGAACTGGGTGAACCACGTATATCTGTGTCTCTCTGGTTTTATGTGTTTTGTGTGCTTGTTTTTTCTGCATATTTTATGTGTTGCATTGCTCCATAATATATAATTTTCTAAGAAACTCCACCGCTACTTCATTTGCTGGACAATGACTCCTCTTTGGACCTGGCTGTTTCTCATCTTCATCGTCATCCTTGAAGACCAATTAAAACTGAGCACATTCTCAGTTTCTCCCTGGTTACAACTTTTGTTAACATATCTGCAGGATTTTGGCTAGTGTGTATCTTTTCCAGCTTCAACTCTCCATCTTCCAATACTGACTGTATGAAATGGTACTTGAGATGTATGTGTTTAGTCCTGGAATGAAATGCTGAGTTCTTTGCAAGATGAATGGCACTTTGGCTATCACCGTATAACGTGCCCATATCATGCTTCTTACCCAATTCATCCATAAACCTTTGTAACCAAATCATTTCTTTACTAGCCTCTGTAGCAGCAACATACTCTGCTTCTGTTGTTGAAAGTGCAACAACACTTTGGATTTTTGAAACCCAACTGACAGTTGTTCCACCTACAATAAATACATATCTTGTAGTGCTCCTCCTATTATCTCTGTCACCTGCCATATCTGCATCAACATATCCCTGTAGAGCAATGTTTGAACCACCAAAGCATAATGCTTGATTTGTGGTACCTCTCAAATATCCGAGAATCCATTTTACTGCCATCCAATGTTCTTTTCCTGGATTATTCATGTACCTGCTTACAACTCCCACTGCATGTGCAATATCAGGCCTTGTGCAGACCATTGCATACATTAAGCTTCCAACTATTGATGCATATGGAACTTTAGACATATAATCCATGTCTTCTTGGGTCTTTGGGCACATCTCCTTACTAAGTTTGAAATGGCTAGAAAAAGGTGTACTAACTGGTTTTGCATTCTGCATATTAAATCTTTTCAACACCTTTTGTATGTACTAATTCCGAGACAGTGTTAATTTTCAATTTTTCCTATCTCTGGTTATTCTCATACCAAGGATCTGTTTTGCAGCTCCCAAATCCTTCATTGCAAATGAATTTGCCAATTTTTGTTTGAGCACATTTATTTCCTGCATGTTAGACCCTACAACAAGCATGTCATCTACATACAATAACAATATAATATAGCTGCCATCATTTTGCTTTTTTAGATAAACACAATGATCAGAGTGACATCTAGTATAACCTTGTTCAGACATAAACTTGTCAAATTTTAGATACCACTGCCTTGGAGCCTGTTTTAAGCCATACAAGCTCTTCTTTAACCTGCACACCAATTTCTCTTTCCCTTTTACCTCATATCCTTCTGGTTGCTGCATGTATATCTCTTCCTCCAAATCTCCATGGAGAAATGTTGTATTTACATCTAACTGTTCAAGATGTAAATCTTTCGCTGCTACAAGACTTAAGATAGTTCTGATTGAATTCATCTTAACAACAGGAGAAAATATTTCATCAAAATCAATACCTTTCTTTTGTGCAAACCCCTTCACCACAAGTCTAGCTTTGTACCTTTGTTTTCCTCCATCTTCTTCCTTTAGCCTGTAAACCCATTTATTCCGCAATGTAGTTTTACCTACAGGCAACTTGACTAAATCCCAAGTCTGGTTATGCATTAAGGAGTCCATCTCTTCTTCCATGGCTTGCTCCCACTTCTTCCTGCTTTCAACCTGCATTGCTTCTTCATAACATTCAGGTTCACCAGAATCAGTTAGCAATAAATAATATAATGAAGGAGAGTATCGTTCAGGGGGTCTACTTATCCTGGTAGATCTTCTAACACCACTTTCAGGTGTTTGAGGTGCCTGTTGCTATTGTGGTGGTTGCTACTGCTGTGGTTGTTGATTATTATTATTTTCAGGCACCTTTACTTTTTCAGATATCTCATCAAGAACCGCGTATTCCTTGCTTTCTTTTTCCTGTTTCTTTTCTTGCAACTGATTCTTATACAAGACCTTTTCATTGAATATTACGTCTCTGCTCCTAATGATTTTGTGATTTTAATAATCATATAAGAAATAACCAAAATCATTAGCACCATATCCAATAAAGGTACATTTCTTTGATTTTGCCTCAAGCTTTGTTCTGTTTTCTTTATTAATATGGACAAAGGCCTCACAACCAAAAGGCTTTAAAAAGAGTAGTTTACCTTTTTACCTGTCCATGCTTCCTCTGGAATACCACCATCCAAGGAACTTGAAGGCCCTCTGTTTATTAGATAAACAAAAGTATCTACAACATCTACCCAAAATTATAAAGGCAATCCTGCATGCAATCTCATGCACCTTGCACGCTCCATGATTGTTCTGTTCATCCTTTCTGACACACCATTTTCTTGTGGTGTTCTTGGAACCGTCTTCTCTCTACGAATTCCATGCTCTGAACAGTACCTATCAAACTCTTTGCTGCAATATTCACCTCCATTGTCTGATCTGAGACACTTCAACTTCTTTCCTGTCTCAATCTCAACCAAAGCTTTCCATTTCTTGAAAGTATCAAATACATCAAATTTATTTTGAATACAATAAATCCATGTTTTTCTAGTTGCATCATCAATAAAAGTAACATAATAACAAGAGCCACCGAGAGATGATACCTAAGCAGGTCCCCATACATCTGTATGCACAAGCTCCAATTTTTCGCTCTTCTTTTCTTTCCCAACTCTGAGAAATCTAACTCTCTTTTGTTTTCCATAAATGCAATTTTCACAGAAATCCAAATCAACATTCTTCAAACCCGGCAAAAAATTTCTTGAGTGAAGAATGTTCATCCCCTTCTCACTCATGTGTCCGAGCCTATGATGCCATAATGTTGTATTTGATCCTTTGGAAGTTAAAGCATTAACAGAGTTAGAAAAACCATTTCATAAATACAATGTACCAACCTTTTCACCTTTTTCTATTACCAGGGCTCCTTTGGTGACCTTCCAAGTTTTATTCGTGAAAGTTGTCACACAACCTTCACTGCCTAACTGCCCTGTTGAAATCAGATTTTTCTTCAGATCTAGAACATGCATTACCTCCTTTATTAGCCATTGGTTTCCATTCTGTTGTTTTACAAGAACTTTACCCATTCCAAAAATTTTACAAGGTTTATCATCTCCCAAACGAACTTGTCCAAAATCTCCTTGAACATAGTCATGAAAATATTTCTTATCAGGTGTGGCATGGAATGAAGCCCTTGAATCTACAACCCAAGAATCAGTAACATTTTCAAAAGAAAGAATCAAAGCATCTTGTAACACATCACATGTTACATTTGCTTCATGATTGTTTTCTTGCTGTGTGTCTCCTTCTTTTCCCTTCCGAGATCTACAGTCTTTCTTTAGGTATCCTTTCTTTCCGCATTTCCAGCACACTATCCCCGATCTGGACTTGGATCTACCTTTCCTTGATTTACTACGATATCCCGAGCTCTTTCCTCATTCCATTCTCCTTCCCCTAGACTCTGCACTCAAAGCATTACTCGATGTCTCACCGGAGATTTTCCGTTGCATTTCCTCACTAAGGATAGCACGAACAACATCATCAAACTTTAAAGTTCTAGATCCAGAGACAGAGTTACTAATGGCCATTACTAAACCATTCCAACTCTCTGGAAATGAGCAAAAGAATAACAAAGCTATAACTTCATCATCAAATTTTACCCCTACAGAACTTAACTGACTGGTAACTATATTAAAATCATTTAAATGGTCTGCAATAGATCCACTTTCCGACATCTTCATATTAAATAATCGTTTCATAAGAAATACCTTGTTTGAGGCCGAGGGTTTTTCATATAGTTTCGCCAATGTCTGCATAAAACCCTCTATTGTTGTTTCCTTCGAAATATTGAAGGCGACTGACACCGCAAGGCACAACCATACTGTTCCGAGTGCCTTTCTATAGAGAATGTTCCATTCCACGTCTGTCATGGCCGCCGACTTCTTTTTTTTTCCGCTCAATGGTAGGTACAGATCTTTCTGATACAGATAATATTCCATCTGCATCTTCCACAGCAGGAAGTTTTAGCTGTTAAATTTCTCGACCCTAAACTTACCATCTTCCACCATTGCTCCCACTCGAACCAGGAACCCTTCTTTTCTACGAGTTTATCAGCCAAATATACCTTCGGCTCTGATACCAGTTTTTAGAAAATCATATTTTATGTGTTGCATTGCTCCATAATATATAATTTTCTAACATCGGCTGCCTTGAAGACATGATACACCGAACACATCATTCAGGGGGATTAGATACTGTACATTAAGTCCTTGGTCATTTCTCTTTCATTTGATCATCAAGGTGTATATTTCAGTTCATGGATACCTGGTAATCCTTTATGTCTAGTTCACCCCTTTCGATTTGTTTTGTTTTTAATTTCTAAAATTTATTGTCCACGACAACATTTTACCTGTGCTCATCTCCTTAGCCAGTTCCTGAGTTTACCAACCAAGGAATCCCCTCAGATGGGAATCCTTCTTTGTTTTCTTCTTTCAGAAATTTTGGTTCCCCGTATATGGAAATGTTGTCCCTCCTGGGACTAACCATTGGTTTTCCAGTTTCGTTATTTTCGACCCCTGTGGTTTAGAATGTACAAACTATTTCCAACCGAGTTCTCCTCTACTTGAACCATGTCAACCCCTTATTGATCTTAAGGTTGACCCCTCAACTTCTTCACCCATCTATTCACCTCGTTCTTCCTCTTTTCCTAATGAAAGTTTGGATTCTAGTAACTAGGTGGCTAAGAAGAAGAAGAAGAAGTCGAAGAAGAAGAAGGAAAATATGCAAGGGGTCAAAGTGGTAACCATCACTACCCATGAAAATAATGTTGAGAAACCTCCCATTTTGTCCCATAAAGTCAAATTCCCTTGCAAGCTATGTGAGGGTGACCATCTTCTTAGAGACTACCCTGGTATTCCCAAGGTGTTAGAAGTGTGGTCCGTTGGCCTGATTCATCCCTCGTCATCAACCTCTGGATATCATGCTGATAATGAACCTTCATCTATAGATAATAAGACTTGTAAGAAACATGGTAAGATCAAAATTAAATGTAGGTTATGTAAAGGGAACCATCCCATTAACCTCTGTCATTATATGGATGAAGCTTCTAAAGTGTTGGATACACTTATGATTTCTGAGTACTGTCTTCCACTTGGTTACCAGAATTTTTCTTTGAGCCCTCTGCTAGTTGATCAAGAGATTGATCGAGATTCATCTCTCGTAAATTCCACTCTCTCCGAAAGTCAGTCTCATGAGTCTATTCCTAACCAATCATTGGTTAAGGAATAGTTCAACCTGATGCTATCTACAATTCATCAAGTATTTTTCATAGAGAGTGGATCAAATACCACTCAAGTTCTCTTTGTTTCCTCAAATTCCCCAAGGTCAAAGGGTGATCCTCCAGTTCCCGTCATCGCAGTCCACGAGGGTGATCCTCCTGCTCTCTTTATCGAGGTCCAGGAGGGTGATCCTTCTACTCCCGTAACGCAAGGGGATAGTCCTCTTATCCTTATGGAATCTCGTCCATGTAGTTTGGTTGCTTCCTTCAATTGGAGTCGACTCATGGGATACTGTCTTCATTCTTACATGCCTTTTGAGATGACTGTAAAGGCCTGTATTATGGCCATACCAAGCATGATCATAGATGAAGGCTCGTCTGTTAGTATTATGTCTTCAACTACCTAGCAATCTTTCGGTTCTCCACAGCTTGTGTCTATTACTCAGAATCTATTGGCTTTTACATTAGGGGAATTTTGAGGTCTAAACTAGGCCTCTTAAGAAAATTGTACAACCAAAATAAAATTTATAAGAACCAATAGGATAAAGTTGATGATGTCAACCACGGGGGATGATTCACCAATTTTGGAGACAAAAAGTAAAAATATTAAAAAAAATAAAATAATAAAACTACTTTTTCAACTCATATTTTCAACTTAACTACTTGAGTTTTTACTCGAATTCTGAGCCAGAATACTCGTTGGATGCAAAATTTAATTCCTCATCCAAGGAGTACCCATATTTCATACTTTCGATGAATCTTGCTATTCAAAAAATGATAAATAGATGGAAAAACATGATTTCAATCACGTTTTTCATGGATTTCTCATTTTTTGTGTAATAGAATCCATAGAAAGTATGCAAGATGGGTACTCCTTAGATGAGGAATCACATGCTGCATCCAACAAGTGTTTCCGCTAGAAATTTGAGTAAATCCATAGGGATATACGTTGAAAATACAAGTTGAGAATTTTTTTATTTATCTTTTCCCTCTAAAATTTGATGATGCAATCTAATGTTATTTTATTATTTCCACGATTAATTTATAATTTCCTTAGGAGGCCCATTTTATACCTCAAAATTACCTTAATGATAGAGGAACCAGTCAATATTAGGGATCCTTCCGAAGATGCCAATTACCTTGGGAGGAAATATTGTCTACATAGACATAATGGTTGTCCGAGGACCCTTGGATTTTATCTTACTCCTAGGACGCAGCTACACTTATGTCATGGGAGTGCTTGTCTCTTCCCTCTTTCGTGTGATGTGTTTTCCACATGAAGGTCAGATCATGACCATTGATCAACTTTCATTAATTGGTCCCAATGTGACATCTAGTCTACCATCATCTCTTCATGGTCCTTACCCATCGGTGGTGTCTTCTCTGCCACGAGTTAATTATGTGGCCACTTGTTCGTTGCCCGCGTCTAGTGACAATTCCGTTAGTGATGTCATGAACTATGTATTGGGGGCATTGGATCTCGATTTCCAGAGTGTTTTTCTCCCATCGGATGACAACCTCTCAAAATTCATGACCTCTTATATGTCATGATCATATCTTCAGAGCACAGTTCTTGTTCTTGTGTCAAGCTCCTTAAAAAATGAAACAAGCTCTTCAGAGCAAAGTTATTTTCTTATGTCAAGATCTTTAACAAATGAAACAAAGTTTCATGAGGATAGTTATTTTACTATGTCAACCTCGTTAAAAAATGAATTAGGTATCATGAGGATAGTTATTTTACTGTGTCAACTTCGTTAAAAAATGAAACAAGTTCCCTTTTCAATTCGAGTCTTTGATCAGATCTAGTAAAATCCAAGTTGAGTCTTTCACTCGGTCTCATAATTGAACCTTCACTCCATCCACCCATCTGTAACTAGCAGTCTACTCTGGTGAATGCACTGAAGCTTGGGGTCATGTACCTCAAATTGAGTCACCTGCTGGGGGCATGAAAAAATTTTCAAGCAAAGTTGCCCATGTTTTCAAGCTTGCGTAACAATTAAACCATTCTTATTTTACCTCTCGTGATTGCTGTTTTATCAGTCTGTTTTTCCAAATGAACCTTGGTGTTCTCATTCCATCGCAACCATCTTCGTGGACGATCATATGCCTTCACTTGGTTGTTTTACCCATCCCTAAGGAACTACTATGATGGGTGGTCTTGTTAGTCGACCTCTTGACCTTTTACATGTTTTGAGTAGTTCTACCATAACCAGAAGTAGTTGCTATCCTTTATACCACTCGTTTCTTCAGGCGGAGTCATATTTCAACTCTTTTCTGATTCTCGAAATGTGAAAATATTTCCAAGTTCTTTCCATTTTGAACTCGTTAAAGTGCACGACACATCATTTACCTAGTATACATTTATCCTTTTTTCGGGTTGGGATAATCATTTATGAAAAAGGAATATCTTAGTCAACTGTAGCTAAAAATTTCTTTAAAACCATTTCTTCTACCTTTTCGGGTTCAAGAGACTATTTACGAAGAGGATCATTTGGAGTTTTCTTTCCATCTATTTTCAAAATCTCTAAACATGAAAAGGGGCTAAGTACCACCTTTTTTGGACTCATTAAAATTTAACGGCATTGGACTCGTCACCATGACAACACCAAGTTCCACCTTCCTAGGGCTCGTAAAATGTACTAGGATTGATTTGTTTGAAGGAAAAACTTATCTGAAAATCATATGCTATCCCCTTCAAGCTTGTATTAAACAATAATTGGGGAACTCGCCATAAATGGTTGGGGAAAATGAAAGTATTTATCAGTTACGTCGGTAGTATGTCGCTCTTGAACATGAGACATCCTCTATTTCGTGTCAGGTTGGGGACATCCTACATTCGTCACTTTGCCTCTATGGATTTGGGAAATCTCTTTTCCTCTTATTCAATTACCAATTTCATCAACATGACCTTTGTTTCCATTTGAGTCAAATACCACCAAGCTCTAGAGTCATGTCATCGATATGTTTAAGAGAACTTCCTTCTCCGTCTTATTCATTCCTTGGTTCTCTGTTCAGTTTCATCACTATCTTATTTTCTCTATCTCATGTTGATGATGTGGGAAAAATTATGACCCTCCTTCGACAGATCTTTTCCTTTCGACTTCAACTCATTATCTGGGAAGTTGATCTAGAGATTCCTTTTCAGTACCTTAGAGCCTGCATGCCCTAATGCTAGGTTGTTCGCAGTCGATGACAGGTTCACATCATTAGTGGTCGATCAGATGATTTCACGGATGGTCGAAATCAACTCATTATTCGCATCTCGTTGATTATACTGCTAGTAACTTGAGGGCCATTTTCATTATTGATAGTCTCTCTTGCACCTGTTAATAGTTTACAACATTGACTGGTTATCAAGAGATTTTCTTGCACGTTCGACTTCAACTCACTCATTCACATGCCTGAGTTTGTACTTGGTTGGTTCGTGATGGAGCGTAAGACCCTAGATTTTGTCTGATAATGTCCAGGTTGCGAGGTGATATGTATTATTCATGATTGTACATATGAATCCTTTATCTGGATGGATGCAACCATACTTGAGTCCATATTTGTGATCCTCTTTATTGGTGGATGGCTATGACCATAACACAGATCTTGTTTTATGATATATCTGATGGATGGTTGTGTCCATACCTCATGTCATGTGTTTATCTAAGATATTTCAGTTATTTATATAGGTGCTTGATTTCACAGGTTTTCCAATGACGACGTCTTTGTCTTGGCACGTACTCGTAAATAATTTCATCCCTCACTCTCGTTTGACCTTCATGCTTTAGGGGGCATATGTTACACAACAATTTTTCGCTGTCCCTATACTTCCTGTTCCCTAACCCTGGAGGACCTTCAACAATGACCCCTGTGTCTATTTTCCATCATGAAAATGTGCCATTATATCCCTTACAGTATACTAAACAAACTCTCTGTTAATCATTCCTAGAGCAGCTCCTTAAAAACATGTTAATTTGGAGCATCGATCCCTTTTTTTGTCTCACTCACACTGATGCCTCATCTTAATACTGGAGCAGCACCGATCGACGCTAGAATGGAGATCGTCATCGATCTACTTATGGAAGGTTTTTAAAAGGGAAACGAAGCTTCGAGATCTAGAAGCTTTGTGGGCGCAGAGCTAGTTGTTTATTCATGGGGATAGAGTCAAGCTTCTCCCATTGGGCTTCTTCTTCCTACAAAAGAGGAACCACCCAAGGAGAGAAAAAATTTCCCCACATTAAGTGGATCCATGTTCCCTCTCCCTTCACTATAAAATGGACACCCTCCCATACCTCTTCTAGTTAGAACAGAGATAGAAGAACAAGAGAGAGAGAATTGTCGCTATAGGAATTGAAGGAGAGTTGAGACGTTTAGCCTTTTCATACCAAGTTGAAATAAGCGCTTTGGAGATGTGCCTAGATCCGGACCCCTTCAAGGAGAGCTACGACATCAAGGCGCATGTTTTAACTCCCCCTCTTTTATTAATATGATACAATTGATTCTTACTTGCCACTCTTGTCTATAATGCATGATTTTATTTCTAGTATTCCTTGATCAACTAGATAGATTGTTTATGTCAAATAAATGTTGTCCTTTCACTTTTTGTGTTGTTTTATCTCTTATGCAGGTAACTAAGTGCTAGTGACAGTGAGGATATAACTAAGAAGAGCAAAGGATCAAAGGACTCGAGCAATGAGCAACATCACATCAAGGTAGGTCATTTATATACAATCCGTGTCCATTTACAATCTAGGAAAGTAGGCATTAGATTGTTCCCTTTTGTTACTATACCCATCCTAGGGCTAGAGGGATCGTCTATTTCCACGGAGTGGATTTTCCTGCATAACACATATGAAAGTGTAGTGGGTATCCTGATGTATGCAATGGTCTGTACTAGACCAGACATTGCACATGCAGTGGGAGTATTGAGCAGGTTTATGTCAAAATGAGGGAAGGAGCACTGGAAAATAGTGAAGCGGGCTTCAAGATATTTGTGTGGCACTAGGGATTATGGTTAGTGTTACCAGGGAAGACCATAATTGGAGAGAGTTTTGTACATCCATGGTTTTGCTAATGCAGACTATGCTAGAGACCTGGACCAAAGAATATCTACAAGTGAGTATGTTTTAACCCTATTTTAAGGTGTAGTCAGTTGGATGAGTAAAAGACAGACTGTAGTGGCTCTTTCAACTATAGAGGAAGAATACATGGCAGCCACTCATGCAAGCAAAGAAGCAGTTTGGTTGCAAAGATTGTGTTGAAGTATGTGGTTGGTGCAACGAGCTATAAGGATAGATTGTGATAGCCAAAGTACAATTTTCTTGGATAAGAACCCTACTTATCATTCAAATACAAAGCACATTTATGTTAAATATCACTTTGTAGGAGATATGGTTGAGGATAAAAAGGTGTTGCTGGTAAAGCTGGACACATTGAAAAATGTTGCAGATGCATTGATGAAGTCTATGAGCACTCAAAATTTCTCTTGGTGTAGAGAAAAAATGGGTGTTGCAAGGCTAGACTAATGACTAAGCTCTCCTATGGCCCCCTACGGATAGAAAACAACAAGTGGGAAAATGTTAGGTATGTGTTATACTCTTTCCACAAATAGCTCCCCTTGTTCATTGCGCTGGGCACAACGAGGGGGTGGTAGCCCCCCCCTGTCTAGGGGTTTGTAGGGCAGGTAGCCCCCTGCACGAGGTCTGGGGTAGCACCCCGGTAAAAAAATATTGGACCCTATTTTAGGTGCGGAGACCCGCATATGGTTTTTTGCATGGGTTTACACATGGTTCTGGGTCATGATGGTTTTCAGCCCCTGGTATTTTGAAGATCGGGTCAAGGGAACTGCAGTTATCTCCTAATCCAGGTTTAATGGATTAGGGTTTATGAATACTTAAGCATTTATATATATGTGTTGTAACACTAAAATGAATATAATGGAAAATCAAGATGGTAGTCCCGATTTGGGATCTAGGGTATAAATCTCCATGTATATTTATTTTCTATTTTATGTTGTCACTATTGTTTATTTTCTATTTTTAAGAATTTGTTTGCAGATAATTTCTATATAGGGTTAAAGCCTACAGATCTGGACAAGTTTCTCATTGTATTCATCAATGACATATTCCTATATTCTAATAATGAGGAAGAACATGTTGAGCAGTTTGCAACAGTGTTGAAATTTTTGAGAGAGCATCTGTTGTATGATAAGATCAGCAAATGTGGTTTCTTTCATACTGAGGTACATTACTTGGGACATGTTGTCTCAGAGGATGGCATATAAGTGGATCTAGAAGAGATAAGATCTATCATGGAGTGGACAACTCCTAGAAATGTAGTTGAGGTGATATCCTTCATGGGATTGACAGGTTATTAGAGGAGGTTCATTAGGAAATTCTCATAGATTGCTTATCCTATTATATCATTGCAGAGGAAAGGTAAGAAGTTTGAGTGGACAGAGGAGTGTGAGGCCAATTTTGAACAACTTAAGAAGTTATTGACACATGCTCTAGTGTTAAAGATTGCAGATCTAGACAAAGAGTTTGTGGTATGTACAGATTCTTGCAAAACATGGGTTAGTGGAGTCCTCATTGAGGATGGACATGTGGTATGCCATGAGTCACAAAGACTTAATTAACACGAAAATAAATATCTAATTCAAGATATTGAGTTAGCAGTGATGATACATGTATTAAATATGTGGAGGCATTATCTTCTTGGCAGAAGGTTTGTATTGATGAGTGATCACAGTGGGTTTAGATAATTGTTTGAACAGTCGAATCAAAATCCTAAGTAAGCTAGATGGTTGGCTACAATCAATGAGTTCAATTTTGAGATCAAATACATCAAATTTAAAGAAAACAGGGTTGCAAATGTGCTTAGAAGGTGGATACATACAAATCACATTGCATCTATGAGCTCCTATGGGACATATTTACAGGATAGGACCTTGTAGGAAGGTCAACAAGTTGTGAGGTATATGGATCTTAGACACAAATTCAAACAGAGTACAAGTAGTGATACAGGTACAGGTGTAAGTATACAGGATGTGGACTATCGTCTCATGACAGATGGATTGGTCGGGTTTAAAGACAATATATATTTTCCAGATAGTAGTGAACTCAAGAAGGTAATCTTGAAAAATTCTCATGTGAAACCATATTCAGGTCACCCAGGCTAACGAAAGACATTGATTCTAGTGAATAGGTTCTATTATTGGTTGAATATGAGGAAGGATGTAGCGCAGTTTCTTGGGAGGTGTTTGGATTGTCAGTAGGTAAAGGCAGAGTGTAGGCATCCAGGTGGTCAACTACATCTTATTTCGATTCTAGAATGGAAATGGGAGGTAATTTCAATGGAATTTACCAAAGGTTTTCCAAGGAGAATGAGACAAAATTATTCCATCATGCTTGCTATGGACATGTTGGAAAATGTAACACACTTCATTCCAGTGAAGACTACGTATTCAACTAATGATGTAGCACAGGTATTCATCCGAGATGTATTCAGATTGCATGGTGTTCCAAAGATGATTATGTCAGACATGGATGTGAAGTTCACTTCCAAGTTTTGGAAGGAGTTATTTGCAGGTTTTGGCACAGAGTTGGCCTTCAATAAAGCTTATCATCCTCAAACAGATGGACAAACTAAGAGGGTCAACATGATCTTGGAGGACACGTTGAGGATTTACGTGATGCATCGACACCAGAAATGGGAATAATATCTACCATTGTTTGATTTTTCATACAAAAATTGGTATCAAGAGTCACTTGGGATGAGTCCCTTCGATGAATTTTATGGGCAGCGTTATAATACTCCCATCAGTTGGAGTGATCTAGTTAACAGGGTGTTGATTGGATCGGAAATGTTGGTAGAGAAGTTGCGCGAAATGTAGGTTATAAATAGGAATCTAAAGGGAGCACATGATAGACAAAAGAGTTATGTGAACCAAAATAGGGTGTTTAAGGTGTTTCAGATTGGGAATCATGTTTATTTTCCCATCAAGCCAAAGAAGAGATCCTTAAGGATCAAATCGTGTGCCAAGTTCGCACTAGTATTACAAGTTGTTTTATATCCTTGAGAGGATTGGATCAGTGGCCTATTGAATTTCACTTTCTCCAACAATGAAATTCCATGATGTGTTTCATGTTTCATTACTTAAAAGTTATATAAAGGATGTTGATCATGTTATTTATTGGTATATATTTCAGGTGGAGAAAGAAGGATAATTACAGCCGAAACCTCATGGCATATTGTAGTGGAAGAAAATCACTAAGGAACAAATCCATCAAGCAACTTAAAGTGCAGTGGAACCAATTTGGGCCCGATGAAGCTACAGAGGAGATGAAAAATTAGATGTGGGCTATGTACCCTTCATTGTTTTCTGCTTGAGGAAAAGCATTTTTGGTATGATGTTTGGTATATGTTTGGAATATGTTTTGGTGATGTTTTGGTATATGTACATATGTATATAGATGTAAATACCACCATGATCTATGCGATAAAGCTCCAGTAAGTGGTATGGATGTTATATGGTCATGCTATCATGGTTTTTTCTTCTAAGTAGGCTATTCATTATAAATATTGCTTCAAGCTAAATTATAAAGCTCCATGAACAATATGTTTTCTTTTAAGCAGTTTTTCTAAGGTGTAGGTGTGGTTTAACATCAAGGATGGTTTTCCCCAAGGGTGAGGGTTCTGTAACATACCCAAACAAAATTTCGTGGACTAAAAGTTAATAAATGCAAAATAATACCATGGTTAAGGGAGACACATTCCAAACTGAATGCTGGCAAAGATATCTTAGTGGGCATCACTCGATATGTGTTTATGGAAAATGAAAATTGGAAAAGGAAATGGAAAAGGAATTAAAGAGGAAAAAAAATAATTTTGGCATATTTATATAAATAAAGGAAAATAGGAGAAAAGGAAGGTAAAAGGTCACAAGTTTCATGTTAGGAGGAAAATGAAGAAAATTGAAGCTTAATTGATAAAAATGATTCTGAGGATCAGTTGGTACCTTTTTTTCAGTTCAATTTTGGAGCTCTCTCATTATTCTCTCTCTCTCTCATACTCTTGGATACGTAGAGTTTTCTTGGAGAAATTCAGTATTGAGCTAAGAAGGAGAAATGAAAGAAAAGGAAGGACAAGGAAAGGAAAGGGAATCAAAGATAGAGCAAGGAAGAGAATGATTTAGAAGCTTCAACAATAATACTTGTAGATAACATATTTTATGTATGACTTCCTAAATGGTTTGGACATGCATGGCCTATGCATGTTGGTATTTGGTTTTCTTATTGTCGGTGGCATGGCTTTTATAGGTTTTAACAGTGGTTTTCAACATTTCCTTTCCTTTTTTCTGGATGAGATGGTGTGTTGGGATTTTGATCTCGGTTTTGAGCTTTGGAATTTTTGGATGGATTTTGGAATCTGGGGTGGAGGTGGTGTCAAGGAAAATTCTCGAAGGCTTAAGATTCTCTAGACCAATTTTGGCATGATGGACAGTAATGCTTGAGGGAAGTGTCTTGGTTTGGGACCTAGTGAGCAGGGATTGGATTGTGGTAAAGCCTGAGAGACAGGGAGATGAAATATTACTCAGGGATAATGATGTATTTCCAGAGGCATTCCAAGTCCGGTTCATTTTTGTGATTGGACCACCAGTTTTGGTGTGATCATGGTATGATGAGGGTGGAGGTGGTTACACCTCTAGATTCCCTTGTTTTGTTTTGATTGGTTTATCCATGAGATACCACATTCATGCTTGGAATATGCGACGAGGGTGACTAGCTGAAGATAGAGTTTTCTCAACCATGTCTATGGTCAGGTGGTACATGGAAGTCCCAAACATGGTTGGATATTTCCTATGTTTAATAAAATCTAATTTCTATTGCTTTTGTACTTATTAATGTATGGATTTAATGGTTTTTATCTCATTTGTATTTCCATGGTTTTACGTTGGTTGTAAGCATGGTTAAATAATTGGTTCATGTCATGGTTATTTCATGTGTTTACTTGTAAATGTTAAGATAATGGATGTAAGACTTAATTGATGTCATATCAGTTCAAGGAAGAGGATGGTGATCCTTCTTGCAATGTCTCTTAATAATTTTCAGTCACTTATTCTCTATCTTGTATCTTAGACCTATAGATTTAATTCTTTCCAAGTGTTTGAAAGAATGTCACTCCCAGTTGGGGATGGCCAGGCCTAGTCCTAGAGTCAGTTTTTGGTTCATTGGAATTGTTTTCAGGTGTTTGATGGATTATGAAATCTACAGGAAGTTATGGGAATTGTTCAAGATTTTGGGCTTAAAAGGTGCCTTAAATCCCACAGAATTTTGTACAGGTATGGGTAAAATAGTCCCTAGATGCACACATGGCTATGTTGTGGGAGTGTTGAGAGCCTCGCAGATACACCCTTGCCCATATCAAGGAAGCGTCTGAGGTTTTTCTTCAGAAAAATTCAGTGGGACCCAGGGAAAGGTCAGCCTAATGACTAGGATAACCTCTAGGGGTCTTGTAGCAAGTGAAGGAGTTTGTGTTATGGTTTTTCGCATCAATTTCACTTCCTTAAAGTCACCCAAGAGGTTGAATCTTGTCTTAACTACCATCAAATCATGTTTACTCTAGTTGGCCGGTTACTTGGGTAGATGTGAGGGGAGGTGTACGTTACATAAATACATGAAAAAAATTAAAAATCTAGTTGAGTGAATAAATCTCGAGATAACTATGAATAGGGTTGTAATCAATAAATTTTATTCCTTATTAGGAATTTGTTTTTGAATGGTTTCTCCTTCCTGGCCACCTAAAGGTTTAACTGAGATATGTGTCATTAAATTTGAAATATACCAGTAATTCATGAAATTACTATGCACCTAAGCAAGCAACATTTTTTGTTCAGCTCTATAATATCCTAGTTTTGGTGATGTATTGTTTCTATTAATAGAGTTATTTCCCTGTTGTTATTTTCTTCCTAATCCTAGGTTTGGGATGTCACTTTACCTATAACAAATTTTCTTTTTGGGTAAATGATTTCTTCAATCCTTAATTTTATTTTAATTTATGATACCTCACACACTTGATAATTCCCTTTTTTCTTATGAGGAAAGTCTATTCTTAATTGATACTTTGAAAAATAGAAAAAAAAAACATCCCATTGTAACTAGTTCGAGTGGAGGAAAAGGTACATTGTAATTATCAAATGTATATTGTTAAGTGTACAATGTTTTTGCATTGACCATGTGGTTAATTCCTTTCGTATTTGTGCAAGGAAATAGGGAACTCTCCTATTTTTTAGGAGGTAATTTCTTCAAGGATGGTGCAAGTAAATATAAGGATATTAGAAGCCTATTTTGGATAAGTGTTGGTCAGAGTAGGTTAGTGAACAACTGATTAGAATCGTAGTTCAGAGTGTGCTTCCAGATTGAAGAAAGACATTGTAATTGATCTCAATTATCATATGAATTAATGAAAAGTAGCAGAGGGGATTTTCCCTGTTGGGTTCCTCTATAAAATCATTCTTTTCATTGTGTTTTAATGGTTGCATGTTATTGCATGTGTTTCTATTGTGTTTTTTCCTTTCCACGAAATACTAGAAGAGTTTTTTGTCTCTCTTTTTTAGTTCAGATTCATTAGCAGTAGCAAATTTCTTGCAATTTATACATGGTATCAGAGCATTAAAAAACTACATAGAAACCTTATTCCAGATCATCTCTCAGATAATTTTTTCTTTGAAAATTTTTTGGTCTAGATTCTCTATAGTGCAAGAAAATGTCTTTCAACGAGATGAGGCTTCAATATGAATTAGAGGGAACCTCAAATTTTTGTGCTTGGAAAGACATGATCGAAGTTGTCTTGGATGAAAATGGAGTATGGGAATATACACAAATTGATATTCTAAAACCAACAACATCAAATGCACAAGAAATTTCTCAGTGGAAGAAAGACACAACAAAATTTTCATGGGGATTATTCTGGAGGGTGTCACAGATCATGTCTTTTCAAATTTGCATGGTAAGAAGACTCCTTTTTCAATGTGGAAAACACTCAAAAATATATTCCAAAGGAATAGTGATGTCAGGAAATTGGCATTGAGAGATAAACACATTCGATTGCAGAGAAATGAAACCATTTCACAATACCTATCCAGGTTCACTCAGGTTCGAGATACAATTTGAGGAGTAGGGGAAAATGTGTCGTCATCCAAACTTGTGAGCTTAGCACTTATTTTCATTTGAAAATATTGGCACAATTATCATGATTCAATTAATGGAGGATACAAGCTATCATATTGGGAGATACTTTAGGTTGATTTGGTGAAAGAGGGGATCAGACGAAACATTAGAGATGTTGCCACAACAATAGCTGAGGAGGAAGAGAATATTGGCTTCATGGGAAGGGACAGAAATCAAAGGGTAATAAGGCCCAACGAAATGAAAAATATATCCATAACCAGGGAAAGAAGAAGGACATATGAAAAATTAAAATTTTTCACTACCACAAAAATGGACACTATGCAACAAAGTGTTTGCACAAGAAATATGATAAGAATCATGGAGGAGGAGAAGGAGGTGATTCTATTGCATCATAATTTGAATTGGATTTCAACCTCATTGCATGCATGGAAATTAATATACAAGGAAATGTATGGTACTTGGACTCTGGAGCCTATTTTCATATGATGGGATCTAAGGAGTTCTTCAGTAGTCTCGACGAGAAGGACCTAGAATTACAGAGAACTTGGAGGTGATGGATGGTATAGTACGAAAGGGATTGGTATTGTCACCTATAATATGGTTTTAGGTTTATATATTCACCTAAAAAATTTAATGTAAATGCCAGGGAAGAAGAAATTTTTTATTTTTGTAGATGTATTGGAGGATAAAGGTTATGATCTAATTTTCAATAAAAGGAAAGCTTTTATTAAGCATGCTACTACTGGAAAAGTAAAAAAAAATTGTGTTAGAGTGAAAAAATTGTACAAGATAGAGGTGGATGCATGCACAACATTTAGAAGTAAAGAAAAACATGTTCAAAGTTGAGATGTTTGAGAACTATGGCATAGGCGCATGGGTCAAATGCACTACGGGGATTTGAAGATCCTGCAACATATCACCATATGAATTCCAACATGCACCCTTGAAAAACATGATGTTTGCAAGGGATGAACACTTGGAAAATATGTCAAAGCATCCTTCCAGGGCTAAGATAAGAAAGTTACAACAATCTTGGAGTGAGTAACTCTTATCTGTGCATACCATTTTCTACAGTATCAGTTCCAAACATTGGTATTATGTAATTTTCATATATGGATTTTCCAACAAGCGTTGGATCTATTTTATGAAGAAGAAAGATGAAGTGTTTGCAAAATTTGTTTAATTCAAAGAATTTGTTGAAAATGAGACTCTTTAGAAAATTAAATCCCTGAGACGTTATAATGGAGTATAATTTATGTCTAATACTTTCAAATGTTTTTGTGCTAAGAAAGCCGTTAGAATAGAACTTATTGCACCCCACAACTCACAACAAAATGGGGTGGAAGAGAGGAAAACCAAAAGCATTGTAGGGGCTACAAGAGCGATGTTTCATGATCATAAAATAACACTATATATGTGGGCAGAATCATGAAATAGAATAGTTTATTTGCAGAACCAGATTGCTCACAAAATACTTGGCATGATTATAATCGAAGAAGATTTCTCTAGGATGAAGCCATGCATTCCGTTGTACATGTCAGCCCCTCATTTCAATTTTTGGTTTTCAACTTCCACAGAGCTTTTAAATTCCTTATCATAGCTTGAGAAATTCGTTTCTATCTACCTTTTCTTTTCCCGCCTCCTCAAACACATTAGAAAACACTACGGGCATACATCCAAAAAAGTAAAACGTCCAGCCCCTTTAGCCGTGGCCCCTATATTTTACCGTTCCATGTGATCAGGGCTCAAAACCAAAGGTTAAATCCAAAGGCGCTGAAAAGTACATATCTATCGCGCGCATTCTTGGACCGTCGGATCAAAATACAAATCAACGGAGCGGAGCTTTACTTGCCATAGTGGTCCCCACGCCTGAGTTACCGCTCACGAATCAGCTGGTTAATTCCGCACCGCCTACCCAAGGCGAGTGGTATTTCCCATTGTGCCAGCGATTCCACAAATCGCATGACGCGTGTCCCGGGGGTACGATTTTAAAACCGCCCATTTCGCGCAATATTCCCCGGACGAAAGTCGAGTAGCGGAATTAATGGCAACCGTCAGATTTCGAGACCTCCATCCGACGGCCATCGTGCCCCGAAGATGCACGCACTTTATCTCAGGCTTTCGCTCTCCCCGCGCATTAAATTTCGGCCAAAGGATGTGCAGCGGAATAAATCATCGCCGTCTGATCCTGCGCCTTTAATCCAACAGTGGTTATTCCCCAAAGCTGCAGGTGTTTTAACCCGTGTCTATCACGCCCATGGCCCACCGTTCCATCGCCCCGATGCTTTTGTAACCGTTGATCTTGTTTCAAGAATGCACGGCCTAGATCATTCCCTTGCCACGCTGTTAATCCCGTACTCCTCCACGTTATCACCCCCGCGCATTTGTCATATTTCATTCACCATTACACCTTTCGTTCAAATTTAAACGTTTTACGATATAAACTTCCGCCCGGCTTGTCCATCACCATTTCTCTGTGTTTTTCACCATCCCCCATTGTTTCGCCATGCTTACGAGTCTTCACCACCACGTCCATGGATCCCGTCACGTCATTGTCCCTGTACCAGGTTTCCTTTAACATGTTTGTGGGTTTTTGCAGGATACAGCGACAGGGAATCACCATTAACCTCAACCTCCATTATAAAAATCAAAGATATACTAGAAGGTCAACTTCCAGAGGGAAAATTTAAGAAGATAAACCCAGGGTAGTTGTTGTGGCATGACCTTCATTAATGAAACAAGACGTAAATCTGTCATGCACCTCAGAGCATTTCAAAAGGAAGATTCTGGTAGCTGAAGACATTAATTTCACAACAAAGAATATCAGTTGAAGATCAAGGAAATCCAGCGTCCAGAAGGCAAAGGGTACAGGTGCATAAAATCATATCCTCCAGGTTCTACTTCAACAGATTTTCATTCCAGAAGAGTACAAAATGTCTCATATTTTATTCTTCATACCTTATCCCTAGAGGAATTTGAATCTACAGCATTTACTTCAGAGAGCCGACCTTAGAGTACATACTGCACACCACTTTAATTAAGTAGTATGGGCGCGCATATTTTCCGCCATTTCATTCAAATTAGGCAAAATTAAATGTACATGACCGACCTTGTTTTTCTAGACTTTACTGTTCTTTCTATAAATACCCAGAAATAAGACATTGTAGAGGTTCCAGATTTCTATCAGCAAACTGTGCAGTGAAAGGCTTTGTATACATCTTGTAAAGTTTCTGTATGAAGGCTCAGAGCCCGTAGGGTCTCAGTGAGGAGGAGTTATAAATGTAATGAGGATTCTGGTCTTTGGTATCCCACAGTATGTAATCTTTTCTTATGTGTTAATATAATATCTCATTTCATTGCATTTATCTTCTTGTATCATGTTCTAGAATGCGAGTGGCTCACCGATCTTAAGTAAGGATTCATCCTAGTTGGTGCCCATACTTGGATTAGTCAAGCGCTTTAAATAGGCCTAGTCATGATATACTGTTCCATGTTCATGTCATTCATATTTTCTACTATATTAGTTACTTGAGGAGGGTGCTTTTAAAACGCCATTTTCATGTATGGATTCTTTGTTGGATAAGCCCATATGTGGTTCTGTTGTGTATCTGGGTATCAGCCTCATGTTAACTAGTATCTCCTTCATGTTTTCCTCACTGCATCCACTTTCTGATATTTGATTTCTGTGGCATATTATTTGAACTGGCCCTCTTTGCAGTAAGCTGTCTCTTAACTGTCTGATGCTTTTGTATTGGAGTTTTTGCATGTTGTTCCTACATTATTCTTATCTTTGTATCAGCTTCTGAGAGAGTTTGGTTCCATTTAAACTAATTTCCTTGTTTTACAAGAGATAGTAAGAGAGCTTTTGGATTGACAACCCAAGATATATTATGAGCTCCTTGCTATGCTAAGATGTCCCAGGCACTGGTCTATAGCAACTCTAGGCTGTCTCTAGGGTAGACAATACCCCACAACATATCCCATTTTTGAATTTTTGGATCAATAATCTATTTTCATATCTCTAAGGATAGTAGGAAAAAGTTGGAGATTATAATTGAGATGGCGATATTTTTACGATACCTAGAGACACCTAATAACTATCGGTTGTATTTTCTCTCCCTTGGGATGAAAATGATGAGGAGAGATGCCAGATTTGATGAAAAAGTTATGATAAGATCTCTAGAGACAGAGATGAGTATTCTTCCAGAGGTGTCACAACCCTAATGAAAATTCCATGTAATAAATGCTAAAAATAATAACCACGGTTGATAGGACACTTATTCCAAGCTCAATGTTGGGAAAAACATCATAGCGAGTGTTCATTTGGTTTATTATGGCTAAGGAAATTAGCAAAGGAAAAGGTAAAGGATTTTGAAAGGCATGAGGCATTAATTGGAAATTTATTTGTGAAAATAATGGAAATTGAGAGAAAAGGGAGATGAAAGGCCACATGTTGCATGTGGGGAGGAAAATGAAGGGAAATAATGGAAAATTAAGAAAATAGAGGTCTCTTTTGGCAGATATCGATTTGCATGGGTATTTTCCTTACTAGCTTCAACATGGATGGTATTGCATGTGGTTCTTTGCTATCTTGGCATGGGTTTTTCTACATGTGATAGTGTATTCATCCTAGCCTTGCCATTTTTGGATATCCATGGTGTTGTTGTGTTCTAATGTTTTGGTTTATTTGAATCACCAAATGGATTTGAAGTCGAGTGAGGTGGATCTCCAAATGATATAGAACCGGTTCTCTTGTTGCCTCAGATTAGGGCCTCGTAATCCAGGTTTGGATTTCGGTAAAGGTTGAGACGTGATGGTTTCTCTCCATTTCAAGCCTAGCAATCCTGAGTTTGGGATTGCAGTAAATCTTGGAGAGTATGTCTCGGTTGAGGGCCTAGTGACCCTTGATTTTGATTGTGGGTTGCGGTAAAACCTAAGAGACTATGAGATAGAATAATTCGTCATGGTTTAGGAGGATAAAATCTACTGATATCCATGCTTGTGTTGGCCTAGTGATCAGGGTTAGATCACGGTAAAGCCGATTCTGACATGTCTATGGTTTTGGCCTAGTGATCTGGGTTGGATCATGGTAAATCCATATTTCTGTTTGATGAGGGTGAGGTGGTTTATCCTCTGTATGCCCTAGTTGGTTCTTTTGGTTTAAGTCTGACATTCATGCTTGGAATGTGGCATGGGTGTAATTGGCTAAAGTATATTTGTCTCAACCAATATATGGTTGGGTGGAACGGGGAAGTCCCATCTCCGGTTAGTTCTTACATTTGGTAATGAAGAGCTGATTTGTTTGGTATTCTGTATGCAAATATGCTGGTATATGTACACACACACACACACTGATATATATATATATACTTCTGATATATCTATTGGGAGCCAAACCTGCACATATTTTCCTTCCATTCTATCCTATTTTCTTTATCCATCTGTGTCATTAACATTCGATTCATGTTCTAAAGTGCATAGGTAAACCCCTCGTAATGTATTATTGGAATATTTAGTCAATGAAGTGTAGTCATGGGGATAATTACCTAATCGATTTACTAATTTAGCTATTTTTCAGATTCGATGGTCGAATGACCTTATTCGCAATTCCAGGAACAACTACCGAGCTGGAAGCACTATCATGGGCAACGCTGAAAGGTCGCAACAACTTCAAAACTTTTCGTCTGATTTCTCTCGCATATAGTCTATCTATTATAACAACTGTGCAATTTTAGGCACTAGTTGTCGGGGTTTCACTAACTGCCATTGTAATCAATTGTATAAGACGAGCTCTAAAGTTGTGAATCTGGGGTTGGCTGCTCAAGGAATTGAGATCTGTAATAGAAATTTTCATTAAGTTAATTTAGATTAGCTTTCCTTCCTTCTCTTTAGTTTGTGAATATATCACAACCCTGATTAGGGAGTTGGCCCCACTCTCATGGCCAAGTGCCATGTGCTTTCTGTGTGTGTGTCAATTTCATTTCCTATTTCATGCATTTCTTAATTGTTGTGGAAGTTGATGTAATTACCGAAATCCTTATTTGTTGCAAATGTATTGTGATTTTTACAATTCATTGTTGTTATTCTTTCATTTTTGTTACAATGGTTTGTTGCTTTTCTTAGTTTATCAAATCCACGATTAATACAAAACTCTGTTATTGTCATATGCATATATTTTGCGCATTAACCTTGCAAGAACCAACACATCCTAGATTGATAATTAATGTGGGGGAGGGTTTAAACAATCATTCACACTTGGACACCAAAATTTTGGCATCATTTCTGGGGAGGCTATCAAAGGTGCAAGGATAAAATTCGTATTGATCTAAGGATCAATCTCTCATTCTAGGGAGGGAAATGCCACCCTGCTCCAAGTCTTGAGCATATTTGTTCTATTTCTTTTATTTTTGGTTGATTTCCTACGAACCAATCTCTCGTCCTAGGGAGGGAAATGCTACCCTGCTCCAGGTCCTCAGTGTTAGTTTTTTCTTTTTTCTTTTCTTTTTGCTAATTTCTTAGGGCCCAATCTCTCATCCTTGGGAGCGAAATGATACCCTACTCCAGGTACCAAGATTAAGATTTCTTGATTTTCTTTCTTTTTTTCTTTCTTTTTGTTAAACACCCAATCTATCGTCCTAGGGAGGGAATTTCTCTTTCCCAACTCCAGGTCCCGAACATAACAGTTTTTATTTAAATGTTTTTCTTCTTATCAATTGTATGAACAAAGATCCAAATAAAATGGGTAGAGGAGGACCCTCAAATAGAGGAAGAATGGATTTAGGAAGGATTACCTTATATCCAAGAACTTATCGCAAAGGTTGAATCAAAAGAATCTTCATGAGTCGTTGTCATGATAAGAACTCATACGAAATTTGAGGGGAAGTTTGTCGTGCAGCCAACACTACTCGCGACAATAGAAGAATGCCTTTCGATGGCAGAAGAAGAAGTATTAAGAAGGGCACCAGAAGAAGAAACACCCCTCTTGACGACATATGGAGAGGAAGTCACAATTAGGGGATATGAGGAATCAAGAAATTCCAGTAAGGAAGAAGAATATTTAAGGGAATTTGTGTCACCACAAGATCAAGGAAGTGCTATTGAAAAAACCCAAACTTATGTTGTGGAACTAATTCAATCATCCATTGCAGAACCCGTTAAGATCCCGAGTGAATATTACAAAATATTCATGGCACCTGGAACTTCCTCGATCAATTTCCAAATTCTGGATATTAGAGGTGATGCACCGATGAAGCCCATTCCTTTGACAACTTTGCATAATTTTCATGGGCTTTCCTCTGAGGATCCCGATACATTTCTTTTTGAATTCAACATTGTCTCTCGGGGCAGCAATTATGTAGTTGATGCTAAAAAATTCAAGAAATTCCCTGCTACTTTAAAGGGAACAACGTCGTGATGGTTCATGGGTTTAGGGGGGAAAACTATCTCCTCATGGGATGACATGAAAATATTTTTCTAGAGAAGTATCAGGATTACTGCCAATACCATGATATCAAGGAAGAAATATTTAAATTCACGCAGAAGGAAGATGACAATATGGAAGATTGTGTGGAGCACTTCAAATATACTCTGTAGAGGTTGGGCCATAGTAACTTGGACAAGGACATCTTAAGAATCATCCTTCTCTGGGCATTAAGGGAAGCCTCTCTCGAGCTTTTGAACATAGCAGTAAAAGGGGATATATTTAAAGAAGGTTTCGATACTATCTGTGAGCCGTGCATCCAGTTTTTGAGAGGACCCGCGATAAACAAATAAGGGATTTGGTCCGTAAATACGTCCAGTGGGGGGGTTACGAAGGCAGAAATTGAAAATTTGCTGAACAATTTGAGGAACGATATCTTGAGCACATTATCTGCTCAAATGTACATGTTGCAAAAAAATTATAAGAAAAGAGAATTAGAGAAGACCATGGCCATATTTTTCCTACAATGGAAGAAGAAAAATCCGTTGAAGGAATTTCCATTAAAAATTGTAAAAGCATGTGCAATTTGGGAACAGAGTCACTCAACCAACTAATGCCATTCTCTTCCAGGATTGAAGGCAGTCTTTTCAGGAGTGAATGAAGAGGTGGATCAACTGTATTTCATGGGATCTAATAATCCATGGAAGCCATGACCACCAAATATGAATCAAGGTATGCCTCGGGACACTTCTCAGTATTTCAGCAATTTGAATATTTATTCTCAGTTAATACCGTTTTCACCTGCATGGTCGTAGTATTGTCAATACCCACCTTGGAAATCATGGTTCCCCCTGACCATTTCAAACTCTTCATGGTCCTAGAATTTGCGTGGACCTTCTCCTCTTGGGAAATTTCACCAACCTATGCCACAACAGTATTTGTAGTTTCCTTCCAATATTCCTTCCATTAATCCACCCTTTCATCGTCAACTTCCCATCCAACCTAATCCAAATCCTAACAATAAGAGATTTCAGCAAGCTGAAACTCACAACCTTCCTTCGTATAACATCTCTACTGTAGAATGTAATGGAATAAATTTGTGATTTGGGTGGGTAGTGAATGCTCAAACTTCACCTATCATTATTGAACAAGTTTTTGGTGAGGTCATAGAACTAGAATCAAGGGTAGTTGTGGATAAACAAAACCAAGAAAATGAAAATAAACCACCTCCTCCACTGACTGTTACCCAGGGATGTCAAGTTAATCCACCTTATCCTGAAATATTGGCCCTAAGTAAACATAACCCTCAAGCAGAATTTGTCTTTGTAGGGGAACTACAATTTTTTTTTTTTTTAAATTCCCCTACTTCAAGCTATGAGGGATGTACCAATCTATGCAAAAACACTCAAGGAATATTGTTCTAAGAATCCTAGAAATAAATCAAGGGACCCGCTTACCATCCATGTTATGGAAAAATTGTCTGACATCATGTTGGGAAAGTCTATGCCTGTAAAATATGGGGATCTGGGGAACCCTATTCTTGCAGTACAAATCAATGGGATTGAAATCCCAAATGTACTGGTAGATTTGGGTGTTGCATTAAATGTCACTACCTCCGAAAATATGCACACATTGGGTCTTCAAAACCTTAAACCAACCCCTACAGTCTTAGAACTGGCAGATAGATCCATAGTGAAGCTAGTAGGGAAGTTGGAAGATATCACTATTTCAGTCAACTCATGGCACTATCTTGTTCATATCTTGGTATTACTAACGTGGTCCCCATCTGGTGGTAATCCCTTAATTTTGGGAAGACCTTGGCTCGCAACTGCAGATTCCTGTATTGGGTGTCAGTCCAGAAATATGGTTATATCTAATGGGAAGGTCACAAAGAATCTCTTCCTTTATCCTCCTACAGAACCAAGCCCATCAGGGAAACCATCATTTAGACGAAAACCTCTACCAACAGAAGGATTAGAACCTGAAAATGAAGAACTTAGACTAGTCCTTACCATTGGGAAGGCCCTTAAATTTAAAACATAAATAGAGGATGATGCCATTAACACTTTTATTAGCGATCCATGTTATGTCTCTGACTTAACTTGCTAGATTCTAGAATCTTCCATGAGCTATGAAATGCAGGAAAATATTAAATCAACAAGTGAAATTGAGAATATGCTCGGAAATACATTGAACATAAACCTGAATCTTTCAGAATCCCAAACAAAGAAGCTCCTAAAAGTTTTTCGGGACCATAAGGAAGCCTTCGCCTAGGATTATACAGATATGAAGGGGATCCCTGCCAATTTATTCACTCATCATATATAAATTAAAGAATATTTCCGACCTGTAAGACAACCCTAGAGAAGATTGAACCCTACCTTAAAGAACATTGTCAAAGAGGAGCTTCAGAAGTTACTTGATGTAGGATGTATTTACCCCATCTCGGACAACGTGGTTGTGTCCCCACTGGTTATAATTACTAAAAAGAATGGTAAATGGTGGATCTGCATGGACTATAGGGAATTAAATAAAGTAACTCAAAAGGACCTTTTCCCTTTTCCATTCATCGACCAAGTCCTAGATATTTTGGCTGGGAAAAGGTTTTTCTCCTTCTTGGATGAGTTTAGAGAGTATAACTAGATCTAGATAGCCCCTGAGGATCAAGATAAAACCACCTTCATATTCCCTTGGGGAAATTTTGTGTACCGATTTCTTCCATTCTGTCTTTGTAATGCACCTGAAACATTTCAGAGGGAAATATTGGGAATTTTTTATGATCTAGTTGATGACAGTGTTGAAATTTATATGGATTAATTTACTCCATACAGGGACTCATTTGAAGAAGGATTGGAAAATTTAGAAAAAGTACTTAAGAGATGAAAACAGACCCATGTCTCTCTGAGTACACTCAAATTTCACATGATGATGGAAGAGGGAATATTTGTGGGACACTTTCTCTCGACTGCTGAAATTCGAGTTGATCCTTCCAAGGTAGAGGTAACATTACATTTTCCTATACCTAAGACAAACAAAAAGGTACGCTTTTTTATTTGTTGCGCTAGCTACTATAGACATTTTATAGAAATTTTTTCCAAGATAGCATTTCCACTTTTTCAATTGCTAACTAAAGATGGAGAATTTCTGTGGACAGATGATTGTGAAGCGACTTTTATAAATAGCAAGGAACTTGTTTGTGGAGATCCAATCTTGTGAGGATCAGATTGGGTAATCCCATTTCACATCCATACCGATACTTCTCATAAAACAGTTGGGGAATTTCTAGGACAACACGAAGATGAGAAGCCATATGTGGTTTATTATGTCAGCAAGAATTTGACTCTTGCTGAATTGAACTACATGGTAACTGAAAAGGAATTCATAGATGTTATTTATGCCATCAATAAATTTCAATACTACATTACTGGATATCCTACTTTTTTGCATACTGATCATGCAACAATCAGGTACATAATGAATAAACCTATCACCCCAGGTTTCATTACAAGATGATTTCTATGATTCAAGAATTTTATATTGCAATAGTAGAAAAACCATGGAAGGATAATGTAGTTGTTGATTTTCTGTCTAGATTGGATACTAATAACGAAGGCACACCCATACGGAATATTTTTCCAGATGAACATATTTTTTCAATTTCTACTAATACTCCATGGTATGAAGATATTTCTAACTATCTTGCTATAGGAAAGGTGCCTCGTCACTTGTCATACAGGGAACAATGGAAGATCATTCATCATAGTGCTCGATATTCTTGGATAGCAAGAGATCTCTTCCATACATGGGTTGATCAACAAATACAATGTTGTGTATCAGAGGATGACATCTATGAAGTCTGGAAGGATGCTCATGAGAGTCCTTGTGGAGGGAATTTTACAGATAAAAGGATAGGGCATAAAGTGTTTCAGATGAGATATTATTGGCCCTATATCTTCTAAGATGCACAAGATGACATTTGAGGATGTGAAAGTTTCCAATGGATGGGTCAGCCTGGTCGATCATATGAAATGGCATTACAGCCCCACGTAGTCCTTGAACCTTTCGAAAAATGGGCTATCAATTTTGTTGGTCCTTTTAACCCACCTTCACATAAAAAATTTCACATTTTGCTCTGCATGGATTATGTAACCAAGTGGGTGGAAGCCAAGGTTGTTGTGAAAGAAATAGAGCAGTCCATTTCAGATTTTCTATTTGAAGAGAGTTTTGCTCGATATGGTGATCCGAGAGAGATTGTTTCAGATGGAGGAGTGCAATTCACATCACATATGATAGAAAGGCTTATGTATAAATATGGAATCAAACACATGGTGACATGTCCGTATAATCCCTAGGCGAATTTTCAAGTGGAAAGAACAAACAAGGTATTGGAAAACATACCTACAAAGACTTTGGCACGACATCGTCGAGGTTGGGCTGAAAAAATTCTTGAAGCTCTCTGGGGATACAAAACTACAGGGCAGAATACAACATGATTTTCACCATTTGAATTGGTTTATGGGAAATCTCCCTTGTTTTTGATATAATTTGAGATTAGTATGCTCAGAACAGCTCTTGAGGTAGGACTTGATTTGTCAAATGCCTAGAAACACCAACTGGAACAAATAAATGAACTAGACAAAGTCCATTCAATGGTTGTCTAGAAGACTGCTGCGATTCAAAAACAGAGAACCAAATGGCATCATAAATTTATTAAAAATAAGGTGTTTCACAGAGGAGATTGGGCAAATTTACTCTGTGATTCTCATTTTAAGTATTTAAAAGGAAAGCTTTGCTCTCGTTGGATGGGACCTTATGAAGCTGATACGGTATTTGATAATGGAACAGTTAGACTTGTCACAATTGATTATACACATGCTTCTTTTATAGTAAACATACATTTTCTAAGACTTTATCACTGCCCAACTTCTAATGATGCCTTCATTAAACATCTCTCTGATAAATCTAGTTTGAAGGTTGTTAGTGCAGAGAATTCCTCCTTTGAATCCTTGAATTAAAAAAAGAAATCTATATATATAATAATATAAATAAAATATTGTTACTACTCAATTGTTTTTTTGCAGGAACTATTGATGGTGTCCAATTATGCAGAGATTCAAAATTTTCTAAGTACCTGATACTGTTACTCCTTTGATGTTGTTACTTTGGAAAATTTTCTAAGTGTCCAGTGTTGTTACTCCTTTGGTGTTGTTACTCCTCTGATGCTGTTACTCAGTAAATTTTTCTAAGTACTCGGTGTTTTTACTCCTCCAATGTTGTTACTCCAGAAAATTTTCTAAGTGTTTGGTGTTGTTACTCCTCCGGTGTTGCTACTCTATAAATTTTTCTAAGTACCCGATGCTATTACTCCTTCGATGTTGTTACCCCAGAAAATTTTCTAAGTGTCTGGTGTTGTTACTCCCTCAGTGTTGTTACTCCTCTAGTGTTATTAGTCCGTAAAAAATTCTAAGTGTCTAGTGTTGTTACTCCTTCGATGTTGTTACTCCTCCGGTGATGCTAATTCGTAAATTTTTCTAAGTACCCAATGGTGTTACTCCTCCAATGCTGTTACAAAAGAAAATTTTTGAAGTGTCCGATGTTGTTACTCCCTTGGTGTTGTTACTCCTCCAGTGCTATTACTCCGTAAAATTTTCTAAGCATCCAGTGTTGTTACTCCTTCAGTGTTGTTACTCCTCCGGTTCTGCTACTTCGTAAATTTTTCTAAGTACTCGGTGTTGTTATTCCTCTGATGTTGTTACTCTATAAAATTTTCTAAGTGTCTAGTGCTATTACTCCTCTGTTGTTGTTACTCTGCCAAGGTTTCTACTTTGTTGAGGTAAGTCACCAGTTATGTCCCTGACAAATTTTGCGGATGGATTAAATATTGCATTAAAAATAAATTGACATGCCCATGGACGGTCATTTATTAGTTGGTGGGTGTTCTAATAACTGAAACAAATACGTAATCAAATTGTAATAATGATTTGCTAATGTCATCATTAGAACATGGGCCAATAGTACATTCAACAATTTTCACCTCCTTTCACACAATTATTAAGGTCCACGAGGACTAGAAATAAGTATGCTTTGTTAAGTTAAACAATCCTTTCTAATCCTGCAAAATTATTATCATCGTCATTTGCCATTATTACCATAATCCACTATGATTTTTCTCATTTTCCGAAAATCCACCTACCGTATTTTACTGTTACCCCACTTCATTTTCTACCATGCTATGACTGCAAGCATTACCTAGCGATACTCCCTCTGAATGGTCTTTTTTTGTTCCTAAGTGTTGTTACAGAGCTTCCATGGAATGGGTGGATTGGTTGTGAGACACGAACCCAGAAACACAACTCTGGCTCACCACAATGTAGCTATATGGAAATTATTTGTAGACGGAGGCTGGGATGTGTATTTCAACAGATTGGAAGGATTTGATGAAACCATTATAAATGAATTTGCATTGAACATGGAAGGGAATTACTCCAGAGTGTAGGGTTTGGAAATTTCTATCATAGAGGAGGTCATCTCAGCGGTCAGTGGACTACCACAACAAGGGCATAATTGGTTTTCTCGAAAGACTCCCTTACCATAAGTTCCAAAATTGTTTTTAGAAGCTAGGGAAAGGGCAGTTCAGAAAGGGATAGGATATTATTGTAAATGCAGACCACATCCATGGGGCGAGGTGGCATGCATTGTGATGAGATATATAACCTGAAAAGGGAAATTCACCACTCTGTTCAAATAAAATTTCAAGCTCTTGGCTCATATTCAGTTTTTACAGGCATAAATTCACTCTCTAGATATGCCTTTCTTCCCGTGGAAAAATCTTTAGCTGATGGCACAATCTGCCCGCCACTCCTGGTAGGTATTACCTTTCCTTAAAAATCATGGGATGGTCTGTTTACTGGTAATACATGCGCTGGCTCAAATCCCTATGCCCCAGTCACAATTTATTGAATTATCAGAGGAGGAAATTGAGGTTGTGATAGCTGCAAGGGAGAAAGATGACGCAGATGGAACAAAGGTAGAAGAGGCCATAGTAGATGCTACTACACAAGAACCAGCATTGCATTTTGGTTAAGTAGAGGAAGATGAAGCAGAAGGAATGGAGGTAGAAGAGGTCACATTCGATGCTATTACAAAAGAACCAGCATCACCTATTTTTTCGACAGGGGAAGAAGCAATAGACACAAAATCTAATAAAGTTGAGGCTTCTACACAAGAACCAACATCGCCTGTGGGTTCAATTGGTATGGGAGCAATGAAGAGAGAGGATGGAGTCGATGTTGTTCCGCATGAATCAAAATCAACTGAAAGTGAAAAAATGGAATCAACACCAGTTAGAGGATTGGTAAGTGATGTTGTTACATAAGAACCAGCAACACTTTCCCAAGCGAATTTGGATCCTAAAGCAAGCAATGATGCTACATGAAAATCAACACTAGTGCATACGAGCCACAGAATTATGGAAGAGACAGGTCTTATATTCGACACTGTTCCATAAGAACCAATGTCGACTATGAGACAAGTGCAACACTTGCCCAAGCAAATTTGGATCTTGAAGAAAGCAATGGTGCTACATGAAAACCAACACTAGCGTAGACAAGCCATGGAATTATGGAAGAGACAGGTATTATATTCGACATTGTTCCATAAGAACCAATGTTGAGTATGAGACAAGAAGGTGATAAAGAAGAAATATTAGTCCAAATATTAAATAAAGAAGGTGAAGAAAAATAACCTGATGTAGTGGACGTGGTCAACACAGAAATGGAAATGAATTTCCCTCATTCCCCGTTTCTTGCCACCTTACCAAGATGGGCAAAGAAGTTTCGTTCTCCTTAGAGCTTGATGGAAGAAAGAGTTGTTCCTCCATTTTTAGAGTTTTTCAGAACTACTATGGATACAATAGTTGGTACACCCATTTAGGAGCCAGTGTTCACTAATACACAGACAGAGAAAACTGGAGAGTTTGATCTAGAGACACGAGAACC
Organism: Pinus albicaulis; assembly: GCA_034641835.2. NCBI lineage: Eukaryota > Viridiplantae > Streptophyta > Pinopsida > Pinales > Pinaceae > Pinus > Pinus albicaulis. The sequence continues at coordinate 966,105,891 of CM076583.1, read as the reverse complement.
TTTGTTGATGAGTGGTCAAGATAAAGAAATGATGGATGATGCCACCCCGCTAAAAAAAAATTCTGGACAGAAGCTGAATCGTAGGGGTCAAAAATGATTCCCGAGCCTTTAGAAGAAGACCTTGCAGTAGGAAAAATGCGGAGGGAAGATGTCGAGGGTGTCACCCAAGTGTGTGGAGAAATTCCTAAGCCAGAAAGGGAAAATTAAGAGACTGCTCCCTAAGAGAGGGAAAAATTTAGGGAGGTCATGGTAAAGGAGGAACTAGTTGACATGTTCATTGATAGCAACCCACCAAATCCTAAACCAGTTCATGGTGCCAATAGAATAAGTTGTTGTTAAGAAATAATTTGTAGAGTAGTGTGCAAGAAGAAGATCCCATCTCAAGGAAAGATAACAACTTCAATTTAAGGAAACTATGCAATTAAAGATGGAAATTCATAATATAAGGAATCAGGTATCACGTCTAGAGAAGAAAGTGAGGAAACATGAAGAGAAGGCTGCAGAGCCTAGGGTCGAGGTTGTCTCGTCAACAGTACATACAAAATAAATTCCCATGACCTCTACTGCCACACAGACCGAGCTTATAGAATATCTCTTCGAGGCTCGGGAGTTATTTTTATCTACTGAAATCCAGAAATGGTTTCTTGTTGCATCCTATCCCCATCAAGGAACAATTAATTTGGAAGTCCACAAAGAAGAGGTGAGGAGAGTACGTGAGAAAGAAACCTATACCATTACTGGGTATATAGATCGGTTGTATAAAGTAAAACAAAAGCAAGAGAAGTAGCAAAAGAAGGTTGAAAGTTTAGAGGAGCATGTGCTGGTGTTGAAAGTTGATAAGGAGGAAATGTTTACCTTGACACAATAGGTAATGGCTTGCAGACCTCCTACTCATAGTTATGCTTTGTTTCTGGATGAGAAATTTCTTTTCTTCTATCTGGAGAGCATTCGTAATGAGATTAGTCATGAAATTGAAGACCTGATACAGTTTCTTTGTATCCTGAGGATTCACGATGTCGTGAACCAACATTTTATGTGTGAATTATATATGCATGATTATTTCTTCAGTGATGAACAAACCTTCAATCCAGTCCCATTTGTGGGATATGTCCATTTTAGAGCTTTTACCTCCTACACCATTAATCAATTTAAGTGGAAAAAGGCTTTTGATACATTTGGAGAGAACCAAGCCAAAAAACAACTTGTCCTAAGAAGAGAGAATGGCCAGTTTGTGAACATTTATAAAAAGCATGCCACTTTTTTACAGATTTAGGGGCATATAGAAAAAAAATTTGCAACAAAAAAATGGTGTACTAATCTCTGTACCAAACAAGTGGTCACTTTCCAAGATGATGCTCATGATAACTACCAAAAGAGTTGGATGTTGTCATCGTCAACTGTCAGAATCCGAGGACCTTTTGGGGCACCTAACTTTGCACAAGAATTAGAGATGTTACCATGATACATTGCATTGATCCATACTTGTGGGGTCTAGTGGATGGGGCTGAAGTTTCAATTCCCCATCGTTTGGCTACTAGCAGATCAATACACTACGACATACAACGTTGGAAATGATTGGTGGAAGGAAATTATTCTAACAAATGGATATAAACCCCCAGGTACCAAGATGGCTAATAGGTATAAACTTGATCAGATTCATGCTAACCACAACTGCTCCAACCCAGACATGCGGAGGCGATGAGGTGCATGGGGACATGCAAAAATACCAGTTGGGGGGAGATGTTGGGAGCCAAACCTAGACATATTTTCCTTCCATTCTATCCTATTTTATTTTTCCATTTGTGTACATTCGATTCATGTTCTAAAGTGCATAGGTAAACCACTTGTCATGTCTTCTTGGAATATTTAGTCAATGAAGTATAGTCATGAGGATTATTACCTAAGTGATTTACTAATTTAACTATTTTTATAGCTTTCAAAGGCTCCGATGATCATATTCGCAATTATAAGAACAACTACCGACCTAACAGTGCTATCTTGGGTAGCGCTATAATGACAGAAAAAATCCAGAACCTTTCCTCTACCATCTTTCACATCTAGTCTATCTATTACGAAAATTGTGTAATTGTAGGCACTAGTTGCCATGGTTTCAGGAACTTCCATTGTAATCATTTGTATAAGAAGGGCTTTGAAGCTGTGAATCAGGGGTTGGATATGCAGGAAGTTGAGATCTGTAATATAACTTTTCATTAAGTTAATGCAAATTTTCTTTCTGTCCTTCTCTTTAGTTTGTGAATATATCACAACCCTGATCAGGGAGTTGGGCACACTCTCATGACCAGGTGCTGCATGCTTTCTGTGTGTGTGTTAATTTCATTTCCTGTTTCATGCATTTATTAATTGTTGTGGAATTTCATATAATTACTAAAATCATTATTTGTTGTGAATGTATTGCGATTTTTACAATTCATTACTACTATTCTTTCATTGTTGATACAGTGGTTTGTTGCTTTACTTAGTTTATCGAATCCACGATTAATACAAAACTGTGTTATTATCATATGCATATATTTGCGCGTTAGCCTTACAAGAACCAATGCATCCCTGATTGACAATTAATGTGGGAAAGGTTTTGAACAATCATTCACACTTGGACACCAAAATTTTGGCGCCATTTCCGGGGAGGCTATCAAAGGTACAAGAACACAATTCGTATTGATCTAAGGATCAACCTATCATTCTAGGGAGGGAAATGTTACCCTTCTCCAGGTCTTTAGCGTATTTGTTCTGTTTATTTTATTTTTGGTTGATTTCCTAGGAACCAATATCTCGTCCTATGGAGGGAAATGCTACCCTGCTCTAGGTCCTGAGCGTTAGTTTTTTTTTTTTTTCTTTTCTTTTCTTTTTGCTAATTTCTTAGGGCCCAATCTCTCGTCCTCAAGAGCGAAATGATACCATGCTCCAGGTCCTGAGCTTAAGATTTATTATTTTTCTTTCTTTATTTCTTTCTTTGTGTTAAAAACCCTATCTATCGTCATAGGGAGGGAATTTCTCTTTCCCAACTCCAGGTCTCGAGCGTAGCAGTTTTTATTTAAATGTTTTTCTTCTCATCAATTGTATGAACAAAGATCAGAATAAAATGGGTAGAGGAGGACCCCAAAATAGAGGAAGAACGGATTTATGAAGGATTACATATATCCAAGAAATTATCGCAAATCTTGAATCAAAATAATCTTCATGAGCCGCTGTTAGGTTAAGAACTCATACGAAATCCAAAGGGCCATCTGTCCTGCAGCTAGTACTACCTACGGCACCAGAAGAACCCCTTTGGATGGCGGAAGAAGAAGTATTAAGAAGGGTAAAAGAAGAAGAAACCCCCTATTGACGACAGAAGGAGAGGAAGTCACAAATAGGTGATCTGAGGAATCAAGAAATTCGAGTATGGAAGAAGAATATTTAAAGGAATTTTCCTTGCCACGAGATCAAGGAAGTGGTATTCAACAGAACCAAAATTATGTTGTGGAAATACCTCAATCATCTGCTACAGAAACCGTTGATATCGCGAGTAAATATTGGAAAATATTCATGGCACCTACAACTTCCTCGATTGATTTCCCAATTGGGGATATTAGAGGTGATGCACTGATGAAGCCCATTCCTTTGACAACTTTTCCTAATTTTTATGGGCTTTCCTCTGAAGATCCCGATACATTCCTTTTTTAATTCAACATTGTTTTTTAGTGGTATGATTATATAGTTTATGCTCAGAAATTTAAGATACTCCCTGCCGCTTTATAAGGAACAACACCATGATGGTTCATGGGTTTAGGGGGTAAAACTATCTCCTCATGGGATGACATGCAAATATTTTTATGGAGAAGTATTAGGATTACTGCCAATCATGTGATATCAGGGAAGAAATATTTAAATTCATGCAAGTTAAGTTAATGCAAGTTATATTTATTTCCTTCTCATGAGTTTGTGAATATATCACATCCCTGATTAGGGAGTTTGGCCCACTCTCATGAATAGGTGTTGCGTGCTTTTTGTGTGTGTGCTAATTTCATTTCATGTTTCGTGTATTTATTAATTATTGTGGCAGTTGATGTAATTACTTAAATCCTTATTTGCTACGAATGTATTACGTGTTTTACAATTCATTGCAACTATTGTTTCATTGTTGTTACAATGGTTTTTTGCTTTAATTAGTTTATTGAATCCATGATTAATACAGAACTGTGTTATTGTCATCTGCATATATTTTTCACGTTAGCCTTGCAATAAGCAATGCATCTCAGATTGATAATTAATATGGGAAAGGGTTTATACAATAATTCATACTTGGACACCAACAATATCCATGATATTTTTTTTGGTGTTATGCTGGTTATAAGCATGTATTGTGACAATGATAAGGTATGACTCTCTCCATGTTTTTACTGGTAAATTAATATCCAATGTCTCTATGCTAAAATTTATTTTATAATATCTTACAATGTAGAGGAGAAATGCTTCTTAGCCATCCTCAGATAAGAAAGAGACCCCTAAGTTTGATTAAATATGTTGTTTATACCTGTAGATGCTATGTTTGTGACATGTTTGACAAAATGTCTATCATGGCCTGGTGGGGTCGGATGAGTTGCAGTTTATGTGATTACTTCCATATGTTTTTTTATTACTGTTTACCCTCTCCTAAAGTTACAGGAAGTTCTTGGAAGTGACCTGGGATCAGGGGCTAAAAATATGGCACAAATCTCGGAGCTACAGGCGAAATATTTATTGTTTGGGCCTAAGACACTACCTCAATAAGGCTAGCCCATAGACCTAGGGTCTAGAGCCACTACCTTGCCCTTACAAGCCTATGACTCAGCCTCAAAGGGGCTATAAATTACTACCCCCTCAGGGAACATGGCCCTGGGAGATTGGGTTACCTCCTGGGGATGCCAATGGTGCAGTGTAAGGTGTGTTTTTGGTATTTTCATCGATTCCATTTCCTTAAGGTCATTTAGGGGCTTGAATCTAATATTAGTAGCCTCTCATCACATTTTTACTCATGTTATCTAGTTACTTGGGTAGATGTGGGAAGAGGGTGTTATAGAGTGGTATCAGAGCATGGTTCAACCCTTAGACTGGATGGGGAGTGTGTTGGTCATACATTTATGTTGGTTGAATATGTGTTTATTATGGTTGTGATCTATATGTGCTTGTTACATCTATGTTTTCTTGGCGATGGTGGCAGTGGTGTCACCATCGAAGTGTGGATGGTTTTGTTGTTAAAATGTTGTCATGAGTGTATGGCTAGTTATGTGTTTGTCTTGATTATGTATTGTCTGGGTACGCTTGCATACATGTTGCTACATATTGTACATGCATGGCTTTCTTATGCTAGGGTTACATATTGGTCATGCTTTAGTGTTATCCATGCACTCTTACTTGTCAGATGTCATATGTTGAACATGCATTGGTAATTCATGATTGGTTATACATATCAGGTGGGTACATATGTTCAATTTTGCATTGGATTGATTGAGGTTTTTGTGCAAAAGGTAATTGTATGCAATTAGGTCATCATGATCATATTGTTATGTTATGATTCTTTAGCTAAGATAGAGGAGGAGATGTAGACCATCAAGGTGAAGTTGAAGCATTGGACCTCGAGGCAAGATTGGATCATCATACACGTTTGCATGCTTTGCATGCACGTATGTGATTCATGGTTGTTGTAAGCATTAGGGTTACTTATGTGCTTGTCATTATATTTTTATTATGGTTACATGTATAATAAATGTCGGTTGATCCATGTATTCATATGCATTATGGTTATGTCTATGCCTGTCACTCTATTGATGTTATGATAGATGTTAGTTGACTAGTGTAATCATATGTACATGCCTTGGTTGGTCAGACACGTTATTAACTTGATGATTATGTTATATTTGGTTTATGAGCATGATATATAACTTGTTGTTGTTATATGCTAGTAACTTCATGATTAGTTTTATCGCATTAAGATCTTGATCCTATATGTATCATTTTGATTTGGATTGGCCTATGCAGTTCGTTAGGGTTAATACATTCTGGTATGAGTCGAATTATTAGTGACATCATGTTGTACTAATCTAGATTGGCTGTGGATATCTGATTGTTATGCATGAATGACAATTTATTATGAGTTTATGATGTTAACATGTTAGTTAGTTATTGCTATGTGTTATCTCTAAATTTGTATAGATGGGTTTCTCCACAAAACAACTTAGAGTAACTCTTTCAAACCAGCTTTTGACTGAAGATTAGCCTCTTCAGTTTGAGGGGGCTCTCTCAAAGTAACTTGTGATTTGTTCAATTAGGATTCAATCAGATGGCTAACTCTATGATATTGACTTGAATGTCTTTGATTCTAGGTAAAAAATGTATACGGTTTACTACCATTAATCTAATGGAGTCAGTGTTGGGAAATTCAATGACAATGGCTCTCCTTGTGAAAGTCGAGGCTTGTAATGTTTCAATGGAAGGAAAATACACATAGAAAAATTCAATAGCTTAATGTTCAAAGGAAGTGAGAGCATAAAGAACATGAATTCTGAGTAATTCAACATCAAGGTATTGGAAGCAAAATATTAAGACATATAGGACAAATACTCATTGAAACACCAAAATAATCTTAGGTGAAGAAGAAAAACACAGTCACTGTAAATTACTGATCATCAAAAGGCTTTAAAAAGTAGTACTGTCAAATAACATTCTCCAACCCTTTCTTCTTCGAATTTTTTCCTATTAATAGGATTTTTTCAATTACATTGGATCTTCCCATCTGGCTAGATCACCGAACCATCTTCTTTGACACCTCACTTAATCATAAACTATATACCTGGAACTAAAACAAACACCTAATGACTTTAGACTTAGAAGTCTATTATGACTCTACACCTTATTTATTACATTCACTAACTGCATAAATCGATAATTACATGAATAATGGACAATTTCTTGACTGGCACTAACCATAATTAAGAAAAAAATAGCCCCGCTAGATATAGCAACCAATCATACTAATTTTAAGGAAAATATACTTATGAAATTTAGCCACTATCTTTATGTTGAGTTGGAATAGATGGCACCTTTGTCAGGGAGAAAATATCTACTGGATTGTTCCAATGATACCCTTTAATTCCTCCACATGGTTGGCTGACCTTTAACACACCTTCAAAATGCAAAAATACTACCAAAAGCTTCTCACTGCAAAAACAGAGTGAAATATAAATTTTCGTAGCATGGTTTGGTAGCAACTCTATTTCACCCATCTAGGTCAATATTTAGCCTTCCTCTCTGATTTGGATATGTTGGATAAAATAAAATAAATACAAATTTTGTCCTCCTTTGATTTCCACCCAAACTGTGGTTTTTTTTCAAAAATTAACCTACAGGGATTTCGTAGCGAAATCTGGCCTTCAAGCCCGCGCTTCGCTATGAAATTTCCTAATTAGCAGAAAAATCGAAAACTTCCCTTTTTCCTCAAAATTTCACCTTTAAAACTGGAAATCATGGTTCTTGAATGCTGCAAAATTGTCAAAACTATTTTAGGCCAAGTCTTCAAAATTTGGGAACTTCATCTTTAGCAGTAGAAGGCTGCATCTCCTCAGGCTCATTTATCACTTCGATTTTAAGTCTTGTTTTCTTCAATTATGTCGGAATCATCTCCATTTGATCCTCTAATTATTTAACCCATCACTAGAGCTTCTTCCTTTCAGATTGTAACCATAGGTTTCTCTTTCTAGTGTGTTTCATTACTCTTCTCAAAGGAAGTGTTTTTTTCAGCAAATTTTTAGCATTTGTTAGTGATTTACCATATTGGTTGTGTTGATCATTTAATTCTTCATTGAAATCTTCTAGCGGATTTTTGTCCACCTTGACCTCCTATAATTCTAACTTGATTTCAATGACCTCTTCTCTAGCATGAGAAATGGTATTAGGTGACACCGTGAAATTAAAAACCCCCACCTTTGAAGTTGTGCTTGTAAATTTTACTACAAATTCCTTTGATATTTGAGCATGAAATCCTTGGAGTTTTTGACAATATTGCATGCATCTGACATTGCTGAATGATATCACAAAACTGGGGTATTCATTTAGTAATTTGAGCTCCATAGGCTCGTAACTCACACAAGAGCCTCCATTTTTTACTTTCTTCTTCATAGCCATCCTTTATTATAACCACATTGTCTCCTTCAATGTGCCACCTGCAGAGAGAAAAAACTAAACAACAAGCTTCTTTCGGTGGGAGTCATCTTCTAAAAGATGATGGTGGAATATTGCATGCAAGACTCAAACAACAGATGAAAGAGAGGTGATTTGAGATGAGTTTAAAATATGTAATTTGAAAATAGGGAGAATGATGGAAAATGTGGGAGTGAAAGGTAATGATGAGGGTATTCACACTTTGGCATGCTTGGGTGATCATGATAACAAATTAGATGACCTCACCTTTATCCCTACCCATTAGAACTTTGACAACTCATCGTCCTCTGTTTTCTGCAGAAAAACATGATTCCATAGCAAATACAGTTATAAACCTGACAGATTCGCTATGGAATTGTCAGGTGTTTCCGTAGCGAAATTTTCCATTCTGTAGTTATATTCACTGCAAAATCGTGAAAAAATAGACAGGCAACATTACTTTGATTTGAAACCATGCATGTGAACCTAAAGTGTAATTTGGTGGATATGAGTGCCATGACATGACTAATGGAGTGTTTTAGACTTAGGATAAAGGTTTATTCCATGGATTTTTCATCAATTTCATGAACCAACCTATTGAGACAAAATGAAACCTAGGTGAGTGACCCTATCAATCAAAATAAAAAATTTATGTGTGATAAAATTATGAATGTCATGATCTTAATTTTGTTTGAGATGATGTGTTGTGAAGTCATATCGAGCAAATCTATATTGATTTTGCAAACAAGATAGGCTCCCCTAAGATACATTAAGGTATGAGCTTTCTTATGTTGTGTACTTGATTCTTTATTTTTTTATTATGTCATCTATCTGGCGTTGAGTGTTTGGTGTCCATTATGTCATCTAGTTGATATATCTAACATGGTATGTTTATATTTGATTTGAATGTTTGACTAATCGCATGATATGAGTATGTGATTATAAGACTGCATGAATAAATGATATTCTTTTAAGATGGCTGTACTAATGCATATGTGTTGGGATAGTTGATATGTACTTGAGTATAAGTAGGCGATAGTTATAGTATTATGATTTTCACTATTAATTGGTTATGGCATGGTTGTTACTCTTGGTAAAATTTGATTTAAAATTGATAGATATGTTGTATAGTTATTTGGTACATATGGCTGACATGCGTGTTAATTTATATGTCAATGTTCTTAGCATGACAAGCTAAGATAACTGGTATATTTTTATATTTAGTTATGCACTAACAATTATGTGTTTATTGCCATATGATGTAGGGTTTGCATGGAAAATAGATTGCCATGAAATATTGACTAAGGATTAGGTTGAGTTTTCCTTCGGAAGCACTAGGGACCCATTGGGATTGAGTCATGGTGTTTGTTGCTAGTCTTGTGCTTTTGGTCTTTTCTGATTTTTTTGTGCTTAATTTTCGGTCTTTATTGCGTCTAGTCCATTATCATGCCAGGAACTTGATGGTTTATATCTATGACTTTTTATGATAGGATCATGATTATTTTATGATAGTGATTATATATATATACATATATATATGTTGGGGTCCTGTGATTTAGCAGATTGGCATACTAAATGAAAAGGCAACACATAAACCAGTCTTTAGAGATCTAGGATCTAGCCCTCCCAGTCTTAGAGAGGTTTCTCTCAATATGTTTGCAAAGATATGACTTGTTTGCTTTGAAAAATGTTGATTTTAGGCTAGTTATTAAGCATGAGTTTGTTTGATTGTTTTGTGGGACATGATGATCTTGGCAGCATAGATAGAAAAGGAAAATCTCTAAATCATTGGGCAATGGAGTCAAGTAGAAGTTTGTAAAAATTTTGTAGATGAATTAGGGGTATCAAAGAGAAAATCTAACTTGCCCATTGGATCTACAAAGTTTTTCAGGTGAAATGAAATGAACATTAAGAGTTTAGAATGAAAATTAGAACTAAGGGCAGTTAAAAATCCTTAATTATATGTACTTCTCAACAAAGAGACTTTCATTTGAACATGAAGAAGTATTTTGTAGTCAGGGCTAACCATGAATTCTACAAATCACCCTTCAGAAAATAAAAATTTCAAGAAAAACTTTCAAAATGAAATCTAAGAGTCGAGGAACGCTCTATTTCATCAAAGATTTCACTTTCAAGGATAAGAAAACATTCAATATTCACAAATAACTGCATTCATAGAAGAGGGAAATCCTAGACATCTTTGATTACAGCTATAAAGACATTTAAAACAATTATTTGAGCAAGTACAAAGGGTATGATCAAAACAGACCTCTTTGGTAGAATTTGGACAATGGTACTCTAAAGGGAGACTTCAAAAACAGTTTTCAAATGGAACCAAGTAAGCAGGGAGAACCATAAATCATTCTTGAAACCAACTGTTTGAACTATTCTTGAAATAAACAAGCTTAAGGGTTGAAAATCAATCAAACTACTCAATAAAACCTTTAGCAGATGAAAAAATAAATACAGTGAAGAGTAAACAGGTCTAAGGTTCTTCTAGGAGACATTTCTTAGCCTAAAATTTTTACTCTACTGCAAGCAAGAAAACGATGAAAACATAATGAAAAAAAAACAGGAAAAACATTAGCAATTCAGAATACTTCACCAACCGCCAAGCTCAGGGATCCAATGCCAGAGCTTTCTCCTTCCACAAACAGGTCAAAACATCCACAGATTCTAGAACATCAAATTTCTTCAATTTCAGCAGAACTATGTATTACTTCAAAGAGTTATCGAAATTCCCGACATACAATGGGTTCGAATGCAGTATATATGCTGCAAATGAGGAGGTGGAACCATGTAGGGTTTAAAATTTTATAAATGACATAGTAAATGCACTCGTTTCCTTAAATACCATGCAAGGCATAAGGTGTGAATGTCTCTCAACTACTTCTCTGTGTAATAAATCTGTCTTTACTTCTTGAGGATAAAATAGTTCAAAATATTGATTTTTGAGGCGTTTTTCTGTCTTTATATTAACTGTTCTGACAGTTTATAATATCTTCTTTGGTGTAATAACTTTTTATTTGTCTTTTGAGGTATAAAGTAAGTGAAAGTGTCACTTTTGCTTTATCAAGTGAATAACTACTCCTTTGATGTATCCGAGGCTATCTTTAAGGCTAAGTTTTTTTTTATTTAATTATAAAACTACTCTTTAGGCCTAATTTTCCTTCATAATGCAACATTGTTGTCTTTTTCCCTTTATACACCACTTTAAACCATTAAACTGCAGGATTAAGTCTTCTAATCGTCGGTCTTTGACTTTAATATTCATCCTTTAACCTTTGGTTTTCAGCCTTCATTTATTCCTTTAATTGCTTTTTGGGCTTTCTATCTTTAATCACTACACTTTATCCATATTTCGCTTGGTTCTAAGCCTTGGAACCTTTGTCTTTATGCTAAAACTATCCTCTGCCCTTTTTGATGTGGACAGATGTCTTTGGTGTGCTGAGGGTTTGATAATATGACCAACGCTCAAGAAGCACTGGTCAAACCTTGAAACTTGAACCTTGAATGCTCATTTTTGTGATTTTGCTACTATTTGGGCTTCAGAGGTAGTGACCCTCAGCTCCGTTTCTTATTGAACTATGAGAAGGCCCTTTGGCCTTAAAACTGCCATTGAATCCTACAAAAAAATAAAAATAAATCATTAATAAAACCTGCGGGGGAGGGTTTTGACTACTTTAGAGGCTAGCGAAGGCGGAAGAGAAAGATATTCAGGTGGAAGAGGTAATTTCATGGCGGAGAGGTGAAAACCTGTGAAAACAGGGTTCAAATTTGCATGTGGGCATGAAATATGGATTGGCGGTTTTGCGAAAACCATCGGTGGTTTTCACACAGCATTCGGGCAATAAAAGGTTTACGTTCGATTGCTCACGATTCCATACGTTGCGCGACACGCATCCTCTAGGAAACCAGCGGTTTCGCATTAATTTGGGTGGTTAAATCCCGAACGGAAAAGTTACGCGAAACACGATGGGGACCGTTAGATCTGGAGGTGTAGATACAATGGTGGGGGAGGAGCACGAATACATGAAGTTGACTGATGGATGGAGTAAGTGGAGGCCAGGTGGCAAGAGGGGATTGGGGGATAGCTTTGTGGGTGGACAGTAGGGCCCGGCTGACATCTGCCTTTTTTGTTCGGTAGCGGTATGGTCAATCGGTGATAGGAAAGGCTTGGGTGAATGCGAGCCATCGAATGAGATGAATCGATGGTGGGGATCATCCAAAAGAATACATAGCGTGGGGGATGGAATAACAAACGAAGGGGGCTAGGATAAGGCGGATAAAAAGGTCCTATGGGAAGTAAATGGGACCGGGAGCTAGGGGGAGAGGAGATGGTCACGGGAGCGGACAAGGAGAGGAGTGCCGACAACCGTTGATCTTGGTAGATCGACGGTGGGGATCCAATCAGAGGTTGAGCATCAGCGGGGGAGAAAAAAATTGAAATGAAGAAAAAATTGAATTGCCGATGCTAATGGGGGCTGAAGCCTGGTGCTGGAGCATGATCTTGTGGAGAGATAAGGTGATTGGGAGCCAAAGAAAAGGGGCCAAGGGCTAGCGTGGAGAGTTTAAGTGCTTGGTTTGGGGGGAGGGGTGATGTTATATGAACAGAAAGGGGCGGAAGATTTTAAGCCCTCTGGGGCTTAAATCCTAAATTGTGAAAATACTAGGAGAAAAAAATTGAAATGAAGAAAAAATTGAATTGCCGATGCTAATGGGGGCTGAAGCCTGGTGCTGGAGCATGATCTTGTGGAGAGATAAGGTGATTGGGAGCCAAAGAAAAGGGGCCAAGGGCTAGCGTGGAGAGTTTAAGTGCTTGGTTTGGGGGGAGGGGTGATGTTATATGAACAGAAAGGGGCGGAAGATTTTAAGCCCTCTGGGGCTTAAATCCTAAATTGTGAAAATACTATTTTTAGGCCAATTTAGAAGTTCCGATAGGGTAAAATAGGCATTTTTAAACCAAATAAAACGGTTCTATCGGTTTAAAAAAGGGTTTTTAAGAGGAAATTAAGGTTAAATGAGAAGGGAAAAGAAGGGATTTTCAGAGGAAATGGAGTTTTTATGAAATAAAGAGGTCCTTTGAAGGGGAAAATGATAGTTGGGATAGGAGTAAATGAGTGAAATTTTTATGAAAGAATGGATAACTTAGGGATAATGATCATAGTGAGATTTCCAAAATTCAGAAATTTTCATGAAAATTTTGTTTGGAAATTCATGGACTGATCTAGCCATCATCAGATATGACATAATTTATAGATGGCTAACAGTGGCTCCACTTGAGGAGGATAGTTGTCCTTCTAGGTGTCTAGAACCTCAGTTATCAATATTTGGCTTTTAGTAGACCAGTGCCTTATCCATTGGGAAAATTTCTTCTTTTCTTGCTAATCTTTCTCTGAAAAGGACAACTTTTATCAATATGCAACATGTAATTTCTTCAAAATAGCATCTCTGCCTACCCAATCTTACTTGTTCTAGCATTTTCTCCTCTTCCTTTTGAGTGCATTTGAATTAGCAAACTCTTTGACATTTTATTTTTTGAAAATAGAAATAAACTAATCTATTTATACCCTTATTTCTTCCAAGAGTCCAGATTAAACTATTGAACACTTTATTTTTCTACCTAAGCTACTATCTGTCAAGCTTAAGCTGTTTGATAGATTTTATTCTCTATTTCTAAAACAAGAAATTTAAACATAGTCAAATCAGGATTAGACTGTCTGATCTGCTATGGTGTCTATGGTTGTATGTACAAGCTGCACATAGATTTTATTTGCAGAAAAATAAAACAAAAATGCGAAGGCTTAAGATCTGAAAATTATAAAAATCCTTCTATTCTTTTTCCAACTCTGGTTTTGATCTATTTAGAGCTATCTTTTTCCTTTTCCTGGTTCATATTTTGAGCTTGTTAGAACCATTCTCTCTTCTATCCTAAGATATTCTATTGATAAGCCAAGATTAAATTGTTTGGCAAATCTGATTCACTAACCTATCAGCAGTAAATTGAAATCTATCTAGTCATGATTAGGCTATATGACTAAATAGCAGTGTTTTCTTTTAGTAGTGGCATTTAAGCTTGCACACTTTCAAATTTTCTCTCTTCTGGGTATGGGGTTGTATCTCTTTTGAATCTGCCCTCTTTTATTTTTCTATTGTTTTTGTGTTTTTTATTTTTTCAAATTGAAAAGCAATGTTATATACAGTGAAAAATAAAGGCTTTGAAATTTAGGACTCTTGGCAGAAATAGTGTTTGAGCATCTTGCCATTGATAGGACCTCCAAATAAATCTTCTCTGTTTAGTTCTTGCAGAAGGAATTCATTGTGACCCCTGATAGAATGAATAATGTAGGGCCCTTTCCACAGATTTTCAAATTTGCCATGTTTTCCCTTTTCTTCCCTTCTAGAATCCCACTTTAGAGCTACATTTCCAACTTGGAAATCATTTTTTTAGTCCTCTTGTCAAATAAATTCTTGATGCTTTCTTGGACTGTTTGTGCTCTCTTGTACACTTACTCTTTTAACTGCTGTAAATGAATGGTCTGATCTATCCTTCTTTGCATATCATTTTCCTCAGATTGTACTTCTTGAAGGAGCTTCATGATTGGAACTCCTAAAGATGTTGGGAAGATTGCATCCATGCCATAGACCAGCTGATAAGGGGACATATTTATTGAATTTTTGGTGGTTAATCTATCATCCCATAAAGCATGAATAAGATTACTATGCCATGATTTATGATTCTACTCCAACATTTTTTTGATAATATTGACAAGGCTCTTGTTGGAGGATTCAACTAATCCATTTCCTTGAGGATAGTAGGCAGTGGAATGACCCAAGGTAATATGATACTTATGGAAGAATTCAACCATTCTTTTAGAATTTAAGCAACAACATTATCTACGATAATTTTTCTAGGACAACCAAATTTGAATATTATATTAGTTTCAAGGAACTTGATAATTCTATCCACTTGGTAAAATAATCAGTGGCAGTGAGGATCCACTTATGTTGGGCTGATGAATATGGGTGAATTTCCCCAATGAATTCCAAGCCCCATTGGTTAAAGGGAGCCTCAACACTGATGGGATGTAAGGGTAAAGGTAGGAATTTCCTCTTTCATCAAAAAATTGACACTTATGACAAGACATGACAAGTTTCTGAGTATCTGGGAAAAGGGTGGGCCAATAGTAACCAGATCTGATGATTTTATTTGCCGTAGTCTTCCAATATAGATATCCACCACATTCTCCCTCATGCAGCTCATGCATGATTTTTCCTGCATCAACCTCAAGCAAACATTTAAGCAATATTCCAACAACATTCTTCCAATATAAAATCCCATCTAGTATGCAATAATTTAAAGCTTTCTGTTTCAAAAATCTACCTTTAGTTTTAGACAGAGAAGGAGGGGTATTCAGATAAAGCAACACATATATGATATCAGCATACCAAGGTGAATTCACAAAATTTTCTTCAATAAATGGAGCTGTAAATTCTTCTGTTTCTTCTAAGACATCAACCATATTCATATCTAGTTCTTGGAAGTCTGACTTAGCCATGAGTTTTTCTAATCCCTGCCCTTTGATTAGTTTGGTAGGCCTGATTTCTAAGTCATATTATAGAATAATAGCAATCCATTTTCCCCTTTTACCATCAGGGTCTTGACTTACAATATCCTTGACAACAATATGTGGGACAAAAGAAACGATATAAGAATGTAAAATTTAGACTCTAAAGTCTTTCAATGATTTTACCAAGGCTAAGGCTTGTTTCTCCATGATGTTATACTTGAGTGGAGCATCCCTTAAGGCCCTAATAAAAGAGGATATTGGTTGTTCATGCCCCATGTCATTCTTTTGTAGTAACACTGCATCTATTGTATGTTTAGATGCAAAAGAAAAGATATAGAAATCTTTGGTGAAATCAAGACTTATGAGAACCGGTGTTTGAGTAAGAGCTTGTTTCACTAGTTCAAATGATTGTTTAGCTTGTATTGTCCATTTAGCACCTACTTCTTTCTTAAGCATGTTTGTGATATTTCTTAATAGCTTAGCAAAGTTGGGGATGAATCTCCTTAAAAAAATTATCTTCCCAATGAAAGATTGTAATTCTTTGAGGTTTCTAGGGTGGCTGATTTTCAATATGCCATCAATCCTTTTAGTGTCTATTTTGATTCCCTCTTCTGAAATTATGTGGCCAAGAAGCTTCCCTTCTTGGAGACAACATAGTGTATTTTTTGGATTCAAAGATAAGCCATATTTCCTACATTTCTCAAAAAAATTTCTTAAATGAATCAAATGTTCTTCATCAGTTTTAGAGAAAACAATAATGTCATCAAGGTAAATGATTATAAAATAGCCTATGTCTTCCGAAAAGGCTATGTCCATGGCCCTCTGGAAGGTGGCCCCTGCATTCATTAAACCCAATGGCATTTTGACATACATGAATGTACCCTAAGGTGTAGTAAAAGCAGTCTTATGTTGATCACTTGGGAGTACTAACACCTGATTCTAACCTGAGAACCCATCCAATAGTGAAATTATTTTAGACCCAACCACCCTTTGAAGTATATGATCCATTTTTGGCAAGGGATAGTTATCTTTAAGGGAGGCTATATTTAGGTTCTTGAAATCAATGCAGAGCCTAATTTCTCTAGTATTTTTCCTAACAGATACTAAGTTAGAAACCCATTCTGAATACCTGATGGGAACAATGATCCCAACATCATACATTTTCTTAATCTCTTTCTCAACTAAAGGCAATAAAACATGGTTTATCCTTCTAAGTTTTTGTTTGAAAGGTTTCTGATTTTCCTTAAGAGGAATTTTGTGTTGAATGATGCTGGTATCATATGATTTTAGATCCTTGTATCCCCATGAAAACACATCTTTAAATTCTTTGAAAAGTTATATGTATTTCTATTTGATATGAGCTGGGAGAGTGCTAGATAGCTTTATCATCTTGGGTTCTGTTAGGCTACATATGTTATGTTCTTCTATGTTTGTTTCTATAGGCTCCATTCTTGGTTCTTTGGCTACATCATTGAAATCAAAAAGCTGTTCTAATGGTGTAAGAACTCTTGGAATTGTATCATTTTTACATTGTAAGACTTCCAGGTCTTTCTGGTCTGCATTGTCAACTATTTCTGCTCTAAAAGGATGTTCAAAATGGTTTACATTAGCAGAAAAATATAGCTCTGTTTAAGGGATTTGTTCTTCATTAAAACAATTTTCCTCATGGCTTGAAGAAGGTGTTGGTATGGCAAAGTCATTCTTTGATTGCAGAAAATAATATATGTGTTTTTCTCCTTCAAATACTTGCCAATAATCTTCATTGTCAGGTATTGCAGGTTTGTTTTTTATCTTTATATCAGATTGTTCATTTTTCTGTGTTATTTGGTAATTACTAGAAGCAAAGGCAAGTTCATTTGCTAGATGATTTTGAGCTCTTGGGATGAAAATGAGTTCATATTTTTCAAAGGTTTTTAGGAGATCAAGGGAAAATTTATATACTCTCTGAGTTTTGGTTTTTCGATTGAATATTCCCCTTTAATCTGTCTGATAATTAGCTTAGAATCCCCTTGGACTGATATTATTTTGGCTCCTAAATCTTTGAATAAGTGTACGCCAATAAGGAGGGCTTCATATTCAGCAATGTTATTTGTGCATGGAAAATCCAGTTTATAGGAGAATCCTTTGTTTGTGTTCTGTATCCATATACCAGCTCCTGCATTTAAGAGCCATCAAAGTTTATTTTCCAAGGTATTTCAATCTCATTTTCATTTTCTTTCTGCTATTCAAGGCTGCTAAAATATGGACTGTTCTTTTCTTGAATTTATGGTAGATTTGACTGTTCGGGTAGACTAAATTCTCCTTTGTTTTCCTTTTCTTGTTGGATGATTTCATCTTCATTATATAATATAAAGGAATCCAAATTTGAATGGATGGAGTAGATAGGAGAATTGTTTAGTCTATCTATGTTGCTCACCATGTATTTCATGTGGGATTCCCTATATAGTCTTCTCGTTTGGTTAAATATTGGGATGGTGGCATAAGACATGTCCATTTGAAGGATCCCCTGTAGTTTGGCTCCCCATGATCTAGATTGAAGCATGCCATACTTGGGTGGAATGTCAACTACAACTATGTCCATTACTAGACTCTTAGCAGGAATTTGTCCCAAGTTGACACAAAAATATTTGACTAGGCCTAAGCATTTGACCCTGATTGAATCAAAGGAGTATAGGTATTTGTATGGTTTAGTAATTTCTAAGCCTAGGATTTCCATTACTACTTTGGGCATAATATTGTGTGAAGCACCTGAGTCTAGCATGGTGTTAGAGTCGGCCTTTGTAGCCCTCCGTCAGTGATCATTTCGTCTTTTGCATATTCATTGTTAGGTGTCTCACTTGTTCCACTTCGTTGCATTTCACTAGGAGCATGCCATGGACTGACGAAGGGGTCTGTCGTCTTATGTTTCCTCATGTTTATACCTGCAGCGCTATTTAAAAATTTTCCTCAAAAAATCATTCATAGTCATTGTCATTTCATTTCTGGTCATTAAAAATGTCAATAAGTGTCCTAGGTCTTAGTGTCTAGGGTTTTTGAGTCATTTATATACCACTCATAAAGCCTGCAAGGTGAGGAAAGTTCCGCATATTGTGATTTTTGTTTTCTTATCATCAGCATTTTAAAAAAATATTTCTAGTCCAAAACTCTGTTTTGGAACTAGAAATTGTTCGTTATTATTTTGTAATAAATTGTAATTATTCCTCCAAGAAGAAATTGTCAAAGGCAGACCCCTGGTCTCTTCCTTAGCCGAGATAGCCATATCCCTGCAAGAAGACAGCAAAATCATTAAAGTCGACCTCAAAAAATCCAAAAGAAGATTGTATTTGAAAAGCCAAAAGTGAAATTACAAATACATTGTAATATGGGTTTGCAATTAGATTTAAAACAAAATCTGATTGCGAAGATATTTGTATCATGTATAAAAGCCAAACAAGTTTCATTTTCACAAATCCATAGCACCCAAATCATGTTTTGAAGATTGGAGGGCCGATTTCAGAGTTTTAAATTGCGTGGACAGAGTTGTGGGGCTCGAGCGACCCACCTGGGCGCGAGCGACCCACCTGGGCAGAGCGACCCACGTAGGTCATTTCAGCACTGTAAAGTTACAAGGGGCGCGACCCACCTGGGCCGAGCGACCCACGCAGGAGGTGAGCGACCCACGCAGACACAGAGTTTCGAAATTCAGTTTGAGCGCCCAGTCTTGCTTGGAATCGATTCAACTTGCCTTCAAACAGGTTTTTGCAATTCCTTGATGTTTTTAGTGCGTTGGTGGCATCATTGGTGGTTTCAAATGTTTCAAATGGAGGATTTAAAACCCCACAGTCATAGCATTATCGTTTTCAGGGTTTTAAAATGAAAATGAATGGTTGAATGAGTTTGTTTGCTATCTTATGGCAGTGATACATCCAGCTTTGCATATAATATCAAAACCATATTGCTCTCATGCCTATTATGCCATTGTGACCATTGCTATTATTATACCATGTTTAAAACCCTTTGTTCCATGGTGACTGTGGTTGTATTATGTTTCACTGCCCAATGTAAAAACATTCTCATGACTTTGTTCCAAACTGCCCATTGACACCTTTGTTGTTATTACTCATAGACAAACACATTCTATTGATGCCATGCTCTCCTTTGATAAGATTTGCCCAAAATTTTGAAAGTTGCTCGCTTCCTTTGATCAAAGTTTCACTTGCATTGAAACACAGAGATTGTGCCTTTTTTCCAATCTATCTAAAACAGAGATTTTATCCATGGTTTGTTTCCTTATGGTGTTGTGACGGTGGGATATTTGTTGGGTATTTGAAACACACCATCATAACCTTGTTTGCACTGCTTTCATATCAGTATACTTGGTCAGAGTCATGTCGGAGACAGAGTCAGAATATGAGTTAGGATCAGGCAGTGATTCGGTGACTGAAGGTAATGTGCCACGGGGGTCCCGCAGAGATCATAGAAGTGGTGATCATCGCAGAGAGGAGCCTACTTCTTTGGCTCGGTTGCAGGCATGTCCATTAGCTATGGATTGTTTTCGATTTTTGTCATGTTTCAGATTTTGTGAGATGGTTGCACAAACCCGGCCTCATCGTGAATTAGCCCGTTTGTTTGTTCTTCATTTACGGGATGGTCGGGTAAGCCTTGCTGGGGTTGATTTCATTGTGTCACCCTTGACTATTGCTCAAGCTACTGGTATACCGAACATGGGCGAGGAATGGAACAAGGGTCAGCAGTTAGAGAAATTTCACTATGAGCCATACATTAAAACTGGATATATGGCTTACTTGAGCAGAGTTTTTCCATTCAGATTCTTGAGAGATGAGTATGCACCGCTCATGAGGCTCATCATTCAGTATTTTAGTTGTGAGGGTAGGTATGCTCGTCTTTTCGCGTACCATATTCGTTTGCTGATGCACTTCACAAGGGTACGTATGATGAATATTCCGTATTTCATACACCACAACATAGAGAGGATGGTGACATTTGTGCAGAAGAAGACGAGCCCAGTGCAGCAGTACAGGAGTATATATCATTTCACTTTGATCAAAATCTTGGTGTCACATCAGTTGGCAGAGCAAGGCATCACTTGGGAGGATTTTATTTCTAGAGACTTTTTCAGAGTGCCACAACGACCTCCGGGACGGGTTCATGATGCGGAGGAGGCCTTGCACGGCCCGGAACCGTAGCGAGGTTGAGCATATCGGCACTCCTTTGGTTCAGGAAATATCGGTAGAGCCCACAGAGACGCCCACATTTACCGGCCATACAGCCAGAAAAGTACTCCATGAGAGTGGAAGGGTCTGACTGAAGTGGAACCATGAGCAGTATTATCCCCGACGTGATGTGGGGGAAAGAGTCTCGCTTTCTTCTTCGATGCAGTACGAGTACGGAGACGAAGGGGGGGCCCACCGCGGCCGAGGGGGGGTCGGGGAGGGCGGGACAAGTATGACGGTCACCGGATTGATGTTGATACGGGCTCTCCTAGCTCGAAGCTGAGGGAAGTCATCCAGGAGCAAAGGGCCGAGAATGACCAGCTGAAAGACCAATTGCAGAAGGCTCAGTGGGTGGTTAACTATTTGGAGCAGCGCAACAAACAGCTCGAGGATGAGCTCACATTTTATGAGGTGCGCCAAATCCGTGAGGACAGACAGTGGAATCGAAAGAGACCCGGTGACATGACACCGGCCCGCGGTCATGTACGCGGGACGAATATACGTACGGGGTGTTGGCGAAGGCCCAATAAGGACGAACAATAGCACGCACATGAAAAGGCCATTCTTCGGGCTGTGCATGTTTGCGAAGCGAGGATGAGGATCACCGGGGGGGAGGTTGCACGCGAGGGCACTTCGGCGGCGAGCGGAAAAGGCCTAATCCCGCCAGTTTGGCCGAGGGCTTCATTGGTAGGCGGGGACACATGATGGAGAGCCTCCGCTCAATTTGGGCAAATTCGGAGAAAATTTTGTCATTTTCAAATTTTGTGAAATTAAAAAACGAGTTTTGCGATTTACGTGGATACATGCGCTCACATTTTTTTGAGACACTTGCTGGAGGAGATTTTTACATTTTTGGATTTTTCATGGTTAATTATGCATCCTCTAAAGTCAACTTATCATTTCAACAAAATCTGGATGGTCAAACAGCTCAAAAACACCATGAAAACCACCTTGCTGCCACCTTTTGCACCAGCAGGAAGTACCTCTGGGAGAATGAGGTTTTGGAGGGTCAAATCAACTCCAAATTCAGAAATTCAACTTGGGTTGGAAAGTAGACATCCAGGGCTTTCCAACGAGCTATCATGAGCTCAATTTGGATGCCGGGAAGTGCCTCAAATTCAGCCTGGAACATGAGCGACCCACACAGTTCAGGAGCGACCCACCTAGAATTTTTCCTGAATTTTCAGCTGCCAGCTCAGTATTTCGCCTATTATGGACCAGTTTTGCTTTTGGATAGAATTTTTGGGTTTTTATGATGTAAATCCATGTTTGATATGTAACTTTGGCTTGTTTTTATCTCTTCTAGAAGATTCACTCCCAAATGAGTAAAAAATCATGTAATGGATCAGTTTCCACTCTTTTAGAGGCAAGTTGTTAGCTGCCTAGATTGTAGTTCCATGATTAGAATTGGTTGAAACTGATCCCTGAAGAGGGAATTTGACCCCTAGAGGTGGGGAAAGGTGTTAGAGTGATCTATATATTGTAATTTCTCAATCATTTTCAGAGGTTGGAGAGGTTGGACTCTTGGGATACTTTTGATATCATTGTACATACTTTTCATATTTTGGCTAAGGAAAGATCAGGGGTTTTGCGGCACTTGTTGGGATCCTTGTGGTGTTCTGTTCTTGATAGTGTTTCTTCTTTGTTTACTGTAAGTTTCTTCATGTTTAATGTATGCCATCCTTTCATATGCTTCTGAACTAAATTGAATGAGTGAATAAGGTTGAATCCATTGTTTACAGTGCTTGGCCTTTGAATTCAGTTAGTTCTATATGTTTTCAGCTGTTTGGAGAGGATCCAAGTTCTTCTTTGCCCTCTTCAGCTCCTCGTTGGTCTAATCTGTCCATATATCCAATCAAAAGCATCAAGACATTCACCTACCTCGCCCCAACTCGAAATCTGCAAAGGTCTGACCTTATCCCCGGACCCAAAATTTGTTTTCCCATTTCTCCAGCGAAAACCCAAAAAACCAAAAATCAAACATTCCTATCTCTTTACTAGCCTAAAATCAGTTCTTATTGTAAGTCATCTCGCATCCTATTGCTCATTTTCTCGAGATTGACGGAGAGAGCCCTCTCCTGTCCTCGTAGGGCTAGCTACGAGGCTGAGCGTGGTTTGATGTAGCCTTGAGTTTTACTTCATTTCAGCCTGAGGTAGATTTGAGTGCTAACACATGGCATTATGCAAGATTTTGTCATGTATATTCAAGCTGACATATAAGGGAGGGACAACTCCTTCTTGGTATTTCCCTTCAACTTCAGGACCAAACAATAGCTCTGGTTTATCATCTGCCAAGTTTAAAATATCAGTGTCACTGACCATATTCAAATCTTTTAAAACTTGTTTTCTATATACATCCTGGGTAACTAGTTTAGCTAAGGGTATGGTGATTTTTATCTTGGCAGTTTCCCCTTCAATGCTGAAAGGAACTATTGTTTTTGACATATTTACATCTATTTTTTCATTTACAACTCTTTCAGCAATTTTGATTTGTTGAACTTTATTTGAACTATTATTTGGGACAGATTTGTTAGGGCCACTAGCAGAAGTACTAGGGTAGCTTTGTTCAACACTTTGCCGAATGTTTTTGTCCTTACTTTGATCATTTTTCTTGGTTAAAGTGTTGGTGTTACTTGTTGTCTTCTTAGGCATATTTTCTAAGGTTTTCTTAAAATTAGTACTAGTGTTTTTGTCACTGGAACTCTCTGGGCTACCTTTTCTTCTAATATTGTATTGTTTTTGTACCTCCATGATAGCATTTTCAAACCCCAATCTGTAATCTTCAGAATCTTCATGGTTGTTTTCAATTTGTTCTAAAGAGAAGAATCCTTGTTCTTCTTTACTGAGAAAAACATCTGTGTCACTGTCAGATCCTATCAGATTCACATGATTTTATTCCAACCTTTCAACTTCCGTTTCTTCTTCTTGATTAATATAGTTTTGTTGAAAGGGAGGCCTAATCTGTTGGTCATTATCTCTTTGCCTATCTTGATTAGGGTCTCTTCTAAGATTTTGGTTTCTATTTCTATTTTGTTTTTCTCTAGGAGGCACTCTATCATTCAGATTTATCTTTTCAAGCATCCTCTCCATTACCTTTACTAATTTATCAATTTTAGTATCTGATGATGATGTTGATGCCACTGTATCATCCCTGTATGTAACTATTTTCTCTGCTCTCAACCTAGCTCTTTTCTCAATCAGATTTAATTCTACACTTAAGGCTCCCCTCTGCATATCTTCTAAAGTTGAGGGGTCTCTTTCTCTTAGCTGGTAGGCCATTTCAGGATCAAAGCCCTCTGGAAATTTAGCCACGGCTAAGCCTAATGGAGGTTTCATGTCCGGAGGAATTGCATTATAAACACTATTGAATCTAGTGCAATACTCTTGGACACCGTCCCCACTGTTTCTTTTGAGATTGGTATATTCTGAAAGGATTTGGAGAGGGTTCTTCCTAATTTCCCATTTGTTTATGAATTTTTGATATAAAGAAGGGAGATCATTTATGTTGTGAGGAGTTAAGCCCTTAAACCATTTCTTGGCTTCTCCTCCTAAACTTTGAGAAAAAATTCCCATCTTAATGGTCTCTTCTTCTATCTCCATGTAATCAAAGGAATCATTCATTTTATCTACATGCTTTTGGGCAGTAGTAGGTTCATTTCTAGTGGAATGCAAAATTTTGGATTGGTAATCACTGGGTAGGGGAACTAGAGGTTGTGTTAAAAAAAGTGGGGCATACCATGCTGGCATGATAGGGAATAATGGGGGATTTACAAGAGGTGGATTAATAAGAGGGAAAGTGGGCTGAAATGGAGTGTTTTGAATAGTAGATGTATGGATAGGAATAGAAGAAACAATTGGGCCAACAAGCTGATGATGAGAAGATTTGTTATGGAAGGAGCTGAAATGATGAAGAAGCTGAGAATCAGGTGGAGTAGAAGGTGAAGCTTCTCTACTAAAGCTCTATTGTAAATCCGTGGTTTCAAAGTTAGCTTGGTTTAAATCACTTTGAATTTATTTATGAATAGGTTCTTTGTGTAAGGTAAGTCAAAGTGAGGATCTTTCAAGACTGTAAGTTTTTCAGGGAAAAATCTTGTTCTTAGGATGGTCCTATCAGTAGTTGGTTTTCCACATCTAGAAGTTTGCCACAAAATATTCTCTGGATTGTCAACTATGGTAGGGGGATTAGGATCTAGATGGGATCTAGTATGGACCCTATGTGAAGCCAGATTTTAGTTTTCCAAAATTTAGAGAGGTTGAGGTTTTTAGGACTGTTTTTCAGAGGTTGAGGTTGAGGTTTTTCAAGGACTGTTTAAGGTGATGAAACAAACAGAGTCTACTCTATGCCTTACCAGCTGATTTCTTCAAGGTTTGATAAGGGTCTCTTAGAATCCTAAGGTTTACTTAGATTTCCACTGATTCAGACAGATCCTATCATGATTACCATTATGCTGGTAGTGCTTGAAGAGGCTATATTTCAGTTAAATGAATACTGAGTGTCTTGTTTAGGGACTTTTACTCAAAAAGGTCCCACCATGATCGCCAGAATGTTGGGGTCCTCTGATTTAGCAGATTGGCATACTAAATGACAAGGCAACACATAAAACAGTATTTAGAGATCTACGATCTAGCCCTCCTAGTCTCAGAGAGGGATCTCTCAATATCTTTGCAAAGATATGACTTGTTTGCTTTGAAAAAGGTTTATTTTAGGCTAGTTATTAAGCATGAGTTTGTTTGATTGTTTTGTGGGACATGATGGTCTTGGCAGCATAGATAGAAAAGGGAAATCTCTAAGTCATTGGGCAATGGAGTCAAGTAGAATTTCGTAACAAGTTTGTAGATGAATTAGGGGTATCAAAGGAAAAATATAACTTGGCTATTGGATCTACAAAGTTTTTCAGGTGAAATGAAATGAACATTAAGAGTTTAGAATGAAAAGTAGAACCAAGGGCAGTTAAGAATCATTAATTATATGTACTTCTCAACAAAGAGAATTAAAAAATCATTTGAACATGAAGAAGTATTTTATAGACAGGGCTAACCATGAATTCTACAAATCACACTTCAACAAATAACAATTTCAAGACAAACTTTCAAAATGAAATCTAAGAGTCAAGGAACACTCTATTTCATCAAAGATTTCACTTTCAAGGATAAGAAAAAATTCAAGATTCACAAATAACTGCATTCATAGAAGAGGAAACTCCTAGACATATTTTATTACAGCTATACAGACCTTTAAAACAGTTATTTGAGAAAGTACAAAGGGTATGATCAAAAAATACCTCTTTGGCAGACTTTGGACAATGGTACTTTAAAGGGAGACTTCAAAAACAGTTTTAAAATGGAACCAAGTAAGAAGGGAGAACCATAAATCATTCTTGAAACTAACTGTTTGAACTATTCTTGAAATAAAAAATCTTAAGGGTTGAAAATAATTCAAACTACTCAATAAAACCTTTAGCAGATGAAAACATAAATACAGTAAAGAGTAAACAAGTCTAAGGTGCTTCCAGGAGACATTTCTTAGCCTAAAATTTTTACTCTACAGTAAGCAAGAAAATGATGAAAAAATAATGACAAAAAAATAGGAAAAACATTAAAAATTTAGAATACTTCACCAACAATCAAGCTCAGGGATCCAATGACAGAGCTTTCTCCATCCACAAATAGGTCAAAACATCACAGGTTCCAGAACATCAAATTTCTTTCAATTTCAGCAGAACTATATATTACTTCAAAGAGTTATCAAAATTACCCACATACAATGAGTTCGAGTGCAATATTTATGCTGCAAATGAGGAGGTGGAACCATCTGTGGTTTAAAATGTTATAAATGACATAGTAAATGCACTCCTATCCTTAAAAACCATGCAAGGCATAAGGTAGGAATGTCTCTCAACTACTTCTCAGTGTAATAAATCTGTCTTTACTTCCTGAGGATAAAATAGTTGAAAAGATTAACTTTGGAGGCCTTTTTCTGTCTTTATATTAACTGTTCTGACAGTTTATAATATCTTCTTTGGTGTAATAACTATTTATTTGTATTTTGAGGTATAAAGTAAGTCAATGTTGTCACTTTTGATTTATCAAGTGAATAACTTCTCCTTTGATGTATCCGAGGCTATCTTTAAGCCTAAGTTTTCTTGATTTAATTATAAAACTGCTCTTTAGGCCTAATTTGCATTTATTTCATCATTAAACTGTGTTTTAAGGCTTGATGATGCTTTTCGGCCTTCATAATGAAACATTGTTGTATTTTTCCCTTTATACACTACTTTAATCCGTTAAACTGCAGGATTAAGTCTTCTAATCTTCGGTCTTTCACTTTAATCTTCATCCTTTAACCTTTGGTTTTCAGCCTTCATTTCTTCCTTTAATTTATTTTTGGGATTTTTGTCTTTAATCCTTGTGCTTTATCCATATTTCTCTTAGTTCTAAGCCTTGTAACCATTGTCTTTATGCTAAAACTATCCTCTGCCTTTTTTGCTGTGGACATGTGTCTTCGTTGTGCTGAGGGTTTGATAATATGACCAACGCTCAAGAAGCACTGGTCAAACCATGAAACTCAAACCTTGAATGCTCATTTTTTTGATTTTGCAGCTATTTTGGCTTCAGATTTAGTGACCCTCAGCTCTGTTTCTTATTGAACTCTGAGAAGGCCTTTTGGCCTTAAAACTGCCATCGAATCCTACAAGAAAACAATTAAATCGTTAATAAAACCTGCGGGGGAGGGTTTTGACTGCTTTGGAGGCTAGCGGAGGTGGAAGAGTAGGATATGCAGGTGGAAGAGGAAATTTCATGGCGGAGAGGTGAAAACCTGTGAAAACAGGGTTCAAATTTGCATGTCGGCGCGAATTATGGATTGGCGGTTTTGCGAAAACCATCGACGGTTTTCGCGCAACATTCAGGCGGTAAGCGGTTTACGTTCAATTGAACGCGATTCCATACATTGTGCGACACACGTCCTCTAGGAAACCAATAGTTTCAGGTGAATTTGGGTGGTTAAATCTCGGAAGCAAAGTTATACCAAACACGATGCGAATCATTGGATCTGGAGGTGTAGATCCAACGGTGGGGGAGGAGCGCAAAAACATTAAGTTGACTAGTGGATGGAGTAAGTGGAGGCCAGGTGGCAAGAGGGGATTGGGGGATAGCTCTATGGGTGGACGGTAGGGCCCGAATGATATCAGCCTTTTTTGTTTAGTAGCAGAATGGTCAATCAACGATGGGAAAGGCTTGGGTGAATGTGAGCCATTGGATGAGATGAATTGAAATGGGGATCGTCCAAAGGATTAAATAGCGTGGGGGATAGAATAATGAAGGAAGGGGGCTAGGATAAGGCGTGGTAAAAAGGTTCTATGGGAAGTAGATGGGACCGGGAGCGAGGGGGAGAGGAGATAGTCGCGAGAGCGGACAAGGAGAGGAGTGTTGACAACCGTCGATCTTGGTAGATCGACGGTGGGGATCCAATCAGAGGTTGAGCATCGGCGGGGGAGAACAAAAGTGAAACGAATAAAAAGGTGAATTGTCGATGCCGATGGGGGTTGAAGCCTGGTGGTAAGGCATGGTCCCGTGGAGAGATAAGGTGACCGAGAGCCAAAGAAAAGGGGCCAGGGGCTAGCGTGGAGAGTTTAAGCACTTGGTTGGGGGGGGGTGAGGTTATATGAACAGAAAGGGGTGGAATATTTTAAGCCCTCGGGGGCTTAAACCCTAAATTGTGAAAATATTGTTTTTTAGGCCAAAAATGGGTTTTTTAGGCCAATTTAGAAGTTCCGATAGGGTAAAATAAGCATTTTTAAACCAAATAAAAGGGTTCTATCGGTTTAAAAAAGGGTTTTTAAGAGGAAATGAAGGTTAAATGAGAAGGAAAAAGAAGGGATTTTCAGAGGATATGGAGTTTTTATGAAAGAAAGAGGTCCCTTTGAAGGGGAAAATGACAGTTTGGGTAGGAGTAAATGAGTGAAATTTTTATGAAAAAATGGATAACTTAGGGATAATGATCATAGTGAGATTTCCAAAATTCAGAAATTTTCATGAAAATTTTGTTTTGGAAATTCATGGACTGATCTAGCCATCATAAGATATGACATAATTTATAGATGGCTAACAATATGTATGTATGTATGTATTCGTGTCACTCTATAATTGGGTTTTCAATGATCATTCTTGTGGAGGAATGATTTCTTATGCAGGTGAATGACATGAAGAAGTTCTTGACTATAAGGAATCCAGTGTAGTAACGCTGACGGATCTATGAGGTCAGTATCATGTGGACATGAGTTAATATACGTGCTAGGATAAACATGGATAGTGGAAAGACACTAGAAGTCAGGTTGGTTGTGGCGTCAATGTGTGGTCTATGGATGTACATTGCTATTGCTGTGTATATGTTGTGCATGTTGTATATTCAGTGATTGTACCTAGGGTGATGTATAATGTTGCATATGTAGTATAGTTTACATATGATGTTGTATGCACGTTTTATATATTATGTTGCATATGTAATGCCAGGTATAAATGGTATTAAGTACATGTTGGATATGTGGTGTCGTGCGCATGTTGGATAAGTGATGTTCTATATGTATGGTGTTATGTACATGTTGAATATGCATTGCTATGTACATATGGTATTCTGTGCATTTTGTGTTGTGTGTATGATCGTACACATGGTGTTGTAGACATGTGGTGTTGTGCACACGTTGTACATTTGGTTTTGTATGCAGTCAGTGTCGTGTACATGTTGTGCATGTGGTGATGTGTACATGTGGTATTGTGTAGACATTGTAAAAGTGGTGCAGTGTACATTTGGCGTTGTGTACACATTGTGCAGGTGGTGTCATGTACATGTGATGTTGTGCACACGTTGTGTAGGTAGTTGTGAGCGCAGGTGGTACTGTGTACATAATAAGCATATGGTACTGGTATACATGTGGTATTATGTGCATATCGTATATGTTGTGTTGCGGACATGTGGTAATATATATGTGCATTGGGTAGTCGTGGTATCGTGACATATGTATTCATTATGTTGTACTCTGTATATGTATATATATTGGGTTGTATTGTACACTGGATGTAGGTGTGTGTGTTGTATGACGGTGTAGGAATATGTATTGTGTTGTATCATACACTGGGTGTAGATGTCTATGTTGTACATTGATGTAGGCATAGGTGTATGTGTTATGTTATGTGACATATCTGGGTGTATGCATTGTGTAGTGTATGCATGCCTTGTTTGGATGTATGTGTTGTGATGTACACTTTTTGTATGTGTACGTGAGTGAAGAGAGGAAAGGGCATTGGGTGCTTTCTAGGTGTGGAAACCGATCTTGTGTGGGTACATAAAGAGAAAATGAAGAAGTATGGACCAATGAAGGATAAGTATCAATATTTTATTTCATTCTTGTTATGAATGTGATCAATGATTATAACTTATGATGGTTACATGTGATTCATGATTATGGTTTATGATGATTGCATTTGAATCATGATTTTAATATATGGTGGTTTTTTTTTTAGCTAACCAAATGTGATATGTTTATACCTAATAATTTTATCAAAGAACTAGTTCACTTGTGTAAATGGAAGTGAATAGGATTGCAGGTGTACCTTGCTGACGAGCTACCAATGAGGTATGTTTAGAGTTTATTTAAATTCATTTTGAATCTAATGGTAGTATCTGCTTTGTACAGGAAGCTCGAAAATTCCCAGTAGGGTGGTTGAAACTAACTGCAAGAACTAGTAGTGTCAGTAAAAGGAATTGCAACATGCAAGAGTATGCTGGTAAAGCACTTCAGGAATAGGGCCATTGTGGGGCACTGGTACTCAATAGTTTCCAGTGATATCCATTAGCATGCTATGACTGATACGATGGTTTTGAGGCAGGTATATGCCTTGTTTTTTGTATCTTCTGATGCGAGGAAGCCTTTCCAAGGGATGGATCACCTGGGATAGGGGATGCTGGGGAACTTGGAAGGTGAGTGATTGCACTGAAGGGGATTACTAGATTTCCTGAGGGACTATGTAGAAGAGAAGGGAAGGTTAGGGATGGATATATTTTGGTCATTAGCATTGACAGATGGAATCATATGCACATGGGGAGTGTGCCATAGAAAAATGAGTCTTTAATTGTTCATTAAGGGTGCAGTAGCACATGATTGTAGTGTTGGACATTGGATGTAGAATTGGACATTGGCAGTGAATTTTGGACTTCCTGGGAAGGAAGTTAATCCTTGTATTACTTTAAGGGTGGAGGTGTGGGCCTTTGGATTCCCTTGTTGCAGATTTAGGCATCGTATCCTATTATTTTTTGGTTAAGAAAAAGTGTATATTTGTATATGGCTATACTATTGTAAATACCGTAATGAGTTGTGTTATACCGTAATGAAATCTCTCCATGTTTTTACTTGTAAAAAAATATCTAATGTATTTATGGTAAAATTAATTGTATAATAACTTATGGTGTAGGGTAGAAGTGCTTCTTAGCCATGCTCAGATAAGAAAGATATTTCTTTGATTAAATATGTTGTTTACACTTGTAGATGCAGTGTTTGTGACATGTTTGAAGAAATTCCTGTCATGGCTGGGCGAGGTAGCATGAGTTCTGGTTGATGTGATTGCTTCCCTTTTATTTTTTTTTAACCCTCTCCTGAAGTTACTGGAATTTTTAGGAAGTGACCTTAGCTCAGGGGCTGAAAATGTGGTAGAAATCCCAGTGCTACAGGTAGAAAATTTGATGTTTGGGCCTGATCCACTACCTTTCCAAGACTAACCCATGGCTACAGGGTCTAGATCCACTCCCTTTCCCTTACAAGCTTGTGGCTCAACCTCGAAGAGGCTAGATATTCCCCCCCCCCCCAGGGAATAGGGCCCTAGGAGGTTGGCTTATCTCCTGGCGATGTCAATGACGCAGTTTAAGCTGTGTTTTTGGTGTTTCTATTGGTTGGCCGATTACTTGAGTAGATGTGGGAAGAGGGTGTTACAAGAGGAGTAGCTTCTAGCTCCAAAGGAGGAGCCTCAGTCAGAGCCTCGAGACATTATAGAGTATCCACATATGGATTAGCAGAATGGAGGTCTAGTGGAGGCACCCAATAAAATATAATATTCCAGATAGGGGAGGAAGAGAACCTGAGAGGATGACATGTTGGTGTAGGATTCACAGGAGCATTTGGGAGCTCCTACATCCTTGTGCAGGGAGAGGATATCGCTAGAAACGTATACTGGTTATATGGTACTCATGACATAACTCATTGATTGTGAGCTTTCTTAATTTGAGGAGGAAGCTTCCCAACGAGTATGGGTTGATGCCATGGTGGAGGAGTATGAATCCATCATGAATAATAATGTATGGGAGGTGGTGTCGAGAATAGATAACAAGTTAGTGGTTGGTTCCTAATGGATATACAAAGTGAAACATGTGGTTGATGCGAGGATTGAGAAGTACAAGGAAAAATTTGTGGCCAAAGGCTTATCACATATATAAGGAGTTGATTATTAGGATACATTTTCGCTAGTGGAAAGATAATCCTCCATCATATCCATTCTAGCATTAGATGCAGAGATGGGTTGGAAGATCCATCAGATGGAAGTGAAGACTACCTTCCTCAATGGAGTGGTTGAGGAAGAGATTTAAATAGAGTAGCCTAAGGGGTTTGAGAAATTTTACAGGGAAAAACATGTGTGTATACTCAGGAGAGCCCTTTATGGTCTAAAGCAACAACATTGTGCTTGGTACACTCAAATAGACACATATCTCATAATTTTTGGTTTAACCAAGAGTGAAGCATATGATAATCTCTATTACGTTGTGGTAGATGGAAAATTTCTCTTTATAGTCCTATATATAGAAGAATTGATACTGACAAGGGATGAGAAGTTGATTTATTCTTGCAAGGAGGACATTACAAGAGAGTTCCAGATGAAGGACATGGGGTTAATGCACTACTTCCTTGGTTGTGAGGTGTGGTAGGGAGATGGAGATGGTAGGATGATTCTACATGAGAGGCAATAGATGCTACCATCTATAGATAGTTGGAAGTGTCCTTGATGTATCTAGTGAACATAAGGCTTAGGACATATTACGTAGTTAATTAACTAAGTCAGTTTATGGTGAAGCCTACCAATCTTCAGTGGAAATAAACAAAACATTTGCTTAGATACCTCAAAGGAACAAAACATTTTGGGCTATGGTATAAGAGGATTGATGGTGTGAAGCTCCAAGGATTCACTGATACCGATTGGGTAGGGAGTCCTTAAAAAATGAAGAGTAATTTAGGATATATCTTTAGTGTTATGTCTACAGTTATTTCCTAGTATGGTAGTAAACATAGATATGTAGCACTCAACTCAGTAGAGGTTGAGTATATGGCTGCCAGTCAAGAAACATGCAAGGCCATATGGATGAGTAAAATTCGTATTTTTATTTTGAATTAGGAGATGGATCCTACTTTGATAATCAAATTTGTATCAAACTCTCTTAAAATACATTTTTTCATGACAGATTGAAGCACATTGATATGAGGTCCCATCACTTGAGAGATTGTGTTCATATGAGAAACATGATGTTGCAATAAATTTCCATAGAGGATTAGGATGTAGATTTTGACAAAGGCGTAATAAAGAGGAAACTTCGAGTTACGTAGGTGTAGGATAGGGGTGGTGAAAAACCATTTTGTTGTTGAGAGGGAGTGTTAAAATGTAGTAGGAAAATTCTTCATTTTACTTGTGCCTTAGTCAAATGGAGAAATTCGATTTTCCACATCTGCAGGATGACTTGGATTGCAGTTAGTTGGAGTGACATGACTTTGTCTCCTAGTTAAGTAAGTAAATTTGATTCCGATAGGCTAGAAGTAGAGTTGTGCATGGGTAGATTAATAAAATTTAGCAATCAAGTGGCATTATTGTTAGTTAAAGTTATTTAGCTAAGCTCTAGTCATTAATGGAGTTAGTAGGACTTCAATTGAGTAGTTATAATAGTTGTTAACTCATTGATATCTCAGTTAACTGATCATTTTACTAAAAATAAATTAAGTAGGATATTATAATTGCAAAGTAGGGTGTGCTTCACGATTGAAGCAAGACATTGTAATTGATACATATTCTTATCTGAATTAATTCAAAGCAGAGAAGGGGTTTTTATGATTTGGTTTCCCTTATAAAATCATTGTGTTTTAATGGCTGTATGTTATTGCATGTGTTTCTATCATGTGTTTTCCTTTTCACAGAACAATAGAAGAAATTTGTGACTCTTGTTTCTAGTTCGAATTCATTAGTAGTAGCAAATTTCTTGAAATTTTTAGATTTTTTATTAAACACACAAGTTGATTACTTTTTCTGTAGGGTGTTACCCAAATCACCTTGCTACAAGTGAATGAGTGCAAGTATACCATATGATGTACCTGTCCAGCTAAAAAATGCATATGCCTCCATTACTTCACATATATTCACATAATTAATAACGATATTAGGTTTAATACCCCTATTCTCAGTTGAATTATTTTGTTGCAAGTGAAAGAGTGTAGGTGTTACATTTGAGGTAACTATCCAAATACACAATTCATATGCCATAATTAAATCATAGAAAATCTCATAATTAATAAGGACATGAGGTTTAATAACCTTTTTTCCTTTTAAGAATTTAATCAATTACTTGGAAATCCTTTGTAACAATGATTATATAACATGATTTCTATCTGAGGAGTACATGTTGTATTTTCTACGATATTCACATTTACGCTCATTGATTTTAGGACTTGATAATATTCGACCATCTTAAAACTCTCCAAATTCTCCATCTCTTTACTAATTGAAATATTTTTTTTTGAAATGGTGCTTTGATTTTTACCATAACGTTTTTCCAGAAATTTAATCATATTTTTAGAATCCTTATATATATATATATATATATATATATATATATCCTTTCATAAATAATCCTTAGTCCAAAAAACAATATGAGTTGGTTATTTGTTTCCCTCCTCCCATACTATGGACAAAGGATTAATCCTTCCTATCTCTCACGACCCCAATAATGATTACCTCATGCAAACCATCATGAGCATGCGACACCGACACAATTTCATTATAAGGCACCCGACTAATCGCTCCTGACCTATGCCTCTAGCCTATATGTCTCATAGTGAAGCCACCATCAACTTGCCTGATATGTTTTATAGTGACTTCAACACAATAGCCCTTCATTTATCTTTACACTTAATCAATTATTCAACTTAAATTTTTCAAAATTTCATTTAATTCAACAATACAACAATAGTACAATGAAAAACAATACACATGAATAATAGTAAACTTGCATAAGAAAACAATATTCACAAATTTCACTTCCTTTATATTACATGGGAGGAGAAACTCCCAACAAAAAATATTCCCTTTTGGTATTCACTTCAAACTTCAATAGATAACAAATATACAAAAATTAGGTTTTTCGTTGGCTAAAAAAATTCCCTACACAAATGCTTATTTTTTATCCAATATGTGCACAACCTTAACCTTACACCCTCACCAATACCCTCATAAAATACAAGTATTGTTATAGTCCTATGACCTACACATCCATCCAGAACCCAACCCATAAGAAACACAATTTTCTAGAATGTGAATGACTTCATGGTTGAACTCATCAAGCCTCACTGCATCCTTCTTCTGTGACCTTGTTATATATTTCTATAGATACAGTTTTTATCCCTCACCCTTCTCCCTTTCGGTTTTCGTCTTGTGTACTTTCTTGGTTTCCTTCCAAGATTAATGTCTGCTCAACTTAGTGTTCCTAAATTGATGTCATAAATTGTCAACCAGGGCTAGTAAACTGTTGAAGTGAAGTGCACTATATGTGCCTAGGTATATGCTTCCTACTTCGTTGTGTTTAGTGTTTTTTCTAATGTTTTTGGTTTTGTGTTTTTATGCTAAGAGGAAAAGAACTAAGTGTTTGACAAAGAGAAGTTATTGGTCACACTAAAACAAAGCAAAATCTATTCTAAACTAGGTATGACACCTAAGAAACAGAAAATACTAATTCACAGATTTCAAAACTTGACAAGAAAAATAACTCATAACATGAACTTAGTCCAATTCATTCATTAGAAGTATATTGGAACAACTTGAGAAAAGGATGGGTTTAATGCAATGCAGTTCTTCTAAGTGAACTAAAACCTACAATATCACAGAGAAAACCTCATCCATGGTTAGAAATTTGTTGGAACACATTTGGAAAAAAATATCTGCAACATAGTAAGGAACCCTACTTTAAATTGACTTATGAAACTACAATTAATCCATTCTACAACTCAAAATTTCACCATTAAGCCTCATTCAAGGGTTAGAAATCTTTTGGAATAGTTTTAGAAAGAGGCAGTTTGTAAAATTATGAGAAATTGCAGAACAGTGAAGACTTCAAAATGACATTACCAATTCTTGTTCCTATGATAATGATGTATTAGTAGAGATTAAGAACAAGAGTATTTTGTAAATAATGAAGGCCTTTAAGTCTAATTTAACAGAACTAGAGTGCAACTAGCTAATAAAACTTGAAATTCAATGAATAGAATTGAACTAGAATGCAACCAATCAAACTTGAAATACAGTGAACAAAACTGAACTAGAGTGCAATTAACCTCCGAAGTATTACAGCTGAACTAAAATGAAACTAATATCTGAAATACTATAGCTCAATCTCATTTAGTGTTAGTGATATTTTAGAACAATTCATAAGAATAAGACTGGTTGTAACATCTGATGTAAGTGAGCGTAAAACATAAAGTTTAGAAAACTATTTAAATTAGGAATGAAACAGAGTTACCATTACTTATCTAAACAATATGCACAGAGCTTCTCGGGCAGTAGGGGCCCTCTACCACTGAATTAGCATACAAATCTCCTCAAGATTGCTTCAGATCATGCAATAAAGTTGTACTTCTTTCATTAAAGGAAAAATACTCTAGAAACAGAGTATTACGGTCTTTTGAGATCTAACAGCAAAACATCAATCTAGCTCCTTGTCTCTCGGTTTCCCGAGTTATTATTATAAGAGAAATACATAACTACCCTGGAGACAAAATAGGGACAAGTGTCTTTTTCAATCAAAATCAAATTATAACTCTTGTGGAGGCC
The DNA here is from genome assembly GCA_034641835.2 of Pinus albicaulis. Taxonomy (NCBI): domain Eukaryota; kingdom Viridiplantae; phylum Streptophyta; class Pinopsida; order Pinales; family Pinaceae; genus Pinus; species Pinus albicaulis. The sequence continues at coordinate 966,068,807 of CM076583.1, read as the reverse complement.
TCGTACTTTGCTGAAGACATCTGTAGAGTCCTTGTCATGGTAGGAATCTGCTTCTTAGTTTTGGTTTCTTCCACGTGCATAACCACCTGTAGATTTTTTCTTGGACTTCGTAGAGGGCAAGAAATGATGTAGGAGTGTTGTGAAATTCAACCATATGAATTTTTCCTTTAAGTGACACCTGTAACCTATGTGAACATTAAGCTAGCTGCGAAATAGGCGACTAGCTACATAATGGCTGCATTCTGTAGCTGAGTCTAGTCAAAAATTACTACAACAACAAAACCACGAAAATATAGCAATTCAGTCATTGTATGCATTCATAAAGTGACTTTAATCAATCCTATTGATCTTTTGAGCCTATAATTGATAAGGGACAGAGGAAATGGAGTGAAATTTGGTGAAAGGAAAGGACATCTTTGGGGCTCAACACACCCCCACTGCAAAGCTTTTGCATGTCCTCATGCAATCAATCCATATATTCTGAAACTTATGCTAGGACATCTAACCTCCTTTTAATGCTTTTCCTAGTGTTCAATGGCATCCTAGGTTTCCTTATGACTAGCTTGAACCTCAGATTTATAAGTGCCCTACTTAACTTTTTGTTTTTCTTCTTCAGCTTCTCACTAGCCTTGTACAATTTTTCCATTTGCAGAGAGAGAGTTGTATTCATATCACTTTTCAGCTTAACCTGCTCCCTTAAAATTTCATTTTCATTCTTTATATGCCTATTGAGTACTTCTAATTCATATTTGTCTCTTCTTAGTACTTCAATTGCAGATCCTCGTGGACTAGGAGTTCTTCCTCTGCTTTTCGAGGCTCTCTTTTCTAATGAATCAACATAATTATAGATTTTTTGTTGTGTTGGGTCTATCTTCAGAGCTTCTTCATCAATATCCTCTTCGTATTGGTACTCAGGAGATCTATCAGTTGGTGTCTCTTCATCTTGAATGTCTATGACGCCTGTTTGCTTAACTATTGTATTCTTCAATATGCCTCTAAGCCTATGGCTTCGTCTTAGTTTAGATGGTCCCTCACCTCTCTTCTTAGCATAATTTCTTATTATCTTCTTCTTTTTAAGATGTTTCTTGATTTCAGCCAATTTCTCAGAGATAATCTCCTCACTGTCCTCTTGTATGGACTTACCAGTTTTAATTTCAACAGATTTGGAAATTTTCCCTCTCCTGCTTCTTCTTGCAAGTTTGCCTTCAAATGGAGATTCCTTGGGTTCTTCAAAGTGATTCCTCACTAGGAACTCATCCCAATTGTCTCCCACCTTTCTCAAATGATGTTCAATTAGGATTTTAACTAGGCCATGGTGATACAAGGTGGTTTCCAATAATTGAACCCTCTTTTAGACATTAGAGGCCATTCTCTTTAGGCTATGAAGTAAGAAAAAGAGTAAATTGATTTCTTCATCTAAGAAATGCATCATAAGCCAAATATGATAAACATATAGGGTACCAAACCTTCCCTCACAAGTTATAAACTTTTGCAAAATGAGAAACATATTTCACCATTTATTCTTTAGTGCTGAGCTAGGAATGCCCTTCTTAAAAACTGAAATATCCATACCTAGTGTTTTGAGCATCTGCCTCCATGCCTCATTGTGAAATTCCTTGTTTTTGAACCATCGTTCACCTTGCCTTGGTAATTCTGCTAATTCTACAATAAAATATTGTGTAATAGTGAACTTGACATCTCCTATTTCAACTTCTGATCCGTTGAATGACCGTGCAAATGTCTTGGTTACTTCTTTATGAAAACCATTGAAATTTTCCAAAAAATGTAACCACCCAACCTGCTGAAGCATTTCTCTAATCTGTGGGTAACCCTCTAAGTATTTGGTTCCGACTGGTTTGGACCTTACATTGAGACCCATGGCTTCTTTTCTCAACCTTCAATTTACTGCTCTTCTATCCATGGTAAAAATGGCTGTAGAGATTTGTTTTTACCCCAAAGATGACTTCTCTGTTTATGCAGCAGGAATTGGCTACGGAAAGATGACATGAAGTGGTTATGGGATGAGTGAAATACGGTGAGGGTGATTCACACGAATTAATGAGTTTGAGAGATGTCATGGAGGAAAAGACCACGGAAAAATATCGTGTGAATTTCAAAATAATCACTGCATACTTCGGATTAGTGACGTGACCTAATAGGTCACTTCAGTACTAACCGTTAATTTTTAATAAACGATGATTTGGTATGGCGGAATGGAAGGGATTTTGTCCAAGGTTTTTATGATAGGTTTAATAGGATTTTTCAACACGAATAATCAAAATAACTTTATGGATCATACATGACTTAACCATATTATAACATTCATAATATGTTATCATAATAATTTCACAACTTTACCTTAGCCTTTCCTATGATTTTTGTGGTTTTAATATGGTTTGTCCTCCTTTGAAAATCATTGATCCTTCAGTCTTCATAATCCCTTTGATTTTGCTTGTTGACATAGGTGTGCAGGGTCAATTTGCTGCTGAACAAATGGTTGCTGGATAGTTGCCTGCAAGGTATCTAGCTGCAGAATGTCTGGCTGCAGAATATCTGGCTGGCTGCAGAATGTCTGGCTTCAGAATATCTGGCTGCAGAATATACCTATAGAAGCTTTGAAACATGAAATGAAATGATTTGAAACATAGATGGAGTGTAGTATGAAATGAAATAAATTGGATCATGAAATATGGTGGAATGGAGCATGAGTGAAGTGAATTAAAATGGAATGAAATGAATGAAATATGAAAAGTGGCCTGTAGCTTATGATTTGTAATACTCAATTGTAGGAAGAGATGAAATTAAAAAATCTGAGATGAAAATGAGGTGGACCATGGAATGGAGTGAATGAAGTATGGATGGATGGAGTGAATTAACTATGAATGGAGTGAGACATGATGGAGTGAAATGGATCATAAGTGGAATATGATATATAAAATGGGTCCGCACTTATGACTTTGTGATAACTACTTGCAAGAAAAGAACAAATTTGAAAAGCTAAAGTGTCAGAAGGATTATGATTTTCACTTTATCTTTTCTGTATAAACATGTTAATCAGTGATTAGTTTTCAGGTTTATACTTTATTTTTACTTTTTATTATATATATATATATATATATATATATATATATATATATATGCATTTGAATTCAGAAAATTCAATTAAATTGATGAAGAAGAAGAATTATTCTTCATTAACTTCACATCACTATTTTCCTGGAATCCCTTGACAAATTCTTCTCTTGAAAGTGGCTTATGATACAGCTTCAATCTATGACCATTTACAAGAAAAGTGACCTTCTCTTCATCTATTGTCCTGATTTTTATTGCTCCATTGTCAAGAATTTTCATAATTTCATATGGCCCAAGCCAATGTGTTTGGAATTTACGTTGAAAATCTTTGAACTTTGAATCAAACAAGAGGGCCCAGTCACCTTCTTTGAATTTCTTTTCCTTGATGTACTTATCATGCCATCTAGTTCTTTGTTGCAAGAATATACTTGCTTTCTGGACTGCATCTTGTCTGATCTCATCCAATTCATTAATCTGCTCCAATCTGTGCTTTTGTGCCTCTGTTAGATCAAGTCCTAGCTGAACTGCCATTTTAAAAGTTTTAATCTGAAACTCCATGGGAAACAAGACTTGTTTTCCATAAACAAGTTCATAAGGAGTATGACCTGTTGTGCTTGTCCATGTAGTTCTATAGGCCCACAAGGCTTCATGAAGCCTGTCTGCCCAATCTCTTCTATGTAAATGAACAGTCTTTGTTAGGATCCCTTCAATAACCTTATTAGTAGATTCCACTTGACCATTTGCTTATGGATGATAGGGAGTATATTTTCTGTGTCTGATTTTGTACCTCTCCACCATTTGTTCCACTAGCCTTGATGTGAATTGAGCTCCTTGATCTGTAACAATTTCTCTTGGGACACCAAAATGAGTAAAAATATCCTCAAAAGGAAAATTAACTACTAGATAATTCAGTAGAAGAAAGTAATGGCTTGGCCTCTACCCATTTGGTAACATAATCAGTGCAAACTAATATATATTTCTTTTGTCTTGATGGAGGACTAATAGGTCCTACAAAATCTAAAGCCCATTTCTCAAAAGGTTCAATATGTACCTGAGGCTGCAATGGCATCTCACCTAAAGGAGAATGTTTCCCTACCCTTTGGCAACTGTCACACATTTTGACATACTCTTTAGCATCTTTAAAAAGGGATGGCCAATAGTATCCTAAATGAAGGACCTTATAAGCTGTCCTTTTATCAACAAAGTGTCCGCCACAAGGTTCATCATGACATGCCTTTAGGATCTCAAGCATCTCATCTTCCCGAACACATCTCCTAATGATAAAATCTGGACCTGTTTTGTATAACTCATTAGCGACCCATGAATATTTTTCACTTTCATAAATGATCTTTCTTTTGTCTCTTGCATTCATTATTGAAGGAAAATTCCCTGAAACTAAATAATTAGCAATGTCAACAAACCAAGGAGTTTGAGTAGAAATTGAAAAAAGATATTCATCAGGGAATTGATCTTCAACTGGAGTATTGTATTTGATGTTTTGGAGTCTAGATAGGAAATTGGCTATTGTATTTTTTTTCCCAGGCCTATCTAGAATGGTGATGTTGAATTCTTGTAAAAGCAATAACCATCTTATGACTCTACCATTAGTAATTGATTTTTTCATTAGATATCTAATTGCACAGTGATCTGTGTGAACAAAAGTTTCATAGCCTGTTATATAGTGTCTAAATTTGTTTATGGCATGAACAACAACTAAAAACTCTTTTTTAGTTACAGTATAATTTAACTCTGAAGGAGTCAAATTTTTACTTGCATAGTAGATGGCATAAGGAAGCAGGTCTTTTTGTCCTAATACTGCTCCTAAAGCTGTATCTGAGGCATCTGTTGAAATATGAAAAGGTAATTTCCAGTTAGGTCCCCTTAAAATAGGTGCTTCAGAGATTTTTGTTTTCAGGGTCTCAAAGGCTAACTGGAAATCAGGACTCCACTTGAATTCACAGTCCTTGGTAAGTAATTTAAAAAGTGGAGATGCTATCTTGGTGAAGTTTTCTATAAACCTTTGATAATATCCTGTAAATCCTAGAAAACTCCTAACATATTTTTGACAACTTGGAATAGATAAGTTAGAGATGACTTCAACTTTTGACTCATCAACTCTAATCCCATCCCCTGAAATGTGATGTCCCAAAACAATTCCTTCAGTAAACATCATAAAACACTTCTCATGACTTAGTGAAAGATTTGTTTCTTTACATCTCTTTAAAACTTTTTCCAAGTTTGCTAAGGCTTCTTCAAATGTGTTTCCATAGACTGTGAAATCATCCATATATACCTCTACACAATCATGTATTAGATCTGAAAAGATTCCTAGTACTTCCCTTTGAAATGTTGCAGGTGCATTACATAGTCCAAATGGCAATACTCGGTAAGCATAGGTACCCCAAGGACAAGTAAATGTGGTTTTATCTTGATCTTCAAGTGCTACTTGAATTTGGTTATAACCACTAAACCCATCTAAAAATGAGAAGTACTTTTTTCCAGCTAATGTATCTAACACCTGATCTATGAAAGGTAGGGGAAAATGATCTTTAATGATCAATAGCTTTTACTGGTTCATTGTTCAATGCGCTTCCCCTCACATTTACCATTTTTCTTTGCTTCAGTACAGGAGAAACTAACTAGCTATACCAAAATGGGATAGATAAATTTGACATTTAACAATTTACTGCAATTCTTCTTTAACAATCTCTAAAGATAAACTCATATGCAGTCTACGAGGTTGTCCCAGTTTCATTGTTTTTCCTCTCTGGATGTGATGAGTACAGAGTCTTCGAGCTTATCCCTTTCATATCGATTTGCTCATGCATGTACGGAAAAATGTCTCTGTAATATCTTCGACTAGCTCTTCTTCGGCTGAGATTTTCTAGGTTCTGTTTATGTTTAAAGTTTTGTACGGAAATATCTCGGTGTAGAGCGCGAGTTGTCCATGGAGGATACGAGCATACGTACGGTAGTAAAAACTCAATGTTGGATTCTTCTTGAAATTGTTCATGTTTGTGTTCCGAAGAGGATTCAAAATTTTCTAAGGTATTTAGAATCTGGCTATCTTCACTAATTTCTGAAATTGTGAAGAGAGGTTGTATGTCTTCTTCATCCTCAATCCACTGAGTATCATCTAATTCTGTAATTGTCTTTGCTGGAGGATACAAGGTAAATTTCTTGGTTGAACTACCATCAGAGATGTACATATCACCGTATCTACAACTAATGAAAGCATCAGTTGTAGCTAACCAATGTCTTCCTAATATAATAGGATGCCCTCCTAGATTATTCTTAGGAGTTGGGATCATAAAATCCATAGGATACTCCCAAGAATCTAGGGACACTGGAATGTCTTCTATTACCCCATCAGGTTTGATCAAAGATCTGTCTGCTAATTGTAATAATGTGGGTGTAAAAATAATATTAGGAAGTTTCAGTTTATCCATGATTTGTCTACTCATGATATTGATTGCTGCTCCTAAATCAATAAGTGTGTTTTGTATCTCAGTTCCATTGATGTGTATTTTAACAACTGGATTTCTTGGGTTTAGATACTTTGGAATATCAATCTTACCCATCATGATATCTGCTATTTTTCTTGCCAGTTGAATTTTCTTTGTCTCTCTTATTCTTTTTCCTGTTTTCTTCATGCTCAACTCCTTTATTGTCTTTACTAAGACTGGAATTTCCTTGATAACTTGTAATAATGGGATCTTAATATAACCATTTCTCAGCTCATCTAGGAAATCATAATTAGGCACCATAATTTTTTTTTCTACACCCCTATCAATTTGTAATCTTTTTGGAAAGGGAGGTGTAGAGGCAAATGTTGATGGCTGCTCTAATATAGGAGTTGAAATTATTGGTTCTTTTTGTTTTGATTTTTCAATATTCGGGTCTTGAAAAGATGTGTCTTCTTCAAGACTTTTATTTACCCGTAGAGAATATTCCTCAGAGTTGTTTTGTTCTTGTATGATTACAGAAGGTTTCTTCTTTTGAAGTATTCTTCCAGACCTAAGTTGAACATCATTAAGGTCTAAAAGAGTGATCAAATAGGTTGGAAAATGTTGGCCTTCTATCATGTATGTGTTCTGAGGATTCTTATTGTTGGGGTTTGGTATGGGTTGGGCAGGCAACTGATTTGTTTTCTGAGGAAATGGTAATGGAAGTGGTAAATTTTTATGTTGTGGATTTTGAGGATTCTATTGAGGATTTTGTTGAAGATTTTGTTGAGGAGGGAAATGTGGATATGGTGGATAGGATGGTGGATATTGATAGTACTGAGAGTATCTTCCATAGGGATTTTGTGATCTTTGTGCCCAATTTTGAGATTGATTTTGGAATTGGGGCCAAGGTTGCTGCCAAGAATTCCAATTTGGTGGGGGTTGATTATACAGCTGATCATGGAATCCTTGTGTTTGAAGTCCTTGCCAAGGCCTCCTAGAGAAAAAATTGAGAGATTCTGTGGAATTTGTAGGGGTTTCTTCTTGAAAGATAGCTTTAATACTAGGAAATGAAGGAAAAATCTTGGTCTCATTTTGTTCAGAAAAAATTACACAAGTCTCTACCACTTTTTCATCCAAAGGGCACTCTCTCAAGGCATGCTTCTTTCTACATTTGGGAGAAAAGATTGCTAGGGCATCAGATTCATCTTTTTGCTTGTTTTGTAACTTGAGGGTGTCTATTTGTTCACTAAGACTCCCTAAAATGTCAGATTTGAATTCATCAAGCATATTTCCTATTTATGCCCTACTTACTGTCCTAGAAGCAGACTTACTTGCGCTTGCAAGAGCAGGGTCTCTTGGTACTTTTACAGTTTTAGATTTCCCTCTTGAAACGTTGATACATAATTCAGCTATTTCAGGTAATGTGAGCTGAGATATATCCCCTTTTCCCATCATGTTAAGGATATCTAACCATTCATCCCTGATTGTCTTCAGCAAGAGAGCTTTCAAAGTATCTTGGTCTAAGTTTTCCATTTTTGCTCTTTTAATGTTGTAGTTAAACCTCTCCAACAAATCTTCTAGTTTTTCATCCTATTTTTGTAGCATTTTAAACACTTCCTCCTTATGGTTGACTGGCATACAGTAATCCAAATATCTCTCTAGAAATGCCTGTTTCATGTCTTCCCATGTCCTAATAGAACTGTTGATTAAACTCATAAGCCATTTTAATGTTGCTCCTTTCAATGTTGAAGGGAATAGTTTAAGTTTTTGAGCATCTTGTAAGTAGTCATAGGTTCTACATAGGACTTCAAATTCAAATAGGAAGGTTTCAGGATCTTCAGTTTTGAGTCCATAAAAGTTTAGAAGGACAGAGGGTGAAATGTTTTTCATAGTTGCATTGGTTTCTTCATCTACTATAGGAAACCCAAAAGAGCTTCCTATTTCCCTTCTACCTCTACCTCCACCTCCTTCTTCACCTCTACCTCCTTCTCCTCTACCTCTACCTATACCCCCTCCAAATAGTGTGTGTTATCCATTAAAGACTCCTCCTCCCCCTTCTTCTGCCATAGTTGATTCTTCCGTGGAAGTAGAAAAGTTTATATCCCTAGCAGGGGTTCTTGGATCTTCTTCTAAGACAGGTTCAGTAGATGAAGTGGAAGGTCTTTCTAATGGAATATCTGATCTTAAGTCCTCTGGAAGTCTATGATCAGTGGAGTATGCGATGTGGGTTTGAGTTGGAGGTGTGCTGCCTCTTGGTCTTGGTGGCACAAGTGGTGTTCTACGAATCAAGCTTCTGCTTCTTATGAATCTACCCCTTCAGTCTCTTTCTCTACGCATATCATTGTTTTTGGTAGGTAAGAAACAAGGCTACCTAGTTACACTTCCCCGGCAACGGCGCCAAAATGTCTGCTCAACTTAGTGTTTCTAAATCGATGTCATAAATTGTCAACTAGGGCTAGTAAACTATTGAAGTGAAGTGCACTATATGTGCCTAGGTATATGCTTCCTACTTCGTTGTGTTTAGTGTTTTCTCTAATGTTTTTGGTATTTTTTTTTTATGCTAAGAGGAAAATAACTAAGTGTTTGACAAAGAGAATTTATTGGTCACACTAACACAAAGCAAAATCTATTCTAAACTAGGCATGGCACCTAAGAAACAAAAAATACTAATTCACAGATTTCAAAAATTGACAAGAAAAATAACTTATAACATGAACTCAGTCCAATTCATTCATTAGAAGTATATTGGAACAACTTGAGAAAATGATGGGTTTAATGCAATGAAGTTCTTCTAAGTAAAAAACAACCTACAATATCACAGAGAAAACCTCATCCATGGTTAGAAATTTGTTGGAACACATTTGGAAAATATTATCTGCAACATAGTAAGGAAACCTACTTTAAATTGACTTATGACACTAAAATTAATCCATTATACAAATCAAAATGTCACCATTAAGCCTCATTCAAGGGTTAGAAATCTTTTGGAATAGTTTTAGAAAGAGGCAGATTGTAAAATTATGAGAAATTGCAGAACAGTGAAGACTTCAAAATGACATTACCAATTCTTCTTCCTGTGATAATGATGTATTAGTAGAGATTAAGAACAAGAGTAGTTTGTAAATAATGAAGGCCTTTAAGTCTAATTTAACAGAACTAGAGTGCAACTAGCTAATAAAACTTGAAATTCAATGAATAGAACTGAACTAGAATGCAACCAATCAAACTTGAAATACAGTGAACAAAACTGAACTAGAGTGCAATTAACCTCCGAAGTATTACAACTGAACTAAAATGAAACTAATCTCTGAAATACTACAGCTCTATCTCATTTAGTGTTAGTGATATTTTGGAACAATTCATAAGAATAAGACTGGCTGTAACATCCGATGTAAGTGAGCATAAAACATAAAGTTCATAAAACTATTTAAATTAGGAATGAAACAAAGTTACCGTTACTTATCTAAACAATATGCACAAAGCTTCTTGGGTAGTAGGGGCCCTCTACCACCGGATTAGCATACAAATATCCTCGAGATTGCTTCAAATCATGCAATAAAGTTGTACTTCTTTCATTAAAGGAAAAATACTCCAGAAATAGAGTATTATGGTCTTTTGAAATCTAACAACAAAACATCAATCTAGCTCCCCGTCTCTCGGTTTCCTGAGTTATTCTTATAAGAGAAATACATAACTGCCCTAGAGAATAAATAGGGGCAAGTGTCTTTTTCAATCAAAATCAAATTATAACTCTTGTGGAGGCCTCGTACTTTGCTGAAGACATCTGTAGAGTCCTTGTCCTGGTAGGAATCTGCTTCTTAGTTTTGGTTTCCTCCACATGCATGACCACCTGTAGATTTTTTCTCAGACTTCATAGAGGGCAAGAAATGATGTAGGAGTGTTATGGAATTCAACCATATGTGTTTTTCCTTTAAGTGACACCTGTAACCTGTGTGAACATGAAAATAGCTGCGGAATAGGCGACTAGCTACAAAATGGCTGCATTCTGTAGCTGAGTCTATTCGAAAATTACTACAACAACAAAACCATGAAAATATAGCAAGTCAGTCATTGTATGCATTCCTAAAGTGACTTTAATCAATCCTATTTATATTTTGAGCCTGTAATTGATAAGGGACAGAGGAAATGGAGTGAAATTTGGTGAAAAGAGAGGACATCTTTGGGGCTCAACAGTTAAAATTTGCAACAAGAAATAGTGAAATAGGAATATAGAAACAACATGAAACCAAACACACTAGTGTGGGACCACAGGTCATGTAGTAATGGGTCCTAGTGATCCCTTAAATTGGGAATGTGTCTAATTTAACTATCCCTTAAATAAATTGGACAATAAATTGTATTATTATCTCATAAACACTTGTAATAGTTAACTGAGTGCGATAGACTCAGTGAGCTCATGAAATTCAAGTTGAGGGTGGTTGGTGAGGCATGTAGAGTGATTATATTTGTTTTAGAGTCCAATTTGCAGTTAGTGCATTAGTTTAATGCTAGATAAATTAGTTAACTCAATTAAGTGAGTTAAAGTGAGTCTAACTAGTTGTAACCGATTGTTGCACTAGTGATAGAACAAGTGAATTAAATCATATTTAATTCACATTTGGTGATCTGCCATGTAACTGATGGTTTAATAGTAATAGCTTCATGCATGTCAGTTCTAGTGGAGACCCAGTTGAGACAAAGGTTAAAGAGAAGTTGACTATCAGTTGTATTATTAGAAAACTACCTAGATGCAGTTAAAACACCAAAGGATTTCCCATGATACTTGCATAGTTGAGAAAGGATGATATTCATAAGTAACAAGGATTGCGTTCCTCATGAATTGTGTAAGCAAGGCAGGCTGAGCAGAGGCACGAAATTGGCTAAGTGTTGGTCTATTTTGTGTGGGTCAGTGTGAGACGATTGCGAGAGTGCATTAGACTCTTGTGAGAAGAGTGCATTGTAATTGTTTCATGTTTCCTTGGTTCATTATACAATATAGATAGAGGGGTTTTGAGCAACAAGCTTTCCCCTGGAAAATATCCGTGTTGTGGATGGATTTGCTTCTTTCTTTACTTTTTGTGATTGGAAATCGTGTTTATTTTCCGCAATTTATTTGTAGAAGGATTCAATATCTTGATTACGATACATTGCTTGATTGGATTGAATCCATTTATATACATGTCTTTGTATAATTTATACATGGTATCAGAACACGGGAAATCACAATAGTGGAGAAGAAATTGATTTTGTGTTGAACAGTATTCAAACTTGCAGATACTTGTGTTGGTGCGACAAGTGGATAAAGATGGCTTAAACAGATTAAGATTGGAATACAAACTCGAGGGAAGTTCTAATTATATTTCATGGAAATATAGAATGGAGGTAGTTTTGGAGTACATCAGGTTGAAATAATTTATTGATAATGATATTCTCAAGCCCACATCAGCAGATTCCGCTCTTCTTGATGCTTGACAAAAGAAGGTAGAAAGGGCAAGGAGGATCTTATTAGAGGGAGTTTGAGATCACATTGTCTCAAATCTCCATGGAAAGGAGACTCCATATGAAATATGGAAGGCTTTAACAGATATGTTTCAGAACAGCAGCGACCAAATGAAGTTGGCGCTGAAGGACAAGCTTAGGAAAATAAAAAAGGAGAAAGCCATGTGATTGTCCCTTGAGAGGGAGCTTGATTTGCATGAAGATGAGGAACTCTTGGTTCCATAGGATGAACCTCAAGATGTGGAGTAGCGACATGAGGAGGATCATGGAGTTGTATAAACCACTCATGCAAATCCATCCACCAGACATGGTACGAGGTGCACAATAGAGACCCATAGGAGGGGGAAATTTCAAGCTAGTTTGGCAAAGGGATTACATGCAGCTATACCTCCAGGTGTGAGGAGGACTGCTGTGCAGAATTAATCCCAATAAGAAATTTGGTAGGCTTCATTGAGATGGTGTGTATCATGGATCGAACCTGGCTATGGGGATTCCACAATACAAAAATAACATGAAGGATCAGTTAGATTGATGGAGTCAGATGTGTCGAAATTATACAAAAGAATGTATATCAATGGATTCAATGCGATCTAACAATGTAATAAAGCTAGATACTGAATCCTTCTACAAATCAATTTCAAACATTAAACACAATTGCCAATCACATTAAGCAAAGAAAGAACCAAATCAAACCATAACACAAATAATTTCTCGGGGAAATCTTGCTGCTCAAAACCCCTCTATCTTCTATTGTATATTCATCATGAAATCATGAAACAATTACAGTGCACTCCTCTCACAAGAGTCTCCTGCACTCTCACAATTGTCTCACACTGTCTTGGACAAAGCTAACCAACACTTAGCCCATTATCAGCCTTTAAATATACCGCCTTGCTTGCACAATTCCTGATTAATGCAATCCCTATTATTTAGGAATTTGGGCCTTCCAAAACTGCACAAGCATCGTGATAAATCCAATGGATGTCTCGTTGCATGTGGGAAACCTACTAATCACATAACTGATATTTAGCGTCCCTTTAACCTTTGTCTCAGCTGGGTCTCCACTGGAACTGATATGCATTCAGTTATTAATAGTAAATCATCAGATGCATGGAAGATCACTGATTCTGAATTACATATGATTTAATTCACTTGATCTCTCAGTAGTGTAACAATCAGTTACAACTAGTCCAACTGAATTTAACTCACTTAACTGAGTTAACTGATTACTCATGCACTTAACTGCAACTTGAACTCTAAAACACATAGAATCACTTTGCATGCCTCACCAACCACCCTCAACTCGAAATTCATGAGCTAACTGAGTTTGTCACACTCAGTTAACTATTACAAGTGATTATGAGATAAGATTACATTTTATTGTCCAATTTAATTAAGGGATAATTAAATTTAACACATATCCAATTTTTTAAATAAATTGAATTTCACACTAATGTATTGCTAGGATCCATCACTACACGACCCGTGGTCCCACACTAGTGTAGGTGCTGTCATTTTTCTTCTAGATGCCAATTTCACTGTTTCTTGTTGCAAACTTTAACAAGATGTCAAGAGGACAGAAATCAGAGTGACAGGTGTCAGATATTGGAGCGCAGATCAGAGTTGGCAACAGTGCAGAGTGCATGGATGTAGATGTCAACAACGTAGAGAGTCCAGTAGACATGTGAAGTAGGTACCAAAAGTCATAAGACTCTACTGACATATGCATTATACTTATTCAGTTTTTTGGAGGATATTCAGTTTCAGAAGTGTTGCATGTGCGAACAACACTAGAGAAGTGTTGCATGCAAGAGTTGCATGTGTGAACAGCACTAGAAAAGTGTTGCATGCAATACTTGCACGTGCAAACAACACTAGAGAAGTGTTGCATGCAAGAGTTGCATGTGCGCTTGCAAGAACATTCCAAAGGCACCAGATAGAGATAGATTGATTCCTTTCTTTTTGAGAGGGAGTGTTGAAATTTGCAACAAGAAACAGTGAAATTGGCATGCAAAAACAACATGACAGCACACACACTAGTGTGGAACCACAGGTCATGTAGTGATGGGTCCTAGTGATTCATTAGTGTGCAAGGCAATTTATTTAATAAATTGGAAATGTGTCTAATTTAATTATCCCATATATAAATTGGAAAATAAATTGTAATCTTATCTCATAAACACTTGTAATAGTTCACTGGGTCTGATATACTCATTTAGCTCATAAAATTTGAGTTGAGGGTGGTTAGTGAGGCATGAAGAGTATTTCTATTTTCTTTTAGAGGCCAAGTTGCAGTTAGTGCATTAGTTTAATGCATGAGAAATTAGCTAACTCAATTAAGTGAGTTAATGTCAGTCTAACTAGTTGTAAATAATTGATGCACTAGTGAGAGATCAAGTGAATTAAATCATATTTAATTCACATGCAGTGATATACCATGTAACTGATGATTTACTATTAATAATTGCATGCATGTTAGTTCCAGTGGAGACCCAGTTGAGACAAAGGTTAAAGGGAAGTTGACTATCAGTTGTATTATTAGCAAACTTCCCAGATGTAGTTAAAACACCACAGGATTTCCCATGATACTTGCGCAGTTGAGAAAGGTTGAAATTCCTAAGGAATAGGGATTTCATTCCTCATGAATTGCGTAAGCAAGGGAGGCTGATCAGAGGCACAAAATTAGCTAAGTGTTGGTCAATTTTGTCCTGGTCAGTGTGAGACAATTGTGAGAGTGTAGGAGACTCTTTTGAGAAGAGTGCATTGTAATTTTTTCACGATTCCTTGGTTCATTATACAATATAGGTAGATGATTTTTGAGCAACAAGCTTTCCCCGGGAAAATATCTATGTTGTTGATTGATTTGCTTCTTTCTTTACTTGTTGCGATAGATGATCATGTTCAGTTTCCGTAATTGATTTGTAGAAGGATTTAGTATCTTTCTTTAGTACATTGCTTGATCAGATTGAATCCATTGATATACATATGTTTGTATAATTTGTACATCCTCATTGTGTGATCTCTCTTTTATTTATATGCATGTTGTTGGTATAAATTTTTGTGGAAGCATAATGGTATTTTAAAGTATAATATCACCCTTTGGTTGGATTTTAGCAATAAAATATTCATCCGAATTAATGCAGGAATGCAAAAAAATACACATATAACCATAATACAAAGACGCAATTGAAATAACAATTCATTTCCTTAATATCAAAGCACTGAAATTTTCCTACAAACAAAACGGAAATAAACTAGCTAGGCCGCTGGTAGCTTATCTCTAAGAAGAGATGTGGCGGCTACAAGCCTCTCCACTGTGTTACAATGAGGCTTGAGAGCCTATTTATTATTTAAAAACAAGGGAAAACCCTAAACATCCAAAACCCTGACCCTAAGAGATGAAGCGCCAAAATTATGGGCCCATTTGGGTTAATTGGTGTTTCAACTTCCCAGGGACATAACTTTGTCATACGATCTCCGTTTGACGTGCACCATACCTCGTTAGAAAGATCTATCAAAGGACTAAAAAATTTTATGTTAGCATCATTGATCCATCAACCCATGTTTCTCCCAAGTTTCCCAAGTAAACGTCGTTTAGGGGCTCCAGAAGTTCAGGACCTGAAAAATGCTAAAAATAGTAAGTTGTGCCGAAACTGAAAAAAATGAAAGAGACAATGGTGGGGCTCCAAGTGAAATAGGCAGGTGGCTACCAATATCCACCTGCATCATTCCTCCCCCCTTAGGAATCAATGGTCCCCATTATATTGAGTTCCTCCATGAGATCAGGAAACTTCTGTTGAACTTGTCCCTGGTGAACCACTTGCCTTGGTGCAGGATTTGGCCAGCTTTGATAACCCGATACAATTGGATCTTCTATTGGCAAGTGTTATTGATTTTCATGTCCGTGATACAATATGTGATGGAATGTTCCACGCAGTCTGGGTTTAACTCTGTTGGTGTGAGTTGTTCTATAATGTCAGAAGTGTCCAGTAGATGTGGGAAGTAGGGACGAACATGGTCCACACTGAATACTGGGTGCAAACCAAGGAATGGTGGAATATTGAGCCCAAAGGAATTGTTCCCTACATCCTTTTTGGTGGTGTAAGGCCCATATCAGAGCAGGAAAAGCTTGCGATAGGGTCCAGTGAGGTGCTCCTACAAATGTATCCACACTTTGTCATCCACATGGAAGTTGTGTGGCACCCGATGTTGATCATGTAATTACTTGTACTTAGAATTGGCTCTATAAAATAAGTCATGAACCTGTTGGTGAATGTTTTGAATGTGCTCGATGAATTTTTTCACTTTGTCAGCTTGAGACTGGCCATGAGTCGAATCAGCCTGAGAAGCCGCAAATGGCATGGCTACATCAATGGGACATAGTGGCTGGAATCCCTAGCCCACATGAAAGGGGTTGTGGTTAGTTGAGTTGTGGATAGCTCGATTATAACTATGTTGTACATAGGGGAGGCTCTCATCCCATGTGCATGGATGCTTTGAACTGTATATGCACAGAATGTTTACAATCATCCTGTTGACGACCTTTGTCTAGCCATTAGTTTGGAGATGGAAAGTTGTGGAATTGGTGAGCTTGGTGTCCAACATTGACCAGAGGCTGGACCAAAATGTGCTAAGGAGCCTGCTATCCCGATCTGAGATGATAGACTATGGGATCCCAAAGTGCACCCACACTCGTTCAAACAAGATTTTAGTAGTGGCTTCTAATGTGATATTCTTCTTGCAGGCCAAGATAATGGCCATCTTCGAGAATATTTCGATGACCACGAAAAAAAAGTTGTTTTCATGCTTAGTAGAAGAAGGGCCCAACATGTAATCCCTGTAGATGGATTCCCAAGATCGACTGGGGTAGGTAGCGGAGTATAAAGGCCTTGCTTCTTGATGGTCGGTTTGGAAATGGCGCAAGTAGTGCATGATTTGATGTACTTCCCAACATCCTATCGAAGGTTCGGCCAATAGAAATACTTCTACAGTACTGCCACTATTTTCTCGACCTCAAAATTCCCAGCAACTCGACCTTAGAGTGCTTCCCATATCATCTTGACATGCTCTCTTGAAGGAATGCAAAGGTGTCCCAGGTGACATAACAATGCATCTTGGAGTTGAAAATTTGGAACTTATGTACCCCCCAAGTGTGCCTTGTATGTGTGGCCGACTTCTAGATCGCTCTTTTAGAGAGGCAGACAATCAGAAGTTTCGTGCCCATAAGAGTTGAGAATGATGGTTAGCACCATGATCGGTGGTCGGCTGAGGCAGTCTGCAAGATTATTGGTGCCACCCTTATTATACTTGATGTTCAAATAAAACTGTTGCGAATATGTGGACCACTTCTGATGGTGATTGCTTTGCAACTTCCCTTGTGTCAGTATGAACTATAGGGGTCGGTGGTCTGTGTTGATGATTGTTTCCTTCCCCAAAATGTAATTCTTCCATTGTCAAAAAGCCCGCACAATGCAATACATTTCTTTGTCATAAGTGTGATACTTGCGGATTATGTCAGACAATTTCTCACTATGATATGCCATTAGATTCCCCTTTTGAGTAGGAACTACCCCAATAGCATAGTCAAAGGCATCTGTCTCGATCTCAAATGGTTCTTACAAGTCTTGTAATGTGAGAAATTGGACAAAACAAAGGCGATGTTTCAATTCTACGAATTCCTTCTGTTGAGATTCCAACTAAAATAATTTGTCTTTCGCTCCTCCCTTGGTGACTTGACTCAAGGGCAAAGTGATATGAGAGAATTCCAACAGGAACCTGCAGTAGAAATTAGCAAGACCCAGATATTTGTGAAGCTCTGTTAGAGTGGTTGGGGTTGGCCAATCCATAATGGCTTGGATCTTGGTTGGATCTACATGCACCCCCCTTTAATAAATAATGTATCCCAAATATTGAACCTGGGTCATGCCAAAAGTGCACTTCTCCAAATTTGCACACAACTTGTGTTGGCGCAGTTTTTGGAGGACTTGTCGGTTGTGGTGGAGGTGCTCTTCCCAGTTCTAGCTAAAGATTAGAATGTAATCCAAATACATCACTAAAAATGAGTTGGTGAATGGCCGCAAGATGTCATCCATCAACCCCATGAAGGTTGCGGGATAATTTGTCAACCCGAAAGGCATGACCAGCCATTCAAAAATGCCCTCTTTGGCTTTGAAGGAAATATTCCACACATCGGAGGGTTTGATTAGTACCTGGTGATACCCAGACTTCAAGTTGATCTTGCTGAAATATTTCACCCCTTTGATTTCGTCAAGAAGGTCAAAAATCCATGGGATCGGGTACCTATTCCAGACAGTGATCTTTTTCAGCGCCCGATAGTCAATACAGAGTCTCCAAGTCCCATCCTTCTTTTGTACCAACACGATCGGGCTCCCACAGGGCAATGAGCTTGACCGAATGTGACCTTTCTTCAGAAGCTCCTGAATCTACCTCTTGATTTCATCGTTCTCTAGAACAAAACGCTGATAGATCGATCCATTGGGTAGTGGCGCACCTGGGGTCAGATCAATGGGGTGCTTGACCTGACAGTGCAAAGGCACCCTTATGCGTGAGGTGAAGATGTCCTCATACTCCTCCACAACCTTGTCCATTTATATTTTCATGCAAAGGAGCCCTCTCTGGAGGTCGTGGCCACATTCTTCTTCTTTCCCTCGGGGAAAATCATCAGGAACAAAAAAATTTCATGGTTTTGGAAATGAACTTACTGCATTGTTTTGGAGTAACCAAAGAGGTAGTGGTAGGCGATGGTACCTCTAGTATCCTGTACAGATTATTTCCCAAAGTAACAATAAAAGCGCGAGGCTGGGACTCATACACAACATGTTGCTTCCATAAGTATGGTTGGCCTAATAATACATCACAAACATCAAGAGGAGAAATGTCACATAATAACTCATTCGTGAAGGGCTTGATGTTGTAGGGAAGACAAAACTTCTGACTGACGTGAGATCCCATCCTTGGTGAAGCCACCTGATGGTGTATGGTTGTGGGTGTGTTGTGGTCTACAAGCCTAGCTACATCATGGCTTCTGCTGAAATGAGGTCATTTTGGCTCACATTGTCGACAATGAACTGTCGCAGGGAACCCTTTACCCTCATCTGGGAGTGGAAGAGATGCTCCTCGTCCTCTAGATATTATGGTCCCTCCTTCTAGATAGTCACAGTCGCAATAGTGGCATTGCGCTCCGCATCAATAATCTATTTCCCTTTGTCATTCCCCTTGTCAGGTTCTGATTCAGAGTCAGAGCATCCATCTGATTCAAAAGCCCTCATCTCGACCACCAACGACTACTTGGCCCAACACTCACTTGTGTTTTGAGTAGAGCTCTTATTGAACTCACACCACTTTCCTGTGTCCTTCTTTGGCTTCACAGTGTTTTTATTTGTTTACAAATTTGGTAGGTTGTCTTGGGCCACCATGCCTTAGCTTTGTCCTTTGGTATGTGGTTTGGGGGCACCTTTCCCTTGCTCTTGATTCGCAGATCTAAAATCTTGCTTCTTTTGTTTGAATTTCTCCTCAATCTTGGCAGCATACCAGTATGTCGTACCGATCGAGGAGATGTCGAGGAACTCCATTTCCTCCTGAATGTATCTATGTAGACAACTGCGATACTTTAGCACCAAATGTGTCTCTGAATCTTTAATACCCAACTTTGTGCGCAGGGTATGGAACAAATTCATCAACTCATGCACATCCTAATCCCTTTATTGCAACAATGTTGTCCATTGTATGTACTTATGCTCATAGGTCCCCATGGGATAGTATTGTTCCTTAATGGCGTCTCAAAAAGAATTCCAAGTGGATATGACTATGAACAAAAATGGTTTTGTCTCGTCCTTTTTCTCATAGTAGGTTTCCCACCAATCCTTGACATGGGGGGTAGCTTTGAGGAGTGCAAAAATAATCTTCTCCCGATCGAAAAATTCATGACCCAAGAAATATCCTTCTAATAGATTCAACCATCTATTTACAACATCTACATCTATTTGACCCTCAAATATGGGAATGTCAAAGTTTACTTGTACCTGAAAGGGAGTCGTGCCTCTAGAGTGGTTGATCGATGTAGATGCATCACTGGTGGGTAGTCATTGAAGGATCTGGGAAAAGTTATCCATCGTCACGTTCCTTTTTTTCTTGAGGGCCTCCTTGAGAAATATTTTAATAGGATCTCTTGCTCCCTCATCTTTATTTTCATCCCCCATGGGCGGTCATTAGGGTTTGCGAGTTTGATCTTGCAAATTTTCAACTAGATCGAGCCCTAACTCCTTATACCCTGACCTTGTTGGGGACATGAAAAGAAGGACCAAGAAAAAAATAGACTGCTCTGATACCACTGATCCAGATTTATGCTGGAACATAGCAAAATAAACATATAATCATATATACAAAGATGTAGCAGAAATAACACTTCATTTCATTAATATCAATGAACTAAAATTTTCTTACAGAAAAAATGGAAATAAACTAACTAGGGCACTCGTAGCTTATTTATGAGAATATATGTGGTGGCTACAGGCCTCTCCACTATGTTACAATGTGGCTTGAGGGCCTATTAATTATTTAGAAATAATACAAAGCCTTAAACATCAAAAACCCTAACCCTAGGAGATGAAGCGCCAAAACTATGGGCCCTGTTTGGGTAAATTGGCGTTTCAACTTCCCGGGGATGTAACTTTGGCATACTATCTCTGTTTGATGTGCACCATACTTCATTAGAAATTTTTGAAAATGCAGCAAGATGATGGAGCTTAGTGAAATGAAGTCTCCTTCACTAAGTGGGCCCGCAGGCTATTTTTGGCGCAAAGTCTATTTTTAGACTATGTCTATTTTTAGACATATGGAGCATGGTCCAGGGGTTGCAGTATGTTATTCTTGGAGTATTGGTCATGTTGGTAAAAATAGATGGACCTCTATTTTTAGACATTTAGGTCGAAGTCTATTTTAGACTGCCTATCCTAAAAATAGGGAAGTCAAATATTATTTACCCTTAATAATATTTGGACTCTAAACTTCAGTTTACTCTCTTGGAGCACTTCAGTTCGAGCCTTGGAAGTGGCTCATGCATCTGACATAGGAATTACGCTATTCCTAGGGGTTTGGTGAGCTCATGCATGGTTGACTTCAGTTAGGACTTCAGTGGCAGAAGTTTGGTGGAGTTGATGAGACAGTTGGTGGAGTTGTGTTCGGTTTAACTTAGTTGAACTAGTTGTGATTAGTTTAACTAGCTAATCAACTAGTAATGAGTGGAGTGAATTAATATTATTTAATTCACTAATTATTAACTCATTATTCAACTCAAGAACACACGGGGCTCACCACAAAGGTACATGGACAAGCTCAAAAGGAGACCGTTGAAAGAGGCTTGGAGGCAGATGAAAGGGGTTGAGATGGCATTTATCGCCAGGGATTACACTTCGCCAGTACAGATTTGCACCACACTTGGAGGAAATCGCCCATGATGATTGCCCACTGAAAGATCTTGGAACTTTGGGACTTTCATCATATACAGTCCCTGATTGCGCAATAGAGGCAGTGCAATTATGGATGAGTCTTTAAACTGTTGACCCTGCTCCAAACCAAGCTAGCTTGCGTGTAACTTTATGAGAAAACACCGAGTACTTGTGAGAATATATTGCTCGAGATTTAATACATGTTTGCCCGATATTTATAGTATAACATAGTCGGGGGCCACTATAAGCTTTCCCCATACATACTGTGTTAATGTGTATGATGATTTGATGTGCTATCGCTTGTTTTATTTCCGCATGTGTGATGATCTGAGTGGAAGAGATTATGTGTTGCATATGAATTCGAATTGATATGTGATCAGGATAGTCTCGGTGGATAATTATTCATTATTTAGCAAATTTCTACATGGTATCGGAGCTATTGAAGCAGAGATTGATCATCACAGTGATTACAAACTTATTTCGGTAGACAGAGTCTGCATGCGGGCCAGGTAGCCTCTGGATCCATCCTTTCCTTGAAAGGTGATATATCCAGTAAACGCCCCTTGCAGTCGATCTCTGTGCTAGAAATAATTTGTTCTCACAGATCTAGAGTGGTTGAGCTTTGAGGTGGAATTCGAAATTTTGCAGCAGTTTTGTTTTCTTGGTGCCAGTGTTGAAAATGTCTTTCAACAGTTTGCGACTCGAATATGCTCTTGAAGGCAGTTCGAATTATGTTGCATGGAAGGATCGCATGGAGGCAGTATTAGAAGATAATGGTCTGAAGGAGTTCGTAGATACGAATGTCCAAAAGCCCACTGATCCTGCTGAAGTCGAAGCCTGGAAAAAGAAGATGGCGAAATGTCGAAGGATCCTGTTGGAGGGCGTCAAGGATCATATTGTATCCAGCCTGCATGGAAAGGCTTCTCCATATTTAATGTGGAAAGCCTTGATGGATCTATTCCAGAGTAAGAGCGACCAAAGGAAGCTGGCGCTCAAAGATAAGCTCAGGAACATCAAGATGGAGAAAGGTGACAGTATCGCCAAATACCTCACGAAGTTCACTCAATGCAGAGATGAGCTGGGAAGTGTGGGGGTGACTGTCGAAGAAGAGGATATGGTGGACCTAGCTCTCCTTGGTCTTCCGAAGGCTTGGCATTCATATCAAGATAGTGTCAATGGTCGGGAGAAGTTGCCGGGATGGGAGCGCCTTTGGGCGGATCTCATGCAGGAGGAGATAAGGAGGACTACCAGGGATGGATCTTCATCCAAAGTATCTGATGAAGAAAATTGTGCTTTGGCTGCCAAAGCAAAGAAGGGGAAGAGTAAGAAGGCTTCTCAGTCTGGTGCGAAAGGCAAGAAGCAAGACATGTCCAAGGTGAAGTGTTTTCACTGTCACCAGCACGGACACTATGCCACAAATTGTCCGCAGAAGAAGAAAAATAAGAAGGCTGCCGGATCTGCAGTGGGAGAGGCATTGGCTTCTCAATTCGAACTGGATTTTTCACTGATCGCATGCTTGGTTTCAAGTGTGGCGGGATCAGTTTGGTTCTTGGACAGTGGTGCGTCATTTCACATGACCGGAGATCGAGATCTATTTTCAGATCTGGAGGAAAAAGATCTTGGAGTGCACATCGAGATGGGCGATGATGGTAGATACAGTGCAACTGGTATCGGTACCATTTCCTTTGAGAGGGAGTCTGGTAAACCTTTCATATTGAAGGAAGTATTGCATGTTCCAGGATTGATGAAGAACCTGATCTCTGTGGCAATGTTGGAAGACAAGGGGTATGATGTGGTCTTCAGCAAAGGAAAAGCTTTCCTGTGCAGTAAGACTACTGGTGAGACCCAGAAGATAGGGGTTCGAGTCAAGAACCTTTATCAGTTGCAAGTAGATGGCTGCGCAGCAATGGCATGCAAGGCGGGAGAAGTGGTGAGCCGGGATGATGAGGGTGAACTGTGGCATAGGAGATTGGGCCACCTTCACCACGGAGCTTTGAAGATACTGCAACAGATTTCTACTGGGCTTCCTAAGGGCACTCTTGCGCAGTCAGATTAGTGCAAGGGGTGTACCTTGGGGAAGTATGTGAAAGCCACGTTTCACGAGAAGGATAGTCACGCCACGACGATCCTTGAGAGAGTTCACACAAACATGTGTGGTCCTTTCTCTGTAGCTTCGACAGCAAAGCACAAGTACTATGTGATCTTTGTTGATGATTTCTCTCGGAAGTGCTGGATCTTCTTCATGCAGAAGAAGAGCGAGACATTTTCTAAGTTCTGTGAATTCAAGGTGCTGGTAGAGAAGGAATCGGGGAAGCATGTGAAGGCTCTTAGGAGCGAAAATGGTGGTTAATTCATCTCGGCTGAATTCAAAGACTTTTGCAACGCAGAAGCGATTCTGAGAGAGCTCATCGCACCCCATAACCCATAGCAGAACAGGGTGGCTGAGCGTAAGAACAGAACGATCGTGGGTGCTGCACGGGCGATGTTGCATGATCAGGGCCTACCCCTTCACTTGTGGGCTGAGGCATGCAATACAGCAGTGTATGTGCAGAACCGTTGTCCTCACAAGGTTCTCGGCATGAGTACACCAGAGGAGGCTTATTCTGGCAAGAGGCCTGATATTTCCCATTTGCGGATTTTTGGTTCTCCTGTCTACATGCATGTGACGAAGGATGTGAGAAGGAAGCTGGATCCCAACCGCAGAGGTTGGAATATTTGTGGGGTACACCGATACACCTCACAACTACCGAGTATATTTGTCAGACAGTCGAAAGACTGTTGTGCGACGGGATATAAAATTTCAGGAGGAGAAAGCCATGCAGTGTTCGCTTGAGAGGGAGCTACACTTGCATGCAGATGAGGAGCCGTTAGTTCCTAAGGAGGAGCTTCCGGATGTGGATTAGCCACAAGAGGAAGTTCAGGAGGTGGAAGAAACCACCCATGCAACGCCAACCATCAGAGGGCGCATGCGCACTACAGAAGCTGAGCGACTGGCTCAAGATGCAGAGAAGGTTGTAGGACCACCTACAGCACAGCGCAGACAGAGGCAGTCACCGGATCGGTACACTGGATACATGGCTCTTGTGAGTCAATGTGTTGTGACGGAGCCATCCTCTTTTGAGGAAGCTGTGGAGGAACCCGCATGGATAGATGCCATGATCGAAGAATATGATTCGATCGTCAGAAACAGTGCATGGGAGATTGTCCCAAGACCGGAGGGGAAATCAGTGGTGGGTTCGCGATGGATCTACAAAGTGAAGTAGGCGGCTGACGGGAGTGTGGAGAAGTACAAGGCGAGATTTGTCGCCCGTGGCTTCTCATAGATCGAGGGGATCGATTATGAGGAGACCTTTGCACCTGTCGCAAGGTACTCTTCCATACGGACGATCCTTGCTCTCTCAACGCAGATGGGATGGCACATCCATCAGATGGATGTGAAGACTGCGTTCCTCAACGGAGTCATTGAGGAGGAGGTGTACATAGAGCAGCCTGAAGGTTTCGAGATCTTCAGCAGTGAGTCGCATGTGTGCCAACTCAAGAGAGCACTATACGGGCTGAAGCAAGCACCTCGTGCTTGGTACACTCGGATAGACAGCTACTTCACCGGGCTTGGATTCTCCAAGAGTGAGGCGGATCCAAACCTGTACCAGATTGTGGTGGAGGGGAAGCTGTTGATCATCGTACCGTATGTAGATGATCTGATTTTGACTGGCGATGAGCAGTTGATACTTTCATGCAAGGAGGATCTTGCACGAGAGTTTGAGATGAAGGACTTGGGCATCCTTCATTATTTCCTGGGATTGGAGATTTGGCAGCGCAGCGGAGGACTGTTTGTTTCTCAGGGCAAGTATGCCCTGGAGATTCTGGAGAGGTTCAACATGCAAGGCTGCAAGCCTGTTGACACTCCTCTTCCTGGTGGTTGGAGGAAGGAGGATGCTACTTCAGCGGAGGTAGTGGATGCCACTGTCTATCGACAGTTGGTGGGGTCGCTTATGTATCTGGTCAATACACGACCCGATATATGCTATGCTGTTAACTAGCTTTCGCAAGCTATGGTTAGGCCTACCAAGCTCTTTTGGAAGGCAGGCAAGCATGTATCGCGTTATCTTAGTGGCACATCGGGATAT
Organism: Pinus albicaulis; assembly: GCA_034641835.2. Lineage (NCBI taxonomy): Eukaryota > Viridiplantae > Streptophyta > Pinopsida > Pinales > Pinaceae > Pinus > Pinus albicaulis. The sequence goes on along the minus strand of CM076583.1, from coordinate 966,043,193 downwards.
GGTCTATGGTACAGACAGGAGGATGGAGCGGTTTTCCCGGCTTCACCCATGCGTATTGGGGCAGATCCCAACCGCGACCCAGAGAAACCGCGGAGGAGTTTTCGCATTGGATCGATGCCAGCTCGGGCACAACGTAGCCGCAGATCCGTGGGCACTCGGCCCAGCGGTAGGCCGAGCACATGCGCAAGCTCGGGTCGCATGCGAGGCTATTTGGACAGAAGATCCTCGTTGGATTGTTCTACATTTGGAGCCATAAAGATTTATTGTGATAACCAGAGTTGCATTAAACTCTCAGCTAATCCAGCATTTCATGATAGATCCAAACACATCGACATCAGGTACCATTTACACGAGATTGAGACGAGGTCCTTGGGAACCACGATGGAGACATGTCCCACTTATGATCGGATGGGGACCATCTGACGGCGCCCCCACCAGAGCAAGCTCTTGAATTCACAGAGTGACAGGGGTTGCGTACAATCCATCTCGCCTGAGAGGGAGTGTTGAAAATGCAGCAATATGATGGAAAGCCTAGTGAATGAAGTCGCCCTTCACCAAGTGGGGCCCCACAGGGTTTTGGCTAAAGTCTGTTTTTGCATCTAACACCATTTTTAGACATATGGAGCATGGTTCGGGGATTGCAGTATGTTATTCTTGGAGTATTGGTCATGTTGGTAAAAATATATGGACCTCTATTTTTTGACCTATAGGTCGAAGTCTATATTTAGACTGCCTATCCTAAAATAGGGAAGTCAAATATTATTTACCCTTAATAATATTTGGACTCTAAACTTCAGTTTACTCTCTTGGAGCACTTCAGTTTGAGCCTTGGAAGTGGCTCATGCATCTGACAGAGGAATTACGCTATTCCTAGGGGTTTGGTGAGCTCATGCATGGTTGACTTCAGTTAGGACTTCAGTGGCAGAAGTTTGGTGGAGTTGATGAGACAGTTGGTGGAGTTGTGTTCGGTTTAACTTAGTCGAACTAGTTGAGATTAGTTTAACTAGCTAATCAACTAGTAATGAGTGGAATGAATTAAATATTATTTAATTCATTAATTAGTAACTCATTAACTAACTCACAACACATCGGCTCACTGCATGGAGGCCTGGCATGGGGAGACCCTTGAAGAAAGAGGTAGATGAGTGTTGAGATAGCTTACTTCGTCAGAAGACCACGAAATGTGAGCCTATAAACACACTTGGAGGAAATTGCCAATGATGATTGCGCTGTCAAGCCAAGGAGATTTGAACCTTGGATCTCACATTAGACCAGCCTTGATTGCGCAATAGAGGTAGGAAAATTAGTGGATGAGTTTTGAACCACTGACCTGTTCAAAACCAAGCTAGTTTGCGTGTAACTTCATGAGACAGTACTGAGTACTTGTGAGGAGTATTGTACTGATATTGTTACATGTTTCTCTTCCATTTATAATATACTATAGCTGGGGGTTTTCAGCTATAAGCTTTCCCCATACATACTGTGTAATGTGTGTGATGTTTTGATGATCTTTTGATCGCATACCGCGTGTTTTATTTCCACATGTGTGATGATCTGAGTAGAAGAGATTATGTGTTGCATATGAATTCGAATTGATATGTGATCAGGATAATCTCGGTGGATAAATCTTCATTATTCAGCAAGTTTCTACAGAAATATCTATCCGAGGAATAAAACTTTTGATGTGAGCAACATCGATCGATGCTCCCATGTTGCTCCCGGTTTTCCAAAAAAATGTCGTTTAGGGCCTCAAAACGACTCCGGAAGTTTAGGACCTGAAAAAATGCTAATAATTGTAAGATGTGCCGAAACTGAAATACTGAAAGAGACAATGGTAGGGACCCAAATGGAATGGGCGGGTGGCCACCAATATCCACTTGGATCAACTCTTTACATGGCATTATGGTTTGATAAGGACCTAGATTGGGCCAAATAGTTGCTCGTTATCTTGATCAGACAATGAGCTTGGTTACTAACTGTTTCTTACTTGTCCCTTTGTAGTTCAGGTTTCGTCCCTCACAAAATCATCCTTTTATTTTGTTTCTTATTCTTTGGATAAGGACTCTATTTGTTTGTGTCCATAATTAGGTTGATAATAAAAGTGTAAATTAACTTTTGGTTTTTCTTAGTTTGTAGATTCTATTTGGTGGGATCAAAACATGGGAATCTTTCATTAGAAAATGATGCCAACTGAGGAAGTGTGTGATTAATTGTCATTGTAAATATTTTAGAACAACTCTGAAGAGGAAAAAAATCAAATTCCAGCCATGCCTACTATGGTTGAGGAAGTGTTGTGTGACTTCTTTAAGGCGGTGACCCGGGGTTTTCCCTCAATGTAAAAAGTTGGCCTACTTTTATTTTTAACCAAGCATCATTTTATATATAACATATTATCTCTTCATAGGTACTACCGACATCAAAGAAAAATTCTTAGCTTTATGGACACTCTTGTATGCTACAAAATTTCATGAGACAAAACATTTGTAGATTATGGGGGACTCCAAACTCGTTGTTGATTGGACCTACGATGATGTTCGATTAGTGGTTCTCCATTTGACACATATACAATTGGAGAAAAAAAATGAAATTGGGAAGAAATAATAGTTTGAATGCAAACATATATACATAGAGTTAAAAATGGTGACTGATTGATTATCTAAGAAAGTTATTATAGGTCAACAAGGAATAATGAATACCTTAGAATTTCACGATGCCAAGTCTTGGGAGTTGTGGTGATAATATTCTGGAATGAAGATTAATATCAATGTACAATTTTATTAGTTTTGATTATGTTTTATTGATGGATATGATGCTTTAAAAGCTAGGATTTTTTGAAGACATTAACACCATCACAACGTATATTTCTATTTCTATTTGGGAATATAATATTTTTTTCAAGGAGAAAAAAAAGGCTCTCATATTTAAGTTCCCTGGGTGGATGAAGCCTGAAATAGGTTGGGGTTTCGAGAGGATGATATTATAAAAGAGGGAGAAATAATAAGAACACATTAAAAAAAATGTGGGAAAATCACTTCATAATAATATATTTTTTATTCTATGGTTCAAAAATATTTTACAATGGGGTCATGATGCGTTTAAGTAGGCTAAATTACATAAAAGAAATTATAAGAAAAACTATGGGTTACAAAAACCTTACGGGCCTTAAACCGAAACTCCTTAATGACCATATCAAATTAACTCAATCATTGAGTCACGTTTAGCCTAAGTACCCTAACAATTTCCCATTATTTAGGAGATTAACTATGTCCCAATATCTATGTTGAAGTTCATATAAAATGGTTATCATCTCGCAACTTGATGCTCCTTCTCTATGAATGAGAAAGATGTTGTGAAATACATCCTACCTAGAGTTAGGATTTACAACATGGACCACACATTTTAGTGTACTCATGCACTATTGCAACCCTCCATAACAAGGTGCCTCCTTTACTAGGGCTTGACATGATGGACTCCATTAACATTCTCTGGTGCATCCAACTAGCCTCCTTATTGTAACTTGATTCTCTCCTTAATCCATGTACAACCACACAACCTATAGTTCATAAAGGAAACAACACATTAATCTAGAAATAAATCTTATAAATCTAAAGATAAATAAAACATGATAACAATACTAAAAAAAACACATTAACACCCCCACTATTATAAAAAGAAAGATAAATACAACGGGATAATAATACATTGAAAGATAAATAAAACAGGATAATAATACATTGACTCTAGAATCCATCCTAAAAACCCTTAAAAAATTAACTCAGACCTATTATTCTTTAACCCAAATATATTCAATAATAAAATAATCACACCCTTAGATAAACTACATATATTATGACAAAAACTCTAAATTATCCAAATAAAAAATTCTTAAATAATGAATTACTACATTGATATACTATACTATGGTCAAACGATACATTACAAAAATCTAAAATTCTTAAATGGTCCATGATAAACTGTTAAATTGACATAATAACTCAACCTCATTCTAATAAATAGACATGTATTTTACCCACCATTTATATAGATTCCCGATCTGATTAAATAATTTATATATACTTTAGCTCTGTATTTTGTAAACTTCACTTTGGCATGTTGTCGCGAGTGGTCAATATTTGGCATGAAGAAGTAAACTTTCAATTTGATGGGGATGATGATTTCGATGATATTTTGAAGTCAAAACAAATCTGGTTAGCTGACAGATTTGTCATATTTTTAACATAAATGGCTCTTAGTATATTTGTAAGATTTCATAATTTTGAAAGTTTGTGAAAAGGATAGACAATTATACGTGAGAATCTCTTAAGAATCTCTTCAAACCCATGCCACGTCCTTTCAATCTTATACTTTTCTCAAAATCAAATATGATTGCAAGTCGGTCACAGTGGCTATGGTTAAGCAAGTTATTATTATTATTACTACTTTTAAGATCCGTTTACCTCCTCTGGATTATCGCTTTAAGCAATATGATATCTTTATATCCTTCATTGATTGCACACTTGGCATTATAATTTAAAGTTGTATGAAGCTCCACGTGGCCTTGGACATAAGATTCTTCCTCATTATTGAGGATGCATATGAGAGTTTTTAGATAGATATTTTTTTAAGGTAATTTAAAGTTGTATGAAGCTCCACGTGGCCTTGGACATAAGATTCCTCCTCATTATTGAGGATAGTGACCCCGCTTTTAAGTTATTTATGTTCCATATGGTTGTTCTTATCTTCATTTCTTCCAATATGAGAAATTCTCCTCTAATTTTTTTATTTTTTTTAATGAAGGATCACGTTTGTGTGGGAGGCATTATTAAATTGGGGTGAAAGAGATTATTTAACTAGGTGATTCTTTTTGGCAGTTTGATAGAATAAATTTCTTTTTAATAAATTGGTTTAGGTGTATAAAGTATATGGTTGGCAAATATAGATATATATCAAAATTTATATTTTATGATATATTTTATATGGTCAAAATTAAAAAATTGTAACAAGATTTTTAATTATGAGGAAATTTTTTAATCTTGTATCTTTAAAAAACCATAATTTATATTTTTATATATATATTTTTTATAATATTAATTAAAAAAAAACTATTTTTGAGAGAAATCTTAACTTTTAATATGTAACTATTACTAAAATTATTCCAAAATATTTCTTAGAAATTAAATCACTACCATCCATTTTATAATTATTAATAATTAAATTAACTTTTTAAAATCCAATTCCATTTTATAATTATTAATAATTAAATTAACTTTTTAAAATCCAATTCCAAATTAGAGAAATCTATTAATCTAAAAATATTAATTTTTTAAGTATAAATAGAAAATAGATATATATTCTCATTTCTTTTATATTAATAAATGAAATTTTTTAATATGAACTTTCTTACATCTCTAAATGTATATAATCCAATTTACCTTTCTCACACTTATTTATACAATTCTAAAGAAAAGAATGAGCGTGCAATTCTATCTAGTTTAGGAGATTGTGCATATTCCCGTTATCAAATGGAATGGATCGTGGGTGTGTTAAGAGTTATGTCCAGTTTAAGTGGTTGTCTCTTCTCTTGCTCTATCAAATACATGGATCATGGATCTGTTGAGAGTTTGATGTGGTTCACGGTTGCCACCATGAATGCCTATCGATGTTAATCACCCACTAAATTTGTTATTTAACTTGTTATTATAATAATAATTGTTTTGATAGCTTAAATCTTAATTAAATTTATAAATATATATAAAATGATTAATCTAAGTTAATGGTATAAATATTTGAATTTTTTTTAAGACTAATTACATTAATTAAAACACTCAACCCTAAACAGCTAAACCAATAGCATTGGTGCAAAATCCTTGCTTTTGATGGTAGTAATATGGGTATGGGCTTAATTCTCTCTCATTTGATGTAAATAATCACATTGACAACCCTTCCCATGAGCTGAAGATTTATGAGAAACCATGAAAAATTTATTGAAAGAGGCAATTAACATTGTCATGGAAAAAAGTTTAAAATAAGTTGGTAGCTAATTAATTATAATTAAAAGATATTTAAAATAAGATGGTAGAAAAATAATGTACATTCTATTTTTAAGTTTTTAATTAAAATATATAACAACTATTAGAACACAAGACTGATTATTCACAATTATAAGTAACTGTTCAAAATAAATTAATAAAAGATATTAAAATTTCAATATCATAACTCAATTATATATGGGAAAATTTCCTTCCAAAACACCTAATTGTTTATACAATTTTTCTATTTTATAATAAAATACATTCACTTAATAATGCACAATAAATAATATATTAATCATATCCATTATATAATGGTCAACCTAACAAATAAGTAAGTACATAATTCTTATGATAAAGACTATATTTTAAGATATACATAACGATTAGGGACTTAGCACAAGGAGCTAAAAAGAGAAAAATACACCTTTTAATTATAAGTTGGTAATAGTGCATTGAATGGATCACACAACAAGTAGCAAGGGATGAATAAATAATTTGGGAGTGGAAAAGGTCCTTATCATAAAGGTGAATAATTTGGTGTGCTTGATAATTAAACTTGGTAGTATTTCATAAATATTTTATTTATTATTACTTACTTTAATAAGAATGGATCCTTATTTATGTTTTCAGTTTCCAATTGTAATATTGTTTAACTTAATTAATACATCTTGAACTTATAAAAAAAAAAATTTGAGAGAATTTAGAAATGTTGTTTCATTATTTAAAGTTTTACCTGCTATTTCAAAATATTGATCTTGATTGTTTTTATATGAATTTTTCATCACATGAACACCTAATATTAAAACATATTTTGAAATACATATAAAAAAACTAAATAACTAGTTAATTCAATAAACTTTGAGATCAATGTTAATAGGGTTCAAATAAATAAATTACATTTCCATTTTAGGAACGTGTTGTTGAATGGTTTTTCTTTCCTTGTCACTCAAAGGTTTTACTATGAGATGTATAATTGATTATGCTATATAATAGTAATTAATCAAATTATTAACTACATGCCTAGGGAAAGCACATTGCCTTTTCAATTCCATAATCTCCTATTTTTGTTGATGCATTGTTTCCATTAATAGAGTTATTTCATTATTCTTATTTTCCTCCTAATCCTAGGTTTAGGATTCCATCTTAATAATAACAATTTTTTTTTCCCCAGGAAATGGTTTCTTAAATCCTTAATTATATTTTAATTTATGACACTTCACACACAAAGTAACTCCCTTTGTGCTTATAAGGAAAGTGTATTCTTAATTTATGCTTTGAATAACATCCAAAAATCATCACACACCTGGATTCAATTAGATTTTAATTTATGAAACTTCAAACAAAAAATAACTCCCTTTGTGCTTATAAGGAAAGTGCATTCTTAATTGATGCTTTTAATAACATTCGAAAATCATCCCACACCATTCTCGCAACACCAATATCAATACAAATTAAACCGGTATACATAGGAGTTGCTTAATTCCAACTCTATCACATCTGGAGAAGAAAACATGACATGTTGTTCTCAAATGACACTCCAATAGAAAGAATGGGATTTCCAAAAAATATATAGCCTAAGATAATAAACATGCAATGAGAGGAGAGAAGAAAAACATATTTTATAGAGTTCCCAAAGAAATTCTTAATTTAGAATTTCACTGGGAATGATAGAGAAGCACACCTATAGAGTAGAATTAACAAATTTTCCCATGTAGAGCACCTCCATTTTCCCACTTTTGTAAGGAATTAATTGGAATGATTATAGAATAAACAAACAATTTGATGTCTTCTTATGTAAGTGTCACCAAAATTCTCTTACTACAAGTGAATGAGTGAAAGTATAACATAAGATGTAACTATCCAATTGGACAGTTCATATTCAACCATTTCTTTCTAGATACCCTCAAAATTAATAATGGTGTTAGGTTCAATACTCCCATTACCATCCAAATCCTCCCGATGAAAGTGAATGAGCATAGGTAGTGCATGAGAGGTAACTATCCAATTGCATAATGCATATGTATCTATCATAAATGCTCTCATATTTAATAAAGGTATGTGGTATAATATCCATATGTTTTTAAGTTTTCTTTAATCATTTAATTATCAAGTTGGTTGTATTTTGTAACATTAATTATCTAACATAATTCTAAATACTACATTTTCTAAGCTATGCACCTTTATATTCATTAATATGAGGATTCAATAATATTCAACCATTTTAAAACTCTCCAAACTCTCCATATCTTTACTAATTAAAAAAAAAAAATTGAAAAAATTCTTTAATTTTACTAATAACATATTTTAAAAATTTTAATTATTATTTTAAAACTAATGCTTTATATATTTATGTATATATTACTCTTATTAAAAACTATATATATATATATATATATATATATATATATATATATATAGATAGATAGATAGATAGATAGATAGATATATATGATCCAGGTGGATATTGGTGGTCACCCGCCTATTCCACTTGGGGCCCCACCATTTTCTCTTTCAATTTTTTCAGTTTCGGCACAACTTACTATTTTTAGCAGTTTTTTCAGGTCCTGAACTTCCGGAGCCGTTTTGAGGCCCTAAACAATGTTTTTTGGGAAAACGGGGAGCAACCATGTTGCTCACTCAAAAGTTGTACTCCTCAGATAGATCATTCTAATGAGCTATGGAGCGCGTCAAACTGAGATTGGATGCCAAAGTTACGTCCCCGAGAAGTTGAAACACCAATTTACTCAAACTGGACCCATAGTTTTGGCGCTTCATCTCCTAGGGTTAGGGTTTTGGATGTTTAGGGTTTTACATTGTTTCTAAATAATAAAAAGGCACTCGAGCCTCATTGTAACTCAGTTCAGAGGCCTGTAGCCACCACATCTCTTCTCAGAGATAGCTACCAGCGCCCTAGCTAGTTTATTTCCATTATGTCTGTAAGCAAATTTCAGTTCTTTGATATTAATGAAATGAAGTGTTATTTCTGTTGTATCTTTGTATTTATGGTTATATGTTTATTCTGTTGCATTCTTGCATAAATCTAGATCAGTGGTATCAGAGCGATCTGCTTTTTCTCGATCCTTCTTTGCATGTCCCTAACGAGTTCGGGGTATAAGGAGTCAGGGCTCGATCTGGTGGAACCTTTGCAAGATCAGCCTCACAAACTCCGATGGACGCCCGTGGGGGATGAAAAGAAAGATGAGGGAGCAGGAGATCCTATCAAAATATTGCTCGAGGAGGCCGTCGAAAAACAAAGGAATGCGATGATGGATAACTTTTCCCAGATCCTTCAATGGCTACCCACCGGTATCACATTTGCATCCAGCAGCCACTCTGGAGGTGCGACTCCTTTTAAGGTACAAGTAAATTTTGACATTCCCATATTTGAGGGTCAAATAGATATAGATGTCGTAAATAGATGGTTGAATCTATTACAAGGATATTTCTCGGTTCATGACTTTTTCGACTAGGAGAAGATTATTTTTGCACTCCTCAAAGCTACCCCCCATGTCAACGACTGGTGGGAAACATACAGTGAGAAAAAGGACCAGACAGAATCCTCTTTGTTCTTGTCCATACCAACTTGGAATTCTTTCCGAGACACAATCAAGGAACAATATTATCCCGTGGGGAGCTATGAGGACAAGTACATACAATGGACCACGCTACAACAACAAAGGGACCAAGATGTGCATGAACTGATGAATCTGTTCCATACCCTGAGCAGAAATTTGGGTCTCAAAGATTCAGAGAAACATCTAGTGCTAAAGTGTCACAGTTGTCTGCACAGATACATTTAGGAGGAAATGGAATTCCTCGACATCTCTTCGCTTGGTACGACATACCGGTATGTTGCCAAGATTGATCAGAAATTCAAACAAAAGAAGCGAGACTTTGGATCTATGAATCAAAAGTAAGGGAAAGGTGCTCCCAAACCGCAAAACAAAGGATAGAGGTAAGGCATGGCGGCTCAAGACAACCTATCGAAGCCAGAAGAAAAGAAAAACACCGTAAAGCCAAAGAAGGACATGGGAAAGTGGTGTGAGTTCAATAAGAGCTCCACTCACAACACAACTGAGTGTCGGGCCAAGCAGTCGCTAGTGACCAAGATGAGGGCTTCTAAGTTAGATGCATGATCCAACTCTGAATCAGAACCTGACAAGGGGAATGAAAAAGGGAAACATATTATTGATGCGGAGCCCAACGCCACTGTTGCCACTACGAAGATCCAGAAGGAGGAACCGGAAGATCCAGAGGAGGAGGAACATCTCTTCCACTCCTAGATGTGGGTAAAGGGCTCCCAGGTACAGTTCATTATCGACAATGGAAGCCAAAAAAACCTCATTTCAACAGATGTCATGAAGCAATTGGGCTTGCCGACCACAACTCACCCACATGCATACACCATCGCGTGGCTTCACCAAGGACGAGATCTCCGCGTCAACCAGCAGTGTCACCTTCCCTATAGCATCAAGCCCTTCACGGATGAAGTATTATGTGATGTTGCTCCTATTGATGTTTCTAATGTATTATTAGGACAACCATACTTGTGGAAGCATCATGCTGTGTATGAGTCTCAGCCTCACGCTATTATTGTTACTTTGGGAAATAAGTTGTACATGATACCAGAGGTACCACCTCCTACTGCTATCTCTTTGGTTTCTGCAAAAAAATGCAGTAACCTCATTTCCCAAACCAGGAAATTCATTTTCCTGATGATCCACCCCCAGGGAAAGAAGAATACTGTGGCCATGACCTCCAGACAGGGCTCCTCTACACGACAAAAAAAAATGGACAAGGTTGTGGAGGAGTATGGGGACATCTTCACCTCACCCACAGGGGTTCCTCTGCACTGTCAGGTCAAGCACCTGATTGATCTGACCCCAGGTGCACTGCTACCCAATGTACCGGTCTATCGGTGCTCTGTTCTGGAGAACGATGAAATCAAGAGGCAGATTCAGGAGCTACTGTAGAAAGGTCACATCTGACCAAGTTCATCACCCTGTGGGAGCCTGATCGTGTTGGTACAAAAGAAGGATGGGATGTGGATACTCTGTATTAACTATCGAGAACTGAACAAGATCACTGTCCAGGATAGGTACCCGATCCCACGGATTGATGACCTTCTGGACCAACTCAAAGGGGTGAAATATTTTAGCAAGATTGACTTGAAGTTTGGGTATCACCACGTACCAATTGAACCCTCTGATGTGTGGAAGACAACCTTAAAAGCCAAGGAAGGCCTTTTCGAATGGTTTTTCATGGCTTTTAGGTTGACAAATGCTCCCGCAACCTTCATGAGGTTGATGCACAACATCTTGTGGCCATTCACAAACTCATTTGTAGTGGTGTACTTGGATGACATTTTGATCTTCAGCCAGAGTTGGGAAGAGCACCTCCACCACATCCGACAAGTCCTCCAAAGACTGCGACAACACAAGTTGTGTGCCAATTTGGAGAAGTGCACTTTTGGCATGACCCAGGTTCAATATCTAGGATACATTATTGATGAAAGGGCGGTGCATGTGGATCCAGCCAAGATTTAAGTCATTCGGGATTGGACAGCCCCAACCACTATAACAGAGCTTTGCAACTTTATGGGTCTTGCTAATTTCTACTATAGGTTCGTGTTGGGATTCTCTCATATCACTTGGCTCTTGAGTCATGTCAGCAAGGGAGGAGCGAGAGAAAAATTCGTTTGGTCAGAATCTCAACAGAAGGTGTTTACAGAATTGAAAAATCGCCTCTGTTCTGCCCCAGTGCTCACATTACCAGACTTGCAACAACCATTTGAGATCGAGATAGATGCCTCTAAATATGCTATTGGGGCAGTTCTTACTCAACAGGGACATCCAGTGGCATAGCACAGTGAGACATTGTCTGACACAATTCGCAAGTATCCCACTTATGAAAAATAAATGTATTTCATTGTTCAAGCTTGTCGACAATGGAAACATTACATTTTTGGGAAGGAAACAATCAGCCAGACAGACCATCATCCCCTGCAGTTCATACAGACACAAGGGAAGTTGCAGAATGATCGTCATTAGAAGTGGTCCACATATTTGCAACAATTTCATTTGAACATCAAGTACAAGAAAAACAGCACCAATAATGTTGCAGACTGTCTCAGCTGACCACAGATCATGGTGCTCACCACCGTTCTCAACTCTTGTGGGCACCAGACTTCTGATTGGTCGCTTCTCTGCGAGAGTGACCCAGAATTCGGCCACACATACAAGGCACTCTTAGGGGGCATGCAAGTTCCAAATTTTCACCTCCAAGATGCACTTTTATGTCACCTGGGACACCTTTGTGTTCCTTCAAGCGAGCATGCCAAGATGATATGGGAAGCACACTACAGTCGAGTTGCTGGGCATTTCAGGGTTGAGAAAATAGTAGCATTACTGCAGAAGTATTTCTATTGGGCGAACCTTCTAAAGGATGTCGGGAAGCACATCTGATCCTGCACTGCTTGTGCCATTTCCAAACCGACCATCGAGAAGAAAGGCCTATATACTTCACTATATACCCCTAGTTGACCTTGGGAATCCATCTCTATGGATTACATGTCAGGTCTGCCTTCTACTAAGCATGGAAATGACTGTATTTTCGTGGTCTTCGACAGATTCTCGAAGGTGGCCATTATGGCGGACTGGAAGAAGAATATCACAGCAGAAGCCACTACTAAACTCTTCCTTGAACAAGTGTGGGTGCACATTGGGATCCCACAGTCTATCATATCAGATCAGGATAGCAGGTTCCTCAGCACATTTTGGTCGAGCCTCTGGTTAATGCTGGAGACGAAGCTCACCAAGTCCACAACTTTCCATCCCTAAACAAATGACCAAAGAGAGGTCATCAACAAAATGATTGTACAAATTCTGCGTATGTACAATTCCAAGCATCCACGCACATGAGATGAGAGCCTCCCCTATGTACAACACAGTTATAACCAGACTCTCCACAGATCAATTGACCACAACCTCTTTCAGGTGGGCTTGGGATTCTAGCCACTATGTCCCATTGACGTAGCCATGCCATTTGCGGCTACTCAGGCTGATTCGGCTCATGTCCAGTCTGAAGTTGACAAAGCAAATATCTTCATCGAGCACATTCAACACATCCGCCAATAGGTTCATGACATATTGGATAGAGCTAATGATAAGTACAAGCAACACCATGATCAACATTGGGTGCCACACAACTTCTAGGTGGGCGACCAAGTGTGGCTACATTTGCAGAAGGAGCACCTTACTAGAACCCATGCAAGCTTCTTCCGCTCTGATACAGGTCGTATACTGTCACCAAGGCTATAGGGAACAATGCCTTCGAGCTCAATATTCCACCATTCCTTGGTCTGCACCCATTATTCAATGTGGATTGCCTTCGTCCTTACTTCCCACCTCTACTAGACACCTCTGACATTATAGAACAACTCACACCAACAAAGTTAAACCCAAACTACATGGAACAGGCCACCACAGATTGTATCAGGGACATGGAAATCAAGAACACTCGCCAACAGAAGATCCAACTATATCAGGTTGTCAAAGCTAGCCAACTCCTGCACCAAGGAAAGTGGTTCACCAGGGAGCAAGTTTAGCAGAAGTTTCATCATCTCATGGAAGAACTTAATGCAATGGGGACCATTGCTTCCTGAGGGGGGAGGAATGATCTAGGTGGATATTGGTGGTCACCCACCTATTCCACTTGGGGCCCCACCATTTTCTCTTTTATTTTTTTCAGTTTCGACACAACTTACTATTTTTAGCATTTTTTTCGGGTCCTGAACTTCTGGAGCTATTTTGAGGTCCTAGACGACGCTTTTTGGGAAAATGGGGAGCAACATGGGTCATAGACCATTTTTCTCACTCAAAATTTGTAGTCCTCATATAGATATTTCTAACGAGCTATTGAGCGTGTCAAACAGAGATCAGATGCCAAAGTTACGTCCCCGAGAAGTTGAAACACCAATTTACATAAACGAGACCCATAGTTTTGGTGCTTCATCTCCTAGGGTTAGGGTTTTGGATGTTTATGGTTTTCCATTGTTTCTAAATAATAAATAGGCCCTTGAGCCTCATTGTAACTCAATTCAGAGGCCTATAGCCACCACATCTCTTCTCAAAGATAGCTACTAGTGCCCTAGCTAGTTTATTTCCATTCTGTCTGTAAGCAAATTCCAGTTGTTTGATATTAATGAAATGAAGTGTTATTTCCGTTGTATCTTTGTATTTATGGTTATATGTTTATTCTTTTGTGTTCCTGCATAAATCCAGATTAGTGGTATCAGAGCAGTCTTATTTTTCTTGATCCTTCTTTGCATGTCCCCAACGAGGTCGGGGTATAAGGAGTTAGGGCTCGATCTGGTGGAACCTTTGCAAGATCAGCCTCACAAACCCCGACAGACACCCATGGGGATGAAAAGAAATATGAGGGAGTAGGAGATCCTATCAAAATATTTCTTGAGGAGGCCCTCGAAAAACAAAAGAACACGATGATGGATAACTTTGTCCAGATCCTTCAACGGTTGCCCATCGGTGACACATCTGCATCCAGCAACCACTCTGGAGGTGCGACTCCTTTTAAGGTACAAGTAAATTTTGACATTCCCATATTTGAGGGTCAAATAGATGCAAATGTCGTAGATAGATTGTTGAATCTATTATAAGGATATTTATCGGTTCATGACTTTTCCGACTGGGAGAAGATTATTTTTTCACTCCTTAAAGATACCCTCCATGTCAATGACTGGTGGGAAACCTACTATGAGAAAAAGGACCAAACAGAACCCTCTCTGTTCTCGGCCATACCAACTTGGAATTATTTCCGAGACACAATCAAGGAACAATACTATCTCGTGGGGAGCTATGAGGACAAGTACATACAATGGACCATGATGCGACAGCAAAGGGAGCAAGATGTGCATGAGCTGATGAATCTGTTCCATACCCTGCGCAAAAAGTTGGGTATCAAAGATTCAGAGAAACATCGGGTGCTAAAGTATCGCAGTTGTCTGCACAAATACATTTAGGAGGAAATGGAATTCCTCGACATATCCTCGCTTGGTACAACATACTGGTATGTTGCCAAGATTCACTACAAGAAAAAAGGACATTGGTGAGGGTCATGCTTGTGATGGACCTTTAAGGTCCATCACCAATGTCAGATATGGTGACGATCCTTTAAAAAGCATAGATGTAAGTGTATATAGTGATGTTACTTTAAGGTTCGTAACCAAAGCCATTTTCAATTACACTTTTGGTGAGGGTCGTTAAAGGCCCATCACTAATTTTGTCTTTAGTGACACTTCTAGTGATGAACTTTTAATGACCCTCACCAATGCTATTTTTGTTACTTTTGGTGACGATAAAAAAATGTTCGTCACCATTGATCATTCCAATGATTTTTTGGTGACGTTATGTTCTTGTTAATATATTTTTTTTGTCAAAAGATAACGATTTAATACCATTATTGTGAAGTATTTTTTATAATATGTCAAAGGCCATAGTGGTTATATTAAATCATTTTTTTAAGAATTAATTAGTGTGTATCATTTCCCTCAAATAATGAATAGTCGCGCGAATAGAGTTTTCTTATGAGTCAACACATGATTCATATATATTAAGTTTATTATATAGCAAATTCCCTTTAGATAAATTCCCACTAGTGTTTGTAGGAAATATATTATTTAATACATAATCATGCTCTATCAATTCTATTAATGAGAAAGACCTAACACTCCTCAAAAATCTGAGCACACCTTAAATTAATGCTTTGGCACACACTAACATCTTTTATAACCTCTCGTGTCTTGGAACATCTTTGTACCTATAACATATTGACATTACACTGATACCCAAGCACATGGTGGCATGCGCTAACATAGCATAGAAATCTCCTAACATGTGTTGGCATGCATGTAATCCCTAGCATGCCCTGGAACACCTTGGTTGAATTCATTGACATACATTAGCACTTGGAACACACTGCCACTTGGCATTTATTGGGACCTATTATTAGTATGGTTAGCATGCCCCTTTTTAAAAAGATAAAATCCTGACTTATTAACCCTCTTATTGTTTCTTCCTTTTGTTTCCTTGAAATTTCTGGACACATATTAACATACCCTGGCACCCAGCACATCCTTAGCACATGTCATGTACTGGCACTATTTGGCACATATAATTAGCACACCCTGGAACTGCCAAGCACACTTTGAGACTTCTTTACATGTCTTGATATTCCCTAGCATGCCTTACCAATCCTTATCATAACTTGTCACTCCCTCCTTGGCATGAAAACTAGCACTCATTAACACTCGTCCCTAGCACACGTTCCTCGTATTCACTAACTTCCATGAATTTTGACCGAGTGCTCCCTTAATGTTTTATACTAGCACTTATTAACACTCCTCAACATGCATTAGCACTCTCTAGAACACCTTATCACTCTTCAACATTCCCTTCCACTTCATAGCATGCATAACACTCTGTGACACATATTGGCACTTGGCATGTGTTGGCACTTGGAAAGTCTTAGCATGTATGGAATACGTTGACATGCCTTGGTATAATTTGGCATTGTTTAATATTAAATTTATTTCATATCAACTGTTGGAAAGTATATGAGAAGCAAAAAAGGAAGACTTGGCACTTAGAATGCACTAAGACTTTGCACCTAGCACCTATTGGTGCCTAGTGTTGGTGTGCCTAGCATACCCCTCTTGAAAAAGGTAAATTGATAACTTATTAACCCTCTTATGTCTTCATTTCCATGTAGTTTAACTTGTTTCTCCCTTTTGTTGCCTTGCATGTGCTTGGCATGCATTGACACACCCTTGCACATCTTGGCATGCCTAATCACTTGGCACATCTTAGCATGTTTGACATGCCTTCACACTATCTAATACATCTTAGGATTCCCTAGCATGCCTTGGCACTCATGTCCTCAGAGCTAGCCTTTAAATTTTTTCATGACTTGGGAACCCAATCAATTCCTTAGCTACTGCAGTTCATGTGACAATATTGGCTTGCTTCAATCGCAACAACTTGACCAATTGCACCAACTACAAGTAGATTGTGCCTTGTACACCTAAGAATTTCCTATAACTCATATTATGCCACTCATGCCCAAACTCAACTTGTCCCACTTGACTAGTTACCAAGACAAGGATCACATGATATAGCCATGGCCATAAAACAACTAAGCAACATAGATTACATAGGAAATATTTCACATGTATGTTCAGCTGGTATAAATAGTAGAACATTAATTGAGAGTTTGCAAGAACCACAAGATGCACAAGTCACACAAGATATAAGCCGACACATGTCGAGTGCCCCAAAAATTATACACAACAATGTAAAATATGAAATTATATAGAATAGTTTAAAGCATGAGCATGTAGCCAAAGTGTGCCACATCTTGTATAAAAAAATAGCTAAAGGCAAAACAATGTTGTGCCTAGCACAAAGTGATCTCCCTTTGTCTAAAACTACTATGTCAAGCCCCATATAACAACAATAGGCTTGCCTCCTATAAATCCTATTCTAAACTTATCCTAACACACTTCGTCCTTAGTACACTTGAAATTCGCTCACACTCCCTGTCACACACTCTTATTCATTCCTTTCCATGCATTTTGACCTAGTTATCCCTTGATATGCCCCGACACTCCCTAAAACTCTTCAGCATGCATTGACATTTTCCAACATGTGTTAGCATGCCTTTTCATTCCTAATGTGCATGCCCTGACCCTCCCTAGATATCATGCCCTCACAACTACCCTTAATTAATTTGAAACTTGGGAACCCAACCAAGCCCTCGCTTGACTACAAGAGCTTGACCAAGTTATTATTACTACAACTAGATGATGTTGTTGAATTGTGTAGCTTGGGAGGTACTCCACAAGCCTAGTGAGATGGGTTTGTGTGATTTTGGTCACAAATGGATTTGTGGGCAAAGAAGCCAAGGAAATGGATTTTGGACCCAAGATGGGTTTTAAAATCTAAAAGAAAATTAAAAAGGAAAATTAATATTTCCTAATGTATAAGTGGATAAAACTAGTAAGTTCTAGAGGGTTCCTAATAGGTCTAGGAAAAACTATTTAAGGAGGCCTTAGGGTGAAGGAAAGAGCATCAAGTGAGAAGGATCTCATTTGATCAAGGGGGCGAAGAGAGATGTAGTCCTAAAGTAGGTCAAGTAAGGATTTATAAAGGGATGCCATGATCATCCTTCAAGTGAAAGATCATCATGTGAGGGTTCACAAGAATGTTGCATACCTTAATGTCGGTTCAAGCTAGGAAGTAGGATGGCATATTGTTTGTTCTCTTATGGTAGATCGAGCTTAAGAGAGGATGCTCATGATAATATGGGCATTTGATTTCAATGGTGTATTTGTGTGAAGGCCACATCAAATTATGAAATGTTGAAATTTTCAACAAGAAACATTGAAATTGGAAACCAGAAAGGACAAAAAAAAATGCACCTACACTCGTTAGTAATTTTGATGCACCGGGAGTGAGGAATGTGGGGCGTCTAATTTATTTTTCCCTTCAATAAATTGGACAATAAATTTTAATCTCATCTCATAACAAATTGTGTCAGTTAAATAAGTTATGTTGACTGAGTTAGCTCAAAAAATACAAGTTGAGGGTCTAAGATGAGGCATGCAGATGTATTAATCTAATATTTTTGGAGTCCAGCTATAGTTGATGCATCAGTGTGGTGCAGGTGTGAATTAGTTAACTCAATTAAATGAGTTGAAATCAGTTTAAATAGTTCTAACTAATTTATGAGCTACAGAGAGGTTGGCCACTGAATCATATTAGATTTAATTCACAATGAGTGCTCAATTAGATAACAGATAACTCACTATTAATAGTGGCATGCATGTCATTTCCGAGGAAGCCCGAGTTGAGACAGAGGTTAAAGGGAACATAACTATCAATTGTGTTTATACTAAATTTCCCATGTGCAATTATAAAGTCATTGGGATGCCACGATCGATTGCACAATCAAGGAATAATTATTTTCCTAATTAATAGGGAGATAATTCCCTAGGAATTGCATGAGTAAGGAAGATTGAAGGAAGGCTAAGAATTGGGTATGTACTAAACCGAGTGTGCCTAGATCAGTGAGAGACAATTGGGAGAGTGTTGGAGAATATCATGAGAGATTAATCATTGTATTGTTTCATGATTACTTGAATTAATACACAATAGAGATAGAGGGGTTTTGAGCAGTTGCTTTCCTCGAATACATCTTGTGTTGTGCAATTCATAATTTATTTCTCTTACTTATATGTGATTGTGTGATCATGTTTTGTTTCTGAAAATTGTAGGAAGGATTCAACATCTTGTTTTAGTAAATTACATGATTAGATTGAATCTATATGGTTAGATTTTCTACATGGTATCAAAGTAGGAATTTTTTGGGTGGCGAGTTTCCAGAGAATATCTAAAGATTTTGGTGTAAAAATTTCAAAAAAAAAAGGATATAATTTGGATTCCTTGTGAAAAACTACCCAAATGGAAAATAAATTCGAAGCTCAGATGAAGGATATATTGTCGACTTAAAATCAACTATTTTTTAGAAACTTTTGTAATGGCAGGACAATTACAATGTGTTCGAGTCAAGAACCTATATGCACTTGAAGTACCAGATGCATGCAAATCTTTGAGGAGCAAAGCAGAGGTTAGAGACTTGGCTGTTAAGAGGGAGTACAAATTACCTCTCAACATGCAGCCTTAGAAGCAACTTCAGAACATTATGGACCTGCCACAATTAGAGAAGCAAAGAGGAGACCGAGGAGAATCGTCCACTCAAGTAGAGACCTCCATGAGGGGGAAATTTCGATCTAGATTGGAAGAGGGAGCACATGCAACCATACCTCTAGGTGAAAGGTTGGGTGATGTGTAGACATAATCCCAATGTAAGAAATTTGGGTAGGGTCCATTGAGATGGTGCATCTCATGGATTGAACCTAGCTACAAGGTGTCCACAGTACAACAATAGTAGGAAGGATCAGTTAGATTGATGCAGTCAGATGTTAGGAAGACATAAATCAGAGTGATAGATTTTAGATACTAGAGCACATATCAGAGTTGGAAATAGTGCAAAGGGCATGGATCCAGATGCTAGCAATAGCGCGAAGAGTCCAGTAGATAGTTGCAGTAGCTAGCAGCAGTCAAAAGACTCTAATGAAAAATGCATTATATTGATTTTTTGTTCAGAGTCTATTCAGTTTCAGGATTTGTAGGTGAAAACAACACTAGATAAGTGTTGCATGAAAAATTCCAAAGGTATCGTATGGGATAAATTGAATTCCTTTCTTGTTGAGAGGGAGTGTTGAAATTTGCAACAAGAAACAGTGAAATTGCCACACTGGTGAGGAATTTTGATGTACCAGGAGTGAGGAATGTGAGGTGTCTAATTTATTTTTCTCTTAAATAAATTAGACAATAAATTGTAATTTCATCTCATAACAACTTGGGTTAGTTAACTAAGTCATGATGACTGAGTTAGCTCAAGAAATTCAAGTTGAGGTGATCAAGGTGGATATTGGTAGCCACTTTCTTATTCCACTTGGACCCTCACCATTGTCTCTTTCTATCTTTTAGTTTCCTTAATTATAGCACAATTTACTATTTTTGTTAGTTTTTTGGGTCCTGAACTTTCGCCGTAGTTTTGAGGCCCCAAACAACATTTTTTGGTCATGAAAGTTTTACTGATTTCATAGAAATCACATTAGAAGTTGTAGTCCTCAGAGATATCTTTCTGATGAGGTATCATGTGCATCAAATGAAGATCATATGACCAAGTTACAACCACATGAAATTGGTTGCCCAACTACCCTCAACAAGGCCCATAAACTCTTGGTGTTACATCTCCTCGATTTAGGGTTTTCTCTTATTTTTCAATAATAAAAAGGCCCTTGAGCCTTATTGTAACACAGTTCAGAGGTATGTAGCCACCACATCTCTTCTCAGAGATAAGCTACCATCGCCCGACCTAGTTTGTTTTCAATTATGTCTGTAAGAGTTTTTCAGTATTTGATATTAATGAAATGGAGTGTTATTCCTATTGCATCTCTATGTTTATGTTTATTTTTCTATTTTATTGTGTTCCTACATATTTCTAGATCATGAGGATCTAAGATGAGGCATGTAGATGGATTCTAATATTTTTTGGGTCCAGTTACAGTTGATGCATTAGTGGGGTGTAGGTGTGAATTACTTAACTCAATTAATTGAGTTAAAATCAATTTAACTAGTTCTAACTGAGTGATGAGCTAGTGAGAGGCCCATTGAATTAAATTAGATTTAATTCACAATGAATGATCAATTAGATAACTGATAATTCACTATTAATAGTTGCATGCATGTCATCTCCGAGGAAGACCCTGTTGAGATAGAGGTTAAAGGGAACGTAAATATCGTCTGTATTTATACAAAATTGTCCATGTGAAATTATAAAGTCATTGGGATGCCAAGATGGATTGCACAATCAAGGAAAGTTGATTTTCCTAATTAATAGGGAGCTAATTCCCTAGGAATTGCATGAGCAAGGGAAGCTGAAGGAAGGTTGAAAATTGGCTAAGTACTAGACCAATTATGCCTAGATTAGTAGGAGACAATTGGTAGAGTGTTGGAGAATCTCATGATAGATTAAGCATTGTATTGTTTCGTGATTCCTTGACTTAATACACAATAGATATAGAGGGGTTTTTAGCAGTTGCTTTCCCCAGATACATATTTTTTTGTCTTATTTATAATTTCTTTCTCTTACTTATATGTGATTGTACAATCGTGTTTTGTTTCCGAAAATTGTAGGAAGGATTCAATATCTTGTTTTAGTACATTACAAGATCATATTGAAGCCTTTTGGTTAGATTTTCTACATGAAATAGAAGAGAGGGTTGATACGATCTCGTCTTGCGGTGGTTATAAAGACAAACATAAATGGAGGAGGGCTTTCACTGTTATTTTGAGCCAGAACAGAAGTAGACGTAGGCATAATATTGACTGAGCTAACCCTAGTTTGAGGGTCAATATTGAGATCTGAAGTTCATGTCAAGATTCAATCAAATAAATGCCAAAAATATATGGATCCATATGAGCTAGGTCGAGTCTCTTATGGGGGCAAGAATCATGGTTTTTTCTATGGGTGGAGAGGGTTTGTTCTACAAAAATTAGAAGTACATAAGTATAGTACCCTAGTTAGGACATTTTCCTAGCATGTTTAGTTCATAAGGTATGCCTTTAAGACTGTGAAAAATTTGTGTAGAAGAAGAGTAGTTGTGACCGTTAAAGTGAGGTTTATTTATGAAATATAAACCGTAGATCTGGAAGATAGTTTGCAGATTTAGTATGTGTGGAGATAGCAGATCCAAAGGATGGTGGAACCTGAGTAGAAGATTGAGCATGCAGAAGAAATGTGCCATGTGAAGAATGGATTGAGATGTGGAGGAGTTGATTTGGTGGACTATCCGTGGAGTTTTAGACAGATATCTGAAGCAACCAATAAAAAATTAGTCAGTGGACTGTTAATGGTTGATTTGTGACCCTAGTTCAGTCATCTACAGATTGTTAGAAGGATGATAAGAGGAGTAGTTTAGATTTATTCATAGATTGGACAACAAATATCAAATTGTCGTTACACAATAAAAATGATTTAGAGAGGACTCAAACCATTTTTAGGTGGAAGATTTGATTTGAAGAGCCCTAGATGAAGAAAATATTGTGAGCCCTAGATCATTAAAAATAATTGACTGTGGTTGGGAAAATTGATGGTAGTCCAAGTATAGTTGGAGGGTTGTTAGGTGAGTGTCAAAGAAGAGCCCTAACTCTTGTACTTGTGAAGGACAACAAGAATGGTAGAAGGGCAGGTGTATAGTACCTAAGGATGTGAAAAATTTGAAGGACTAAAGTAGCAGTCAAGTGGGCCAACCAACTAGCCCTAGTTCACTATATTGTAGAGGATTAATGCAGTGAGAAGAAGGGAAACCTCCATAGCCCTAGATTTCTCATATTGGATCCGTAGTACAGAAAAAATGGGCATACAAAAGAGTTGTTCACAAATGGAGTTGTGAACAATTTGTTACCACTCAAAATAATAGTGGACCTAAAATGGATTCCTAAGAGGGAAACAACTAGGACAAGGGAAACGATGGAGGCATAGCCCATTGTCACCACAGCTAAGGCTCCTTGCTCTTCACGAAATTTCACCTATGGGAGGAGTCCCAGTAGTTTAAGAAGTCACTTGTATATTATAGGTTAGTAAATAGGTGGGAAGTGACCCTAGAAGCCCTTTCCCTAAGATAGAATAAAGAGTGGGACATGCTTTCCTTTTAAGCAATGGACTTGATATTCTAGGGAGAGAGGAGGGGAATTGAAGGGTTGAGGGAGAAGAATAAGACTTATGAAGGAAGTTATAAATCCCTAAAATCCTTTGGGAACTTGGATTCCAAAATGGTCCTTGATGAAAGGCCTTTGACACCAAATGGGACAACACGGGGCCAAGTGGACCCAACCCAGGTTTAGAGATGGAATTTAGCAACCAATGATGTTCGTATCTTGGACAATGTGAGGGGAAAGGATCAGGCAAGATTTTTTACTTTGATGGGTCAAATTGATCCTAATAGGTTCTAGCCTTGGGAACACCTATGCAAAACTTGATCTTAGCGCTAGGGCTTGAGGTATCTAAATATTCCATTGTCAGAATTGGCCCAAATAATGAGGAGAGTGAGGGGACCTACCAATGCAGTTGCCTCTAGAAGATCAAAGTTTACCTCTTGCTATATTCTTGGGAAATTGATGCCCTAGGTAACCTAATGGGGCTAGAACTAGGGAAAAATGGAAATTTGTGAAAAAAGGGGGGGAAATAATTACCTTTTTTGAGGTACTAGTGCATAATTCACTTCATGATATGGAGTCAGGGGTGATAATGAACAATAATTTAGTTTCTTGATCAAGGAGGCCCAGAAAGTCAACTTTGTACAATGTTAGAGGAAAACGAAAAGTGACCTTCAAGCATTTATACTTCGTACAAGTGGTGCAAGTTTATTGAGATAAAATGATCTCTAATACATTTCATTCATCCAACAATGGCCCATACATTAACTAAACTAAATAGACACATAATTCCACATTTCCATCGTGCAACAATTAGCCCTAGTTATAGCGAAATTCAATAGTATGCAACAACAAGTAGAATAGTGTTAAATTTTCACTCAAAATGTTAGAGAGTATATCCAACCAGCTTCACATTTGCAAAAAAAAATCTCTAAGATAAAAATAGCCCAAATCCATACATAAAAATGCATCCATCATCCAAAATAGTCCTCCAAGGAAAAATGTGAAGTTATCTAAAGATAGAGAGATCCCAAGTCAAGTGATGATGAAAATGAATCCAAATAACTCCTATTTACATTGATTAGGAGTTGATCAAATTAGCTTATGGGCCTACATTAGCCCCTAAACATAAAATAATATGCAAGTAGCCCTAAATTTTTGTGACAATCCCACCAAACTATCAGACATGGAATAATAAGCCTCATAATAGGTCAATTTATGCTTAGGGCCTTCTCGGAGGCATACTAGGGTCCATGAGTGCCATAATGATGCATGGGACCCATCAAAAGTGTTGGAAAAGGGGGTGGCCCCTTGTTCCCCAAAAATTAAACCTATGGTGCTCTCATTAAACTTGTGGACTGAAAGGGTTATGTGTGGCTACCATCAACAAGTAGGTCAAGTGTTGTCTTGTTCATGATAGATTGGTTGTCAAAGGATTAACACTAATCCCTAGTTGTATTCCTTGTATCAATGTAATTGTAAAGGGTCACGATCCATGGTACAAGAGCTCTAGCCTATTGTATTGTAGTTTATAATATAATGAAGAATTTTTTTCACACTAACATTCCCTGACATGACCTGGCACTCTAGCATACCTTGGAAATTCCTAACATGTAACCTTGCTACTCCCTCCTTATCACACCTGAAACTCACTGACACTCCCTATTATACACTCTTATTCGTTCATTACCATGCATTCTGAACTAGCTATCTGTTGTGTTTCCATGGCACTCCCTAGCACGCATTGACACACCCTAGCATTTGGCACATCATAGCATGTCGCCCTGGAACTCTAGCATTCCTTGGCACTAACTTGCATACCTTTAAACTCCCTCATTAGCACACCTAGAACTCGTTGATACTCCCTGTCACACACTCTTATTCATTCATTTCCATGCATTTGACACTAGTGCTCCCTTGTTTTTCCTTGGCACTCCCAAACACTCTGCCCTGGCATGCATTGGCACACCTTGGCACCTGGCACATCTTGGCATGTTTCTCTGGCCTCTAGCATTCCTTAACACTGCATAGCATACCTTGACATCACTCTCTCCTTAGCACACCCGAGACTCACTGACACTTCCTATCACAAACTCATATTCATTCATTTTTAAATATATTTTTATCTGTTCTGTTATTATGAACTGTATAGTGGAATATACATGATAGTTTACAAATCACCCCAACATATATCCTTTATGCAAGTCATATGATGATATTTCTTCACACTTATTTATCTCTAGTTGTCCCAACACAGTGCAGGTCATCACCACCACCCTTGAAAAATTGAACATGATAGGCTCGTGGTCCTATCTAAGCTTCGAAGAAAAATTCAAAACTTAGTTACACAACATGATGGAAGATTATTATAAAGGTTTCCCATGCTTTCTAATCAACAATATCTAGTGGGATTGTAACAACAACACGTTTTGTTCACGACAAATATCCATGATAGTTTATGAATCACCCCATCATATATCCTTTATGCAAGTCATATAATGATATTTATTCACACTTATTTATATCTTGTCTTGACATAGTGCAGGTCATCACCACCACCCTTGCAAAATTGAACATGATAGGCTTGTCAATGGACTGTTAATGGATGATTTGTGACCCTAGTTCAGTCATCTACAAATTGTTAGAAGGATGATAAGATGAGTAGTTCGGATTTTCTCATATATTTGACAACAAAAAATTGGTACACAAGAATAGTGATTTTGAGAGGACTCAAATCACTATTAGGTGGCATATTTGAAGAGCCCTAGATGAGGGTAGTGTTGTGGGAACTAGATCGGTAAAAAAATTTACTGTGGTTGGGAGAATTGATGGCAATCCAACTACAATTGGAGGGTTTTTAGGTGACTATCAAAGAAGAGCTCTAAGTCATGTACTTGTGAAGGAAAACAACACTGGTAGAAGGGTAGGTGTATTGGGCCTAAGGATGTGCAGAATTTGAAGGACTAAAGTAGCAGTCAAGTGGGCTAGCCGACGACGGGTGGAGTGAAGAAGCCTCACAGATTCAGGCCGAGCACTGTTGCCCTGCGTGGGATCCGAAAGTATCAGAAGAGCACGAAACTTCTTATAAGGAAGTTTCCCTTTCAGCGTCTCATCAGGGAAATTTCCCAGGAGGAGTTCAAGAAGGATCTTAGGTTCCAGTCCTCTATCGTGTCGGCTCTGCAAGAAGCGGTGGAGACATATCTTGTGGGTCTCTTCGAAGACACGAACCTATGCGCAATACATGCTAAGAGGGTCACTATTATGCCCAAAGACATCCAGCTTGCTTGCCGCATTTGTGGAGAGAGGGCTTAATGCCTTTGTCTCTGTCAAACATAAAAATGTATTTTTGATCAAGTTCACTCGTAGGTTTTTGCTGTAATTATTTTGGGTTATTTGCAGATATTTTGGCGCATTGTTACTGGGTATAAGAAGTTACGAAACATCGTTATACATTATAGCCTTGTGGAAGCTTTTGGCATGAATGTTATAATTTACTGTAGTGTTGCACCCTATTGTTGCATTGTGAAAGTTTATCATGTGGTGTAAATCGGTGACTGTAAAACGAGGATGTCTGATTGATGACTAAAAAATGTGATTGTTATATGGAATATTTTCTAGGGTATTTTTGACAGTTCACAAGTTTTGTAAATGAATATTGATTTGAAACTTGTACAGTTCTTATTTCAATTTATGTATTACTTACCTTCTGTACATGTTAACGATTCTAGGTTTATTCAGTCAAAATTAAGGTTAATCTTGTATTTTTGTTGTCTGATAGCTCAAATGTTCTTTTGTATCTTGCAACCAAACTATACCTTACGTACTTTTTCTAGTCATATTGTATCTGTAATGTCTCTTGATTTCCACCTGAACAATGAAGATATTATTTCCTCTTGTGATGGGGAAAGTGAAGTCCGTTACTGGAGTGTTAACCAGGGTGCATGCACGCGATATTTCAAGGTAGCTTTCATTTAAAATATAAATGGCATGACTCTAAACAATGCATTTAATATTGAAACCAATCTTTGAAGCATGGATTTGTGTTGACTAGGTAAACTGTGGTGATTTACATGGTGGTATGAGTCAAGTGCGATTTCAGCCTCATCTTAGCAGGTACCTTGCTTATTTAGAATGTTGTGTCAATATTTGATGTCGAGATTGGAACTTGCTTGCATTCTCTACAAGTTTTTTTTATTGTTCATATGCACTCTATTTACACTTCTATGTGTTCTTAATGCTCAAATTGTGCTTAAAGCATGGGAAATAGGAGAGATGCGGAGGAAATATTGATGCATGAAATTGCTAGTTCCTTGCTTCCCTCTGGACTAGGCGACGGTTCTTTAGCGTATGTTGTAGGCAGTGACATTTTTTGTTCTCCATTCACATTATTGTGTGTAGAGAAAGGGCCTGCAAACTCAGCCTACTTTATTGGGGTGGAAAGGCAGCTAGACAGGCGACAGCTTTATTTACAAGTTGGTGCTTGAAAAAGATTTAAATCTATCATACATTAATGGGATACGAAAAAAATGGATGATAACTAGCTCTTCTGAGTGGAAACACACATTTTATTATTATCCAGCACATAATGCAGGAACATCACATTGCATCAGTAAATTGAGACTGGAAAGTATAAGCGTCATAGAAAATTTTAGGGTTTTGCAATGGTATGAAACTTTGAAAGTGATTAGAATGGTAGAGTCTATTCCCAACCAACCAAAGCGATTTTTAAGACAACCTAAATACTGGCAGCTTGTACATTTTAGAGCCACATCCTGTCATACCATAGGACTTCAACTTATCTTAGAGATAACCACAAACCTAGAAATGTCTCTACTAGTCTCACGAAATCAGGTTGTTTTTCAAACTCTAGTAGGCTTGGTCCCTCTGCTTAGGGATAATATTAACCTTAAAGGCTATGGTTGGCTCAGATTTCTGAAAAACATTGCACAATTACCCTAGAAAATGTAATCCCATGTTTTTGTCACTCTCTTGGACAATATTGCACTAATAACTTGCTTGACCCAATTATGTTGTACTAGTTTGCAAGGTCTATGTAATCTAGACTAAGATGCAACAAACTCAAAGATAAGTAATTGTGGAATTTGTGATACCAAATTGACACCTATTCAATAATTGTTTGGGCCAACATTGATTCATGTGAAAAACTTCCAAAATCCAATTTTCATTTCTCAATCTCATGTCAAACACTAAAAAATTTCTCAAGCGCATTGTATTTGTCTATTAGGCTATTTTAAGATGGTTTCCACATCATAATTAACTCTTGGTCGACCACCTTTCCCTTCTGTGCTAAAAATGAAAAATCTAAATAGTTTAAGCTTAAAATGCTTTCCATTCTTTTATTGTGGACAAGGTACTCAAAGTTATGCAAGGGGTTTGGTTCCCATTATTCCTATGGATACAAAATATCATGTGAGTTAGCTATTCTTCTAGTATCACGAAGAGCACTCTTCAAAAACATTTCACATTGATCACCTCTGCAAATTCTTGTTTATTTTTGAATTATATTAGAACTTGTCCTGTCCCCCAAAGCATACAAAAGAGTGGGTACAAATTCATTCGTCTATTGTGTTCTAGGATATTTATACAAAGTAGTCAAGTACATGTCCACAACTACAACTATTTGTGGGATCACATCATATAAGTTGCACTTAAATTTTTTGATAAATATTTCAGTTTCTTGACTGGGTTGTACAGGGTTTCTGGCACTAGATTGTGCATTGGAATGTTCTCCTTTAGCTATCTTTGCATGGTACTCAATAGGCCTATAGTTGTGAACCATTTTTTTCTTGGTTCCAACATGGTTGAGTCAAATATTTAACTTTGCATCAGCCCTTTCACTCACGGTGTTGACACCAATGCAATCATGCAAGAAAATAGTCCACTCATGATGAACCACATCCTCAATGTGCTAGAGAACATATTTCCTATGAAAAATATTATAAGGCTCATGATCATATCCAAACTTGTTACTCCTGCTAGTAGCCTTTTTTTAAAAAAAATTTCTGCAATTCATGCTTTTGGTTACCTGTGCATATATAGATCGTATTGATGTGAATCACACTTTGAAAGGTACCCCATAAGCTGAGTGGTTGGAGCAGCCAAATCTTGTTTATGACTACGTTGAGAAAATGTCCTCTTGCTGGTTTCAAGATCATTTTGACCTATATCATTGATCATTCCAGAATGCACCTTTTCCAGGCCCCAAAGTTGTCCCTCAATGTCAACTTCATGTGGATTTGTTAGATGTTCGTTGTCTACATTTCCTTGTAAAAATCTAGTGCATGAATGATTGTCCACATGTTCATGGAGAAGAGAATATCTTTGCATTTGATGTGATCTAGAGAGAATTTTTATTTGGGTCAGGCCCGTATTCTTCATCAATGATTTTCTTGAAATCGCTTTCATTCTTAGCACTGTAGTTGTAAATATCATTGAGGGTTTCATTATAGGTTTCATCAATCTTCTGGGGCTGTCCAACTTCATTATTGTCAACAATAGAGCCATATAGAGGTGGAAATGGATCTGTATGACTGAGAGCTTCATTAATTGCGTGTTTATAACATACGTTTTGTTTTTCTACCATGGAATATTCAAGACATATGTCAATAACTTTGTCTTCTAGATGAGTATTGACAGTAAAAGGGAGAAACTTCCCTATCCCATCAGTATTGAGGAATAAATTTAGATCATAGGCATAAAAAATAGGGGGGCCATCAGATTCCATGATATAGGATATTTGAGGGTTGAACTACAAAATTAATTGTTTCTTCACTCAGATAATCACGAGGGTCACATTATTACTTTCATGATTTTTAAAACCCTTTGAGTTTATTGACCTCAAACCCTAGGAAACCATGATTACTTCCGTTTATTTCTTACACGATCATGATTAAAATCAAAGTGAAACATGGGGGTACATTACTGCTCTACTCAAACTCACAACGGAATGTCGAGGTGCCAAGTATATTACCATGAAAGTCCGTAGCTCCCTTACTTTCACTGTTTGACAAAATAGGATTAGTGTGATTGAAGTATAATTTTGTGACCTCAAAAGTGTTTTTAGGATTTAAATTATCAGCAAGGGAAGCATGATCTTCATCATACTTTTCAAATGGTTGATCCTTTTGGGTAGAAACATGGTTTCTACCCGACTAGAACTGCATACATCTTGTATCATTGGTGGAACTATTCAAACAAATTTCATTTCCTATGTTTATTGCTTTGTCATGTTGGACATCATGACTAGTCTCCTCACAATGGTGAAAATTATTATCATGCTCCTTTTATCATGCAAATATTTCATAGAATCTAGGACACATACTAGTTCTTTGATGAGGATAAGGTTTGTTGTGGGGCTATGTTGGTCACAAAGTTGCATGTCCATCATGAACTAATATTGTGAATTTGGAGGGTCCCTTTTAGTGATATTGTTATCATATTCAAGAGGGGTGAGAGCTTCTTCTTCTTGTATGGCCATCACAAGGTCTTGAAAGGTGTTTTCATCCCATATTGTCTTTAAATCCCATGTTTAGCACAAAATTTATTGAAATATTTTAAGTAGAATTACCCACCAGTATCATATCTAAGAGAGGCAATATGAAAACCTAACTGTTTCTCTATTAATTCTTTGAACTTTTGAAATTCATTAAACACAACATATTTTAATTATAGAAAATATACCCACATTTTTCTACTGAAATAATCAACAAACATAAGGAAGTACCTGGCACCAGTGGTTGATGTCATGTTCATTGGTCCACATATGTCTAAAAGTGCCTACTGAAGGACCCTCTACACTCTCCAAGCTTCTCCTTCATAAAATGGTATTCAATGTAGCTTCCCTGCCTTGACAAGCTCTGCAAACTCTGTGGATCTTCTACAGAAATGTTCGGAAGTCCATCTACTAGTTTCTCTCATGCCAAATAAGAGAGATAAGTCAAGTTGAGGTGCCCATACCTATGATTCCATAGGGGTGCTAGATTTTGCAATAAAAATTACCTTTAACTTACAATTTCTAATAAGATAAATATTCAAAAATCTTAAGATAGTGAAAGCTAAGAGATTCATGTAAAATGGATCATTATAATCTTGGACATAGAAAGCACTCATCGTTGCATAGTTTCCCAAAAGGTCAAACAATATCAATTATATGTTGAACCTACCACTTAATTTGAGGTTCAAATCCTAAGCCATAAAATATTCAAGTGCAAAGGTGAAATAAGAAAGGTGCGAGTCACTATAGGAGATCAATGTTTCTTTTCAAATTTCTTCTTCCTTCAACTAGAGGGAATGATGAGATCCTAGGAGTTTTAAACTTTAGTGTTTTAAAACCTTGGGAACATATTACATGAATCATATGAAATGTTTATTTCCATTAAGCATGAGGGTAGAATGATTAACTTAAATGGTCTTTAACACAATCCCTCTATATTTGTCTCTTCAAATGTGATGCAGGAGCACCCTGCGTGATTTTCATTAAAATATTGTGTAATTAAGGGGTAATGTCTTTTTAATTATTATGCTCATTTTTAATAAATTAAGAGAGAAAAATGTAAGTGTGAGGATTATTGTAAATACTCTCTTAATAAATTAAGGATATGAGTGGATTTGAATTAGGTAGATAATATAGGGATTAGGAATTCCTTAAACGAGACTTAGTTGAGTCCAAAAAAGGGATAAATCTATTTTAGATTTTGGTAGAGATTTGTGTGGAGGAAATCATGGATTGAAACAATCTGAAGTGACCAGTGTATAAATAGGAGGATAATGAGGATTAAAGCAAAGGAGAGAACAACAGAGAGAGAGAGAAAGAGAAATGGTTTCAGTAGTTTCTAAAAGGATCAAGAGCCGAGAGGCCATCCATTTTAATATTCTACGTATGTTTTGAATATGAAATTTTGTTGTATTTTGTATAAGCAGCCTTGGTTATTTGCTTTTTGACTCTCTCTTTGTTTATATTTGGTTTGAATCTAAGTAGCTTTGTATGAGCTTTTTGTGTTAAGTTTTCTACGATAAAGACGTCTGAAATCCGAAAAGTCCGTTGTATATGCTAGGATCTGCTTTAGTAGTAGGAACTTCAGCATCATTTGGTATCAAAGCCCTAGATTTGTAATCATGTTTCATCGTTGTTTTCATGGGTGAATTCAATTCCATTTAGGTGGTGTTGGTCTCCCGTGTTTTGACAGTTTGGAAAATCAAAAGACAAGGCAACATCAGAACCAATCTTTAGAGTTCCAGGATCTAGTCCTCCTGTTCTCAAAGAGGGATCTCTCAAATATTTGTTTGCAAAGGTTTATCTTGTGTGCTTTGAGTGTGGATTTTAGACTAGTTATTAAGTGCATATGTTTGTTTGGTTGGATTGAGTTGATACAACATAACATGAAAGGTCTAGGAAAGATAGACAGAAAGAGGAAATATCTGGTTCATTGGGCAATGGAGTCAAAATAAGGTCATGAAAAACTCTTCAAGGGATATGGGATATCAAAGGGAAAAATCTAACTTGGCCACATGATCCTTTTGTTGTTGGAATGAGAATGGACATTAATGATTTGAAAAGAGAAGTTTAATTCTCAACAAAGGGAACTTGAAAACATAACTTAACAATAAAGAGATATTTGATAGACATGGCTAACCATAAATTATACAAACATTCTTTAAGAAAATAATGATTTCAAGACAACTTTTAAAATGAAACCTAAGATTCGGGGAACTCCCTATTTCCTCAAAGATTTTATTTTAAAGGACTTGGAAAACATATAAGATTCACTGATAGTTGCATTAATAGAAGAGGGAACACCTAAATAACATCTATGCTCACAAATATAAAGACCTTAAAGACAACTGTTCAAGCAATGGCAAAGGGCAAGATCAAAACTGAACTCTTTGATTAACTTAAAACAATGGTACTTCAAAGGGAGACTTCAATAAAAACTTTAAAGTGATAGCAGACAAGCAAGGAGAACCATAAATCATGCTGAAACCAACTATTTGAGCTATTAAGGAAATAAAAAAGCATGAAGACTAAAGAGAGAGATTAAAGACTCTAAAATACTTCAGCAGAAGAAAACATAAAACAGTGAAGGATGAACAGATCTAAGGTGCTTCCAGGAGTCATTTCTTAGTCTAAGACTTTCAACCTACTGTAGTAAGAAATTATGGAACATAATGAAAACAAGAGAAAACATAGAACAGTTCAGAATACTTCACCAACAGCCAAGCTCATGGATCCAATGATAGAGCCTTCTCAAGAACAGCATGCAACAAGATCATCAAGACATCCAAGACTTCAATTTGTTTTTCAATTTCAACAGACTTGTATATTTATTCAGAGAGTTTCAGTTTTACAACTTGTAATCAAACAACAACCAACACTCACTCATCTTCTGCTGTAGTATGTATAGAAGGATGAGGAGGTGAGATATGATAAAGGATCTCAATTACAATTAATACAGAATTAAATGGCTCATTGGTCTTCAATGAGGAGACTTACATACATATCCTCTGTATTAAATGATTTACATAATGATTTAAAGCTTGGTAGGAGTTTTGTTGACCTTTGAGGCACTGTGCGGCGTCGAAGTAACTCTGCAGATATTCTTTGCATTGAAGTTCCTGGCAGAAATAACTTCTTCGGCTGTGTCGAGGCAAAATATCTAATCCTGATCAATAAATTCAGCTCCTGATTGAATACTCTGAGGCACAGGTGGCGCCGTGGTAGCTAGAGGGATCAATTTGCCTCAATTTGTGGCGGTGGAGGGTTTCATGTTGGTGAAACCCTTTAGATTTGTTTTGAACTCTGTTTTAACCCGGGGATTAGTTTTATAATGATCATTTTGGGCCATAATCCTCGTAAACAGTCCATTAATCCTCTGCTCTGATAATTTCCTGGTCTTCAACGCTGATACTCTTTTTATGTGCTTAATCCATGTTTTCTCGTTTCCGTGTGTCGCGCAAGGTTCATAAGGCATATGTGCTCAATAGAACACGACAAAACATGAATTTTAAACCCAGCGGTCGATTTCCTTTGGTAAATCGAAAGTAAGAGAGTCGTCACCCTCTTCTTTTGAATTTTCTTCGTTCACAATAAAAACCTTCGAAAACCTGTAAAATACAAACAAAACATTATAATATCCATGCATTTATTGGTTAACTGCTGCAGAGGCATATGGAGGGAGCGTGGCCATTAGATGGCATCATCCAACGGTCCAGATTTATCGGAAGTGATCGTGGAATGCGCAGATGAAAGATTAAATCTAAGCCGTCAATCTGCGGAGATCGACGGTCGGGATCGGGCGATGGAAAGTCAGCGGAGGAGAATCATTGACTGGGCAACGGAATCGGGCGATGAAATATGGGTCGTCGATCTGCAGATCAGATCGACGACGGAGATTGATTTGCCGCTGTGCGAAGGCTGGTTTATCGCGCGGGCACTTTGGTTATCCATCAGGCACTTTCGAAGAGCGATAACCGTTGGATGAGTCGGCCCAGATCGGACGGCGGAGATCAATTTCACTGGACATCCTGGTCTGAACATTAATGCGCGGGGGATAACTTTAATGCGCAGGGACGGTGGTTTTGAAAAAGGTACAGGGGATGCATGGTGGCAAGCGTATGGAATCGCTGTCGATTGGGAGAAAACCAAATTTTTCCCAAAGGCGGTGCGAAAGATACCACGTGGGTTTGGAAAACAGCGTATGGATGGGGGGGGTCCACAGGAATGGTGCGCTCCGCACCGTCCAATCTGCAGGGCAGATCGACGGTGGAGATTGTTCCACAATTTATACGGGCGAAAACCTTTGGAAATAATTTAAAACCCAAAAAAACGATTTTACAAAGGTTTTCAATGTTTTGGGTGGAGAAATATTATTGGAAAGGATAAGCGCCCGAGAGGTTTAGCATTTGGTTCTGGCATTCGAGCGCATGGACGAAGAAAGGGTTAGAGGCTTAGCGCGAGGGGGCTTAAGCCCAGAACATAGAAAATATGCGTTCTCTATGGTTTTTGGATGTTTTTGAATGAATTAAAGGTTTCGGTAAGGTTAAAAAGTGGGTTTTTAACCTTATAAAATGAATTTTGATGAGGGGAAATAGCAGAAATGTGGAAATGAGGGATTTTCGTGGGGAATGGAGGGATAGAAAAAGAGGTTAGTTGGGAGGAAAAGGAAAAAGGGGTTTTCAGCAGTATTTTGGCTTTGGAAATCAGCAGGACTTCTGAGTTCTGCCAGGAAACAATAGTGAATATTATCCAAGGTCAGGATATTACCAAAAGTCTTCAAGTATTAGCAATTTTTAGTAATGAAATTGTTTCTTGAAGGCTATCCAACATCATTTAGCCACCATCTGATATGACAGATTTTTATGGGTGGCTAACAGTGGCTCCACTTGGGGATGGTGCCTTTTTGAAGGCATCAAGAACTGCAGACTTGTATTCTCTGGGAGGTTGATCAGTTGCCTCATCCATTGGGATGTTTTCTTCTACTTGAATGATATTCTTTTGCTCTGGAAACAAGTTATCAGTCATTGAAAAACAATGGAACTTTCATCAACAAACTTCCTACCTACCCAATCCTACTGATCTAACATTTTTTCTTCATCAGAGTGCACTTGGATTGGAAAACTCTCTTACAAAATTTTATTCTTTTGAAAGCATAAAAACTAATCTAATTCTACTCCTTATTTCTCCCTGAACTCAGATTAAACAGTTGAGCTTAGATATTTCTCTACCTAATCTACTGTCTGTTGGGATTAAACTGTCCAACAGACTTTCATTCTCTAAATTCTACAACAAAAATTTAAAAATAGTCAAGTCAAGATTGAGCTGTTTGACTTGCTATGATCTATGGCATAAGAACAAGCTGCACATAGATTATTATTTGCAGAAAATTAAATCAAAATGGAAGGCTTAAGATCTGAAATTTTCTCATTATGGCCTTCTTTTTCTTTACAGCTCTGTTTTTAATTTTGTTTTGAGCTGTCTCTTTCTTGATATCTGATTCAGATTTTGGGCAAATAAGAACCAATTTTTCTCTTTTATGACTCAGAAAAATAAAACAGTTTTGAGTCATCTCTCTTTTGGAAACTTTGGTTCAGATTTTGAACATGTTTGAACCTTTAATTTCTATCCTAATCTATCTACTGATAAGCCAAGATTAAACAGTTTGGCAAATCAAATTCACTACCCTATCAGCAGAAAATTGAAAGCTAATTAGTCAAGATTAAACAGTTTGACTAACTAGAAGTGTGTTTTGTAGGAGTGGCATTTAAGCTTGCACACTTTCAGATTTATTTCTCTTTTTTGGCATGGGGCTTTGCCTTTCTTGTTTTCACAATCTGCCCTCTTTTCTTTCTTTTCTTTGTTTTTGTATTTTTGATTTTTCATAACTTTTGAATGAAATGGCTAGACTATGATATTTACAATGGTAAAACAAAAATGCTTTGAAACTTAAGATTCTTGGCAGAAGTAATGCTTGAGCATCCTGCCATTGACAGGACCTCCATATAGGTCTTCTCCATTCAATTCTTTCAAGAAAAATGTATTATGACCCCTCTCAACATGAATAATATAGGGCCCTTTCCACAAGTTCTCAAACTTGCCATGTTTCCCCTTCTCTTCTCTTCTTGAATCCCATTTAAGAACAACACTTCCAACCTGGAAATTGTTTTCCTTAGTCCTCTTATCAAATAGTTTCTTCATTTTCTCTTGGACTAAGTGTGTTCTTTCATAAACTTCTTCTCTGGTCTGCTGTAAATGGATTGTTTGGTTGATCCTCCTCTGCATATCATTTTCCTTGACTTGCACTTCTTGAAGGAGTTTTATGACTGGAACTCCTAATGAGGTAGGAAAAATTGCATCCATGCCATAAACCAACTGATAGGGGGACATATTTATTGATTTCTTTGTAGTTAATCTATCAGCCCATAAGGCATGAACCAGCTTACTGTGCCATGATTTTTGATTCTGTTCCAACAGCTTTTTAATGATATTGATGAGACTCTTGTTGGAGGATTCAGCTAATCCATTTCCTTGGGGATAGTAAGCAGTGGAATGGCCCAAGGTTATATGGTATTTGTGACAAAAATCAACCATCTTCTTAGATTTGAAAGCAGCAGCATTGTCTGTTATGATTTTTCTGGGGCAACCAAATCTGGATAGGATATGGGTTTCAAGAAACTTGATAATGACAGAGTCATTAGCATTCCTGGTAGGTATAGCTTCTATCCATTTGGTGAAGAAGTCAGTGGCTGTGAGGATCCAATTATGTTGAGCTGAGGAAGATGGATGAATTTCTCCAATGAAGTCCAGCCCCCATTGTTGAAAAGGTGCCTCAACTCTGATAGGATGTAGGGGTAAGGGAAGGAGCTTTCTCTTACCATCAAAGATTTGAAACTTATGGCAAGACATGACCAGCTTCTGAGTGTCTAGGAAAAGGGTAGGCCAATAGTAACCTGATCTGAGAATTTTGTTTGTTGTGGCCTTCCAGTAGAGGTGTCCTCCACATTCACCATCGTGCAATTCATGCATGATTTTTCCTGCATCATCTTCAAGTAAACATTTAAGAAAAATTCCAACAGCATTTTTCCAATATAATACTCCATCTAATATGCAAAAACTCAAAGCTTTCTGTTTCAAGAATCTAGCTTTAGTTTTAGACAAAGAAGGAGGGGCATTTAGATATAAAAGCACATAAATAATGTCAGCATACCAAGGAGAATTCAGAAATGTTTCTTCAATGAAAGGAGCAATAGCTTCTTCTACTTCTTCCAACACATCTACCATATTCATGTCTAATGCTTGGAAGTTAGACTCAGCCATAAGTTTTGCTAATCCTTGCCCCTTTACTAGTTTGGTGGGCCTGATTTCTAGGTCATATTCAAGAATAGTTGCAATCCATTTTCCCCTTTTACCATCAGGGTCTTGACTTAGAATGTCCTTGACAACAATATGTGGAACAAAAGCAATTATGTGAGAGTGTAAAATGTAGACCCTAAAGTCCTTTAAAGCTTTCACTAATGCTAAGGCTTGCTTCTCCATGATGTTATAATTGAGAGGAGCATCTCTTAAGGCCCTACTAAAGAAGGATATTGGTTGTTCTTGTCCTAAATCATTCTTCTGAAGCAAAACTGCAGCTATTGTATGTTCAGATGCAAAATAAAAAATGTAAAAGTCTTTGGTAAAATCAGGACTAATCAGGACTGGTGTTTGGGTAAGAGCTTGTTTGACCAGTTCGAATGATTGTTTAGCTGGTAAAGTCCATTTTACACCCACGTTTTTCTTAAGCATTTTTGTAATTTTCTTGAATAGCTCAGCAAGGTTGGGAATAAATCTTCTCAAAAAATTAATCTTTCCAATGAAAGATTGAAATTCTTTGAGGCTCCTAGGATGGCTAATTTGCAATATGCCATCTATCCTTGTAGGGTCTATTTTGATTCCCTCTTCTGAAATTATATGACCAAGAAGTTTCCCTTCTTGGAGACCAAAGAGGGTTTTCTTGGGATTCAGTGATAAGCCAAATTTCCTACACCTCTCAAAAACATTTCTTAGGTGAATCAAATTCTCTTCATCAGTTTTTGAGAAAACAGTTATGTCATCAAGGTAAATAATTATAAAATAGCCAATATCTTCAGAGAAGGCTATGTCCATGGCCCTTTGGAAGGTGGCCCCTACGTTCATTAATCCGAAAGGCATTTTGACATACATAAAGGTGCCCCAAGGTGTGGTAAAAGCAGTTTTGATTTGATCACTTGGGAACACTAACACCTGATTGTAACCTGAGAACCCATCTAATAGGGATATTCTTCTTGACCCAACTACCCTTTGAAGTATATGGTCCATCTTGGGTAATGGGTAGTTGTCTTTAAAAGAGGCTCTATTTAAATTTCTGAAGTCAATACAGAGCCTGATTTCCCCTATTTTCTTTCTAACAGAAACTAAGTTTGATACCCATTCTGAAAATCTAATGGGTACTATGATCCCAACATTATACATTTTCTCAATTTCTGCCTTAACTAAAGGTAGTAAAAGGGGATTTATTCTCCTTAGTTTTTGCTTAAAAGGCTTTTGATTTTCCTTCAAGGGGATTTTATGCTGGATGATGTTGGTATCATATGATTTTAAGTCTTTGTATTCCCAAGCAAACACATCTTTAAATTCTTTGAAAAGCTCTATGTATTGCAATTTTATGTGAGCTGGGAGGGTGCTGGATAGCTTGATCATCTTGGGTTCTGCTAGACTACCTATGTTATGCTCTTCTACATTTGTTTCCACAGGCTCCATTCTTGGTTCTTTGGCTACATCGTTGAGATCAAACAGGTGTTCTAAAGGTGTGAGACCTCTTGGGATTTTATCATTTTTGCATTGTAAGACTTCCAAGTCTTCTTGGTCTTCATTGTTCATTATCTCTGCTTCAAACGGATTTTCACAATGATTTATATTAGCAGGATATGTCATTTCAGCCTCTGGGATTTGTTCAATATACAAACAGTTTTCTTTATGGCTAGTTTCTGGTGTTGGTATGCTGAAATCACTTTCTGATTTCAAGAAATCATCTATGTGTCTGTCAGATTCAAATACCTGCCAGTGATCTTCATTATCAGGCACAGCGGGTCTGTGTTTCACCTTTATACTGATTTTTTCATTTATCTCAGGTACTTGGCAATTGATGGCAATGAAGGCAAGCTCATTTGCTAGATGATTCAATGTTCTAGGGATGAAAATGAGCTCATATTTTTCGAAAGTTTTTAATAGGTCAAGGGCTGCGTTTTGATATTCCCTAAGCCTTGGATTCTTGGCTGAGTATTCTCCTTTGATTTGTTTGATGATAAGTTCATAATCCCCTAAAATAGATATCTTTTGGGCTTCTAATTTTTTAAGCAGTTGTAAGCCTAGGAGAAGTGCTTCATACTCAGCAATATTGTTAGTGCATGGGAAGTCTAATTTGTATGAAAAAATCTGATTTGTGTTTTGAATCCAGACACCTGCCCCTGCACTGGTTTTATTACAGGATCCATCGAAATTTATTGTCCAAAGTATATTTGACTCATTTTCATTTTCTTGTTGCTGTTGATTGTCAATGTTTTGAAGTTGATTCGAGGTAAGATTGGATTGTTCTGGTGAACTGATTGGGTCCATGTTTTCTTTACCTTGTTGAGTAATTTCATCTGAAAAAACACCCCCAAAAAAAAAATGTGTCTTCCAGAACGCACTTGTTTTTTTTCGAAGGTCAAATTTCAACATTTTATAAAATTATGCTAAAAACAAAATTGTTTGTTGAAAAAAGGATTGAAAAAACACCCCCCAAAAAAAAAGTGTGTCTTCCAGAACGCACTTGTTTTTTTTTTAAGGTCAAATTTCAACATTTTCTAAAATTATGCTAAAAACAAAATTGTTTGTTGCAAAAAGATTGAAAAAACACCCTCAAAACAAAACCAGTTGATGTTGGAATAACCAAAAAAAAAAATTGTGTCATAATTTTGACACTTGTGACAATGGAATTAAAGACAACATATTAGGACATTTTTTAAAATTGTAAATTCCTAACATTTTTGATAGATGATGTTAATGATAAACAAATACATGTCTAAAAGGCTTATAATTTTGAACAATTTTCATCCATGTTGTTAAACATAAAATATCTTGACTTTAAACAACCCCAAATTTGTAATTATTTTCAACCATAACCTTAAAGATAAAGGTAAATCTAAAGTTTTTCAATCTCAAGTGTTCAACATACTTGAACAATGAAATTATGGAGAAAATATAAGACTTAACAATTTAAAACAGAAACAAGTAAGAGTAATTTTAATTTTAAAGAATAAAAACTTATCTTTTTTCAAATCTTAGAATAAGACAAATTTAAATATAATTTCAACCAAAACCTAAAAATCAAGCATCAAAACAAAGTGTTCTGTTTCAATGACACATATAATTATTAAAACTTTTAAAAGTATCTTATACCAAATGGTAACAATACATAATATCATGGTAATATCATTGCATAATCTAAAAATTCAACATTAGTTTCTATTTTCTATTTTACTTATAATTAAAATATCAACATTGGTACATTGAATATAACATAAATTATTTTTGTAATTCATTGTTACATTGTCGATATTCTAAAAAAATGAATTCTTCATAATTAAAACGTATAATCCAACAAACATAGAAATGTCTCAGAACTTCATGAAAAATGAGATGGAAGTCAAAATTTTTATTTTAAGTTACCATGCAAACATCAATTACAGAAAAGTGTCTTAGATAGTTATTCAAAATCAGCCATAGGTTCTGGCACACCATCATAATCTACATCTTCAGATGAATGGCTCGATGCAGATGAAGATGATCCATATTCTTCTCTTTCATCAACTAGTGCTCCGTCTGAGTCAACATGCATGCCCACCATTTCAGAGTTCAAAAGTCTTGTAGATCTACGTCTACATTCTGCAGAGTCCCATTTCAACAGTAATTGTTCTGGTAGAAATTTCTTCAAAATATTTATGGTCTGCAACCGAAGAGTTCCTCTCTTTGTAAAATTTAAGTCATACACAAGTATGTCAACATCCTCCAATTTTAAGACATCTGTGCGGCGACGATTTATATTTGCGCCCTTTCTTTTTCTCTTTCTGCCAATTCTTTTTTCCACTACCATCTCTGGCTTGTACACACCATTGAAAGGGTGGGTACTTG
Source organism: Pinus albicaulis (assembly GCA_034641835.2). Classification (NCBI taxonomy): domain Eukaryota; kingdom Viridiplantae; phylum Streptophyta; class Pinopsida; order Pinales; family Pinaceae; genus Pinus; species Pinus albicaulis. The sequence continues at coordinate 966,001,098 of CM076583.1, read as the reverse complement.
TGGCATACCAATGTACATCAACAGTTGTAATCTCTTCATTTTCATTAATGACTTTTATAACCTTGGCAATCCAGGATGGATAGTCAAGTGGATCTTCATCTGCTAACACTGCTATCATGCAACCCTCCTTAAGATCCTGCACAGAACCCCTGTAAAGGTCTTCCATGGCTTCACGTTGTGCACGTGATCTTCTAGAACCAATATAGAATTCTCTTTCCTCTACCTGTGGGAAATTAATAATATCTTGAGGCTGTTGTTGTTCAACATTGTGTGTTTCTTGATGTTCATGTTCATTTGGCATATTTTGTGGCCAAAAAAAAGGAGTCTTCAAAAGCGTATCCTCATTTACTGATCTTGAAATCATATCACTTTGATTACTGAAAAAATACTCCCACCAAACTGAATCGGCAACATCGAAGTATTCATATGTATCTCTAATACATCTTTTAATTTCCTCTAGACATTCAAAATAATTTATCTCTCTCTTCTGCCTTCGTGCATTATGGAGTTCGAAAACTGACTGTAATAAAAATATCTTTGATGAAAACATTGGACGCTCTGGAATGAACTTCAAAAATGCTAAACCTGATGATGGTCCCCATTCTTCAATAGTTGAATACTTCTTGCCCCATATAAGTGTTATCCCATAAATTTTTTTGATACGAAATTGATGCTGGAAGCTAATGTCGTTAAGTTTTTCAATGCATTTCTCCTCACCATGCGATCCAAAAATAAACCTTCGCATGTCAATAGTTTCTTCCAACACATGAAAAACAGGCTCTGGAATGTATGATTTCTTAATACATTCAATTAATGATGGTAGGCTCCCAACACCTTTCCTCCTCAATGTTACTGAAAAACGACTGAACATTTGATCAATATGATCATGAGTATGCCCAACAAGAAGGAAACCAACCTTTATCTTTTTTAAAATCCCCAATTCAACAAGCATGTTTAGATACCCAAAAAGAACTTGATTTTTGTTCTTACGACTTGTGTTGTCTAATTGTAAATACAAAACTTCAGGAAGAATCCCAGACCAATGAGTAACCACATCATGGATTATAGTTATGGTCAGATTTGCATCATTGTGAATATTTGGAGTTGTGAAGAAAACTCTTGGAAGCATCTTCTCATTAAATACCATACAACCAACCAAGTGAAACTGAATGAAATTTTCCTCCTGTAATTTTTTTGGCGTGCGGACAAAATGTGGAAGAAGTGTTTTCTTTTGGTCCATACCATCAATTATCAATCCCAGATATTTATTTGGATGATCATAACACTTCTTTCGATGTTTATAAAACTTTTGTCTTTCACTTGTTTGCTGATTGCGATGGTCTTGAAGTTCTTTGACAATGGAATCTATACATAAAATAAAAGAAACATATGAATAAATATATTTTCATAGTTGATAAGTATCAAATTTTAAAAAACAATGTTTTGAACACATACCTCTTTCTGCCCCTTGACATTTATCTCTTTTTTCTTTAAGAGAAGCACATGTGCTGCAAATCCCCATCCTTGTCTTCTTAGGAATACAAACATTGTTGAATTCAATTTTCCATATCCTTGTAAAATAAGAATATGTAATAAAATTACCAATTCCTTCAACAGCTTCTGCATAATCTTTGTATAACATGAATATTTCTCGTCTCGAGAAATTATCTGGAATATGTATTGTGTCTTTATTTTGCATACACTCTCCATGATTTGAAAAGAATTCTTTCATCCATGTCTTAGCAGTATTTGCAAACAGCCCCACTTCCCGTTTATAACGTGCTTCTGAATAATATGTGGGATCATTTTCCAATCTATCCCGGATTCTTGACAAACGACAATTACCAATTGAATACAACATTTTGAACGCCTTTCTGCAAAGCAATACATTCCCAATATGATAATCATAACCTGCTAGTGTAGATTGCATGCAACCCACTAAATATGAATTTTGCATACTTTTATTCATTGACATATATGTTTTCCTTTTCTGCAAAACAAAGTTGAAATCCATATTTTTCAAGCAATCCCTTCGACAACATGCACTTGAAATCAAATGAACGACAGAACTTTTTGTCGTGAGATATTTTGTCCTCGCCCTTGTATAACTGGAATGCCTTGGATTGATATGAAAAGGTCTACTCCTACTCCTAGTTGCAATATTTGCTTGCAACGACTTCATCATTCCATCATCATTTGTAAAAGTAGTTTCATCACCATTAGAAGGAATATTATCCCCACTATCATCATCCTCAACATAGTTAAGAAATTCATCAACATCATTGCATGGAAAATTTTCTTTACCATCATTAGTTGAAGAAAACATTTCACAAGAATCATCGACACTTTTGTAACCCTGACTCAAAAGAAATTCCTCACCATCTTGACCCATGCTTTCAAATTCTTCCCTGGGAGGATTCAATTCTTCATCACCATGAGTGTCTTTGAAATGGTCACTTGGAGAAAATGCAATATTAAGATCTGTGCCTCTAAAATTATCATTTGCAAGAAACTCTTCATCCTCCCCTTCCTGAGTGGCGCTCTCATAATCCTTGGGATTAGGCATAAGTGGAAGCTTTGAATTTGTATTCACTAGAATTTCTTCATCATGCCCCTACCCTTCCTCACTAAAGCTCTCATAGTCCTTAGGATTGGGAATAAGTGAATGCCTTGAATCTATATTTATTGGAAATTCTTCATCCCCCCCTTCATCAGTGGTTAAATTATAATCGTTATGATTAGGATGAAGTGAAAATTTTAGCTTTGGAAATTCATCCCCGTCTTCATCAGTGGTGCTAGCATAATCCTTAGGATTAGGACGAAGTGGATATTTTGATGCTGCAAATTCTTCATTCCTCTCTTCCTTAGTGGTGATGACATAATCCTTAGGATTAGGACGAAGTACATATTTTGACTCTGCAAATTCTTCATTCCCCTCTTCATCTGTGGTGCTAACATAATCCTTAGGATTAAGACGAAGTGGAAATTTTGACTCTGGAATTTTTTCGTCCCCCTCTTCATCAGTGGTGCTTGCATAATCCTTAGGATTAGGACGGAGTGGAAATTTTGATGCTGTAAATTTTTCATTTCCTTCTTCATCAGTGGTGTTGGCATAATCCTTAGGATTGGGACGAAGTGGATGTTTTGACTCTGAAACATTATCATTCCCCTCTTCATCAGTGGTGCTCGCATAATCCTTACGATTAGGACAAATTTGATATTTTGACTCTGGAAATTTTACATCCCCCTTTTCATCAGTGCTGCTGGCATACTCCTTAGGATTACGACGGAGTGGATATTTTGACTCTACAGATTCTTCATTCCCCTCTTCATTTGTTGTTCTCATATAATCCTTAGGATTAAGCTGAAGTGGATATTCTTCATCTCCCTCTTCATCAATGGTGTCCTCATAATCCTTGGGATTAGGACGAAGTGAAGCTTTTGACTCTGGAATTTCTTCATCATGCCCTTCATCACTGTTGCTTTCATAATCCTTAGGATTAAGAGTAAGTGGTATAACTGGCGCTCGATTTTTTGACTCTCTATTCATGGTGAACGAACTCTCGTTATATTCATCACTCTGAATAGAGTTGTTGCGTGACGAAGATGTTGATGTTCTAGAAAGAAAAACTTCGTTATCAGAAGAAACCATGGCTTCCAACAAGAATAGGTTGAATGATTCAAATTCCTCTCCCACTTACAATATATAGCTTAAAGACTGAAAATTTCCCTCCAAATTTTCCCTCCAAAAAAATTCGCGAAAAAATTTCCCTCCAAAAATTCCCTCCAAAAAAATTCACGAAAAACTTTAACTATTTTAACTATAATGACTACATGTAAATATTTTAAATTTTTTATTTTAAACTTACGTTATATTCATCTAAAATATATTTCAATTTTTTTTTAAAAATATTCCTTTCATGCATGTCTTCGAAACTAAAATAATTTTCTTATTTGAATAGTTTAATATTGACTACATGTAAATATTTACAAAAATAACATGATGTAAACATTAACTATTTAAACTATAATTAACTACATGTACATATTTTAGATTTTAAAATTTAATCGCATGATTTTAAACATTGATTACATATAAATATTAACTATGATAACTAAATACAAATATTAACTATTTTATCTATAATATTAAATATAATTAACTACATGTAAGTATTTCATATTTTAATTTTTAATCTGAGATTATATTTGAATTATTCAACATTCAATACATGTAAATATTAAATAAAATATTAATTATGATAATTACATGCAAATAATAAGTATTTTAACTATAGTATGAACTATAATAAATTAAATGTAAATATTATTCAACATTCAGTACATGTAAATATTAAATAAAATATTAATTATGATAACTACATGCAAATAATAAGTATTTTAACTATAGTATGAGCTATAATAAATTAAATGTAAATATTTTAAATTTGAAATTTTAATCTCACATTCATTAAACCAATCAGACAATATACGCTATTTAAAAGGAATGATTGTTTCTATTCATCACATCACATCAAGTTTTATGGTATTTGTTAGAGCAAATTTCTGTAGGTGTTGCGTTGGCATTGGTAACTTCGTGGAGGTATTACATTGGCATTGGATGCTTTGTGTCGCTATTGGTAATTTTGTGGAGGTGTTGCATTGGCATTGGTAACTTTGTGAAGTCATTGCATTGGCATTGGAGGAATTGTGTTGCTATTCGTAATTTTGTGGAGGCGTTGTGTTAGCATTGGTGACAACAGCTTTTTGCATTTCAAAGGTTAGTTTTCCTTCTATTCTATCAATTTAGAGATGATTTTGGGAAAAATATGTTTTTTTATAGTTTTTTTGTGTTCAAAAACTATTTTTTTAAGGTTTTTAGGTTCAAAAACCTTGATTTTTTTATATTTTTTTAGTGAAGAAAATGCAAAAAAACACTGAATTTTTTAGGGTTTTCAGAACAAAAATTTAGATTTTTTTTTTTTATTTTCTAAGATTTATAGATTCATTTACACATAAAAATCCATAAAACGACCATACACATAAAAAAAAGTAATATTATAACATTTTTTATTCATATTTTTTTTTATCATAAATATATCAGTGATTTCATTATTTAAAATTTTTTTTATTTGAGAATTTTTTTATTTTATATTTTATTTTATTTTATTTTTTTAATTTTAAATATTTAATTTTTTTCTCTCTTTATTGTTTTCTTATTTTTTATATATATATATATATTTTAATTGTATTGTGATATAGTTTTTTTTTTTTTTTTTTAATTATATTATTATATTAAAACAAATGTTTTTTTTTTTAATAATTTATTATATTGTTTTTTTTTTTAATTATATGTTCTTTAAAAACCAAACATACATTAATATTTTTTTTTTTACGGTGCCGGGCCGGCCGGGCGGCGCCGCGGGGGCGGCCCAGCCCTCCTCCCGGCGCCCGCCGTGGCCGAGGGTGGATTAGCGGAGGACCGCCCGTTGGGTGCTGGGGCTGGCTGGGCGGCGCCACGGGGGCAGCCCAGCCACCTCCTAGCGCTTGAGGCCCGCACGTTGGGCGTCGGGGCCGGCCGGGCCGCCCCCGTGGCACCACTCGGCCGGCCCCAGCGCCCAACGGGCAGGCCTCGAGCGGAGGCCCGCCCGTTGGGCGCCGAGGCCAGTCGGGCGGTGCCAAGGGGCGGCCCAGGCCCCCTCCCAGCGCCCCCCGTGGCCGAGGGTCGATTCCCAGAATCGGCCCTAGGCCAAGGCGGGGCCGGGAGGCGGCTGGGCTGCCCCCGTGACGTTGCCCAGCCGGCCCGACACCGTAAAAAAAAAATGTTAATGTTTTTCTTAAATTTTTTTAATTTTTTTTTTTTAATTCTGCAATTTTGTTTTTTAAATTGTTTTTTTTTAATTTTTTTTAACAATTTTTTTTTTTTTTTTTGGTTTTTTTTTTAATTTTTTAATTTTGTTTTTTAAATTGTTTTTTTTTTAATTTGTGTTAACAATTTTTTTTTTTTATTTTGGTTTTTTTTTTTTATAATTTTGTTTTTTAATTTTTTTTAAATTTTTTTTTTTTTTTTTTTAATAATTTGTTTTAAGAAAACATTTTATAATTTTGATTTTTTTTAATTTTATTTTGTTCTTTAAATTTTTTTTAATAAAACAATCATAGAAACATTGTTATATATAAATATATAAAAAAAATTGTTATATAATATAATAAAAACATTATTAAATAATAATTGTTAAAAATTTCAAAATATAACAAATATATATATATATATATATATATAATATAATATAATAAATTTAAAAAAAAACATTGGTTTTAATATAACAATATAAATTAATTAAAAATATATATATAACAATACAATTAAAAAAATAAAAAATTATATAACATTATAATATTTGTTATAAATAGTTAGTAACCTTTTTGTTTTTTTTTAAATATTAAACACAAACTGAAGTTTAAAAATACTAGTTTATTTTTTTAAAATTATTTTATACAATTTAAACACATCTTTAAATTTTTTATAAAATGTATTCAAAACATATTATATAGATATATATACATATGATTTATAATATTTTGTTTTTACATGAAAATTTTTATAGTTAATTTTACTGCTTTAATTTCAAACTATTTAGTTTTAGAAATAAATTTTGTTTATTAAATTGATTTTATCCGCAATATTTTTTCATTAACTAATATATATATATATATATATATATATATCAGGAAAATGGCATCAAAAAATATTTCTGTGAATGTTTCTGCACCTACGGCAGCAGCTCCCAAATCTACAGCTGCAACTCGACGCACTATGGATACAACTCCCAAATCTAAAGTTGCAGCTGAACGCACTATGGACACTATTGGACACAATAAGGATATTGTTGCACACACTAATAAAAGTCAAGCAAGTGGGGCACCAGGTTCATTAAAGGTTATTTCTGATTGGAAAAACGCCAAGGAAATAGATAATACCAATTTCTCATGGTATCTTGAAGACACTGAAATGGAGGTTGATATACACATCTATCTGATTTGTGGTATGATTGACTTAAATGAGAAATATGAGGTGAGGGGTAGAGTACGAGACATATGTAAGGTCCCGAATACAAACACTATTTATGTTCTTGTAGGGGAGGCTCAGAAACGTGAGAAGGTTAGATATCGTCTATCAATCGTCAAGTACGACACAGATGAAACAACTTCAAAATTTTCTGAAGAAATAGCAGACAACATTGCAAATAACATTGTAAGTATGCTTATTTTTATTTCCTCTATGCATTATTGTAAGGATGATTCAATTTTTTATAAATTATTGATCATTGACATGTTTTATTTTGTTTCACAGGATTTTGTTTCGAGTCTTTCAAACATGTTTGATGGTATTTATATGTTGGTGCCAAATGTTATGGATGTGATCAAAACTTTCCACAAAGACAAAGCAGAGGATAGGAGATTGAAGCAAAGAGCAATAGCTCGTGACACTGCAACAATACAAAGAGGGGATCAACCAAGTGTCACTAAGGTGGGTCAATCTAATAAACTTAAACATGTTTCTTTTGAAGGTGTCGAACATGAAACAGAAAATTATGATAGAATTAGTGAGGAGAAGATGAGAACTATTGTGCAAAAGAAGAAAACAGATCAGACACCAAAAAGAAAAATTGCCAAAGATCTCTCTCTTGTACCTCATAGAGGAGAGCTTGTTTATAAAGAAACTGATATGTTATCCAATAAGGCTAGGAAATCAAATATTGGTGAACCTGTAAAGGTCATGAGCAACAGTGAAGAACAAATTGAAAGCTCTTACGGAAGCAGAGAAATCATAACACCAGGTGCTGAGTTAGAGGATGGCATTATTAAAACAAAACAAAATGCTATTCGACAAAAGTTGAGGAAGAATAAATTAATTCTTGGTGGCCAAACATTTGAACTTAATGTTAACCAATTTTATGGCTCAGATGAAGGGCAATCTCAATATCAAATTAGAAAGGCCCATCACCTACATGTACATAATCTGAAAACATTGTTCAGGTTCAATCCATATGCGCATGTGGTGGATTATGTGGTTCTTGTCGATCCATGTCGGGTTCCCAACAAACAAGCATTTGACAAGACAAAATGTTTTGATTATAAATATTATGTAATTGGAGGGAACCATTCGATAGAGGCTAAGAGACAATTGATTGCATAATATCCCAATAACTATCTTTTTCAAATAGTGAAATGCATCATTTACGCTGGCTTAACAGAAATAGAATCAAAGTTATTGGCATGGGATCATAATGCAGATAATGAGTACAGAATGAAAATGACTTTCATCCAAAGGGTCAGATTTATTCATAATGAATTCATAGAAAAATGTCGTGGGGATAAGACGGAAGTTAGTGTAGCATTTCGAAAGGAATGTTTAATGGAAACAGGTTATCAAATTGATGAAAAAAAAGCAAAAGATGGAAAATTGAATACAAATCTCTTCAGAGGCACATATAACATTTTTCAGTTGGCATTTAGAACTGGGGAGGTATGGGATTTGATTGATGACATTTTTGATCGATGGGAGAATATTTCCATAAAAAATCAGAAAGTTAAAAAGAGTAAACCCATAATATGTACCAATAGTAAGGGGGGTCCTGAAATGAAGCAGCTTCAAGAGGATATGACTATTACACCTTGGAGAACAATGCAAGGTGTGAAGGATGATAAATTAGTCAAATCAGTATTAGCCCGTGTGAAGTCGGGTGAATTATCAATGGAAGAAATGTGTGCAGAATTTAAAAAGTAAGTTTCTTGAATTATTTCTTTCATTATAATTTTATTTTAAATAAAACATAATTATGTTGGTAGAATTTGTTATACATGTCAATATATTAACGTTTTTAACTTGATTTATTCAGTCAGAAAATTTATATGAAAATACAAGAACACATGGTTAAAATGTTGAATGAAGACAGTTGGGATGATGTTGTACGCAACTACCCAGAAGCAAGTTCTACATCAACAATAAAAGAGTTTTATATTGCATTCAATAAGGTATGTTGATTTATAAATTTATTTTATTCATATTTTAACTATTTTTATTTTATTACTTATACATATCTATATATATATTTTTATGTCATTAAAGATGTCGAAGAAGGATGAAAATGGAGTACCAGATACTTTCAAAAGCTTTATTGAAAAAATTAAGATGGAGAACATGAGAAGGAAGCGTCTTTTGAATGTTGAACTAGATCCTACTCTTAATCATTACATTTGGAATGGGCTCAACAGTGTCCAATATCAAATAATACAAGGTGACTGTGAAGACATTGCAACACTAATACCTAAAAGGGAGTATGGCCTAGTTATTGCAGATATTCCTCATGGTTTCAATTTTCCAGACATTGAATATGATAGAGAACCATATACTTATCAAGCTTTTAATAAAGTGGTTACGGGTTTTCAAGAAGTGACAACATCACCACTTTGGCGATTTGTGACATTTCATTCAGACACACAGTTTCCAATGTTATTAACAAGCTTCAAGGGTAAAGCAAACTCAAGGATGCAACTTGCATGGTAAGATTTTGAAATTGTATGTTTGATTCTTCCTAAAAAAATTTATTCATGTAAAATTTAATTGAACTTTTACTATGTTATGTAACAGGCAAAAGTCAAATATTGTTTCTTCCGAAGATCAACCTATTATAAATGATTGTGAGTTCATCCATGTTGAATGTTGAACAAAAGAGGATAGCTATAAGCATATTATTATGAATCAAGTAGATGGGAAGAGTCATAGTCAAGTATTGGTTTATGATGCAGTGGTAAGAAAACTAACATATGAGGATAAAGATGCAAAAGGAGATATAGTTAACATTTATCCAAAACCACAAGCATTGATTAACTATCTTATAGATCTATGTTCAAATGAAGGAGAATGGGTTTTGGATTTATTCTCAGGTTCAGGTAAGTTTTAATATACAAATTTAAATTTAAATATTGTCTTTTTTACTTTTTATGTCTCCATAGTAATTTTCTTACTTATTTTTTTGTGCTTGATGATTAGGTACAACACTAGCATGTTGCCTACAAAAAGGAAGAAATTGCATTGCCATTGAGAAAGATCCAGTTCAATGCAAATTTATTCAACAAAGAATTAACGCTCTTAAATTCCTTCCAGATGCAAAGCAAGAAGTTGGTTTGAGGAAAGGAGATTTTAATGAATCACGTGTGGCAAAAAAAGCAAAGGAACCTCAACCACCATTATATGGAATGATTGGAAAGGGACACTTTGGAAGATTTGTTGACATGAAAGATCCATTAGAAGACGACGATGATCAAAATGAAGAAGCAAATGCTGCGGAAGAAGCCATCAATGCTGTTCTAGATGATGTTGAAGATGTATTAGTTGATATTGTTGATGATGTTTAAGTTATGCTTGCAAACAAAGCTTATTTTTTAGAACTACTAATCAACTTTACTTGTAATGTTTAGACTTTGATATTTTATGAGAACAACCCCTTTTTTTTGCAAAAAACATGTGATTGCTATTATTTTTTGACATAAAATTGAATAAAAATGTTGTTTTCTTAAGTTTTTTTACTAAAATTCTCCCAAAAATTAGTTTATTTAATATGTTTTTTTCAACAAAAACTCTGTAAAAGTGTATTTTTTGCATTGTATTTATATTGAAAAATTGTATTTTTTTGTCATATGGTTCAAAATATTGGTTTTTTAGCGATAATTTTTTGATGTGCATTGAAAAATTATTTAACAATACATAAACATGTGGAAAATATAAACTTTAGAATATTGACCTTTTTTCTATCTTTTATGTATGTGAAAAAGTGAAGATATCATTACAAGTTTTTATTTTAAAAAAAAAATATTTTTTTATTTTTAAAACACAAGTACATAAATGCACTTAAAAATAAACATCTCACAGAAGAAGAAGACATTAAAAAAATTATAGTGTCAAAATCAATGCTATAAAAAAAATGTTGGTGATGATACACCACCACTATTCAAAATCGACATAAAAAACACCACTTTAAAAAAAAAAAATTATTAAAAAAAAAAAACAAGATGAAAAAAAATTAAAGTGCCAAAAACATGCTCAAATTTTTTTTTCGTGATTCTGCATCGCCACCTTTTCAAAATCAAGTGTTTTTCTTGATATTTGAAAAAGTAGGTAACATTGAGGTTACCTATTTCATCGATAACATTGGTAGATTGGATTGTTCTGGTGAATTGATTGGGTCCATGTTTTCTTTACCTTGTTGGGTAATTTCATCTTCGTTACACAAGATAAAGGAGTCTAAACTTGATTGAATAGAATAGATTGGAGTGTTGTTTGGTTTGTCCATGTTACTCACCATGTACTTCATGTGGGATTCTCTATATAGTCTTCTGTTTTGGTTAAAAACAGGGATGGTGGCATAAGACATGTCCATTTGAAGGCTTCCCTGAAGTTTGGCTCCCCATGATCTTGATAAGAGCATGCCATACTTAGGGGGAATTTCAGCTACAACTATATCCATTACTAGATTCTTGGCAGGGATCTGAGCTAGGTTAACACATAAATATTTGATTAAACCCAAACATTTGACTCTTCTTGAGTCAAAAGAATACAAATCTTTATATGGTTTAGTAATTTCTAAGCCTAAGCTTTCCATTACTACCTTGGGCATTAGATTGTGTGAAGCTCCAGAATCTAACATGGCATTGTGTAAAATTTTATCGTGTATGTTCAAACTAACATAGAAGGGAGGGACTAGTCCTTCTTGATATTTTCCTTCAACCTCTGGGCCAAACAACAGCTCAGGTTTGTCATCTGTCAAGTTTAAGGTGTCAGTATCACTTCCTAAGTTTAAAGCTTTCAAAACTTGGTTTTTGTACACTTCTTGGGTTACTAGTTCAGCTAGGGGGATGGTAATTTTTATCTTAGCAATCTCTCCTTCAAGGCTGAAAGGAATAATTGACTTGTTAATATTTACATCTTTTTTTTCAATTGAATTCTTTTCAGCAGCTTTGATTTGCTGAACCTTGTTTGGACTAGTGATAGGAATAGTTTTATTAGGACCACTAGCTGAAGTGCTAGGGGTACTCTGTTCAACATTTGGCTGGATTCCCTTGTCTTTGTTTAAATATGGTTTCTTGGCCGAAATGGTTTTTTTTTTTGCTGTCCTTTTGGGCTGGCTTTCCATGTTTTTCTTGACAACAGTGCTAGCATTCTTATCTTTTGAATTCTCCATACTTCCCTTGCTCCTAAGATCATACTGTTTGTGTATCTCCATGATTGCATTTTCAAAACCTAATCTATAGTCATCAGAATCTTCATAGGTGTTTGTATTTTGATCATTAGAGAAGAAACCTTGTTCTTCCTCAGTGAGGAAAACATCATCCCCACTGTCTGATCCAATCAAGTTTACATGTGATTCTTCCAACCTTTCCAGCTCCCTGTCTTCCTCATATTGATCTACATAGTTCTGTTGAAAGGGAGGTCTAATTTGTTGGTCACTTTCCTTTTGCTTATCTTGATTGTTATCCCTTCTATAATTCTGATTTCTATTTCTGTTTTGATTGTTTTGAAGTGCAGTCTGGTTTTGATTTGCTTGTGCTTTCTTAATTATGCTCATCTCTTTCATCATTTCTTCCAACATTCTCTCCATTTTTGAGCTTGAAGTAGAAGGAGGGGATTCCTCTTTAAAAGATACTCTCTTCTCAGTTTTCATTCTTTCTCTCTTTTCTATTAAGTTGACTTCCACAAAAAGAGCACCCCTTTGCATATCTTCGAGAGTTGCAAAATCTCTTTCTCTTAGTGAATAAGTCATGTCAGAGTCAAATCCTTCAGGAAACTTGTTTAAGGCTGAGCCTTGTGGAGGTTTTAGTTCTGTGGAAAGTGCATTATATACATTGTTAAATCTAGTACAATAGGCTTGTACACTTTCCCCAGGGTTCCTACGGAGATTATTGTAATCAGCAAGGACTTGGAGAGGATTTTCTTTATTTCCCATTTGTTTAGGAACGTTTGATGGAAGGCTTGGAGATCATTAATACTACGGGGGGCTAAACCTTTAAACCATTTTCTTACTTCTCCCCCTAAGCTCTGAGCAAATAATCTAAGCTTGACAGAATCATCATCGATCTCATTTCTGTCAAAGTAGTCATCCATCTTATCCACATGTTGTGATGCAGTTGTAGCATTGTTAGCATCATATAATGGAATTTTGGACTGATAGTCCTGTGGAAGATTGACTAATGGTACAGGAAGGACTAAGGGAGCATACCATGCTGCCATGATATGTGGTGGGGGTGGGTTTACAAGGGGTGGATTGACAAGAGGAGGTGTGGGCTGAAGTGGAGTGGTTTGAATAGTGGATGAAGGATGAATAGGAGTGGATGGAACAACAGTGGATTGCTGAGCTGATCTTGGGTGAGAGACACCTAGGTTATGAAGGAAGTGTAAATCAGGAGGTGTTGTTTCTCTGCTGCCAGGATGTTCACTTGTCTTAGGAGATGAAAGTGAAGACTCAGAATCTAGTTGATCTAAATCACCAAATGACCTAGTCCTAAAGGGATTAACTAAGTCAGCTTGTGATTGTTGTAGAGCTAAAAGATTTTCAGGGACTGAATTAGCTCTTGGAGGTGATCTGAAAATAGTTGAAGATTCTATCTTAGGAGACTTCCTAAGGATTCTTTCTGGGTCATCAACTATCTCAGGTGGATCAGGGTCAGGATGGGTTCTAGTGTGGATCTTTCTAGGAGCCACTATGCTGTGTTTTTAGACCCAAATAACAAGAAAAGTTCAACCAAGTATGACAATATTTGAGAGGTTAACTGATCTGTTTACACAAATTTTAATCCTACAGTCCTCTAACTGGATTTAAATGATATTATAATGATAAGGGTTCTTCCCAGTGGAGTCTTAAGGTCTGTTCAGGATTGTGGAGTCGCCAGGTGGGAAGTTTAGAATGTTTTCTAAGAGGTACACTGTCCACCACAGTGTTTGTGAAATATCCTTTTGCAAGGATATTCTGAAACACAACAAACTCTAACCAGAGATTGACTAGGAGGGCATTCACCAGATATTTCACCTCAAAAAGAGGATGAGATCCGGAGGCTACCTGGCCCTTCCCAGACTCTGTCTAAGAGTATAAGGTAAAACACAACAAAAGGTAAGTGATATATAAGAATGAGTGTTTTACTACAAAGTGGAAGTTTTTAGCTCCTGAGGAGGTAAAAGGTTTTATGGTCCACTACCATGTTTATTATGAAGCCAAACTTGAAATGTTTTTGGGTTTTTCTGAGTTATTTTTATAGGTTAAGAGAGTGTTCTAAGTCTGATTTTGCACTTAGCTAAGGTGTTCAAACAAACAGAGTTGCTCTTATGGCTTGGTAACTGGTTCCTTCAAGGTTTGATAAGGGTTTAAGGAGAATCCTAAGGGTTCCTTAGTTTGTCACTGATTCAATTAAGTCCCATCATGATTACCCTTTGTTAGGTAGTGCTTGAAGAAAGTTACTTATGTTATACTGGACCTAAAAAAATTTAAGGAAAGGTTTTGAAACCTCTAATTCTCAGTAGGTCCCACCGTGATCGCCATTATGTTGGTGGTGATGAGGTGGCTAATAATCACTGGATATTCTTGAAAATAAGGGATTTCTGAAGTCCTAAGGGGTATTTGGATTGTTACCGACTCAGAGGTCCCACCATGATCGCCATTATGTTGGTATCCCGTGTTTTGACAGTTTGGCAAATCAAAAGACAAGGCAACATCAGAACCAATCTTTAGAGTTCCAGGATCTAGTCCTCCTGTTCTCAGAGAGGGATCTCTCAAATATTTTTTTGCAAAGGTTTATCTTGTTTGCTTTGGTTATGGATTTTTAGACTAGTTATTACGTGCAGATGTTTGTTTGGTTGGGTTGAGTTGATACAACAGAATATGAAAGGTCTAGGAAAGATAGACAGAAAGAGGAAATATCTGGTTCATTGGGAAATGGAGTCAAAATAAGGTCATGACAAACTCTTCAAGGGATATGGGATATCAAAGGGAAAATCTAACTTGGCCACAGGATCCTTTTGTTTTTGGAATGAGATGGACATTAATGATTTGGAAAGAGAAGTTTAATTCTCAACAAAGGGAACTTGAAAACATAACTTAGCAATAAAGAGATATTTGATAGACGGGGCTAACCATAAATTCCACAAACATTCTTTAAGAAAATAATGACTTCAAGGCAACTTTTAAAATGAAATCTAAGATTCAGGGAACACCCTATTTCCTCAAAGATTTTATTTTAAAGGACTTAGAAAACATAAAAGATTCACTGATAATTGCAGTCATAGAAGAGGGAACACCTAAATAACATCTATGCTTACAACTATAAAGACCTTCAAAACAACTGTTCAAGCAATGGCAAAGGGCAAGATCAAAACCAACCTCTTTGATTAACTTAAAACAATGGTACTTCAAAGGGAGACTTCAATAACAGCTTTCAAGTGATAGCAGACAAGCAGGGAGAACCATAAATCATGCTGAAACCAACTATTTGAGCTATTAAGGAAATAAAAAAGCATGAAGACTAAAGAGAGAGATTAAACACTCTAAAATAATTCAGCAGAAGAAAACATAAAACAGTGAAGGATGAACAGGTCTAAGGTGCTTCCAAGAGTCATTTCTTAGCCTAAAACTTTCAGCCTACTGTAGTAACAAATTATGGAACATAATGAAAATGGGAGAAAACATTAGAAAAGTTCAGAATACTTCACCAACAGCCAAGCTCATGGATCAAATGATAGATCCTTCTCAGGAATAAGCATGCAACAACATCATCAAGACATCCAAGACTTCAATTTATTTTTCAACTTCAACAGACTCGTATATTTATTCGGAGAGTTTCAGTGTTACAACTTGTAATCAAACAACAACCAACAACCACTCATCTTCTGCTGCAGTATATATAGAAGGATGAGGAGGTGAGATCTGATAAAAGATCTCATTTACAATTAATACAGAATTAAATGGCTCATTGGCTCTTGAGGGGCTCAAATGAGGAGACTTACATACATATCCTCTGTATTAAATGATTTACATAATGATTTCAAGCTTGGTAGGAGTTTTGTTGACCTTTGACGCATTGTGTGGCATTGAAGTAACTCTACAGATATTCTTTGCATTAATGTTCTTGGCAGAAATAACTTCTTCGGCTGTGTCAAGGCAAAATATCTGATCCTGATCAATAAATTCAGCTCCTGATTGAATACTTTGAGGCACAGGTGGCGCCGTGGTAGCTAGACGGATCAATTTGCCTCAATTTGTGGTGGTGGAGGGTTTCCTGTCGGTGAAACCCTTTAGATTTGTTTTGAACTCTGTTTTAACCCAGGGATTAGGTTTATAATGATCATTTTGGGCCATAATCCTTGTAAAAATTCCATTAATCCTCTTCTCTGATAATTTCCTGGTCTTCAGCGCTGATACTCTTTTTTTTCTCGCTTTAATCCATGTTTTCTTACTGTTGCGCAGGGCTGTACCAAGTCTGTAATGCATCAATGGTTCGTGAAACATTGATAAACATGAAATTTTAAACCCAGTGGTCAATTTCCTTTGATAAAACGAGAGCAAGAGAGTCGTCACCCTCTTCTTTCGGATTTTCTTCGTTCATGGTGAAAACCTTCGAAACCTTGCAAAATACAAACAAAACATTATAAAATCCATGCATTTATTGGTTAACTGCTGCGGAGGCATATGGAGGGAGCATGGCCATTGGATGGCATCATCCAACGGTCCAGATTTATCGGGAGTGATCGTGGAATGAGGCGGAAGAAGGATTAAATCCGAGCCGTCGATCTGCAGAGATCGACGGTCGAGATTGAAAGGGGCAGTTAGAGGAGAAGGATGAATCTGAGCTGTCGATCGTGTGGAGATCGACGGTTGGGATTGGGCGATGGAAAGTTAGCGGAGGGAAAACGTTGACTGGGCAATAGAATCGGGCGATGAAATATGGGTCGTCGATCTGCAGATCAGATCGACGGTGGAGATTGATTTTCCGCTGCAGGATGGCTTGTTTATCGCGTGGGTACTTTGGTTATACATCGGACACTTTCGAAGAGTGATGGTCGTTGGATGAGTGGGCCCAGATCAGACGGTGGAGATCCATTTCGCTGGGCATCCTAGTCCAGACTTTAACACGTGATGGATGATGGTCGCACGGCGGTTTTCAAATCATACAAGGGACACCCATCAACCATCATATGGAGTCGCTGGACATCGGCGAAAAATCACCTTCCGTTGAAAAGCGGTGTGATGGAAACCATGTGGTTTTGGAAAACAACGCATGGGTAGGGGGGGGTCCACAGGAAAGCTCGCTCCGCACCGTCCGATCTGTGGAGAAAATTAACGGTGGAGATTGCTCTATAATTTACACGGGCGGGTTTTTAATAAAAAATAATAAAACGATGGGTTTTTTATAAAAAATCAAAGGTTTTATATGTTCCGGTGGGGAAATATAATTTTAAAATGGATAAGCTCCCGAGGGTCTTGCAGTTGGTTCTGGCGCTCGGGTCGATGGATGGAAAAGGGTCAAAAACTTAAGCCTGAGGGGGCTTAAGCATAATACATAAAAATATGCATTTTTCATGATTTTTTAATGGTTTTTTGAGGGAAATTAAGGGTTCCGATAAGGCTAAGAAGGGTTCTTAGACCTTATGAAATGGATTTTATGAAATGGAAAGGGAAGAAAACATGAAATTATAGGATTTTCATGGGAGATGGAGGGATAGAAAAAGAGGTTAGTTTTGGAAGAAAGGGAAAGGGAAAAGAGGTTTGCAAGAGTATTTTTGACTTTGGAAATCAGCAGGATTTTAAGTTCTGAAGGGAAACAGTAGTGAATATTATCCAAGGATAGGATATTTATCAAAATCCTTCAAGTAACAGCAATTTTAGTCATGAAATTGTTTCTCAAAGGCTATCCAACATCATTTAGCCACCATTTGATATGACATAATTTTATGGGTGGCTATGACCGACCTCCAGACAAGGCTCCTCTGCACGACAACAACAAATGGATAAGGTTGTGGAGGACTACGGGGACATTTTCACCTCACCCACAGGGGTTCCTCTACACTGTCAGGTCAAGAACCTGATTGATCTGACCCCAAGTGTGCCGCTACCCAATGGACCGATCTATCGGCACTCTGTTCTAAAGAACGATGAAATCAAGAGGCAAATTCAGGAGCTGCTATAGAAGGGTCACATCCGACCAAGTTCATCGCCTTGTGGGAGCCCAATAATTTATTATTGTGAAATCATAGTTCTAAATTATCTCTTATTCTGTGAGCAATGTAATCTATTAATTGTAAGCAGATTCATTAAAAAAATTCAAACTGATTTTAGCATGAATGATGACAATTTATATATTAATTAGTTTTTAAGAGTATTTGTATTATGTAGGAGCACTGGAAAGAAAAATCAGGACTTCATTTTCTGTTTTCCTTATTTTTCAGGCTGAACTAGAGAAAATTGAATACGAATAGTGATTTAATTGTAAGATCAATGGGCCAAGGCCATACATCAACATTGACCACAGTGGGGAAGTATAAAAGCATGGATATTCATGCAAGTATAGTTATTAATGTAAGATCAAAGTTAACTCTTAGCTTCACTAAATAAATAGAAGGCAAAGATCTAGCATCAACTGAAACTCACGTGAAAAAGTAGATGAAAAATGTACAATCATCCAATGGAGAGGTAATCTATAATTATCCAGTAAGACTCTTGGCTATGCCTTGAGACTAAACTAATTCTCAATATTTTTTGAATAATCATCCATTGGAATTTAGTTGGAAAACCATAGTAAATCATTGTCCAATGGCCATGCAAAAATATATAAAAAATAATATTTGTTGGTTGTTTTTCAATAGGTGGACCATGATGGGACCACTGAGAAGGTGGGGGTGTTTTTTTAATCATGGAAGTGAGGTTTAGTAGATTGATAGTCAAGTTACCTTTCTTAGTCCGATTATGTAATTTTTATAAGACAGATTATGCAATATTAATAATAAACATAAATTTACTGCAATTTAGGGAAAGCTCGTTCATGTTTTTTTCTTTATATTGGAAGGTTACTTGATTTTTGAAGTAATTTTTAGTAGATCATAGCATATATTGAGGAAATATTAGTTTGACAAGAATCAATTATTTCTCTTGAAACTTTAGGTATTAAAAGTCTGTGACACGGATATATCACACTCCAAAATCCAAAGAAAATGGAAGAGCGTTCAATTTTTTTAATCAAACTTTTATTGGTGAAGGGTTAATTTATTACGAGAACATCATTAATGAAGTGAAAAATTTTAAACGTAACATTTATTGACTAGAAAAATAATGACCAAAACGTCAAAAAAAATTGTGTGACGGGTAAAGAGAAATCCAAATTCCAACCCTGCCTGCCACTTGTTGGTGAGTGGAGGTTATTCACTTTTCATTTACAGCTTACTAGGTTACTCATGTTACCAATATTTTCACATGGCGACACTTTGTCTAAGTGTCGGTATTGCGACACTTTTCTCTAAATGTCGGTATAGCAACGGTTTCCCAAGATCAATGGCCCAAAGTGAACCCGATAACTTAACTTTTCCCCACACCTTTCCTTTTGATCGTGGCTATTCGCTCGTTGAATCCAGATCCGACGGTGCTAATACATTTTCACGCTCATAAAGTAATCGTTTGATGTTTTGGCAAAGCCGCGCGAAATGGGTGGTTTTTCCAAACCACCCGCGCTTACGTGTCGCCACCACGTTGTATCGCGTTCGAAAAGCTAGTTTCCGCTTACCACCATTTATGCTCGCAAATACCACTGGTGGTATTCCCTAAACCTCACCTGTTTAACCTGAGTTTAATGTCATTTAACTATGGTTATACCATCGTTTAATACATTAAAATTATATTTTTCATTCAAATTTTCACCTTTTCGCTTTAAACCTGTAAAAACATTGCAGAACCGTTTTTCCTCAAAATCATGCTGTTTGAACCCTGAGAAACTTTTCAAAGCCATTTTCAACCTACCAGTACCATTTTTCGACGCCCATTGCCCTGAATTTCCATTACAAAGTACTACATTGTCCTCTGCGAAGCCATTTTCAAAAAATTGAAGACTGAGCACCTCTGCAACGTCTTCAACCAAATTCCGCTGGTTCTCTAGGTACTTTTCTTCGAACTTGCCCTCTGAGATTTCAAAATTCCTGTCGATTTCAAATAATTACCAAATTTACTGCAAAAAAGTGTCCATTTTTCAAGGGAAACTCTGTAAAAATTTCCCTAGAATCCCTAATTGCCCTTTCTCGCAGTTTTTTCCATACCCTGGTCCATTTTGCTATTGAAATCGATTTTAAATACACGTTCTGAGCTTTAAATTCCTTGCATTTCCTAAAAACCCTGCTCAGAAACCCCATTTTCAGTAGAAATTCGCCAAGAAACCCATGTTTCTCGTAAAGGAACTTAGCAAACCGTTTAAGCTTGCTTCTTTCATTATTAAAATGACCAAGAAACAGGTAACCCCCAAGAATGGAGACCCAAAATCTCAAAAGAAGTCTTCTGCAAAGATTCCTCAGCCTATGTCCTTCAAAATCGACAAACCAACTCCTGTACTCACGGCTGATTCTACAGAAGTGGTCAGACCAGTCCAGCCTCCAGTCATTTCTCCAGAGAACAACCCTTTAGTTGATCTGGACTATAGAATACTAGACCCTAATGTAGAATTTAACCTGCTTGATGTCTATAATTGGTGCTATGGCAAATCAGTGGAAAAGGGTGACAAAGATATTCCAATTTGGGAATCCAATCTACCTAGATATATTGTCCCTCTCACTCATTCTGTTCCTGACTTTATCAGATTATGCCAAGCCTATTATATGCCAGAACAAAGATGTATTGTAAACAAAGAAAAAGATATCCTGTTTTACATCACCGAAGAGTCGATAAATTCCATGCTACAAATGAATCATGACCCCAATTCTGCTTCCCTATCAATAGAAGATTTAACCCAACTATATCTTGACTTGGAGTTCAATACTAGATTCAAAATATACCAGAATGTTTTTCCAAATCAAGTTGATATTCCTAAGTTAAATCCTCCTTTCGACACCGTTGATTTCCCAGATGAAACTAGACAGATTGTCTCAATGCTCTCCTTCATACTAGGATACGCCAATGATGAATTCACTGATGTGGCTATCCTAGGTTTTCTGTCAACTCTAAGCCCTGGTCAATCACCATCCATTTAGTTCAATTTTGCTAGATTTATTGCTGAAAGTATGCATTATCAGTTATCCAGATTATCAGAAGAAGGAGTTTTCAGATACTCCTCTTATCTGCTCCACCTCTTCCTATATTATCAAACAAGTAAGTTTCCAATTCAATGTGAGAAATTGGATGCAGAAGTAAAATTTCTATCAGTAGTATTTTGGTCATCTATTCTAAGGAAATGGAACAGAAAGTATAGTTTTACAGATTTCAATGACTCATTTATAGCCCCTGCTATGTATCTCTTGGAAAAAGAGGAGATCCCTAGGATCAATGATGAGACAAGAAGAATTCCGCAGTTATCAGAGAGACCTAAAACCCCTGTTTCTCGTAAAGGAACTTAGAAAACCGTTTAAGCTTGCTTCGTTCATATTAAAAATGACCAAGAAATAGGTAACCCCAAGAATGGAGGCCCAAAATATCAAAAGAAGTCTTCTACAAAGATTCCTCAGCCTATGTCCTTCAAAATCGACAAACCAACTCCTGCGCTCACGGCTGATTCTACAGAAGTGGTCAGACCAGTCCAGCCTCCAGTCATTTCTCCAGAGAAGAGCCCTTTAGTTGATCTGGACTGTCTAATACTAGACACTAATGTAGAATTTAACCCGCTTGATGTCTATAATTGGTGCTATGGCAAATCAGTGGAAAAGGGTGACAAAGATATTCCAATTTGGGAATCCAATCTGCCTAGATATATTGTCCCTCTCGCTCATTCTGTTCCTGACTTTATCAAATGATGCGAAGCCTATTATATGCTAGAACAAAGATGTATTGTAAACAGAGAAAAAGAACCCCTGTTTTACATCACTGAAGAGTCAATAAATTCCATGCTGCAAATGAATCATGACCCCAATTCTGCTTCCCTAACAATAGAAGATTTAACCCAACTATATCTTGACTTGGATTTCAATGCTAGATTCAAAATATACCAGAATTTTTGTCCAAATCAAGTTGATATTCCTAAGTTAAATCCTCCTTTCGACACCGTTGATTTCCCAGATGAAACTAGAAAGATTGTCTCAATGCTCTCCTTCATACTAGGATACGCCAGTGATGAATTCACTGATGTGGCTATCCTAGGTTTTCTGTCAACTCTAAGCCCTGGTCAATCACCATCCATTCAGTTCAATTTTTCTAGATTTATTGTTGAAAGTATGCATTATCAGTTATCCAGATTATCAGAAGAAGGAGTTTTCAGATACTCCTCTTATCTACTCCACCTCTTCCTATATTATCAAACAGATAAGTTTCCAATTGAATGTGAGAAAGTGGATGCAGAAGGAAAAGTTCTATCAGTAGTATTTTGGTCATCTATTCTACGAAAATGGAACATAAAGTATAGTTTTACATATTTCAATGACTCATTTATAGCCCCTGCTATGTATCTCTTGGAAAAGAGGAGATCCCTAGGATCGATAATGATGAGACGAAGAATTCTGCAGTTTATCGAGGAGACCTAAAACCCCTATTTCTAAGTAAAGGAACTTATAAAGCCGAAGCCTCTCTTGCTTCGTTCATTATTCAAAATGACCAAGAAACGGGTAACCCCCAAGAATGGAGGCCCAAAATCTCAAAATAAGTCTTCTGCAAAGATTCCTCAGCCTATGTCCTTCAAAATCGACAAACCAACTCCTGTACTCACGGCTGATTCTACAGAAGTGGTCAGACCAGTCCAGCCTCCAGTCATTTCTCTAGAGAACAACCCTTTAGTTGATCTGGACTATAGAATACTAGACCCTAATGTAGAATTTAACCTGCTTGATGTCTATAATTGGTGTTATGGAAAATCAGTGGAAAAGGGTGACAAAGATATTCCAATTTGGGAATCCAATCTTTCTAGATCTATTGTCCCTATCACTCATTATGTTCACGGCTTTATCGAATTATGCCAAGCCTATTATGTATGCTAGAACAAAGATGTATTGTAAACAAAGAAAAAGAAACCCTGTTTTACATCACTGAAGAGTCGATAAATTCCATGCTGCAAATGAATCATGACCCCAATTCTGCTTCCCTAACAAGAGAAGATTTAACCCAACTATGTCTTGACTTGGATTTCAATGCTTTTGTGAAGAAATGCCCAAAGGCCTCATTTTCCCTCTTATTTCCCCCCCACTTAGCTTCTATCCTGCTCCCCTTTATTCCCCCTTCTATTTCCCTTTTTACCCCCAAAATTCCCCCAAAAATCCCCTTTAAATTCTCCCCCTAGTCTTTGTTGACCATTTTTCCCCCCTTCTTCCTCTATCGTTCCCCTTTCTAACTTTCAAATTCCATTGAAATGGGTTAAAAACCCACTTCCCGACCTTATTATAAAGGCCTAGCCCCTTACCGCAAGCCCCTTAACCACTTCCCACACATGCCCTTGTGCTAGGACCAAGCGCTTAGGTCCTAGGCGCCAATCGCAACCAGAGAGTCGGGCGGGTGCAAATTCCTTTGTCGTATCAGAAAAGTTCCGATGCGATTGTTTATTAAACAAAGTCCCGCGACGCGTTCTTTGTCGTTGATCTGACATAAAGATCTGACGGCAGAGCGCTAATCGCAACCCCCGTCGGATCGCAATCGCACCTCCCAGTGGTGTTACCTCGATTTCAATCCCCCGATCCACTTCTCCACCATCGATCTTCCTCGCTTGTGTTGACTGCCACACTAACTCGCTTCCTGACTTCCGATCGCACCCAAGTCCTTCCTCTTTGTCTCCCTATTTAATCCCATCTGTCCATCTGATCCATGATCTAGCGGCTATCGCTTGTCTCCGCTAATCGCAATCAAAAGTTTCAATGTGTGCCACCCCTGTGTTCCCCCGATTGCATCGTAGCCGTCCGTTACCCTCGCTGATCCGACGGTAATGATCTAATCGTCCTCCACCATGACCGGGTTGCACATTCACGACTCCGTTCATTGTTTTTTTGTGTTTTCCTGTGTAATTTGCCCAAATGATAATCTTCGGGCTTTACACTATGCTGTCATTTCTCCGCCATTTTCATTGTTTCTCAACTGTTCCGCCACCATTCCTCCAGCCTCCACAGCAAATCTTCCGCCACCGTCCCTGGATTTTACATTGATTTAATTTATTCTGCAGGGATCACAAAGAGGCCACTACAGCAGCCAAGTGGAGCAGCAGAGACGGATTTGAGGGATTCAAGCCCGTAATTGAAGATTTAATGTACTAATCCCATGTTCAAAGGACTAAGACGCAGTTGAAGACCAATGCACACGTAATAAGATTTATATGTGTTTAATATTCAGCAGGGTACTCTTCTCTCAGAAGTGCACCATTCCCACAGTGGCCACCGTGCTCCCTCAAGCCCAGGAAAGTTAAAGACACTGACAGAAGCTTCTTAAGACTGTCAGAGTTGCAGTAATGGAGTATGGAGTGGCCTGCGGATCCTTCCATCCAGTTCATTTATTCAAAAGGCTAGCACAGATACCAAACACCAGAAAGGACTTCAAGAACATATGAAAGGTAAATCTCGACCTGACATAAGCTCCCAAACAGCCTAAAAAGTAATACGGCACCAGATTACATCAAAGCCATACCATAGATAAATGCCGAGAGTTACTGCATGGGCCCCGCTCCTCCTTTCTCTTTGAGCGCACATTGCATTCCGCTGCTTCACCTACCTCCTCCGCTTTCTCTTCTGTTATAAAATCCCGAGAAATAATTGTAAAAGGTTGTTGTTGGGTCGATGTTGTTCTATCATACTGGCTGATGTTAGAGGATCCATGTTGATCACAGGGAATGTACTTTTGGGAGAGTAGCAGAGTAGTTTTATGTAATAGGCTAGGAGGAGAAGTCTGGACTGTGTTAGCCATTGAGCTATATTGTACATGATTGGTTTTGCATCAATTAATCAAAGCACGTTTCACAGGATCCTGGTCTATTACTATTGGTGATGTTTTTCCTAACTCTGTTTATTACATTTTCATACCGTTTCATGCTCTTCTGGTAGGCAACAGAAGTATAACATAGGATTCACCCTTGTTAGGTGCCCTATGTTTCCTGCTCTCCCTACCTTTAATGTTTTTTTCTTAATGTTGCAAATGTGTGATCTCTCGAGAAAGGGTTTCTACCAATTTAACCAGTGTAGTGGATGTTATTGCCTTCTCTCTGATGTATGAATTAAATGTATCTGTTCTTAGATGTTTCTTGTTATGGATTTAGTTGGAAGATTTGGGAACACTGGGGATTAGAGTTAGCCCCGTCCACTAGGATCCTTGTGCGACCTACCGGCCTTTCTAAGATCCCTTCTCATAAAACTTATCTCTGTTCTTTCCCTTGGAGTTGCTAAAGCAGACCTGGAGTTAAATGACCTCCGGTCCGATCTATAAGCAGCCCCTTTGTCTTTGAGAGCTGCCTTCGAGTATGTCCAAGCAGGTCTGGAGTTAAATGACCTCTGGCCTGATCTATAGACAGAAATTTGGTTGTCTTTCCTTCTTTCACTTTCTCTCCTTAATGTTCCATTCCACCATCTGCCTAAAAGATCCTTTAGTGTAGATGACTTGCCCTTTGAAAGCCTTGGCTAGTTGTTGCATGTAATTTCCTTTCATGACTCCATAGCCCAATGGATGGCACAGTTTTGATCCATCCTCTTTGCTGAAACATCCTGCTGCTTTGTTCCTTCTCTCCCATTACTTTCTCAGCCTATGATCTCATGACTCAACCCAGCAACCAACCAACCAAATCATTTAAAACCCCTTGTGCTTCATAACTAGCCTAACATCTCAAATTGAGCTTTCAAAGATATATCATTCTTTGTTTGTTGGAGAGATCCCTCTGGGGTCTAGAAGACAGTTCTTTAGGGCCCCAAGTGGTTACGATGTTGTCTTATCTTTTGGTATTGCCAAATACGCAAAACCTTAGGAACGCAACACCTA